>NC_069427.1:45190297-45338043 GCF_026875155.1 Cherax quadricarinatus
CCCATGTGGCAGTATGGAAAAAAACGGCACGCCTGGGACCACATGGAGGCCCCTTACATTAGCTCCATCTTGGGGCAGCATCAGGCACAACCTCGTGATTCACCCCGCCCCGCGTATAACACACTTTTGAGGAAAAAGGATAAGATCAATTTTTTTGGATTTGACCAATGGGGCCAGCAATATTCAAGGAAATTAGTGAAAATGTTGATAACCCAGATGACCCCCCCCATCCCCTCTGGGGAGTGACACCTGTCCTAGGGGGAAAGCACCTCTGGGGTAGTCAGTGTGGGCACAGCAGCCCCGGGGGCCAAGCACCCCGGGGGGCGAAGTTTCCCCTAGGCAACTTCGCAAAGGAAATATCATTTTTCCCCGGTGTTTAGTGATAGTGAAAGGATGTAACATGATGGGATTGATTTTATGCCATCGAGGATTCTCAGCGAATAAGTTCATTATTCCCCGGAAACATACTTTAGGCATTTTTATCTACGTTTAGGCAGTGTGCCATATGCAATCCCCAAGGGTCGTGGCAGGTCCGATCCCCCCAAAACCCCACCCCTGATGTGAAATGATCATGAAGGGATATGCGGGAGGGGAAGAGTGGTGGGTGGGACGGTGCCCGGGCCAATGGGCCCGTGGGTGGCAACAAAGGACCGCCCGGCTCCCCTCAAAACCCTGTGCTGCCTCCACTCCTGTTCCTCCCCTGCTCCCCCCCCGCCCCATGCCCCAGGGCCACCCGCACTTTTTGTCGTGAGTGGGAAATGGACACAAAGTTATTCGTGAAAAGCCTTGTGATTTTGATGCGATGGAAGTGGGACCAGCCAGAATGTCCCGTAACGAATGGTTTTAAAATCTGTAGAGTATTTCCTTTGTACTTTGACTAGCCTAAATGAATTGATAGTGACCCGACAAACAATTATTACTAATATGTCATGGACAACACACAAGGTTTGGGGAAAGAAATTAAGAACCCTGTGCAACATCTGGGGATCTTTTTTGAGACGTTTTGCCATCCATGGCTTTTCAATACATATTCTAGGACATAACTTAAAGAGAGTAAGGGGCTAGTACAGAAGAGAGGTAATCAGTCCTCCAAGGTTTAGGGACTGATTACCTCACTTCTTAATAGTCTTACTGTCTTTAATTTATTCCTAGAATTTGATTGATAAACCACTGGATGGCGAAACGTCTACAAAAAAATACCCAGAGTTACATGGTCTTAATTATCTTGTCGGGTTTTTAAAATCTTCTTTCACAACAGAGGTTTTGGGGAATGTCATGGCGCACAGGTGGAAAGACACAACAGTGGGAAATGTATTTATTCCTTGCCACTGTCATGCTTATGCCACATATCTATAAGAAATACAGTGGCCCTGTTTTTTTGTAATTTAATTTTCCCTTCCTGGAAATTGACATTAGAAAAATTTTATTTTCGAATCCCTTTTCCTCATAAAAATTAAAACCAATAAAATTTTTTCAATACCCAGAATTCACAAAAATTTTTTTTTTTACCTTTAAAAATAGATTTCAGCACAAAAAAAGAACATTTAACATGACATTACCCTTTTTTGAAGGCTGTTGTTGATGAATGGAAGAAGGGAGAGGAGCGTGGGGAAGAGAGGTTTTGTTTGGAAGGGAAAACCCCCTCACTTCAGGGTCACTTCCCAGCTTAAAAAATAGATTTAACAAAAAAGAATACCAAAAAAAGTAAAGCATAATAAAATGTAAATGAACATGGTAATGGGGGGGGGTTTTTATGAGTGGGAAAGGTCTGCCCAAAACATTGGGAGTTTTAAATTTAGGTTGGTTTAAAAACTGAGGAGAGGGGTTTGGGTTTTAGTCGACTTCACCCAGCTTATTGCTTGGGTAGCATTTGTTCTTTTGCGGTTTGGGTTTGTGAAGGACCTCCCTAGTATGGGCCAACACCTATTTTTTGTTCCTTTCCTTTTTTATTTCTAAAAGCTATACTTGGTAGTTTTAAAAATTTGGTTAGATAAAACATGAGTGAGAGGGGTTGGATTTAAGTCGGACTTGCACCTGAAATTTTTACTTTTGGGGGCATTTGTTTGTTAGTGGGTTGGATTTTTGAAGGGTCTCCCAGTATGGGCCACCAGACTTTTTGCAGTATTCCTCCTTTTTTAAGTTCTTATGCTTTTTTAAATAACACTTACCTTTATTGAAGACTTTGGGTTTTGTAGGGAGGGATGGCGAGTTTTTTTTGTTTGGGGAATATACCAATTCAACTTTGTGGCTTATTAAACATCACAATTCAACTAATATGACAAAAAACAATACTAATAAACAAAAACATGGAAATACTCTAAATGAAAAAAATAAGTCATTATGTTGTCAAAGGTGTTGTGTTTTTGTTGGGGGAAAGGGCCACTGGAGTAAGCCTAAAAATGGGGGTGGAAGCAGCAGCTGAGGGGCGGGGTTTTCGTACCCTATATAACTCCCCCAACTTTGGGGGGTTAGTGTATCGTTAATCACTGGAAGGGACCCCCTACCCCCATCACAACCACTACCACCATCACTACTACCTTTTACACTATTTTCAACTGCTACCACCATCACAGCCCTTCTACCACTGTTACAAGTACTACCCCCATCACTACCACCCTAACCCCATCACCACTAACACAACTCTTCCACTCTACCCCCCACCTTCGTATTTTTTTTACAAACTTTTTTTTTAAATTAAAGTGGTTTCTCACATTCTTTACTAAAGGGCGGCACTAGAAATTTCTTTGGAGCCATGGTGACTTACTTTGCATTGGAAGCACTAAAAAAAAAGGAATATATGAAATGTTTAATGAACTCGGGACATCCTATCCCCCCCCCTGAAAAAAAAGCAATGGCAAAATGGGGGGGAATGGAGTGTGAGGGAGCCAGGGCTGTGTGACCCGTCCCAGACAACGCTATTTGCAGCAACGACGATTCACGAGCCAATGCTTTGATGAAATTAAAAATTCGATGTTCAAAATTACGATATTGAGCCTTACAAATTTCGAGGACCCCCGTACCTAATTATGGGCCCAGACCACTTCATCGTACTCCCTTTTCCGTGACCTCCCTTTCCTGCAACAGATTCACTTTGCTAGAATTTGCACTTCTCAACAGAAAAACGCCAAACAGAAGTGACCTTCTATACAAAATCCGGGAAGTGTTTATGTATTTGAAGCAAAAATTCAGTGCATACTTTTATCCCTTCAAGAACATTGTTGTTGATGAGTCCTTGATTCTGTTCAAGAGACGCCTTTCATTTAAGCAATATATACCGAGCAAACATATTGCTTTGGTATAAAACTTTTAGTTATGTGTGACTGTAAGAGTGGTCTTGTGTTGGATGTTATTGTATACACCGGGAAAAACACACTCGATGATGACAGACGGATGTTGGGCATTTCCAGTGATGTTGTTTGCAGGATGATGGAACCATACCTGGCAAGGGCCATACACTGTGCACAGACAATTGGTATACAAGCCCTATGCTCGCTGATTTCCTACGTGTGACCAATACTGATATATGTGGAACAGTGAGAAGGAATAGAAAACATATGCCAAGGTTCAGTGGAGGTAGTGTTGAAGGTGCAGTGCAAGTGTCATGCTAATGACATCATGGCACTGACGTGGCATAACGAACGGGATGTGACATTGCTGTCAAACATCCACAGAAACGATATGGTACAAACAGACAGATGGAGCAGGTTCAACAATGAGCCTTTTGTAAAGCCAGTTGTTGTCATTGACTGTACGTACAATATGCGACTAGTTGACAAGTGTGACATGATGATAGGGTTTGTTGACTGTGTACGTAGGAATCGCAAGTGGTATATAAAACTGATTTTTCACCTTGTAGACATTGTAGTGCTCAATGCATTCAATATGTATGAAATAAAGACTGGAAAATGACAACGTTTCACAGAATTCTCACTGAATGTTGTCAAACGGATAGCAAGAAAGTATGGTACCACACCTGTACCTGCCCCTCAACAGCAACTTGTCCCACAACCACAGCCAGTGGGGGAAGTGCCAGACTGAATCACTCCTAACTGTCACTATCTGGTACCAATACCACCTACCCCAGAGACGAAGAATTCCCCCCACTCTTCATAGATCTAAACTTACTCCCTGTTCAGTACATCCACACTTACTACTGTGCAATCTACATCTACAGGACCTTAAATTCCAATATTAACCTTGACCTAAAATGCTTTCTTGATAGTTGTGACAGAACCCACAGGCACAACACCAGACACAAACATCTCTATGACATTCCCCGTGTCCGACTAAACCTTTACAAAAATTCAATGTATGTCAAAGGCCCTAAAATCTGGAACACCCTACCTGAAAATTCTAAAACTGCAGACACATTCATCACCTTCAAAACTACCATCAGAAAACATCTTATCTCCCTGATACACCCTGTCAACTAATTATACGAATACCACCTGGTGGTTCACACTTACACTCACTCACCCATTTGACCATAAACAGAAAATCAATCTCAATCTCAAAATAATGAATCTTAACTAGTCATAAGTTGGCCTGTGATACTCCAATACTGAAACTATGTTTTTTTTTTTTTTTTTTTTTTTTTTTTTTTTTTTTTTTTTTTTTTTTTTTTTTCCAACAAGTCGGTCGTCTCCCACCGAGGCAGGGTGACCCAAAAAAGAAAGAAAATCCCCAAAAAGAAAATACTTTCATCATCATTCAACACTTTCACCACACTCACACATTATCACTGCTTTTGCAGAGGTGCTCAGAATACAACAGTTTAGAAGCATATACGTATAAAGATACACAACATATCCCTCCAAACTGCCAATATCCCAAACCCCTCCTTTAAAGTGCAGGCATTGTACTTCCCAATTCCAGGACTCAAGTCTGACTATATGAAAATAACCAGTTTCCCTGAATCCCTTCACTAAATATTACCCTGCTCCACACTCCAACAGATCGTCAGGTCCCAAGTATCATTCGTCTCCATTCACTCCTATCTAACACGCTCATGCACGCTTGCTAGAAGTCCAAGCCCCTCGCCCACAAAACCTCCTTTACCCCCTCTTTTCCAACCCTTTCGAGGACGACCCCTACCCCTCTTTCCTTCCCCTATAGATTTATATGCTTTCCATGTCATTCTACTTTGATCCATTCTCTCTAAATGACCAAACCACCTCAACAACCCCTCTTCTGCCCTCTGACTAATGCTTTTATTAACTCCACACCTTCTCCTAATTTCCACACTCCGAATTTTCTGCATAATATTTACACCACACATTGCCCTTAGACAGGACATCTCCACTGCCTCCAACCGTCTCCTCGCTGCTGCATTTACCACCCAAGCTTCACATCCATATAAGAGTGTTGGTACTACTATACTTTCATACATTCCCTTCTTTGCCTCCATAGATAACGTTTTTTGACTCCACATATACCTCAACGCACCACTCACCTTTTTTCCCTCATCAATTCTATGATTAACCTCATCCTTCATAAATCCATCCGCTGACACGTCAACTCCCAAGTATCTGAAAACATTCACTTCTTCCATACTCCTCCTCCCCAATTTGATATCCATTTTTTTCTTTATCTAAATCGTTTGATACCCTCATCACCTTACTCTTTTCTATGTTCACTTTCAACTTTCTACCTTTACACACATTCTCAAACTCATCCACTAACCTTTGCAATTTTTCTTTAGAATCTCCCATAAGCACAGTATCATCAGCAAAAAGTAACTGTGTCAATTCCCATTTTGAATTTGATTCCCCATAATTTAATCCCACCCCTCTCCCGAACACCCTAGCATTTACTTCCTTTACAACCCCATCTATAAATATATTAAACAACCATGGTGACATTACACATCCCTGTCTAAGACCTACTTTTAACCGGGAAGTATTCTCCCTCTCTTTCTACACACCCTAACCTGAGCCTCACTATCCTCATAAAAGCTCTTTACAGCATTTAATAACTTACCACCTATTCCATAAACTTGCAACATCTGCCACATTGCTCCTCTATCCACTCTATCATATGCCTTTTCTAAATCCATAAATGCAATAAAAACTTCCCTACCTTTATCTAAATACTGTTCACATATATGCTTCAATGTAAACACTTGATCTACACATCCCCTACCCACTCTGAAGCCTCCTTGCTCATCCGCAATTCTACATTCTGTCTTACCTCTAATTCTTTCAATTATAACTCTACCGTATACTTTTCCTGGTATACTCAGTAAACTTATTCCTCTATAATTTTTACAATCTCTTTTGTCCCCTTTCCCTTTATATAAAGGGACTATACATGCTCTCCGCCAATCCCTAGGTACCTTCCCCTCTTTCATACATTAAACAAAAGTACCAACCACTCCAACACTATATCCCCCCCTGCTTTTAACATTACTGTCATGATCCCATCAGTTCCAGCTGCTTTTACCCCCTTTCATTCTACGTAATGCCTCACGTACCTCCACCACACTTACATTCTGCTCTTCTTCACTCCTAAAAGATGGTATACCTCCCTGGCCAGTGCATGAAATTACCGCCTCCCTTTCTTCCTCAACATTTAAAAGTTCCTCAAAATATTCTCGCCATCTACCTAATACCTCCCTCTCCCCATCTACAACTCCCCTACTCTGTTTTTAACTGACAAATCCATACTTTCCCTGGGCTTTCTTAATTTGTTTAACTCACTCCAAAATTTTTTCTTATTTCATTAAAATTTCTTAACAGTGCCTCTCCCACTCTTTCATCTGCTCTCCTTTTGCATTCTCTCACCACTCTCTTCACCTTTCTTTTACCTCCACATACTCTGCTCTTCTTATAACACTTCTGCTTTGTAAAAACCTCTCGTAAGCTACCTTTTTCTTTTATCACACCCTTTACTTCATCATTCCACCAATCACTCCTCTTTCCTCCGTCCCCCCCTCCTATAACCACAAACTTCTGCCCACATTCTAATACTGCATTTTTAAAACTATTCCAACCCTCTTTCAAACCCCCCCACTACTCATCTTTGCACTAGTCCACCTTTCTGCCAATAGTCGCTTATATCTCGCCCGAACTTCCTCCTCCCCTTAGTTTATACACTTTCACCTCCCTCTTACTTGTTGTTGCCACCTTCCTCTTTTCCCATCTACCTCTTACTCTAACTGTAGCTACAACTAAATAATGATCTGACATATCAGTTTGCCCCTCTATAACATGTACATCCTGGAGCCTACCCATCAACCTTTTATCCACCAATACATAATCTCACAAACTACTTTCATTCGTGCTACATCATACCTTGTATTTTTATTTATCCTCTTTTTCATAAAATATGTATTATTTATTACCAAATTTCTTTCTACACATAGCTCAATTAAAGCTTCCCATTTACATTTACCCCCTGGCCCCCCAAATTTACCTACTACTCCCTCCAAAAACATTTTTACCCACTTTAGCATTGAAATCCCCCAACCACCATTACTCTCACACTTGATTCAAAACCCCCACGCATTCACCAACATTTCCCAGAATCTCTCTCTCTCTCTCCTCTACACTTCTTTCTTCTCCAGGTGCATAACGCTTACTATAACCCACTTTTCACATCCAATCTTCATTTTACTCCACATAATCCTTGAATTTATGCATTTGTAGTCCCTCTTTTCCGCCATAGCTTACCCTTTCAACATTATTGCTACTCCTCCTTTAGCTCTAACTCTATTTGAAACCCCTGACCTAATCCCATTTATTCCTCTCCATTGAAACTCTCCCACCCCCTTCAGCTTTGTTTCACTTAAGCCAGGACATCCAGTTTCTTCTCATTCATAACACCCACAATCATTCTTTCTTATCATTGCACAACATCCACCACATTCAGATTTCCCACTTGTATTGTGCCAAAAAAAAAGGCATTCAAAATGCTAAACTCACAAACTAGTATTTAGTCACTTAGCCATAATACCAACTTACCTCATAATTTTGTAATATTTTAAACTTAAGATTTAATCTAAGTCTGCCCGAAATGCCTAGCCATGGCTAGGTGTTTTCTAAGTGATACACTCTGTAATTATTTATTTTACCTACATGAAACCACACAATAAACCAAATTCTGTAAACTCACATTGTAATCCTTATAGAGAATAAACTTTGAATTTAAAATTGAACAGTGGAAGGACACACGTTTCATTTGTCACCAGTATGGGTGGCACAATGTATAAATCCATGCTTCATAAGTATCATACACATGGAATTCAAAAGAAAACATAAGCGGACATGTAAATACACCTACATCGCTTACGACGAAGTTCGGGTTTCCGAGAAACCGGTTGTAGTCGAATGGTCGTAAGTCGAACTTTACTACTGAATCAACTGAACATTTTTTGTAATGACTTTTTTTTATTGTTTATTTGTATTTCATGTTTTTATTACTTTTATTTGTTATACTGTATTTTATACTGTAGGTTTAGGATAAACACTGTGTACAACACAAATAGTTGTTTATTTCCCCAGAAATTTTGCATGAAAAACACGGTCGTAAGTCGAGTGGTCGTAAGTCAAGCAGGTCGTAAGTCGGATGGTAGGTGTACCTGTATATAGGGTTAGGGTGTGTAGAAGAAGAGAGACTACTTCCTGGTAAAAGTAGGTCTTAGATGGGATGTTAATGTCATCATGGTTGTTTAATATATTTATAGATGGGGTTGTAAAAGAAGTAAATGCTAGGTGTTCGGGAGAGGGGTGGGATTAAATTATGGGGAATTAAATACAAAATGGGAAGTGACACAGTTACTTTTTGCTGATGATACTGTGCTTATGGGAGATTCCAAAGAAAAATTGCAAAGGTTAGTGGACGAATTTGGGGGTGTGTAAAGGTAGAAAGTTGAAAGTGCATAGAAAAGAGTAAGGTGATGAGGGTGTCAAATGATTTAAAGAAAGAAAAATTGAATATCAAATTGGGGAGGAGGAGTATGGAAGAAGTGAATGTTTTCATATATTTGTGAGTTGACGTGTCAGCGGATGGTTTTATGAAGGATGAGGTTAATCATAGAATTGATGAAGGAAAAAAGGTGAGTGGTGCATTGAGCTATATGTGGAGGCAAAAAATGTTATCTATGGAGGCAAAGAAGAGAATGTATGAAAGTATAGTAGTACCAACACTCTTATATGGGTGTGAAGCTTGGGTTGTAAATGCTGCAGCGAGGAGACGGTTGGAGGCAGTGGAGATGTCCTGTCTAAGGACAATGTGTGGTGTAAATATTATGCAGAAAATTCGGAGTGTGGAAATTAGGAGGTGTGGAGTTAGTAAAAGTATTAGTCAGAGGGCTGAAGAGGGTTTGTTGAGGTGGTTTGGTCATTTAGAGAGAAAGTATCAAAGTAGAATGACATGGAGAGCGTATAAATCTGTAGGGGAAGGAAGGCGGGGTAGGGGTCGTCCTTGAAAAGGTTGGAGGGAGGGGGTAAAGGTGGTGTTGTGGGCGAGGGGTTTGGTCTTCCAGCAAGCGTGCGTGAGCATGTTAGATAGGAGTGAATGGAGACGAATGGTATTTGGGACCTGACGAGCTGTTGGAGTGTGAGCAGGGTAGTATTTAGTGAAGGGATTCAGGGAAACCGATTATTTTATATAATTGGACTTGAGTCCTAGAAATGGGAAGTACAATGCCTGCACTCTAAAGGAAGGGTTTGGGATATTGGCAGTTTGGAGGGGTATATTGTGTATTTTTATACGTATATATTTCTAAACTGTTGTATTCTGGGCACCTCTGCAAAAACAGTGATTATGTGTGAGTGAGGTGAAATCCCTTTTTGGGGATTTTCTTTCTTTTTGGGTCACCCTGCCTCAGTGGAAGATGGCCGACTTGTTAAAAAAAAAAAAAATGTTGTAGATAATAGAATATGTTTCACTCAGGTGTGCAAAATCACCTGTCAGTGTGTACATGTGTGTTTATGACAATATGATAATAATTTCGTATATAATATTGGTGTATAAAAACAATTGGCATTGAAATCAACAGATTTACTCTATTTCTGCAAGCGGCAGTGCTCCATGTTGCCATCAGGTGATCACCAAGTTCCAACTTCGTGGCCTCATATCTCGCTAAGTACTCACTAAATTTTTTTTTATTCTAAAACACTTAAAAAAGTATGCTTTTTTTTTCTATAAAATTTTTTTTTTTTTTTTTCTCAAAATATTCGGGGCGCTGCACAGGTGAACGTATATACAGTGGTCCCTCGCTTTTCGTAGTTCCTGGCAATCGTAAATTTCGCCAATCATAGGGTTATTTTCGTATAAACATGGACTCGCTTTTCATAAGTTGACTCGTGAGTCATAATTCATCCCGGACGCGTACCCATGGCGTGAGCCGTGGCGGCAGCCAATCTAGCATTGTTTACCAGTGAGCGAAGGTCCCCTCACGTGCTCCAGCGAAATATTTCATAATATTCCATTTATTTTAGTGCTTGCAAGTACTAAATAAGGTACCATTGCTCCAAAGAAAGCTCCTAGTGCCAAGCCTGTGGTAAAGAAGGTGAGAAATACAATTGAATTTAAGAAAACCATCATTGAACAATATGAAAGTGGTAAAAGTGTGGCCAAACTGTCCAGGATGTATAAGAAACCCTACACAAACCCTTTTGTTCCATAGTGCCAAGAAAAAAGGGTGCTGTTGTTGCAAGGGGTACTATGCTGACAAAATGAGATCACCAGTTACTTGAAAGTTGGAATTATTATTGGTGTGGAAAAAGAAACAATTTGCAGGAATACTCTTATGACTTCGAAATTTTTTGGGAAAAGGGTAGCAGTTGCTGAAGATTTTGGGAAAGAAATTTGCCTCAACAAATGTGATGTTACCTGAGTTTACCCCGAAGAGTTCGGGGTCAAACGCCCCCGCCCGGGCCCCGGTCTGTGACCAGGGCCAGCAAAGGCCCCGCAAGCCAGCAAAGGGGCTGGTTTGAGAGATTTAGAACCCTCTGGCATACACAGTGTTGGGAAGGCATGGTGGCTGCCAGTTCGAACCACAAGGCGCTGAATTTTTTTTTTTTTTTTTTATTTTCACACTGGCCGATTCCCACCAAGGCAGGGGGCCCGAAAAAGAAAAACTTTCACCATCATTCACTCCATCACTGTCTTGCCAGAAGGGTGCTTTACACTACGTTTTTTAAACTGCAACATTAACACCCCTCCTTCAGAGTGCAGGCACTGTACTTCCATCTCCAGGACTCAAGTCCGGCCTGCCGGTTTCCCTGAATTCCTTCATAAAATGTTACTTTGCTCACACTCCAACAGCACGTCAAGTATTAAAAACCATTTGTCTCCATTCACTCCTATCAAACACGCTCACGCATGCCTGCTGGAAGTCCAAGCCCCTCGCACACAAAACCTCCTTTACCCCCTCCCTCCAACCCTTCCTAGGCCGACCCCTACCCCGCCTTCCTTCCACTACAGACTGATACACTCTTGAAGTCATTCTGTTCGCTCCATTCTCTCTACATGTCCGAACCACCTCAACAACCCTTCCTCAGCCCTCTGGACAACAGTTTTGGTAATCCCGCACCTCCTCCTAACTTCCAAACTACGATTCTCTGCATTATGTTCACACCACACATTGCCCTCAGACATGACATCTCCACTGCCTCCAGCCTTCTCCTCGCTGCAACATTCATCACCCACGCTTCACACCCATATAAGAGCGTTGGTAAAACTATACTCTCATACATTCCCCTCTTTGCCTCCAAGGACAAAGTTCTTTGTCTCCACAGACTCCACTCACTCATTCTTTTTCCTTCTCATCAATTCTATGATTCACCTCATCTTTCATAGACCCATCCGCTGACACGTCCACTCCCAAATATCTGAATACGTTCACCTCCTCCATACTCTCTCCCTCCAATCTGATATTCAATCTTTCATCACCTAATCTTTTTGTTATCCTCATAACCTTACTCTTTCCTGTATTCACCTTTAATTTTCTTCTTTTGCACACCCTACCAAATTCATCCACCAATCTCTGCAACTTCTCTTCAGAATCTCCCAAGAGCACAGTGTCATCAGCAAAGAGCAGCTGTGGACAACTCCCACTTTGTGTGTGATTCTTTATCTTTTAACTCCACGCCTCTTCCCTTTTTTTAAACCCCTTTAAATTAAAAAACACCCGGGGACCCCCCCCGGGTTAACCCATTTTGGGGGAAAAATTCCCTCCCACAACCTAATTGGGTTTCCCCCCAAAAAATTTTTTCCCCTTTTAGAATCCTCCCCCCTCATTGAAATTGACTTTTAAACCCGGATTTTTTTCCCCCAAAAGCCCCCCCTTTACATCTAAATCTTTTCCCTTTTTTTTCGCCCGGGGCCCCCCCTTTTTTGTTTTGTTCTCGCCCTTTCTGAAACCCCTTTTTTTTTTAAAAAACCAACATTACCAGCTAAGAGATCCCCTATAATTTTTGCAACTCATTTTATCCCTTGCTTATACAAAGGAAACTAGCATGCTCTGCCAATCCTAGGTACCTTACCTCTTTCCATACATTTATAAATAATTGCTCCAACACTCCAAAACTATACCCCACCTGCTTTTAACATTTCTATCTTTATCCATCATCCCGGCTGCCCTACCCCCTTTCATTTTACCTACTGCCTCACGAACTCCCCACACTCACAACTGGCTCTTCATCACTCCTACAAAGATGTTATTCCTCTTGCCTTAACGAAATCACAGCTTCCTATCTAAAAATCAAAATTTAACAATTCTCAAAATATCCCTCCATCTTCCAATCCTCTAACTCTCCATTTAATAACTTCCTTCCTATTTTTAACCTGATCAAATCATTTGTTCTAGGCTTTCTTACTTGTTAATTCACTCCAAAACTTTTTCTTATTTCATCAGACAAATTGTTGATAACATCTCACCCACTCTCTCATTGCTCTCTTTTACATGCTTCACCAATCTCTTAACTTCTCTCTTTCTCCAATACTCTTCCTCCTTGCATCACTCTACTTTGTAAACTTTCATATGCTAACTTTTTCCTCCCTACACTCTCTTACATCTCATTCACCAATCGTCCCTTCACTCTGCAACCCACTTTCTGTAACCACAAACTTCTGCGAACACTCTAACACACATTTTAACCGACCCCATTACCTCTTCGACCCCATTGCCTAGCTCCATTAGCCCTCTATCCTCCAATAGCTGTTTTATCTTACCCTACTGCCTCCTCTTTAGTTTATAACCCCTTCACCTCCTCTCCCTGATGCTTCTATCTCCTTGTATCCCATCTACCTTTTACTCTCAGGTGTCTACAACAGAAAGTGATCTGATATATCTGTGGCCCCTCTAAAACATGTACATCCGAGTCTACTCACATCTTTATCTACCAATACTAACCACAAACTACTGTCTTTCGCCCTACATCATACGTGTATACTTATTTATCCTCTTTTTCTTAAAATATGTATACTATAACTACCCCTTTCTATACAAAGTTCAATAAAGGGCTCCATTATCATTTACACCTGGCACCCAAACTTACCTACAACTCACCCCTCTAAAAGTTTCTCCTACTGTTAGCATTCAAGGTCCCCTACCACAATTACTCTCTCACTTGTTCAAAAGGCTCCTATACATTTCACTTAACATCTCCCAAAAATCTCTCTCTCTCCTCTGCATTCCTCTCTTCTCCAGGTGCATACACGCTTATTATGACCCACTTCTCGCATCCAACCTTTACATTTAATCCACTAAATTCTTGAAATTATACACATTCATATTCTCTTTTCTCCTTCCTAAACTGATCATTTAACATTACTGCTACCCTTCCTTTGCTCAACTCTCTCAGATACTCCAGATTTAATCCCATTTATTTCCCCCACTGAAACTCTCCTACCCCTTCAGCTTTGTTTCGCTTTAGGCCAGGACATCCACTTCTTTTCATTCATAACATCAGCATCATCTGTTTTTGTCATCCGCACTACATCCACGCACATTTAAGCAACCCAGTTTATAAAGTTTTTCTTCTTCTCTTTTTAGTAATTGTCTACAGAGAAGGGGTTACTAGCCCATTGCTCCGGCATTTTAGTCGCCTCATACGACACGCATGGCTAACGGAGGAAAGATGTCTTTTCCACTTCCCCATGGACAATGAAGAAATAAAAAAGAACAAGAGCTATTTAGAAAAAGAGAAAACCTAGATGTATTGATTTATATATCATATGCATGTGCGTGTCTGTGAAGTGTGACCAAAAGTTAAGTAGAGTAGCAAGATATCCCTGTTATCTTAGCGTGTTTATGAGACAGAAAAAGAAACCAGCAATCCTACCCATCATGCAAAACAGTTACAGTTTTTGTTTTCACAGTCATCTGGCAGGACGGTAGTACTTCCCTGGGTGGTTGCTGTCTACCAACCTACTACCTACTTTGCTGAAAATATGTGCATGAATTCCAGGAGTACATAGAGGTGAAGGACTGAAACCTGAACAGTGTTCAATTGTGACGAAAACAGGCCTCTTTTGGAAGAAAATGCAAAGAGGACCTTCATTACACGAGGAAAAGGCAATGCCAGGGACACAAGCCTATGAAAGACAGGCTGACGCTAATGTTCTGTGCTAATGCTAGTGGGGATTTCAAAGTGAAGCCATTACTAGTGTACCATTCTGAAAATCCCAGAGTGTTCAGGAAAAACAATGTTATGAAGAGTAAATTGTGTGTTTTTGGAAATCTAATAGTAAGGCATGGGTCACAAGGGAAATTTTCGTCGAGTTGTTCAATGAAGGTTTGGCCCTAGTGTGAAGGAGTATCTCCTGGAAAGAAATTGGATCTCAAGTGCCTGCTAGTAATGGACAATGCACCTGCTCATCCTCCAAACTTGGATGACCTAATTTTCGACGAGTTTGGGTTCATCACAGTAAAGTCTGCCCCCGATACCACTCCTCTCCTCAACCCATGGACAGCAGGTCATTGCAAACTTTAAAAAACTCTACACAAAGCAATGTTTCACAGGTGCTTGACTGTGACCACAGACACTCACTTGACCCTAAGGGAATTTTGGAGAGAACACTTCAGCATCCTCCATTGCATAACCCTTATAGTGTATGGCTTGGGAGGGAGTGACTACCAGGACTTTGAACTCTGCCTGGAGAAAATTGTGGCCAGATTGTGTCGACAAGAGGGATTTTAAAGGGTTTGGGACTGACCCTGATGAGCCTGTGTCTGTTGTAAAATCCAATTGTGGCACTGGGAGTTCCATGGGGTTGGATGATGAGTTTGGAGGATGTGGAGAAATTGTGGAAGACCACAACAAGAGAGCTCACATGAGGAGCTGCAAGAGCAGGAAGAGCAACACATCGCAGCTCAGAATCTTGCTGCCGAGGAGGAGGAAGAGATGGAAGAAGGTGCCTTCTTCAGAAATTAAAGAGATTTTTACTATGTGGGGTAAGATGGAAAGCTTTATGGAGAAACATCACCCTAACAAGGTTGTTGCAAGCCAGGTTGGCAACATGTACAGTGACAAAGTCTTTGGCCATTTAAGGGAAGTGTTAAAGAGACGCCAGAAACAGAGCTCTCTCCACAGTTATTTTGCAAGACAGGACTCCAGTGACTCTAAAGGTGATCCTAGTGGCATTAGCCCCTTCAGGGTCCAAGGCCAAAATCTGAAGTGGTGCTCCAGTGTCCAAGAAATTTTGAGAAAAAAAAATTATTATTTCTTACAGAATTAAAGAGTATATTTTTGTGAAGGTAATAAGACAAAAAAAAAATTACTGATCAGTACTTACCGAGATACAGTGCCGGAAAGTTGACCCAAAATGACATGGTGATGGCAACATCAACGGTTTCCACATACGCGCATTACTATATTTAACGTTTTTTGTAGTTTTTTCTTTTCTTTTGAACATCAAAATGGCATACAATACCGACAGGTTGTTAGGTAAGACACATATGCAACAGTTAGACAACTTTATTTCCTGACTATCGAACTGAACTTCTCCAGGCTGAGGGACTGACAACCTCAAATTCTACGACTTCAAGGGTGATGGACTGATTACATCGTCTTCACATCTCTACTGTTCCTGCCTACTTTCTGTATTCGACTGAAGAAGCCTACTGTGTAGGCGAAACGTTTCGGAATAAAGTTGTCTAACTGTTGCATATGTGTCTCCTTTTCTTTTCGAATTTTTTTCTTTTCCTACTAACATTTGGGGCCTGAGAGACCAATACTATATATAATGTATATATATGAACTCACTGTATTGAACACAATAACTGCACTAAAGTTATTATCATATTATTGTTTACCACTGTTGTTTATTACAATAAACATGCACAAATATTGTATAATACTAATGTTCTATCATATATTTACATATTTACAATCACTGGACATGGTTTTAGAACTGCTGGAGCTTGTGGAACTCCTTGAAACAAGGCACCATGCACAGAGGCACCTTACATTCCTCACACATAAACCAAGTGTCTTTGCATCTTTGTTGCCGTCGCTTTGTTTGTGCACAGACAATGCATCTCTTCTGAGCAAATTTCTTCTGAGTTGAAGGAAGCTGTATTATGAAATGATCACCTCCCCTCCTCAAACGCTTGGGTATATCCTGAGGAGTTCGAGGACCTTGTTGTATAGCAGGTGTTGTTACCTGGTACTTCATTATGAGTTGTCTGACAACAGACAAACAAAATTCACCATACGGTGGTCTGTTGCCAGTCTTCATTTGGTACATATTATATGCATTGAGCATTGAAATGTCCATGAGATGGAAGAAAAGTTTCATGTACCACTTGTAACTTTTACGAACACAATCAACAAAGCCAATCTGCATGTCACATTTGTCAACCAAGCGCATGTTTTGTGTATAATCAGTCACTGTCACTGGTTTTCGAATACGTTCATTAGTCACTCGATCAACTTTGCCACTGTCTTGCATTTCGTTACGGTAAATGGTTGTCAACAATGTGAGATAACGTTTGTCATGTCATCGTAATGCCATGGTGTCATTGGCAGTAAACACCTGCACGTCATCACCATGAGCACCTGCGTTGAGCCTGGGCGTATGTTTACGATTAGAATGCACTGTGCCACACACATCTGTCTTGTTCATTCGCAAGAAATCACTGAGTAAAGGGCTTGTGTACCAGTTATCGGTATATAATGCATGCCCCTTACCAAGATAAGGTGCCATCATGCTTCTCACTACGTCACCTGAGATACCCAATAACATCTTGGTATCTTTCAATGTTTTACTTCCCGTGTATACTACAATATCCAATACCAGGCCACTGTCACAGTCACAGAGTACAAACAGTTTTATACCAAAGTGTTTCCTCTTGCTCGTTTCCTCTTGCTCGTCAATTACAAGATTCTTGAATGGATAAAAGTATATGCTGAACTTTTGTTTGAGATGCATAAAAACATTTCTAATCTTGTATAACCTGTCACTTCTGTCAGGCCTGGTTTTGTCAGAGAAGTGCAACATACGTAACAGTAAGATAAACCTGTTCACTGGGATGATTTCACTGAAGAACAGGGTAGATATTAGCCGATCTGTGGACCAGTATGCTTTTATATTATGCTTATAGACATGAGGCATAAGCATTATTGTTGCAGAAAGCAAATACATTTCTGCAACAGTCGTCTCTTTCCACCGGTTTAGTCTTGGCTGTGGTGATATGATCGTATTTGACATGGAGTACTCAAAATACTTGTTACTTTCCCTGACAATAGTTTCCATCAGTGGCTGGTCAAAGAATAGTTCAAAGAATTCCAGTTAATTTGCAGTGTTTCCAAGGGGACAAGTTGGTAGAATTCCACTTTGAGAGTCATCAAAGTGGTGGAGCTTGGGAACAAAATTGGGATTTTGCTGCCAGTCCCAGATATGGTTTGCTGGTGGATACTGGACATCATAGGCTGGTTGTGCGGGTGGTTGTGGTGGGCTGGTGGCTGATGCTCCGCTTTGTCCTTGAACTGCGGAGTCAGCAGCGTGGGTCCCAGCTTGGGCTGGTGACTCATGCATGGCTGTGGCACTACCATCACCATTACCACCATCTACTGATGCCTGTGGTCTATCCATGCCAAGTGTAGCCGCATCATCCTCACTATCACTGTCTATACCTGGTGTAGGGCCACGGAATGTACCGGGAGTACTCCGTCCCCTGGGCACAGCATAGGGTACACTACCCGAGCGCATGCGGCGGCATACATACCGACGCTTCACTGGTGAATATGTTTCCTCACTATCACTACTCGAATGATCGTCAAGAGCAATAAAATCACAATCCACGTCACTATCATCATCATTACTGAAGTCAGAGGCCTGGCCACGCGAAAATAATAGTTTTATCTTGCGTTGAGGTACAACTGACTGTGACTGATGAGTGCCCACACCAGAAGTAGAAGGTTGAGGATCGTCGGGGTTTTTTGCACTATTATCGATATCCTGGTCATTCCTTTCGGTCACTAACTGATCAAAGCCAAAGAATTCGTCTTCATTTCCACTTCCATCACTGTCAGAACTATCAGATAGGAAGAGGAGAGTCCCAATTTTCCGGGGAGTGAGAGCTGCCTTGCGACGAGGCATGGTGAACAAGGGTAACTGAGCCGGCGTTCCCACGCTGCTATGCGGGTGCCTAGATTTTTTGTTTATGGCGCACACCCACCACGCAGACCCGTTCTCTCACATATAGGCCTATGAGCGTTTTTGCACTAAATTTGACGGCGCTAGAATTTTGGCATAGATCTACGGTTTAGACACTCAAAGTGAAGCCGTAGATCTACGGGACGGACCCTGAAAGGGTTAAACAAAACTAAGTGTATCAGTTAAGTTCAGCAATCAAACAAAACAATGTTGTTGTTGTTGGAGGTTTACAGCCTCCCCCACCCTCACCCTCCCCCCTCCCCACCCTCCCCCACCCCCACCCCCCCCCTCCCACCCTCACCCCCCCACCCTCAGCCTCCCCCACCCTTCACCCTCCCCCACCCCCACCCCCCCACCCTCACCCTCCCCCACCCTCACCCTCAGCCTCCCCCACCCTCAGCCTTCCCCCACCCTCGCCTCCCCACCCTCACCCCCCCACCCTCAACCTCCCCCACCCTCACCCTCCCCCACCCCCCCCCTCCCACCCTCAACCTCCCCCACCCTCACCCTCCCCCACCCTCAACCCTCCCCCCCCCTCCACCCCCCCCCACCCTCCCCCTTCCCCCCCCCTAAAACCCTCCCCCAAAACCCAAAACCCTCCCCCAGCCCTCCCCCCCTAAACCTCCCCACCCTCAGCCCCTCCCCCCCCCCTCAGGGCCTTCCCCCACCCTCAAAAACCCCCACCCTAACCTCCCCCACCCTAAACCCTCCCCCACCCTAAACCTCCCCCACCCTAACCCCAATCCCCCCTAAACCTCCCCCCCTAAACCCCCCCCACCCTCAAATCCCCCACCCTCAACCTCCCCCACCCTCAACCCCCCCCCCAACCCTAAACATCCCCCCACCCTTAACCTCCCCCCCCCTCAACCCCCCCCCCACCCTCAAAATCCCCCCCCCCAAACATCCCCCACCCTCAAACCCCCCCAATCTCAACCTCCCCCACCCTAAACCCTCCCCAAACCCTTTAAAACCTCCCCCCC
Source organism: Cherax quadricarinatus (assembly GCF_026875155.1). Lineage (NCBI taxonomy): Eukaryota > Metazoa > Arthropoda > Malacostraca > Decapoda > Parastacidae > Cherax > Cherax quadricarinatus. Next base: position 45,209,887 of record NC_069427.1, read on the forward strand.
CCTCAACCTCCCCCACCCTAAACCTCCCCCCCCAAAAACCCCCCCCTCCCCCCCCACCCTCAACATCCCCCCCTCAACCCTCCCCCCCCCCTTCCCCCCCCTTTTGTCCAGGTGGGTAAGTTCATTTTACACTTTATTAAAACATTTTTAACATTTTTTTAACATTCTGTAGCGAAGTTTTATGATTTTTTTTTATATATGAAATTTCTGAAATTTACCCCTCACAAATATTCCTTTTTTCTCTTACAAAAAAGGGAGCACGGGAAGATACTTAATCAAATTTAAAAGACAAAATGGCGGACGTTTTTTCTGCTGCTGCCTTCCCCACCATTTATGAACTATTTTTTCCCATTCTAGAGTATATTTTCTTGTTTGTTTTAAATTTATATTGTTTATTAGTCAAAATTAAAGATGAATTTTTAATAGATAAATAAGCGTCAGGGGATTTTAGTGTCATATTCAAGTATTTTGTCGTTTTTCCAAAAGTGCAGGAATTTTTAAAAGGGGTTTTCTTTTAAATTTAAATGGGGAAAATTTGGGTTTTGATATAAAAAAAATTTGAGTTACGAGCTAGGTCAAAAAGAAGGGTTTAAAAACTTGAAAAGTAAAGGTTCCCCCAAAAATTTGAGAAAGAGTTGTCCAACCGGGATATGGGTTATAAGATGACCCCAAAACAATGCACATCACCTGCATTTTTCCCTCTTTTTCCATTTCCCCTTTCCCTCATTCAACACTTGTCTATTTTTTTTAAACTTATTAGGACTAAAAAAAAACATTGGGGGAAAAAGTTCCCCTTTAAAATAAATGAAACTGTACCTAAAGAAATTTTGGGTTGAGTTGAATTTTTTAAAAGGGTGGGGTTGGGGAAAAGCCTAGGGTAAGATGTGCAAAGGGGCTGGGGAAAGAGAAACTATTCTAAAGGTATTGATTATAAATTTGAAAAAAAAAAAAAAAAAATGGGAAAAAAGAAAATTTTTTAAGGAAAAAATTTATATTATACTTTGGTTGATTACAATTATACAATTGTTAAATTTCTTTTTGGGTTTCAGGTGAATCGTACCCCCTTTTGTTGTTGAGCCCAAAAGATTGCTCGCGACATTTCTTCCCCCGAAAACCTTTTCCCAAAATAGAACTCTTACTGTAAACCCGCCACCCCCTCAGGAGAGTAATGAGAGTGATGAAAATGGGTCCAAAAAAATTTCCTACTACAAAAAATTCCCAAACACCCCTAGAAGGGAAAAAAAGAGGGCATTTTTGTGGGGCCCGGTAAGCTTTTTTTTCATGGTTTTTACAAGGGGTTTTTAAAAAAGAGTTGGTTGGGACTCTGTTCTTTAACCAAAAAATTCATTCAAAATTTTTCAGTCCTAAGTCAAATTTATTTTGGGAAAAGAAGCTTTTAAGAATGAACCCCTGAAAGTAAAAAAATTAAGGTTTTTTTTTATTGTTTTTTTTCAAAGGATTATTTCAAAGTGAAATTTTTTTTGCCCTGGGCAGTGAGCCCAAAAACATAATATTTAAATTTTTAATATCAATATAATCTGGGGGGCACCAAAAATTGGGTTTTCATATACAGTGGGGAAACCCGGGCTGATGATTTTTAATCCGTTTCCAGGAGCTAGCTCGTAATCAGTTTATCGTATATCAAATTTAAATTTTCCCCCAATTTTAAAATTTAAATGAAAAGCCCCTTTTAAATTTTTTCCGCACCGGAGAACGAGAAAAAAAAAACTTTAATATGACGCTTTATCAGCGTAGGGCTTTTTTTATCTATTTACAATTTATCAAAATGTATAAATTAAACAATAAAAAATTTGCACAGAAAAACAATAAAATTTCTTTAGAAGAATAAAAAAGGCCATAATATGGTGGCGTGGCAAAGCGTCCCCCCCCTTTCGTACCAAAAATGACTTAAATTTCCCCCCCCCTGTTCTTACCCTAAGAGAAAAGGAGTATTTTTGAGGCTAACTGCAGTTTGACCCCAGGACCCATGGGGTTTTTTGAAAAAAAAAATTTTGGGAAAAAGACTGTAAAAAAATGTGGAAAAAAGCACAGAGAACTGCCCCCTACAGGGTAAAAAAAAAATGTTTTCCCGCTACCAGCTGTGGCCAACTAGCGGAAGCAATCTGAATTATTAAATTTCGTATGGGAAATTTTGCATTTTTTTTTTTATTATTTTTTATTATTAAAATTATTATTTAATTTTTAGGGAACGAAAGGGTCTATCCATTAATTTTAATTTTTTTATTTAAATTTTGAGAATCGGGAACTCTTTTGTTAATAATAAAATTATTATTATATTTTTAGTTGTATTTTTAAATTAAATTTTTATTATTATTTTTTTGTTATTTTTAAAATTTTTGGGAAATGAAACTCTAATTTATTAATTATTATTATTATTATTTTTTTATTATTTTTTTAATTTTTAATTTGGGGAAATGAAGCCTTTTTTATTTTTAATTTTTAATAAAAATTTTTAATATTATTTTTAATTTTTAAATTTTTATTTAATTTTAAGAACCAAAAATTTAATAAATTTTTAATTTTTTTAATTTAGGAAAAAGGGCCATTAAAATTAAATTTTATTAAATTTTATTTTTAAATTAAATTTAAAAATGGTTTTAGTTTTAAAAAACAAAAAATAAAAAAAATAAAAAAATTCTTTTTCTTAAACGGCCGCCTTGGTTGGGCAGGGGGGGAAAGCCCTCCCTTTTTTAAAAATTTCCCCAACAAAAAACCCCCCCTTCCCCCACCCACCCCCACCCAACCCCCCCTCCCAACTCCCCCAAAAACCCCCCACCATTCCCCCACCACTCCCCAAACCAAACCCCCCAACCCCCACCATTCCCAAAAACCCCCCACCAAACCCCACCACTCCCCCAAAAAACCCCCACCATCCCCCCCCACTCCCCAAAAAAAAACCCCCCCCATCCCCTACCACTCCCCAAAAAACCCCCCCACCCCTCCCCAACCCCTCCCCCAAAAACCCCCCCACCCTCCCCCTACCCCCTCCCCCAAAAACCCCCCCACCAAACCCCTACCCCTCCCCAAAAAAAAACCCCCCCATCCCTACCCCTCCCCCCCCCACCACCCCACCATCCCCCCAAACCCCTCCCCAAACCCCCCCAACCCTCCCCTACCCACCCCAAACCACCCCCCCATCCCCTACCACTCCCCAAAACCCCCCCACCATCCCCCAACCCCCCCCAAAACCACCCCACCAAACCCCCACCACTCCCCAAAACCACCCAAAACCCCCCCTCCACTCCCCAAAACCAAACCCCCCCATCCCCTACCACTCCCCCAAACCACCCCAACCCCTCCCCTACCCCTCCCCAAAACCCCCCCAAACCCTCCCCCACCACTCCCCAAAAACCCCCCCCACCATCCCCTAAAAACACCCCCCAAAACCACCCCGGCCCTTCCCCCACCACTTCCCCAAAACCACCCCCCTCCCCCACCACTCCCCAACCCCCCCCCCACCATCCCCTACCACTCCCCAAACCACCCCCCATCCCCTACCACTCCCCCAAAAACCCCCCCACCTTTCCCCCACCATCCCCAAAAAACCACCCCCCCAAACCCCCACCAAATCCCCAAAAACCACCCCCCCATCCCCTACCATCCCCCAAAACCCCCCCACCCCCCCTACCACTCCCCAACACCACCCCCCCTTTCCCCCACCACCCCCAAAACCACCCCACCATCCCCTACCACTTTCCCCAAAAACCCCCCCACCATCCCCCACCATCCCCAAAACCACCCCCCCCATTTCCCCTACCAAATCCCCAAAACCACCCCCACCAACCCCCACCAAATCCCCAAAACCACCCCACCCCTCCCCTACCCCTCCCCAAAAACCACCCCCCCCCATCCCCTACCATCCCCAAAAACCACCCCACCATCCCCTACCCCCCCCAAAAAACCACCCCACCATCCCCTTCCATCCCAAAACCCCCCCCCATCCCCTAAAACCCCTCCCCAACCCAAACCCCCCCCATTCCCCCCCACTCCCCCCAAAAACCCCCCCACCTTCCCCCACCAAATCCCCCAAAAACCCCCCCACCCTCCCCCACCATTCCCCAAAACCCCCCCACCCCCCCACCCCCCAAACCCCCCCACCCCCTACCATCCCCCCCCCAACCCCCAAAATTAACTTTTTCCCCACAAACCCCCTTTTTCCATTTTAAAAATTTTAAATTTAACAATCCCCCAAAACCCCCCCAAACCATACCATTCCCAAAACCCCCCAAAATTAACCCCCCAAAACCCCAAATTTAAATAAAAAAACCCGTAACCCCTTTCCCCAACCCAAACCTGTTTACTTTACCCAAAAAAAATTAACCCCTATTTTTTAAAAACCCAATCCCCACCACTAAAACCAAAACCAAAACCTTAACGCCCCAAAACCACCCACCACCCCTTTCCAGTAAAACCAAAATCCCCAACTCCCAAATACCCACCATCCCCCCAAATAAAAACCACCCACCTCCCCACACTAAAACCAAACCCCCCTTAAATAAACCACCCCCCCCCTCCCCCCAAATAAAACCACTAATCCCCCCCAATCCCCAAAAAAAATTCCCCAAACCCCTTCCCAAACCACCCAAACCCCCCACCAACTTGCCAAAAACCCCCCAAAAACCCCCACCCCCACCAAAACCACCCACCCATTTAATACCCCAACAACCCACCTTCCCCAAACTTCCCCCAAAAACCCACCGATTTCCCCAATTTTCCCACAAAAAACCCACCCAAAACCCCCACAAATCCCAAAACCACCCACCTCCCCCCTTAAAAATTCCCAAAATGACCTTCCCCCAAACTTACCAAAACCCACCAAGCCCCCCCAAAAACCAACCCAAATCCCCCCCAATACTTAACAACCACCCAAAACCCCCTTCCCAGCATTAAGCCTTAGAATTAACTAAGATATTAGACAAGATAACCTGTAGCCGTAACTGAACTGTTTACTTTGTACACAGAAAAAGAGGTTAACATGAGTTTGTGTGACTGACTGAATGACTGACTTACTGAATGACTTGACTGACTTACTGAATGACTTGATTGACTGACTTACTGATTGACTTGACTGACTGACTTACTGAGTGATTTGACTGACTTATTGAATGACTAGACTGACTTAATGACTTGACTGAATGACTTGACTGAATGACTTACTGACTGACTTGACTGACTGACTTACTGAATGACTTACTGAATGACTTACTGAATGACTTACTGAATGACTTACTGAATGACTTACTGAATGACTTACTGAATGACTTACTGAATGACTTACTGAATGACTTACTGAATGACTTGACTGAATGACTTGACTGACTGACACTGAATGACTTGACTGACTGAATGACTTGACTGACTGATTTACTGACTGACTTATTGAATGACTTGACTGACTGACTTACTGAATGACTTACTGAATGACTTGACTGACTGACTTACTGAGTGATTTGACTGACTTATTGAATGACTAGACTGACTTAATGACTTGACTGAATGACTTACTGACTGACTTGACTGACTGACTTACTGAATGACTTACTGAATGACTTACTGAATGACTTACTGAATGACTTACTGAATGACTTACTGAATGACTTACTGAATGACTTACTGAATGACTTACTGAATGACTTACTGAATGACTTACTGAATGACTTGACTGACTGACTTGACTGACTGACTTGACTGACTGACTTGACTGACTGACTTGACTGACTGACTTGACTGACTGACTTGACTGACTGACTTGACTGACTGACTTACTGAATGACTTGACTGACTGACTTACTGAATGACTTGACTGACTGACTTACTGAATGACTTGACTGACTTACTGAGTGGCTTGAGTGTAATAATAATATATTATTACTATATTATTATTATTGCTGAGAAGAAAAAGAGAATGATTTCCATGGAATTAAAGCATGAAATCATAGATAAACAAGCGAGGTGTCCAGATTTTGGGTTGAGGGGGAGGAGGGAGCTGGCTCGTGACTCAAATGTCTGCTCCTAACTCAGAGCAAAAAATTGACCCAGGGATGGCTCGTATCTCAAAAAACTCATAAGTTGGGACACTTGTAAGTCAAGGTTCCACTGTACTTGGGAAGCATATCTAGATTTGAATGTCGTAACCCTTTGACTGTTTCGGTCGTATATATACGTCTTACAAGCCACCATATTTGACTTATATATACTCATAAATTCTAGCGGCTTCAAATCAAGCAGAAGAAAGCTGGTAGGTCCACATGTGAGAGAATGGGTCTGTGTGGTCAGTGTGCACCATATAAAAAAATCTTGCAGCACGCAGTGCATAATGAGAGAAAAAAAACTCCGACCGTTTTTTTTTTTAATTAAAATGCCGGCTTTGTGGTCTATTTTTGTATGGTATTTATAGTTGTATTTTCGTTTTCTTGGTCTCACTTGATAGAATGGAAAACATATTATAGAAATAGAGGTAATTTTGATTGGTTTTACTATGAAAAGAACCTTGAAATAGAGCTCAAAGTAGTGGAAATGTTTGATTTTTGCCAATTTTCAAAAGTAAACAAGTGATGTCATTTTCCAATAAATGTCCAACTAACCATTCTGATATGCAGTCATGAATGGTATGACATTATTTATACAATTATTACAATATTGCAGTAGTCTGCATAACAGTAAATCTTTTGTTTTTTGTTTGAATAAAAATTCAAAATAGATGTGACTGATGAACAAAGAAAATGATATTTTAGAGCCAGGAATGTCTGCATTGTTCATTCTGGACCCTATTTTGAAATTGTCATATTTTTTTAATTTTCGTGAAATTGGCCAAATTACAAATTTCTGACCACGTTATTGGGTAGTTGAAATCGGCAAATGGGCACTTTCTTGTATTCAATCAATAGAAAAAATGGAGTTCTAAAGAAATGGCTATGAGTTTGGTTGACTGGAACAATGGAATTAGCCGAAAATAGGGCTCAAAGTGGGCGAAATCGCCGATTCATAAATATCGCTGAGGTCGCTAACTTCGCGAGAATGTAATTCTGTCAGTTTTCCATCAAATTTCCTTCTTTTGGTGTCATTACAATAGGGAAAAGATTCTCTATCATTTCATAGGATTTTTTTGGGGGGGGTGTAATTTTGCGACACCAGGAGACCCCTTAGGATTTGGGGTTGCGACAGTCAAGGGGTTAATGGGGCATTCCCATCAAAGGAAGTTCCTTGATGTTGATGAGGGGTGTTTGGTCCAAGGAATTGGACCTGATCTTTCCTTTTTTGGTAAATCGTGATTACCTGCACACTTTCCCCAGGTGCTGTTCAGTTACAGGTTTAGCACTCTCCCTTTCCTTCCACTGAATGCACTAATTATAATATTAATTCAAGAGACATGAAAAAGAAGTGTGGCTAAGGCACATGCAGAGTTCCAGACATTTACTGAGGAAATAATTTGCTAAAAGTGGCTAAAGGCATCTACAGAGACGAAGCCAGGACTAAGATTCACACAAGGAAAGTTGTGTATTAGGGAGGATTCAACCAGACAGCGACTGTTAAAGTTGGAAGTAGGGAAGACAGTTTTAGCAGAAGACCAGTCAATAGGATGGCAAAATATGTGTTAGTCGACTGTTTGTTATCAGTAAGGCTTCCGGTTAACAGTACTTGGATTTTTGACTGCATGGGGGGTCGGCACCTCTAGTCCCCTGCATTGTTTAACCCTTTCATGGTTGGTGCCGTACTAGTACGGCTTGCATGCCAGGGTTGATGCCATACTAGTATGCATAAATTCTAGCACCTTCAGATCTAGCAAGTGAAAGCTGGAAGACCTACATATGAAGGAATGGGTCTGTGGTCAGTGTGCGCAGTATAAAAAAATCCTGCAGCAAACACTGCATAATGAGAAAAAAAACTCTGGCCGTGTTTTTGCTTTAACCCTTTGAGGGTTTCGGATGTACTAGTACGGCTTACGACCCAGGGTTTTTGACGTACTAGTACGCCTAAATTCTAGCGCCCTCAAATCTAGTGGGAGAAAGCTGGTAGGCCTTCATATGAAAGAATGGGTCTATGTGGTCAGTGTGCACAGTCTAAAAAAAATCCTGCAGCACACAGTGCATAATGAGAAAAAAAAAACTTTGACCATTTTTTTGGAATAAAACAGCGACTTTGCACTGTATTTTCTTATGGTATTTATTGTTGTATTCTAGTTTTCTTGGTCTCATTTTATAGAATGGAAGACATATTACAAAAATTGAGATGATTTTGACTGGTTTTACAATGAAAGGTGCCTTGAAATTGAGCTCAAAGTAGCAGAAATGTTCGATTTTTACCAAACTTCAAAAGTAAACAAATCGTGCCAAGCGTGCAATACACGTCAACTGGTGAGTCTAATATTCTTTCACAAGTGCACCAATAATATTTATACTATTTTTTACACTAATGCAGTAGTCTGCATAACAGTAAATCTTATATTTTTTGTGAGAATAAAAATTCAAAGTGGAAAGCAAAAGAATATAAGAGGGGCCTTGAGACGTGACTAATGACCAGAGGAAATGTAATTTTAGTGCCAGGAATGTCTTTCTTGTTTATTCTGAACCCTATTCGGAAATTGGCATCTTTTGAAATTTGTGTGAAAATTGGCATCTTTTGAAATTTGTGTGAAATTGGCAAAATTGCTAAATTCTGACCACTGTACTGGATAGTTAAATTTCATAAATGGGTGGTTTCTTGCACCCATTCGATAGAAAAAATGGAGTTCTAGTACAGTGGAATTGGCCGAAAATGGGGCTCAAAGTGGGTTAAAATCGCCGATGCGTAAACATTGCCGAGACCGCTAACTTTGCGAGAGCATAATTCCGTAAGTTTTCCATCAAATTTCAAACTTTTGGTGTCCTTATGATCGGGAAAAGATTCTCTATCTTTTCATAAGAGAAAATAATTTTTTTTTTTTAAATTTGGCCGACCCTGAGAACGAGTTTCGGAGAGGGCCTGTCGACCCTCAAAAGGTTAAAGCAGCGATTTTGCAGTGTATTTTCGTATGCTATTTATGGTTGTATTCTAGCTTTCCTGGTCTCATTTTATAAAATGGAAGACATATTACAGAAATTGAGATGATTTTGATTGGTTTCACAATGAAAAGTACCTTGAAATTGAGCTCAAAGTAGCAAAAATGTTTGATTTTTGCCAAAGTTCAAAAGTAAACAAATCATGCCACGCGTCCAATACATGTCAACTGGTGAATCTGTTATTCTTTCACAAGTGCGCTGATATTATTTATACCATTTCTACACTAATGCAGTAGTCTGCATAACAGTAAATCTTCTATTTATTTGTGAGAATAAAAATTCGAAGTGGAAAGCAAAAGAAATGTAAGAGAAGCCTGGGGACGTGACTTATGAACAGAGGAAATGTTATTTTAGGGCCAGGAATGTCTGTCTTGTTTATTTTGGACTCTATTTGGAAATTGGCATCTTTTGAAATTTGTGTGAAATTGGCAAAATTGCCAATTTCTGTCAAATGAGACCAAGAAAATAAGAATACAACCATAAATATTATACAAAAATACACTGGAAAGTCGGCATTTTAATCCAAAAACATAGTCGGTTTTTTTTTCTTGTTATGCACTGCATGCTGCAGGATTTTTTTATATGGTGCACACTGACCACACAGACCCATTCTCTCACATGTGGGCCTACCAGCTTTCTCCTGCTTGATTTGATGCCGCTAGAATTTTTGAGTATATATACGTCAAACGCGGTGGCTCATAAGACGTATATATATGACCAAAACAGTCAAAGGGTTAAGGGTCAACTGTATTATGTTTTATCAGACAGTGGGAGGCAGTCATGATGATGTAGTTAGAGTGGGAAGGAGGAAGACAGTTTTATTACTGCTGCTGTGCAGTATTGTGTCACACAAAATGACAGAGTTGGTGAGAGGGAGGTGGTCTTATTGTAGCTGCCTATGCATTGTTATCATATGTGATACAAGAGAGTGGCAGGGAGGGAATGCAAGAGGAAGGGAGGAAGGAGAAAGAAAAAGAAAATTGGAGGTAAGAGAAAGGGACTCATTCAAGTACTGCACATTGTTTTTAATTCCATTGTCAAGACTTTATAAAACTAGACAGAATTTATGATTGTGGAATCATCTCAGATGCTAACACGAGTATGTATAAGAAAATAAGTTCCACTTAAATAATGAATTATTTTGATAAACTTGAGTGGGATATGTACTTTGTGATTTATCCCTGGAGTCAGGGTCTAATACATCAAATATTTATCCCTGGAGTCAGGGTCTAATACATCAAATATTTATCCCTGGAGTCAGGGTCTAATACATCAAATATTTATCCCTGGAGTCAGGGTCTAATACATCAAATATTTATCCCTGGAGTCAGGGTCTAATACATCAAATATTTATCCCTGGAGTCAGGGTCTAATACATCAAATATTTTTGCCATGTTAGATGAGGTGGGAAGGTTGGAGGTTGCAAAGGGATAAAAGACTAATTGAAATGTAGAATTCTGTACTCCCTGGGTTCCTAATTATGTGGACCTAGTTTTGTATTATTGCAGCATTTCTAGGAGTGTAGTCCCCCTCCTGCAAATTTGGGAGTTCAACTAAAATAGCACTATTGAATAAACACTTGTGATTGGTTGTTTTGTGATACTGTTATGTTAAGCAGACAACAAAAATGGAGACTTGAGCTGCCATCCCTGTTCTACAGCATGTATAATAAAGTACATAATGGCTGAATAGGAATATTTTTTCTATATTCTGCAAATACTTTTTGTTAATTATCCTGTATACATTTAACCTAATTAACCTAAAATAATGTTAAAAAAAAAATCCTGATAAAAAAAAGGTGCTGAGGGTTACTAGGCATCACATCTCACTGAGGCAAGTGCAGATAGATGTGTTTAACAGTATAATTACACATTTTTGTCTCCATGTTTTGTCTATTTTCTGTATGCCAATGTTCTTTCAATTTTTGTGCTTATATAGTACTATTCATATTTTTTGTGCAAATTGGTAGTGAAATGCAGATTTTTTCATTGTAGTTTTTACAGGTACATTAACATAGAATTTTAGTGTAGCACCATCATAATGTGGGTGGTGGGATTCAGATGGTGAAGCACCATCATAATGTGGATGGTGGGATTCAAATGGTGAAACTTCACTGAAAGATTCATTGTGGATTCATTTTTCTTTACACTGTTTTTCTTAGCTGATTTTTGATAAAGTGCCCCTCTTTCTGGGGGTAAGGGAGACGGGTTGAGAAGAAATTGACGTAACCATTTGTGCATGATTGGTGTCTCACTAATTTTTTTTGGTTAAAATAGTCAAGAAAAAAATGAGTTTTTTTTTTCCACAATTATGGCCGTGTTAATTGTGTAGGAATATTGATTAAAGTTTTTATTTATTTTTTTTCTTAGCTGTTTTTGACAGATTCATTTCTTTTTGATATATGATTGTTGGCTGCACATGGTATGCAATAAACATTTTCCAGGCCCTTAGTGCATAATGTAAAACCAGTTTACCATGTAAAACATTCGGATATGTTCTGAGACTTTAAAATTCCACATTTCCTGACATGAACTTGGCCAAAAACCAACTGGAACTAGTTGGGTGATAGCAGGACTTACATAGCATGGACTAGTGACTCTTCTATATGTTATTCTGAGAAATTGATAACCTCACCTTCTGCTGTGTTTACTGTGTCTGTATTGAATTGAAAAATGACGCTCATTAGCAAACATCCTCGAAGTAAAGATATCCTGTTGTTGTACATATCTAATTCACAGACCAGTAGGCTTACTTCAATGTTGTTGTACATATCTAATTGACAGACCAGTAGGCTTACTTCAATGTTGTTGTACATACTAATTCACAGACCAGTAGGTTACTATTACCATCTTGTGGTGTTTACATACTAATTGACAGTACACCATAGGCTTACTTCAATGTTGTTGTACATATCTAATTGACAGACCAGTAGGCTTACTTCAATGTTGTTGTACATATCTAATTGACAGACCAGTAGGCTTACTTCAATGTTGTTGTACATATCTAATTGACAGACCAGTAGGCTTACTTCAATGTTGTTGTACATATCTAATTCACAGACCAGTAGGCTTACTTCAATGTTCCTTTGTTCTTTAGCAGTTAGTTATTTTAGTTTAATATGTTTATTATGCATTACCCATCCTGTGGGCGGTAGTCACCCCATACCCATCTTGTGGGTGGTAGTCACCCCATACCCATCCTGTGGGCGGTAGTCACCCCATACCCATCCTGTGGGTGGTAGTCACCCCATACCCATCCTGTGGGCGGTAGTCACCCCATACCCATCCTGTGGGCGGTAGTCACCCCATACCCATCCTGTGGGCGGTAGTCACCCCATACCCATCCTGTGGGTGGTAGTCACCCCATACCCATCCTGTGGGCGGTAGTCACCCCATACCCATCCTGTGGGCGGTAGTCACCCCATACCCATCCTGTGGGCGGTAGTCACCCCATACCCATCCTGTGGGCAGTAGTCACCCCATACCCATCCTGTGGGCGGTAGTCACCCCATACCCATCCTGTGGGCGATAGTCAAAAGATTACAGAGGTACATAATTGGTCCAGGGACTGGACTCCAAAGTTTTGATAGCTGAGCAAGTTACAGAGGTAATGAATTCACAATTTACAAAGGTAATGAACTCACAATTTACAAAGGTAATGAACTCCAGGTAAGTCTGGTCACAATCATGACAAGTTACAAAGGTATTTACAGATTACAGAGGTACATAATGGGTCCAGGGACTGGGCCCCCAAAGTTTTGATAGCTGAACTAGGTACAAAGGTAATGAGCTCACAAGTTACAAAGGTAATGAATCCTGTAAGAATGGTTACTTACATTTATACATGGCTACAATCATGAAAAAATTATAGAGTAATGAGCAATTCACACTTTCACATCCAGTCACAACTGTAATGAGTTATTGGTGCAAATATTGATTGTTGAGTGTGTGTGTGTGTGTCTCTCTCTCTCTCTCTCTCTCTCTCTCTCTCTCTCTCTCTCTCTGTCTCTGTCTGTCTGTCTCTGTCTCTGTCTGTCTCTGTCTCTGTCTGTCTCTGTCTCTCTCTCTGTCTCTGTCTCTCTCTCTGTCTCTGTCTCTCTCTCTGTCTCTGTCTCTCTCTCTCTCTCTCTCTCTCTCTCTCTCTCTCTCTCTCTCTCTCTCTCTCTCTCTCTTCTCTCTCTCTCTCTCTCTCTCTCTCTCTCTCTCTGTCCTCTCTCTCTCTCTCTCTCTCTCCTCTCTCTTCTCTCTCTCTCTCTCTCTCTCTCTCTCTGTCTCTCTCTGTCTCTGTCTCTCTGTCTCTGTCTCTCTCTCTGTCTCTGTCTCTCTCTCCTCTCTCTCTCTCTCTCTCTCTCTCTCTCTCTCTCTCTCTCTCTCTCTCTCTCTCTCTCTCTCTCTCTCTCTCTCTCTCTGCCTCTCTGTCTCTCTGTCTCTCTGTCTCTCTGTCTCTCTCTCTGTCTTCTCTGTCTCTGTCTCTGTCTCTGTCTCTGTCTCTGTCTCTGTCTCTCTCTCTCTCTCTCTCTCTCTCTCTCTCTCTCTCTCTCTCTCTCTCTCTCTCTCTCTCTCTCTCTCTCTCTCTCTCACACACACACACACACACACACACACACACACACACATGTGCAGTAATGCTTTATTTACAGTTAGCAAAGTCAGGGTATTTCTCCAGAATGGTCTGTAATATACCACTGTGGATAAAATACTTTGCCATTTCTTGAACATTTCTGAGTGAGTTGTCTCTAAATTCATTAATTTTATCGCACTCCAGTACATAATGACGCAGGGTGTGACAATAGTCCATCTGGCAAAGTTTACATTTCGTTTGGTCTACATTTGGTGGTGGTGATTTAACCTGCCACAGATACTTGTAACCCAGCCGGAGCTGGGCAGTAGTGACATCCAAGAGTCTGCTTATTTTGTTGGATGCACCATAGACATGTGGCTCCTCCTGCATGATAGAATGATGATAGATGGACTGACTGGTGTCAATCTCCCTGAGTCTTAAGTCAATAAAATTCAGTTGAAGTTCTTTTCGTCAACCCCACTCCTTGGGCCCTTCGAGGAATCTACCACCTTTCCCTTTAAAAGAATTTTTTTAACTGACGGGTTTTTTCCCGTGTTCGGGTTAATAATGTGCCCCCCCCCCCCCCCCCGGACTTTTTTCCAAGCTAAAGGTTTTTCCCCCGGGGATGTTTTCCCTGGGGACAACACTTTTTTCCTTGTATTAATGATTTGGCCTCAAAGGTTTTCCCCATCAAATTTTTGGTCATCACTCTATGTTGATGACTTCGCAAATTCCCTTTTGCAGGCGCTGGGGGGTACCCCATTCGTTTCTTTTTCCAAAATTTGCAGTGACCGTTTTTCCCAAATTTGGGCCCCACCACACGGGGGTTTTAAAATTTTTTCCAGCACAAAAAAACCCACCAGATCACTTTCACTAGACGCCCCTGTCTCTCCGATCACCCCTTTGTACCTCTATGGCTCCCGATCCCGAACGTGATACAGTCAATTTTTCGGGCCTCCTTTTTGATCGTGGGTTACCCGGAAAACCTCACATTACCTCTCTAAAAGGAAAATTGTCAAAACCCCCGGCTAAACCCTTTTTAAAACCCCCTTGCTCATCTTTCATGGGGGCTGATCGTCAAAACCCTCCTTCGCCTACATTCCCCCCCTTATTTTTTTGGGAAAACTTGATTAGGGTGGACCGATCTATTCAGGGGCCTTCTCCTGCTACTCCCCTTTTACCTTTAAACCCCCTTTCATCCCAAAGGGAAATTACGTTTATCCCTTTGGGGTGTTTTTTTCGTTCTTCCCCTGTCGGAGCCCTATGCAGAACGAACTTTCCCCACCCCTTACCGATCGCCGTGTTTCCCCATTCCCTTTGCATACTATGTACGCTCTCATACCCTCCGAAACCTTCCATTTTAGAAGGGCCCACTGTTTTTTTAAGTAGACATTTTTTAAATTTGTTCGCCCCCCCTTTTCTCCACCCCTTCTCTTTTCGCCTTCATTCGTCTTGTCTTTTTCTTCAACTACCACCTTTTTCATGTACATGTGGCATCTCACTTTTCCTACCCCCCGGGGAAATTTTTCCAGCTGTTCGGTCTGTTCTTTCTCCCCCCCTTGCTCAAAACCCCCAACTTCTACGGTCGTTTCCCCGCTCCCTTTTTTTTGGCCACTTTCACTCTCATTTCATAAATTTGCGTGTCACAGAGGGCTCTAAGTCTTTTTTGACGGCGTAGGATTCCCCAGCATGTTTCCGGGCAGGGGTCTTTAAAAGGGGCATTACTATCTTCAGCTAGTATTTTTCCCTTCCCAAATTAAAACCATCCCTTACAGCACTTATCCGTATTGAATCTATCCCGGTGTCTCTATGTGGTTGTCTCAGACTCCCTTATTTGCTTTACGGGCATAAAAAAATTTGATACCCCTCCCCCCTTAGTCCTCCGTATCCAACTTTGGCTACCCCGCATTTTTAAAAAGCATAAAGATATTGTTTTTTTTTGGGGGGTTCCCGGGTTAGTTGACGTCCCGGGGCCAATGAACAGGCAAAACACGTGCGTGGTCAGCAAAAACTGACCAAAAACCTTTTTTTCTTATAGAGGTATTCCATTTCCCGGACTATTTTGCTGCTATATCTTCCCACCTTCACACCCGTTGGCAACAACGTTGGTTACAATGCTCGGAAACCCAAACTTCAATCTATTAAAAAACCGAGAAATGGGTTTAACGGGCCGTTTTCTTATCCCCAGGGGTCGAGGTTGGGGACTACTCTCCCCCGTTTTTCCCATTGGCCATACTCGTCTTACTCATGGATATCTCATGGAGAGGCTCTTGCCCCCCTCGTGAAAATTGCCAAGTCCTTTTATCATCAGCCACATTCTTTTGGGACTGCCCATTTTAAATAAAACGAGCACGCAAAATTTTAAAACCTTTTTGTCGTCTTCGTCCGCTGTTTCTCTCTTTCCCTTTCCCCTTCCCCGCTGAGGGCCCACCTTTCTCCGGGGAACTCTCTCATTGATTTTTTTGAAAACCAATGACTTATTCAAAATTTTCTGTTTTACCTTACCCTTTTCTATTTTCAATCTCTTCTCCCCTCTCCCCCCTTTACTATCCCCTGCCCCGCTATTTTCTGTAACCTCCCTGTCATCCCCCCTCCCTTCTCCCAACCCAAATACCCTCGTTTCCCTTCCCTACCCTGCAGCGCTGTATAGCCCTTGTGGCTTAGCGCTTTTTTTTAAATTATAATAATAAAAAAAGTGCTCTCCCCCAAAAGTCCTTAGAGTCAGTTGATTTTTCTGGGTACTACAAACCCCTTTTTCATTTATTTTAAATATGTTTATTTTTGAAACCCCATACCCTCCTGGGGGCGGTATTTCAAAAGATTACAGGGGTACAAAATTTTGGTCCGGGGACTGGACTCCAAATTTTAAATAGCTGAGCAAGTTACAGGGGTAATGAACCCCAAAATTTTAAAAAGGTTTAATGAACTCACAATTTAAAAAGGTAATAAAACTCACAATTTAAAAAGGGAAATGAATTTCCCGGGTAAGTCTGGTCCCCAATCATGACAAGTTAAAAAGGTATTTACAGATTACAGGGGTACGTAATGGGTCCCCAGGGGGGGGGGCCCCCCAAAGGTTTTTTTGAAGCTGAACAGGAAAAAACAAGCTTTTGTGTACATTTTTTTGAAGTTTGCAAAAACCCTTTTTTTTCTGGTCCTTGGGCTGCAGGAAGGGTGGTTTAGGGGGCCCAAAAAATTCACCTTAATGAATTTATGTCCCCAAAAAGTCACTCTCCCAACGTCTTTTGGATGACCGGGGGCATTGTCAAATACCGGGGCACTTAAGTTCAAATTTCTTTTCCAGTTAGGTAATCTTTCACATTGGGGGCAAATGAATGGTGTAACCAGTCAAGAAAAGTCCCTAGTGACCCATCCCCTTACTTTTTGCCCCCCCACACCCAAAACAAAAAATTCCCTTTGAGGACATTTTTTTGCCTGAACGGTTGGGAGTTTCAGAGTGTTTACACTAAAAAAGGGCTTCACTTTGCAATCACCATTTAGCATTGGAGCACATAAAACAAATGGCCTGCTTTCATGGGCTTAGGTCCTGGGGTCCCTTTTCCTCCTGAGAAATGTGGGTTCCTGTTTGGGCTTTTTCCTTCCAAAAAAGGCCCTGTTTAATCACAATTAAACACTTTTGTTCAGGTGTCAGTCCTTCATTTGTCTATGTCTCCGGGGAATTCCTGCACATTTTTTTCCCGCGCTTTGGGGTCCAAACCCGGGCAGCCTCCCCATCCCTTTAAACCCCACTATGTACCCCACTACCTTCTTAAATCTCTAAAACCCAACCTTTGCGGGCCCTTAAAATTCACTCACATCATCACTAGTTGCAGGGCATTTTTTTAATTTAAATCCTCATCAATTCCTACCCTTTCGTTTTAGGGACGCTTGAGAGACGCTATCTCCTGCTAGCTGTTTTCATTTTTTCCTCACCAATAAGAGTCTCTCAACTTTTTTTCCATCACTTGAAAATCTCTTTTTCAAAAAACACTTTTTAAACCTTTGGCAAGAACAGTTTTCCTTGATTGCCTTTCTTTTTTCCCACAATAGTAGCGTTTTTTTTGATTTGGGTTTCTTGAAAAAAACCGGCCCGGGTTGGGGCGACACGCACTCCACTTTCATATTTACCCAATGACCCTCTTTTTTTAAATCTCTTTTGGTAATTCTCACCCTTTTTCCCCTGTGGGGTTTTTGGCACTAAAACTTTCTGGGCCCATGGTCACTTATTTTCCCAGTTTAAAATCACCAGAAACACGTAAAATATGAAATGTTCCGTTTTGTATGTTTGGGATGTTACCGTGGGGGCTGGCTGGAAACAATGCCCCCGGGGGCACATGTGAGGTTTGGTTAAGGGGCACTTGGGGATGCGTCTCGGCGAAGGGGCAGTGAGCGAGTTTTTGGGGGCGGTATGCGAGGAAATTTTTTTGCGAAAAAGCGAGCGGTATCGGTTTGGGAACGTTATGTGATGCGTACGGTATAGGGGGGTCCACTGTATATAACCCTACTACGGTGCTGTGCTGTATTTTCTACAAGAGATGGCTGAATACATCAACTTCGGGCGGGGGGGATGATTACCTCAAACTCCTCCTCTTTTCTTCCCTTTTCCTGCTTTGTATAAGACTGATAAAAAGCCACTGTTTTGGGTAAAACCCTTTTTCTTCAATAAAGATTCCCATGTTTTTACATAAGGTCTCAGTTCTTCAACTTGCCCGGTTTTCAAAACTATTCATCATAATCAAAATCACCAGCCTCTCCAATATTACACTTTTTTTTCCATTTGAATTCTTGTTAAATAAAAAAAAATAAGATTTACCTAGTTCTCAGATACGTAATAATATATAACCATGATTTTTGGGTGGTTTACAGCTTTTCCATTTATTGAATCAGACCAATTTTTTTCCCAAAAAGACACGGGGGGGGGGCCCAAAATGGGGGGGCCCCCCCCATTTCGGGAAAATTTTACAAGTCAAATACAGTTGTCCCCCCCCTTTTCGATATTAATCCGTTTGGAGCTCTTTCATAACCGAAATTATCGTAAGGCGAATTAATTTTCCCTTTAAGAAATAAGGGAAAAATAAAATTTAATCCATGCAAGAACCCCAAAGTATAAAAAAAACAAATTTTTTTGCCACAGGAAATATTAATTTTAATCCCAAAATGAAGAAGACATCCAATTACTACTGTACTAAGAATAGAATACATGCACTTACCTTTATTGAATTTTCTGGTTGATGGGATGGGAGGATGTGGGGAAAATTTAATTGTTTAGAAGGGGAACCCCCTTTCCCAATTAGGACTTGAGGTAGCAAGTCCTTTTTTGGGGTTATTTTCCTTCTTCTTTTTAACCACTAGGCCCCAGCTTGAGAATCCTGGACCTCGGGTCGAAACAACAAACTTTTCCCATAGAGGTCTGTACCTCCCTTTTCCTTTAAGATTTGCCTAAAATGGGCCACAAATTGTCATTGAAATAGTCACCAGCATGGCTTGCAGTAGCTGTGTTAGGGTGATTTTCACCCCAAAAAGGGTTTTTGCACTTAAACCCCAAACTTTCCCACAAAAATTTCCTTAATTTTTGGGAAGTAGGCACAAGGGTTTTTTTCCCCCCCACAACTGCATTGGCTTGTCAGAGTTACCCCCAAACCCTTCAAAATTTTTTTTTTTTTCCAAATACAAAATTTCCCCCCTTTTTACCACAGGGTTGGTACTAGAAGCTTTTTGGGGGCCCCCATGAAAACCCTTATTTTGCAGTTAAAAACCCAAAAAAAAACACGGGGATAAGGGAAATGTACCGAATGTAGCGTGGTTTGGCGACCGAAACGGGCTGGCTTGTAAACCCCGGGTTTGCTAAGGCCCCCACATGGGATGCGCCCCGAAAACAAAATCACGTAAAGTGATTTTTTTTAGCGTGGGGGCGGGGCAAAATTTTGCGTTAAAATGTTTTTTTTTTGAAATGGTGGATTTAATGAAAAGCATGCCATCGAAAGGGCCCGGGGTCCATTTGTATTTCTGTTACTTTGACTAAAATTTGGGGCCCTCCCTTCCAGTCGTAAAACCCAATCAAAATCCTCTTTTTTTTTAAAGTAATGTTTCCACTCAAATCAAGAAGAAAACTAAAAAAAACTATAAAAATCATCGAGAAAACACAGCAATTTGGGCTATTTTAAGCCACACACATGGCCCCACAGTGAATATAAGAGAGAACTATAGGGGGGAAAATTTAAGAGGAGATGGGGTTTTTTACTAAATGTATTATCCAGGGGGTTTAGGGGGGGGTTGTTGAGGTGGTTACATTTAGAAAGATGGAAGGAAATAAAAATGATTTGTAGGGGCGTATAAATCTGTAAGGGGAAAGGAAGGCAGGGTGGGAAATCGGGCTGGGAAAAGGGATGGAGGGGGGGGGGAAAAGGGAGGTTTTTTTGAAAGGGGGTTTGGGGATTTCCAGCAAGCATGTTGAGCTTGTTAGATAGGAGGGAGACAAATGGATTTTAGAACTTCCCGTGTTTTGGAGGGGCGAGCAAAGTAACTTTTAAAAGGGAAAAAAAATTCGGGGAAAACTGCGGGCCAGACTTGAGTCCTGGGGGTGGGTTTTTACAGTGCCTGCCTTGGGGGAAAAGGGGGGGGTTAATTTTGGGAAATTTTATAATGTAAGTGTGAGCGCACCTCTGGCAAGACAGTGATAGGGTAAATGATAAAAGTTTTTCATTTTTGGGCCCCCCTGCCTTGGGGGGAAATGATCGAGTGTTAAAAAAAAAATAAAATCAAAACAGCCCCACGGGTTTTTTTTCCCCCTTTTATGCACTCCCGGGGAAATTTTTTTTTTTAATGGTGCACACTCGCTGCACAGCCCCTTTTCTTATATCTGGGCCCAAAAATTTTTACTGCCCCAAGCTTATCAAAGTGAGCTGAGCTTGTGCATAAAAATTTACATGACAGCCCCTGGCCTAAATTTCGTATTTTCCATGTGATGGCCGCCAAGTGTTCCCAGATGCATGGAAGAGGCAGTAAGGCTGAAACCCAAAAATTTTTTTTTACGGGGGAAAAGTGAGGCACAGGTTAGTGTTTTTTTAACGAAAAAAAGGGAATTTTTTCCCAGTAAAAAGTTACCCTTTGCAAGAGAAATTAGCCCAATGGGTTTTTTAAAAGGGGATTTAAATTAAGAGTTTAGGGGTATGATATTTTTTTGTACAAGGATCAGAAAAGGGGGAAAAGTTGGTTGAATGGGGATGTCTGATTTTAGTGGTGGTGTGGATATAAAAGAAAATAAAAAAGGGAAAAAACATTGAAGAGTAAAATTTGCAATATTATTTTTTGGGAAAACAGTTCATGAGAGGTCATGGAGAAAAAAATTTTAGTTAACTTTTGGTTTAAATTTTTGGATCATTTTTAAAATTTAAAGTCTTTTTTCCCTGAAAATTTGGGCCCTCCCATAACCAATGGCTTGTTTGGCAAGCACTTACCTAAAACTGAGTTTTCCAGGGGGGTTCGGGTTCCCGATAAAGGTGGAAACACGGGGTATGTTTCCTTTTTCCTGCGGGTCCCTTTTCCCCTGGAAATAAGTGGGTACCTGGGCTTTTAGCTGACTGATATGGGTTACTTCCTAGGGGACAAGATTAAAGGGGCCCCCCTTGGAAATAAGACGAACCCCTCGATGACAATTTTGAGTTTTTGGGTTTTTCCCGGGGTGGCTAACTTTTGGGGCAAAAAATCCAAACAAACTCATTTTATGTGAACCAGTCAGACCAAAACATGGGCAAAAAGTTTACTCCCCAAAAATTTCAGGTCTGCTTAAAATTAAATTAAGCAGTAGTGGTGGTGTAAAATTTTAAAAAGCAATGAGAATAGAAAGAAAAAAAAATAGGTGTATAAAGTGGGTAAAATTTTGGTGGAAAGGTTTTATAAGTATCTAAAGACGGTTGGGGGGGGAGGTTAAAAAAAAGATGGCACAAGGATATTTGATAAAGCCCTGTTTAAGGGGTGAAATTTTGAGTGATCCATGGGATTTTATGTGCTATTATTTTAACATGGTAAAATATCTGGAGGTATTGAAGGAAAAAAGCTAAGTCAAATGTTTTCTTGGGGGTTTGGGGAAAGGGTACTGTACACTGCCTCCCATTGGGAGTGAAAGGTTATGTCTGTTAAAGTAATGTTATTCGTTTTTTTAGTAACTTTTCCCAAAAAAATTTTTCAGCCGTTAAATGAGAAAAAAAGCCATAGAAAAAAAACCAAACAGTGATGAGGGAAAGAAAAGTCACTGAGAATAAGAGCATGGATGAGGGGGGAAAAAGTCCATGTAAACAAGTTTTTCTAAAATGATAAAATCAAACAGAAAAGGGTACTTTGGGGTTGAAGGGGCATTTTAAAAAGTGGTAAAATAAAATTGTTACAGCCCCCATCCCTTTTTTTCTGATATTCGAAAATTTCCCAAAAAAACTGAAGTATTTTCAGGGAGTGGGGAAATCGTCAGCTCTCTACATAACCCCCAACACTCCCATTTGTGTCATAAGAACATAAGAAAGGAGGAAAAATTCAGCCCCCCTGTTGGCCCATACAAAGGCCCAGGGCCCTTCAAATATCTGACCCACTAACAGAAAAAACTCTCCCCAAGAAAATAAGTTTTGGAAAAATTTATTGCTTGGGTGGGATTTTTTTCGTTAGGGGGGGTTGGTTTTGTAAAGGGCCCTTGCCTGGGGGGGGCCCAACAGACCTATTGCAGTGTTCCTCCCTTTCTTATTTTTCTTTTTGGGTGAGAGGGGTTGGATGTGAGGGGGTTTTTGCACAAGGGGAAAAAGAAAATTTATCAAAGCTTATTGAATGGGTACACTAAAAATTAAAGTTGGGCAAATATTCTTTTTAGTGGGATGGAATATGGCATTGGCATTTCCCTTTATGCGGGGTTTTTCTCTGCACGTCCTATCAATTTTTTGTTACGGGAAGATTGTTTTTGTTGGGGTGCCCCTTTTTTAATTATAATTATGTAGCCCCCCTACAATTATGGAAAAATCCATGAAATTTACTGTGAAGATAGAAGCAGGGTTTGGGGGTTTTAAAAGGGGAAAGGCAGTAAAATACATCAGCCATTGCCTTTCAGAAAAATGCGGGTTTAACTGCCTCCTCCATGAATGTGAATGTCTTGTCCTCTATTGTCAATAGTTGTATGTAGTAGATAGCAGAAGGCTTTGCTAAAGGCTCAAAAATAGGAAAAAATCAGTAGACTAGAAAGGGTTGGGGGGGTAAGGAGGGAGAAAAAGTTTGCTTGTATATTTTTTTTCTTTAATGCCCCGGCCGTACCCCAAGAGGCGGGGTGACCCAAAAAGAAAAACGAAAATGTCCCCTTTTAAAATTTTAGAAATATTACAGGAAAAGGGGGTTACTAGCCCCATGCCCCCTACCATTTTAGTTGTCTTATGCCCAAAATGGCTTATGGGGAAGAATTCTGTTCCATTTTCCCAGGGAGATAAGGGGAAATAAACAAGAACAAAAACTAGTAAAAAAAAAAACAAAAAAAAACGGGGGTTTTGTTATATATATGCTTTACATGCATGTGTAGTGTGACCTTAATATAAGTAGAAGGTAGAAAAGGACCTACCTGAAATTTTCCATGTTAATGAGACAAAAAGAAAAAACCCCCAGAAACCCCCACATCATGTAAGCATGTATCACCAAAAAATATACTTCCATTATGAAAAATTGTAACTTTCATATTTTTTGTTGTAAATTTATTTTTTTAAAACCCTTTCACGTTAAAAACCCCAAACGTAGAAAAAAGGTTTGCTCCCCAAAGCACCCCAAAACAAGTTCAACATTTTATTTTTCACTCCTTAAAAATTGGGGGCGATAAGCCGGGTTGCCTAACACAGAAAAAGGGTCAAAAACACTCATGGGGTGCAGTATTAAAAAATCTGGGCCCCACTTAGTCCCTTTGGTGGAAGCATAGTTCAATTGAGAAAACAGCTAAAAGCAAATCCCCTGTGGCAAAAACCGGGGTTTTTTCACTGATGTCATGCGAAAATAACACTCCCCCTTTTTAAAAGAGGAAAGAAAAAAATAGGTTAGATAAACATGAGTGGGGTGGGTAGTGCGATTTTGGAAACCTGACAGCTTTGCAAAAGGGTCTGAGCCATGCCCCTTTCCCTTCAGTGGATGTGACCTGACTAGGTGGGTCATTGGTCTTGGGCCGGGGGGGAACATGGCCCTCCCTTGAAAAGGGGCCAGTAGGCCTCCCTTGCAGTGTTCCTTTTTTTCTCATGTTCTTATGCATTCGGCAGGCTGGCGGGGTTTTGGGTGTCCTGGCTGTCTCTCTGTCTTTTGGGTAGTATCCCCTTTTTATATCTTTGCCTGTCTGTAATCTATCTTTTGTCTCTCACATGTACACATATATTTTTTTTTTAAACACACTGGCCGATTCCCCCCAAAGGCAGGGGGGCCCAAAAAAGAAAAACTTTCCCCACCCATTCCCCCAAATACGGGGGGGGGGGTTTTTCCAGAAGGGTGCTTTCACTACATTTTTTTAAACTGAACATTAACCCCCCCTCCTTCAAAAATCCAGGGACTGTACTTCCCATTTTCCAGGGCTTCCCAAATCCGGGCCTTGCCGGGTTTTCCCTTAACCCCTTCATAAATGTTACTTTGCTCACACTCCAAAAGCACGTCAAGTATTAAAAACAATTTTTTCTCCATTCACTCCTATCAAACATCTCACGCATGCCTGCTGGAAGTCCAAGCCCCTCGCCCCCACAAAACCTCCTTTACCCCCCCTCTCCAAACCTTTCCTAAAGGGGACCCCTACCCCGCCTTCCTTCCACTACAGACTGAAAACACTCTTAAGGGCATTCTGTTTCGCTCCATTTCCCCTACATGTCCCCAACCACCTCAACAAAAAATTCCTCAGCCCTTGGACAACAGTTTTGGGGGGGGGGGGGCCTGCACCTCGTCCTAACTTCCAAAACTACGAATTTTCCCGCTTATATTCCAAACCCCCACATTTCCCTCAGACATGACATCTCCACTTTCCTCCAGCCCCTTCCCCCTCGCTGCAACATTTCATCACCCCATGCTTCACAACCCCTTTTAAGAGCGTTGGGGAAAACTATACTCTCATAAAATTCCCCCCTTTGCCTCCAAAGGGCAAAGTTCTTTGTCTCCCACAGACTCCTAATGGCACCCCTCACTCTTTTTTCCCCCCATCAGTTCTATGTTTACCTCATCTTTCATTGAAACCCCTCCGCTGACACGTCCCTCCCAAATATCTTTAAATACATTTACCTCCTCCTTTCTCTTATCCCTCCAATCTGATATTCAATCTTTCATCACCCAAACTTTTTTTTATCCTCATAACCTTACCCCTTTTTTTCCCTTTTTCACCTTTTAAATTTTTTTTTTTTTTGGGCCCCCCCTAAAACCCAAAATTTATCTACCAATCTCTGCAACTTCTCTTAGAATCTCCCCGAGTACAGTGTCTCAGCAAAGAGCAGCTGTGACAACTCCCCCCCTTGTGTGTTTATTCCCTTTTTCTTTTTAACTCCCACATCTTGCCCAAAACCCTCGCATTTTCTTTTCTTTTCAACCCCATCTATAAAAAAAATTAAACAACCACGGTGGGCATTTACACATCCTTGTTAAGGCCCACTTTTACGGAAATAATTTCCCTCTTTCCCTTTCATAAATCTAACTTGGCCTCACTATCCTCGTTTAAAAACCCCTTCACTTTCTTTCAGTAACCCCGCCTCCTAAAACCATACACTTGAAAAATCTTCCACATTTCCCCCCTTTTTCCACCCTGTCATACGCCTTTTCCAATCCATAAAAAGCCACAAAGACCCCTTTAGCCTTATTAAATACTGGGTTTACTTAAATTTTAACTGTAAACACCTGGTCCCACACCCCCTTCCTTTCCTAAACCCCCCTTGTTCCCTCTGCTATTTCCCATTTTCCCTCTTACCCCTTTTAAATTTTTTCAATAATAAAAATCTACCAAACACTTTGCCCCGGTATACTCAACAACTTTTCCCCCTATAAATTTTTTCACTCTCTTTTAAACCCCCCTTTTCCTTTATACAAAAGGAAAATAGCATGCTCCCCTGCCAATTTCCCCAGGGACCTTAACCCCCCTTCCCTTTCATTTATTAAATAATTGCACCAACCACCCCCAAAACTAAATCCCCACCTTTCTTTTTAAAAATTTCTATCTTTATCCCCTCAAAACCCCCCGGGTGCCTTTTCCCCTTCCCCCTTTTTTTTACCTTTCTGCCTCAAATTCCCCCACCCCTCACAAAATGGCTCTTCCTCACTCCTAAAGTGGGGTTTTTTTCCTCCTTGCCCCATACACCAAATCACAGCTTCCCTTCTTCATCAACATTTTTAAAAATTCCTCAAAAAATTCCCCCCCCTGCCCCAAAACCTCTAAAATCTCCATTTAATAACCTTTCCCCTCCTATTTTTTTTCTGACAAAAACCCTTTGTTTCTTTGGCTTTTTTTAATTGTTAATCGCATCCAAAACTTTTTCGTATTTTAAAAAAAATTAAATTTTAACATCTCACCCACTCTCTCCCTTTGCTTTTCTTTTTACATTGCTTCAAACCCCTCCTTTAAACCCCTCATTTTTCTCCATATAATCTTCCCCTTGCATCACTTCTACCCTTTTTTAAAAAAATTCTCAAATGCTAACTTTTTCTCCCTTACTACCCCTCTTTTCATCATCATTCCAAACCCAAACGTCCTCTTTCCCCCCCCACACCCCCCTTTCCTGTAACCACAAAAATTGCTGAACCCCTCTTAAAAACTCATTTTTAAAACCCACCCCATACCTCTTTTGACCCCCTTGCCCATGCTCTCATTTTGCCCATCTATCCTCCAATAGCTGTTTTTTATCTTTTCCCTAACTGCCTCCTCTTTTTTGTTTATAAAACCCTTTACCTTCCCCTCTTCCCGATGTTCTATTCTCCCCTTTTATCCCATTTTACCTTTCTCTTCATGTAAAACTACAACTTTGAAAGTGATCTGATATATCTGTGGCCCCTCTAAAACATGTACACCTGAAGTCTACTCAACAGTCTTTTATCTACCAATACATAATCCAAAAAATACTGTCATTTTTCCCCCAATCATATTTGTATACTTATTTATCCTCTTTTTCTTAAAAAAATGTATTACCTATAAAAAAACCCCTTTTTTAACAAAGTTCAATCAAAGGGCTCCCATTATCATTTACACCTGGCACCCCAAACTTACCTCCCCCACCCCCCTCTAAAAGTTTCTCCAAATTTAGCATTCAGGTCCCCCACCCAAATTTCTCTCTCACTTTTGGTTCCCAAAGGGGGTTTCCCATACATTCATTAACATCTCCCCAAAAACTCTCTCTCTCCTCTGCATTTTCCCCTCTTTTCCAAGTCATTTCACGCTTAATTTTTGGGCCCCCTTCTCGCATCCAAACTTTTCTTTAATCCCCATAATTCTTGAAAATTTAAAACATTCATATTCTCTTTTCTCCTTTCCCTAACTGATCATTCAACATTACTGCCCACCCCTTCCTTTTTCTCTAAAATCTCTCAGATACTCCAGAATTTTTCCCATTTTTTTTCCCCCCCCCGAAAACTCCCCTACCCCCCCCTTTAGCTTTGTTTCGCTTAGGGCCCCGGCATCCAACTTCTTTTCATTCATAACATCAGCAATCATCTGTTTCTTGTCATCCGCACTACATCCAGCAAAATTTAAGCATCCCAGTTTTTTTAAAGTTTTTTCCCTTTTTCTCTTTTTTTGTAAATGTCACAGGAGAAGTGGTTTTCTAGCCCATTGCTCCCGGGCCTTTTTGTCGCCTCATACGGGCACGCCCTGGCTTATGGAAAAGATTCTTTTCCCCTTCCCCAAGGACAATTTGAAAAAAAATAAAAAAAGAACAAAAGTTATTTAGAAAATGGGAAAAAAAAAACCCCCAAAATTTTGAAAATATATATGCCCTTTTGCGTGTCTGTGAAGTGTGACCAAAAATGTAAATAGGGTAGCAAGATATCCCTGTTATCTACGTGTTTATGAACAGAAAAAAGGAAAAACCCCAATTTTACCATCATGCAAAACAGTTACAGGTTTCTGTTTCACATCATTTTTGCAGGACAGTAGTACTTTCCCCGGGTGGTTTTTCTGTTACCAACCTACTACCACCAAAAACAGTTATTATACATATGTTTTTACCTAGGGATAACCAAAAAATTTTCCCGGCAAATGGTATACTGTGCTTGTAGATACAAATCATTAAAATCCCTGACACAAATATTTTTACTTGCTTTGGAATCAGGGAGTAGCTTGTAAACCAACAGTTTTTCGCCGCTCATGAGACAGAACAGCAGACGGAGACAGACACACACAGGTAGGGCAGTAAGCAGAGCTAAAAAAGCCCTAAACA
This sequence comes from Cherax quadricarinatus, assembly GCF_026875155.1. Lineage (NCBI taxonomy): Eukaryota > Metazoa > Arthropoda > Malacostraca > Decapoda > Parastacidae > Cherax > Cherax quadricarinatus. The sequence goes on from NC_069427.1 coordinate 45,237,902, forward strand.
GAGCTAGACACATGACATGTTTTTGTGTTTTTAACAGTGAAAACAAATAAAGTGAGGGTTCTTGAAGGGTTTCTGCTCTATTTTTTCAAGTGGGCCCCTGGGGTGGGCCCGCCATTTTCTACATGTTAAAAAAAATTTAAAAAAAAAATTTTTGGGCAGTACTTACTGGAAAAATAAAACCTGAAAAAAAGGGTCTGGATGCCCCCACCTGACAGCAATTTTGATTCCCGCCCCTGCCCGAAGTTTTTTCCGTTTTACCCTTTTTTTTTGTTTTTATTTTAACATGTATATTTTTTTTTCTGATAATTTTCAATTTTAATAGTTTTTTTGTGATTTCATAGCCAAAACTTTGTTCTGACACTAGTATTAGGTACTGAAATAATTACTCAGTAGTCACAATGACAAATTTACATGTGAAAAAATTTACCCCCTGCCTGGGTTTTTTACTATTATCTAGAAATATAAAGTAAAGTGGTCCCCCCGAAAAATCGTCGGGGTCGATAGTGTTTCCTTTTTGGGAAAATTTTCGCGTTATTTTTCTCCAAAATTGGCTCACAAAAGGTTTTTGGGGACTCGCTAATCATCGTTCGTCCTGAAAGCGTACTCAGGGCTCTGAAACCACCTCGGCCTTTCCCCTTTCCCCGCCATTTTGCTATTGTTTACCAGTGGGGGACAGTCCCCTCGCTTGTTTCATACGAAATATTTTATAATATTCCCTTCCCTTTTAGTTCTTTTCAAGTGCTAAATAAGCTACCATGGGTCCAAAGGAAGCCCCCTAGTTAAAAAATACCCATTTTAATTAAGAAAAAAACCCTTGAACCCAAAGTGGGGGGTGGCGTATGTTGGCCGAAAAATGGCCCCGGATGTGAACAAACCCCATACAAAAACCTTATATTCAAACGTGACAAAGAAAAAAGGAAAAAAAAAAGGAAAACTGGTTTTTGCTTGGAGAAAAAATTTTGACCCAAATTTTGTTTACAAGAGGGGTTTTTTAAGGGGGTTTTTGGGGTGGGCCCCGATGGGGCCCCAAGTCAGGGTTTTGAAATCTACTGTGGCATTGGGGGGTTCCATTTGGGGGTTGGGGTGTGAGTTTTTGGGGGATGTGGAAGAGTTGGGTGGGGGGACCACAATGAAGAGTAACCTCTGAGGAGCTGCAAAAGCTTCAGCGGAACAGGGAACAATCGCAGCCAGAATCTTTGCAAAAAGAGGGGGGAAGAGAGATGGGAAGAAGGTGCCCTTTTTCAGAAATTAAGGAGATTTTTTTTAAATGTGGGGTTTGGATGGGAAAAAATTTATGGAGAAAAATCACCCTGAGAAGGGTGTTTTTAAACTATATTTGGGAACTTGTAAAGTGCAGAGTCTTGGCCCTTTAGGGAAAATTTTAAAGAGGCACCAGAAACAGAGCTCTCGGGGGCAATTTTTTTTTTAGACAGGGGCTCCGTGACTCTCCCAAACTGGTTTCCCGGGGGCATTTTAAAAAACAAAAAGAGAAGTATGTAACCCCAGAAAAAGGGCTTGGTACCTGAGGTGTTGATGGAAGGGGATTACCCTTCCGAACAGTAACTAATCCAATCTCTCTCCCCCTCCAGTCTTCCATACAAAAAAAAAGAATCGCCAGTAAAAGGGTTTAATTTTTTCCCTTCCCTTTTAAGTCCCAATTTTAAATTTTTTATGTACTAAAAATCTATATTTCATGTAAAAGGGAATTTTTTTTTTTAAAAACTTTTGGGTGTCAAAGGGAAAAGGATTAAATTTATTTACATTATTTCTTATGGGGAAAATTGATTTGAAAATCGTTTTTATTTTGTTTAAAAATTGCACTTTTCCAGGGACGGAAATTTAAGACGTAAACGAGGGACCAGTATTTTTAGGTCCCAGCAGTGTTTTTTGACATCTGGAAATATACCTTTAAACAGGTGTTTTGAAATGCATCCCTACACGTTGACAGCCCCGTGACATTTGATAAATGCCCACTGCTTTAGCCCAACACTCAGCTGTATTTGTTATATTTAAAACACAGAAATGTCCCTTTTCTGTCCATCTCTGCTTATTTTGTCTAGCCCCTTTCTTATCTTTTTTTTTGTATCTCGAGTATAAGTGAACCTCCTTGAAGAATGGTTTTTTCTGGGCAGGGTGTTACAGCTTTTAACATTTGATAAATGGGGGACTGGGAAACCCTGGTTTAAATTTTTTTTTCATTGATACACCCAAACGTGTTTGTCTGTCTTGTCTATTATCTATGCCCGGGAATTTTTTGGGGGTTTTTTAGGTAATTTTTCCTTTCTAAAACCCCCGCAATTATGTTTTACATGTGAAAAGACAACAGATAGGGCAGAGATATAGACAATATAGAAATTTTTAAAAGCCAGAGCCCGCCACCGGGCCCGCCCCAATATATAAGAAAATAAAAAGTAGGAAAACTGCCCGCAGGCCTTTTCTGGCCCAAAGCAAGGGATGTCCATGTCCCGCCCCCCCTTCCCCGGCTAAGACCCAAAGACCCACTTAGTCAAAGGGCCCCATCCACTTTAAGGGAAGGGGCACGGGAAAACAGACCTAGTAGCCCAAGCTAGGGCAGGTCCAACTCACGCCCACCCACCCCTCACTCATGTATTTAGCAACTCTCGCGTATTTTTTATCACTGTTTCACATAAAAAATGTTGTCGTCTGGGCTCTGTTATTTTGTATCTGTCGCCTGTCTGTCCCTCTGTGTATCTGTATCTGTCTGCCTGTCGTCTCTGTGATCTTATCTGTCCCCGCCGTCTTCTCGCTTATCTGTCTTTCTGTTTTTTTCCTGGAGTATAAAAGAAAAATCCCCTTAAGAATGGTGTTTGACATCTGTTGACATCTCAGTGACATTTGATAAATGGGGACTCGGGGAAACCCCTTTCTTTATTTGTTTTCACTGATACACCAAAAATGTTTGTTTTGTCATCGTTTGTCTGTATCTATCAATCATCTATCCCGTCTGTCTATCTTTTTTGGAAAATTTTTTGGTTTTTCTAGGTAATTTTCACTATGTTTAAATTTTAAATATATGACTCACGAAATCGTTAAATGGCACATTGCAAAAAAAACCCCTACCCCGCCGGGGTTGAAACCCGCGGGCCAAAAGGGCTAAAAATCCAGCCCCCTCGTGTTGGGTACTAGACCAGCTAGCCACAAAAGATTCGGCCAACTAGGCTATTTTTACACCATAGGAAGGTTAGCACAGGCACCACTGTGACCACAAATGCAATTTTTTCAACGAAATCTTTAGCTGGGGCTGTTTAAAGGGAAATTTTAGCTCAAGTCCCTTCACGCCTTAACATGACTATGAAATCGTAATACCTGATTGCAAAAAAAACCCTAAAACCCCCGGGGGGATTTTAACCCGCGGTCAGAGAGTCTTTAAAAAATCCAGCCCGGCGCGTTAGCCACTAAAACCCCCTAGCCAAAAATAAGATTCCCCCAACCAAGGGATATTTCCCACACCATAGGAAGGTTAGCCAGGCACCCCTGTTTACCACAAAAAGCAAGTTTTTTTCAGACCCCAATCTCTAGCTAGCGTTTTTGGCCCGTGACGAAATCTAGCTCAAGTCCCTTCACTTTCCGTCAAAAATGACTCACGGGAAAACCCTAAAGACACGATTGCAAACAAACCATTAACCCCCGGGCCCGGGGTTGAACCCGCGGGCAGAGAGTCTCAAAAATCCAGCCCGTTTGCGTTAGCCACTAGACCAGCTAGCCCCCAATAAGATTCGTCCAACTAGGTATATTTTTAACCATAGGGAAAGGTTTGCACAGGGGAAACCCCTTGACCAATGGTCTAGGGGGCCCAACCCCGACGGGGGTGGAGTTTTGAGACTCTCTGAAAGCGGGGTTTAATCCCCCGCCGGGGGGGAAAGGTTTTGTTTGATCGTGTCATTAAAAATTTGTGAGTCATGTTGACGGCAGGGGAAGGGGACTTGACTAGAGTTCGTTCCAAAGGCCATGCTAGTGGAGAAAATTTGTCTGTAAAAAACCCTTTCACTTGGGTCACAGTGGTGCCTGTGCTAAACCTTTCCCATGGTTAGAAATATACCTAGTTTGGGCGAATCTTATTGTGGCTACTGGGGCTAGTGGGGTAACGCGACGGGGTGGAGGGTTTTTAGGGGCACCGACCGCGGGTTCAAACCTGGGCCAGGTAAAGGTTTTTTAACTGTGGGTTATGTGTCCCTTAAAGTGTACTTGAGACAGAGAGACAGCCAAGATAGCGAAACAAGCCAAAAAACTGGCCAGGCTGCCAAATACAAAGAACTTAAGAAAAAAGGAACACTGCAGCAGGCCCCCCACTGGCCCATGCAAGGCAGGGCCAGGGCAAACCCCCCCGGATTAACCAGTGACCCCCTAGTCCCGGTCAACATCCACTGAAGGGAAAGGGCATTGGGCATTGGACCTAGTAGCCAAGCTAAACCCGGGCTAAAATCACCTCACTCGTGTATTTTTATCTAACCCATTTTTTCCTTTTCCTCTTGAAAGGTGAGTGTTTTTAAAGGGGACATGGCATCCCGTGAATCATTTTTGGGGTTTGCCCGCAAATTTTCTCTTTAAATTGGGGGGCCCAAGGGGGGGGGGGTGCTCCCAAAAGGTAATAAGTCTTCCCCGATTTTATTAATACTGGCACACTGAGTGCACAGACCCATTCCCCTTTTATGTCTAAGCGACTCAAACCCAATTTTGGGCAAAATTTTTAAGGAATGAAAAAAAAAATGTAGATCTTTCTTCGGAGCTTTTACGCATTTCAAACCCCCTGATCTGGGTTTGGGGCAAATTTAAGGGTTAACTCTCTCTCTCTATCCCAAAAAAATTTAAAAAAAAAATTTTTTTTTTCTTAAGAAATGATTGGGAAAACTTTTCCCCCCGATGGTAATTTACCCCCCCAAAAATACGAAATTTAATGGGGAAAAAAAATTAGGAAATTTTCGCTCCCTTTCGAAAATTATTATCTCCGCCCAAAATTTTCGCATTTACGATTTCCCCCCAGTTTGAGCCCTATTTTTGGCCAATTTCCCTTGGGTTTCCCGGGGACTTTTAAAACAAGGGTAAATTTCCCCTAGAACTCCGTTTTTTCTATCGATTTTAGTACAAAAAACCACCCTTTTACTGATTTTCAAAAAAACCCAAAAAAGTGGGCAAAATTGGCAATTTGACCAATTTCCCACAAATTTTTAAAAAATGCTAATTTCAAAATAGGGTTCCCGAAATTTAAAAAGGCCCGACATTCCCGCCTAAAAAAAATTTTCTTTTGTTCATTAAACACCCTCTCCAGACCCCCCTTATATTACTCTTGCTTTCCATTTTGAATTTTTTTTTCTCAAAAAAAAGAAGGTTTAGTGTTATGCAGACTACTGTAGTATTATAATTGTATAAATAATGTCAATCCATTTGTGACGGGGTATTAGACTGGTCAGTTGGGACACATATTGGGCAGTGATGTCATTTGTGTAGTACTCTTGAACATCGGCAAAAATCGAACATTTCTCCCTATTTTGAGCTTAATTTCAAGGTACTTTTCATCGTGGAAACCAATCAAAATATCTCCTTTTCCCGTAATATATCTTTCATTCTATCAAATGAGCCCAAGAAAACAAGAATACAACTGTAAATACCATACAAAAATACCCCCAAAATGTCACTGTTTTTAAACCCAGAAACACGATCGGAGTTTTTTTTTTTTTCTCGTGCATTGTGTGCTGCAGGATTTTTTTTATGCTACACACACTGACCATGCAGACCCATTCTTTATTATGTAGGCCTACCAGCTTTCTTCCACCAGATTTGAAGGAGCTAGAATTTTGGCGTAGTATTTACAGGACCGACACTGAAAGGGTTCAAGTAGTCTGTCTTCTTTAGTCTGGAAGACATGCAGGTGTTATGGACACAATGTTTGTTTATCCCAGGATATTCTCTCAAACCTACTTAATCGATTTTTTCAACACGCTGGCCATCTACCACCGAGGTAGGGTGACCTGAAAAAGAACCCACTTGCACCATCATTCACACTATCACTGTCTTGCCAGAAGTGCACAAATACAATAGTTTGAGTGTCCCTCCAAATAGAAAATATCCCACCCCTCCTTTAGAGTGCAGGCACTGTACTTCCCACCTCCAGGACTCAAGTCCTGCTGATCAGTTTCCCTGAATCCCTTCACAAAATGTTACCTTGCTCACACTCCAACAGCTCGTTAGGCCCCAAAAAAAATTATTTGTTACACCCCTATCTAACGTGTTCACACATCCCTACTGGATGCCAAAGCCCCTTTCACACAAAACCTCCTTTACACCTTCTCTCCATCCTTTTCTAGGACAACCCTTACCTTGCCTTCCCTCTGCTACATAGTTATACTCCCTCCAAGTTATCCTATTTTGCTCCATCCTCTCTAAATGACCAAGCCACCTGAACAACTTCTCAGCCCTCTGGCAAATACTTTTAGTAACTTTGCACCTTGTCCTCCTCCTAATCTCCAAACTACGAATTCTCTGCATAATATTTACATCACACAGTGCCCTCAGACATGACATCTCCATTGCCTCCAACCTCCTTCTCACTACAGCATTCCTAACCCAGGCTTTACACCCATATATGTTGGTACCACTATACTCTCATACATTTCCCTCATTTTCCTCTGTGGATAATGTTCTTTGTCTCCACAGATACCTTAGTGCACCACTCACCTTTTGCTCTTCATCATTTCTGTGGTTCACCTTGTCTTTCATATGCCCATCCACTGACACAAATAATTAACCTAGGATTTTCCAATATAGTCAGACAATGTGGCTGTTTTCATGTTTTGAGGAATATTACACATTGAAATACCTCTAATATTCTAAGTATTCCTTGTACATAGTATTACAAGGCCAAAGTAGTAAACAGAATAAAAAACAATTATTTTGCCTATATATGCTGTGCATATACAGGAAGGCCCCACTTATACGGCTGGTTAGGTTCCAGGCTACCGCCGTAAAGTGGAACACCCTTTTTTTCTACTTACAAATGCATACAAACACTAGATAACAAGTTTACACTAACATATATTAAGTGAGCAATAGAACCAGGCATCAAAAAACAATAAAAAAGTACAATACACACATAGTGCACTCATTACTTACCTTAAAATATTTATAGTCTTAATCTAGGGTGAGACAAGTAGTATTTATTGTAAGAAATCAAGTGTGGTATGTATGGTAGTCAGCCAGGCTACCATACCAGGCCACCCCACCCACACATACAGTTCTATGATATTTAAGCTTCCCAGAGCGATAAAATGTATATACAGTTTTACTCATTACTTACCTTAAAATATAGGGTGAGATGAGTAGTATTTATTGTAAAAAATCAAGTTTGGTATGTATGGTAGTCAGCTGGGCTACCATACCAGGCCAACCCACCTACACATAATATTCTATTACATTTAAGCATCCCAGAGTGATAAAATGTATATACAGTTCACTCATTACTTACCCCTTTAAAAATATTTGTAGTCTTAAAGTAGGGGCAGGAGTAAGTAAATGAGATAAAACGAATAAATGAGAGAGAGAAAGTGAGTGCATGAGAGAGGACAGGCGCAGAGTTATGTAAACAAACCAGGCGAAGGTAAGTTTTGTAAACGAAGTGTACACGTCTGGTTTGTGTACAAATTACATTGTGTACAGGTTGTCTCTACATTGATACGTAGAATAAATAAAGAAGAACACTCCCATTTCATGTAACATCATTTTGAGAAGGAAATGATGCTCTGAGTGAAGGCAATGGAAAAAGTCACTCTGACTTTTTTGGGTTATCCTAGGTTCTCTACACATATGTTATGTATGATAATCTATTAACTGTATTTTTGTATACCTGAATAAACTTTTCATACATACGAAAGGAATAATTTTCTACAGTTTACCCCAGTAACACATTTTCTCTTATGTTAGATTAGAGAAAATGTTATTCTTGGCATCACTTGTACAAGTTATCTGGCTACCACATCTCATATTTATGTTTATTTATTCTATTGTAGAGTGTATTTATCATCTTTTTATGTTATGTATCATGTTTATTATATAATTTTGAAAAAAATAACATGGATGGATTAATGAAAATGTGTATATTAACGTAATATACAACATTTAATGAGACTCGGTGATTATTATTATTATTAGCATTTCTAATATGGCGTCACTTGTGCAAGTCGTCTGCTACCACATCTCATATTTATTCTATTGTGGGGTGTATTTATCATCTTTTTATGTTATGTATCATGTTTATTATATAATTTTGAAAAAATATCATAGATGGATTAATGAAAATGTGTATTTAACGTAATATACGACATTTAAATGAGACTCGATGATTATTATTATCATTACTAATATGACGTCTGGAGACATAAGACACTCTTACTGATTTTAATGTGTACCTGCATGCCAGCACAGTATGTAAGTTTATTTAAGTACAGGTATACATAAGTATAATTATCAGAGTATATATAAATATGAAATAACTTTTAAAAACATTTGAAATTTTTGAGTTTCCAGACAAAATGGAGAGACTTAGTGCTTACTGAGCTCATGGAGAATGTAAACAAACAGGGTGGGGCACGGTGACCGTATTAGAAAGTCAGGTGGGGGGAGCCGTATAGCGAGTTTTGGTCATAATTTGAAATGACCGTATTAGCAGAATGCCGTAAAGTGAAACGCCGTAAAGCGGGGCCTTCCTGTATTCTAAGTGGAGTAGTGTTGAGTTAGGCATTTCCCCATGTTTGATGTACTAAAACATTTGAAATGTATTTAATATCACAAACAACTAGTGTACATAGTGTTAAACATCAAAAGCAATTAAAAAAACTGAAAAAATAATCATAATTTGTTATCGGTAAACTGTGAAACATAAGGTTGTAAATTGTATGGTGATACTGACAAAGACACTTGTGTACAGTTCATGTCATTTATTATTCCTTTAATAAATGTCTTGAGCTGTACACAAAAGTGTCCTTTTTCCACATGTAAAAGTCGATATAGCTGCTGCATTTACCCCACTGTTTTTAGTTTTTATGAGATTCCACTCATTTACCCCACTGTTTTTAGTTTTTATGAGATTCCACTCATTTACCCCACTGTTTTTAGTTTTTATGAGATTCCACTCATTTACCCCACTGTTTTTAGTTTTTATGAGATTCCACTCATTTACCCCACTGTTTTTAGTTTTTATGAGATTCCACTCATTTACCCCACTGTTTTTAGTTTTTATGAGATTCCACTCATTTACCCCACTGTTTTTAGCTTTTATGAGATTCCACTCATTTACCCCACTGCTTTTAGTTTTTATGAGATTCCAGATTAAGGAAGAATTGAGGTTGGCGAATATGGAAATTCGGCGACTGACCGAGGAAAACAAAAAGATTCGGAGTAGTCCTCCTGTTTTGAGTCCTCAGGTCAAGAAGGGAAACTGGTCAGTGGCTGGACAGCAGGGAAAGAAGTTGACGATCAAGAAGACGAATGGAAAGGTAGAAACGATGAAGAAGAAAGAGACTGCCGTGGAAACTGTTGTGGAAACATCCAATACATTCTCAGTGCTACCCGACGAATGTGAGTCGACTACTGGGAACGACACGACGAAAGACATTAAGGAAGGTAAGAATATTGTTGTTGTTGGGGATAGCCAAGTTAGGTATATGGATAGGGCGTTCTGCTTGAAGGACAGGAGAAAGGAGACAGAGAGTTTGCTTTCCTGGGCTGGGATGGAGGATATTGTTAGCCGTCTGGATGACATCATGAGAGGTAATGGGAGCAATCCTATTATCTGTCTCAGTGCTGGAGGCAACGATGTTGGGCAGACGTAGGAGTGAGGACCTGATTAGCAGGTATAGGTCAGCAATAGAAATAATTAGAAGTAAGGGTGGGAACCCTCTCATATGTGGTATTTGCCAAGGAGGGGAGTTGGAAATGAATGGTTGTCCAGGGCAATTGGTGTCAATTGCTGGCTGGACAAATACTGTAAGGAAAATGCGGTAACATTCATGACAACGGGGACCTCTTCTATGGCAGAAATGACATGTATACTAGGGATGGGGTTCACTTATCTAGGTGTGGGGTGGGAGCATTTGGCAACTGCAGTGGAGGGAGCAGTTATGACTTTAAACTAGGAATAGTTAGTGGTATGGGTTTGGCAGGAAAACAGTGAATCCCAGTGTAGTAAAAATTATGAGTTCTAGGGGAACTAGTAATAATAAGAACGAGATAGATATTGAAAAGCCAGGGACCTTGGGTGATAAGGACAGTAATAGGTTTAGTAGAAAAATAGAAATGAGCAGGAAGGGTAAAGAGAAAGGAGAGTCTTTCAATGTTTATTATGCTAATTGCTGTAGTGCTAGGAATAAGATGGACGAGTTGAGATTAGTTGCTAGTGTAGGTAACATTGATGTATTTGCCTTAACTGAGACGTGGTTTAATTCAAAAAGTCGGGACATGCCTGCGGAAATGTCATATTCAGGGTTTTAAATTGTTTTCAAAGAAGATAGAAGTATTGGGAGGGGGGGTGGGGTGGCATTGTATGCCCGAGATCGCTTGAACTGTTGCATAAAAACGGGTATTAAGTCTGAAGTAACCATACAGAGTCTGTTGGATAGAATTTTCAGAGGGGCATGAAAAACTGATTTTAGGAGTGATATACCGTCCCCCAAACTTAGATAGGGACCAAGGGAAACTACTATGGGAGGAAATTGTTAAGGCCACAAGGCACGATAATGTAGTAATTCTAGGAGACTTTAACTTTAGTCATGTTGATTGGAATTTCTTGACTGGGAATTTAGAATCATACCACTTCTTAGAAGTATTTCAGGATTGTTTTTTAAAGCAAGCTTGTGACAGAACCTACAAGGGGAAATAACCTGCTTGACTTAGTTATGGCAAACAATGAATCCCTTGTTAATAATTTAGAAATTTCAGAGGAACTGGGTGCTAGCGACCACAAATCAATTACATTTAGCATTGAATGGAAGTACGATAGTAGCGATAACTCATAACAGTCCCAGATTTTCGCTTAGCAGATTACGATGGGCTTAGAGAACACTTATCATCTGTTGACTGGGGTAACGAAGAGAGCTATCAATATGACAGTTTTCTGAACACTATACATGCTGCCTCAAAGAGCGTTATCCCATATAAAGAAATTAGATCAAATAGAAATGACCCAAAATGGATGAATAATAGGCTCAAATATCTACTAGGGCATAAGAAAGGAATTTATAGGCGTATCAAAAGAGGTGAGGGTCATCTTATGAATCAGTATATTGACATTAAGAGGGACATTAAAAAGGGGATAAGAAAAGCTAAAAAGGGGGCTATGAAATTAAAGTTGCTAGGGATTCTAAAACTAACCCAAAAAGTTTTATTCCAGGTCTATAGAACAAAAGTTAGAGATAAGATAGGTCCCCTTAAAAATAACTATGGGCACCTTACTGACAAAGAGAATGAAATGTGCTTGATTTTAAATAATTATTTTCTCTCAGTTTTTACACAGGAAGACACTAACAATATTCCAGTAATAAATTTTTAACAGTGGGGTAGAAGAAGATAAATTATGTAACATCACAGTCACTAGTGAGATGGTTGTGAAGCAGATAGACAACTGAAGCAAAATAAGTCGCCGGGTCCTGATGAGGTTTTTTCAAGGTTCTTAAGGAATGCAAAATGGAACTCTGTGAACCATTAACTAATATTTTTAATTTATCTCTTCAAACAGGTGTAGTGTCTGATATGTGGAAGATGGGTAATGTAACTCCTATTTTTAAAACAGGGGACAAGTCGTTACCGTCAAATTACCGCCCAATAAGCCTGACCTCAATTGTAGGCAAATTACTAGAGTCAATTATAGCTGAGATTATAAGAAGCCATCTCGATAAGCATAGCTTGATTAATGATACTCAGCATGGATTCACAAGAGGCCGGTCTTGTCTAACTAATTTATTAACTTTCTTCAGTAAAGCTTTTGAGGCTGTTGACCACAATAAAGAATTTGATATTATTTACTTAGATTTTAGTAAGGCTTTTGATAGAGTTCCGCACCATAGACTGTTAAAGAAAGTGGCAGCTCATGGCATTGGGGGAAAAGTGCTCTCGTGGATCGAGTCATGGCTCACTGACAGGAAGCCTGGAGAGTTTACCTGGAGAGAGTTCCGGGGGTCAACGCCCCCGCGGCCCGGTCTGTGACCAGGCCTCCTATAAGAGAGTGTCCATAAATGGGGTTAAATCCGAGTGGGGATCTGTAACAAGTGGCGTTCCACAGGGATCAGTCTTGGGCCCGTTGTTGTTTATAATATATATCAATGATCTTGATGAAGGAATTACTAGTGATATGAGCAAATTCGCCGATGACACAAAGATAGGTAGGATAATTGATTCAAACGTAGATGTTATGGAACTTCAGGAGGATTTAAACAAACTCTATTCTTGGTCAGAAAAGTGGCAGATGCAGTTCAATGTAGATAAATGCAAGGTTCTGAAGCTTGGGAGTGCCCATAACCCTAGTACTTATAAGTTAAATGATGTAGAACTTAGCCATACAGATTGCGAAAAGGACTTGGGGGTTATGGTGAGCAGCAACCTTAAACCAAGACAGCAATGCCTAAGCGTACGTAATAAGGCAAATAGATTACTGGGATTTATATCAAGAAGTGTAAGCAACAGAAGTCCAGAGGTCATACTGCAGCTTTATACATCATTAGTAAGGCCTCACCTAGATTATGCAGCTCAGTTCTGGTCTCCGTATTACAAAATGGACATAAATTCGTTAGAAAACATTCAACGTAGGATGACTAAATTAATACATAGCATTAGAAATCTTCCTTATGAAGAAAGATTGAAGACTCTTAAGTTACATTCACTTGTTAGACGAAGAATGAGGGGAGACCTGATCGAAGTGTATAAGTGGAAGATAGGTATTAATAAAGGGGATATTAATAAGGTCTTGAGGATGTCTCTCCAAGAGAGAACCCGCAGTAATGGATTTAAATTAGATAAGTTTAGATTTAGAAAGGACATAGGAAAGTATTGGTTTGGAAATAGGGTAGTTGATGAGTGGAACAGTCTACCTAGTTGGGTTATTGAGGCTGGGACTTTGGGTAGTTTCAAATCTAGGTTGGATAAGTACATGAGTGGGAAGGGTTGGATTTGAGTGGGACTTTCACATCAGAGCTAATTTCTTGGGTGGCATTGAAAATTGGGTTGGGCAAATGTTTTGTTAGTGGGATGAATTGTAAAGGACCTGCCTAGTATGGGCCAGCAGGCCTCCTGCAGTGTTCCTCCTTTCTTATGTTCTTATGTTCTTATTTACCCCACTGTTTTTAGTTTTTATGAGATTCCACTCATTTACCCCACTGTTTTTAGTTTTTATGAGATTCCACTCATTTACCCCACTGTTTTTAGTTTTATGAGATTCCACTCATTTACCCCACTGTTTTTAGTTTTTATGAGATTCCACTCATTTACCCCACTGTTTTTAGTTTTTATGAGATTCCACTCATTTACCCCACTGTTTTTAGTTTTTATGAGATTCCACTCATTTACCCCACTGTTTTTAGTTTTTATGAGATTCCACTCATTTACCCCACTGTTTTTAGTTTTTATGAGATTCCACTCATTTTACTCTCATTCAATTAATAAAAATGCACTATTTCATTCTATAAGAAAAATATTTATTTTCAAAATATTCCCACACACACAGAATTTTTTTTTTTTTGGGTATGCCATAGTTTAAAGACTAAATGTCAGCTTAAAAATTGGTCTGTAGTTACTGAGTTCTGGTAAAGGTTTCCCTTTTTGTGGATTAGTATAACCCTTGTTAGCTTGTGTCTGGGAAAGTTTTGATTTCTATAGATTTTTTGAATATTGCTGCAGTGGTAGGTACTAACACGTGAGTAACTTTATTATACAGTGGTACCTTGACTTAAGAGTGCCCCAACTTATGAGTTTTCCGAGTTATGAGCCGTCGCTCAGTTGATTTTTTGCTTTGAATTGCGACCCAAAATCCGAGTTATGAGCGAACTTCAGATATGCCACCATTCACTTGAGAGAAGAAATATCATAAACCTTGATGATAACCAGTGTGTAACATCCTTTCAGTTTTTATACCACTGGTTGTGTCATCCTGCCAGAATGTTCTATAATGTATGCCCTAAGTAAAGAGAAACAATTCTGGAACATGTGTAATACATGTTCGGCAGGCTGGCTGCCTGGCTGGCTGATTTGCTCTGACTGTCTCTATCTCCTCCTGTCTGTCTGTGTCTCTGTCTCACAGGTACACATAAATACAGTTATACATAGTGTAAATTACCTAGGATAAGCCAAAAAATCCAAATATGTAGATATAAGGCATATTAAGCATGACTGGCAAGAAATACACATTTTCACTTGTTCAGGAATCAAGACGTGACTGACTCTGCATCGTGTGTAATACTTGTTGGTTCATGAGTGGCTCTCTTTCTGAGACAGAGACAAGTAGAGAGACAGGAAGACAAACAGACAGACAGGTATGTTTATGTGTAACAGTGAAAAATAAAGCCAAGGCAGTGCACGATCATTAAATGTTGCTCCACGAGTGTCACTCCACTGGCAGTGGAGTGACACTCATCTTACACAGTGCTTCAAGGAGTTTCATACATACTCCAGCATTTCTAAAACATTGCTGGGACCTGTCAAAACAGACAAAAATAATTTCTTATTTATAAATACATTTTTCTTATTTAAAAACCTGTAACAAAAAAATTGGGGTGGTTTTTGGGGGAGGCTGGAACGGATTAATGGTACTTCAGTTCATTTCAGTGAGGAAAATTGATTTGATGTATGAGCAAATTGAGTTATGAGTTCGGTCATGGAACGAATTAAACTCGGAAGTCAAGGTACCACTGTACGTACAGTACACCGTCACTTAGCACAAGTTTATTTGGCACGATTTGAGTATAACATGATTGAAGAATTGCAACACATTTTTATGTAACACGTCATATGATCAATTTAACACGATTCGTGGGAAGGGAAAAAATTTTGAGTGTGTGGTTGCCCACGGTGGGTTATACCATTGAGTCAATGGGGGAACCTACTGCCATCCCCCCTGCGACCCACACCCACCATGCTCCCAGCCTCCAGTTCGGTTCATACGTGTGCAGGACGAAGGTACTCGGGAACCCAGATGTGTTTATATACATACGTACAGGTCTCCCTCAACATTCGCGAGGGTTAGGGGATCAAGAGCCTCGCGAATGTTGAAAAATCGCGAATGTTTGGTGCCCCAATATATTGCAGGGAAATATAATAAAATAAAATAATCTATGTATATACGTACATGCTCCTCCCACTCATATATTTGTCCAATCTCTCTTTAAAGCTACCCAAGGTCCTATCAAAGCTAAAACCTTGAGTAGCTTCACATTTGGGTTGGATAAATACATAAGTGAGAGGGGATTGGATTTGAATGGGACTTGCATGCGAGTAAATAGAATGCTCAAAGCTTATTGCTTGGGTAGCATTTATTCTGTTAGTGGGTTGGATTTGTGAAGGACCTGAGTAGTATGGGCCAACAGGTCTACTGCAGTGTTCCTCCTTTCTTATGTTCTCATGAACAATCATAAAATACGTACCTGAGAACATCGTAAAATATTGTACTGCCTCCACCACTGCCTCGTATTTTTATACAATTTCTTTCTTCAATTCTTTCGTGCTTCTCAGTTTCTTTACCAAAATTTATTTGGGCCCATGGTTAATTATGTAGCAGTCACAGTCAATCAACAAGCACCAAACACAATGAATTATTGTGAAATGTTTGGAAGAGCGCAGAGGATAATGCTCACTCCAGCATAAACAAAGCCATACTAACTAATGATGCCTCTACCACCCACTGCTTCAACCCTCGTATTTATTATTATTATATTATTATTATTATTATTATTATCATCTTTTTTTTTTATTATTATCACACTGGCCGATTCTCACCAAGGCAGGGTGGCCCAAAAAAGAAAAACTTTCACCATCATTCACTCCATTTTTTTTTTCACACTCCATCACTGTCTTGCCAGAAGGGTGCTTTACACTACAGTTTTTAAACTGCAACACTAACCTTTTCAGGGTCCAAGGCCCAAATCTGGAGTCACGCACCAGTGTCCAAGAATTTAAAAAAAAAAATTTTGTTATTTTTTCTTATGAAATCGTTAGAGTTATTTTTTAGAGAATTCTTTGTTGAAGGTAAGAAAACAAAAAAGTACGATAATTTGGTGGGAAAATATGACGAAACTGATGGCTCTCGTGAATTTTTGATGTGTCAGCGATGTTGTTTACGAATCGGCTCGATTTTGCCGTATCATTTTGACTCCCATTTTTGGCCAATTACATTATTCCAATCACCAAATTCTTAGTATTTCACTAGTATAACTTCTATTCTATCGATTGAGCACAAGAAATCGCCAAAGTCAAACTGTATCAACTACAAAATAAGAGATTCGGAGGAAATTGTTTTGTTAATTTGGCCAATTTAACACAATGTTCAAAATATTCCAATTTCAAAATAGGGGTCCAGAATAAAACAATGTAGGCATTCCTGCACTAAACTAACATTTCGTCTGTTCATTTAGTTATGTTTTGAGGCTTTACAAATATACACATTCCATTTTGATTTTTTATTCACATAATTGAATTTTTATTCACACCAAAAAATAGAAGATTTACTGTTTATGCAATTACTGTAATAATTGTATAAAATATCATCACCATATTTGTGAATGTATATTAGACCCACCAGCTGGACATGTATTAGACGTGTGGAGGTCGTTTTGGTTTACTCTTGAATATCGGCAAAATATTTAACATTCTGCTACTTTGAGCTCAGTTTCAATCCATTTCCAGCGCGAATCAAAACCAATCAAAAATCATCTCTATTTCTGTAATATGTCTTCCATTCTATCAAATGAGGACCAAGAAATCGACAAATACAACTATAAAAAAAATCGGAAAACAAAAAACACTGCCCTATAGTTGCTGTTTTAAATCGAAAAAATCATGATTTCAGTTTTTTTCTCTCATTATACACAGTGTGCTGCAGGATCTGTTTTATGTGGTGCACACATACCACATAGATTGTATTCTCTCATATCTAGGCCCTAAGTACCACTCACAGTTTATCAGAGTGTGAGCTGAGCTCATGGGTAATCTACGGTTTGGACACTCACCGTAAAGCCGTAGATCTACGGGAACGGACCCCTGAAAGGGTTAACAACCCCTCCTCAGAAGTGCAGGCACTGTACCTTCCCATCTCCAGACTAAGTCCGGCCTGACCGGTTTTCCCTGGAACCCCTTCATAAATGTTACTTTGCTCACACTCCAACGCAGTCCAGTATTAATAACCATTTGTCTCCATTCACTTCCTATCAAAAACACGCTCACGCATGCCTGCTGGAAGTTCCAAGCCCCTCGGCACACAAAACCTCTTTACCCCCTCCCTCCAACCTTTCCTAGGCCGAATCCTACCCGCCTTCCTTCCACTCAGAACTTGATTACACTCTTGAAGGTTATCTGTTTCGCTCCATTCCTCCACATGTCCGAAACACACCTCAGCAACCCCTTCCTCAGTCCTCTGTACAACAGTTTTGGTAATCCGCACCTCATCCTAACTTTTCCAAATAACTAACGAATTCTCTGCATTTATTCACAACACACATTGCTCTCAGACAATGACATCTCCACTGCCTCCAGCCTTCTCCTCGCTGCAACATTCATCACCCATGCTTCACACCCATTATAAGAGTGTTGGTAATAAAAACTATACTTCTCCATACATTCCCCTCTTTGCCTCCAAGGACAAATTCTTTGTCTCCACAGTCTCCTAAGTGACCACTCACCCTTTTCCCCTCATCAATTCTATGATTCCCTCATCTTTCATAGACCCATCCGCTGGACAGTTCCACTCCCAAATACTGAATACTTTCACGTCCTCCATACTCTCTCCCTCCTATCTGATATCCAGTCTATCCATCACCTAATTTTTTGTTTATCCTCATAACCTTACTCTTTTCCTGTATTCACTTTCCCAATTTTCTTCTTTTGCCGCACCCTACCAAATTCATCCACCAATCTCTGCAACTTCTCGGCAGAATTCTCCAAGAGCACAGTGTCATCAGCAAAGAGCAACGTGTGACAAATCCCACTTTGTGTGATTCTTTATCTTTAACTCCAGCCTCTTGCAAGGACCCTCGCATTACTTCTCTTACAACCCCATCTATATCAAATATATTAAAACAACCACGGTTGACATGACATCACACATCCTTGTCTAAGAGCTACTTTTACTGGGAAATAATTTTCCCTCTTTCCTACATACTCTAACTTTGAGCTTCACTATCCTCGTTATAAAACTCTTCATGCTTTCAGTATCTCTCCTACACCATACACTGCAACTTCTGCCACATTGCCCCCCTATCCACCCTGTAATAAGGCCCTTTTCCAAAATCCATAAATGCCAAACCAAAGACCTCTTTAGCCTATCTAAATACTGTTCACCTTATTATGTTTCCCGTAAAAACACTGGTCACACACCCCCTACCTTCCTAAACGACTCCTTGTTCCATCTGCTATCCTATTCTCCATTTACTCTTATTTCTTTCAATAATAACTCTACCATACCACTTTGCCAGGTATACTCAACAGGACTTATCCCTATAATTTTTGCACTCTATTTTATCCCCTTTGCCTTTATACAAAGGAAACTATGCATGCTCTCTGCCAAGTCCCTAGGTACCTTCCCTCTTCCATACATATTATTAAATAATTGCACCAACCCCTCCAAAACTATATCCCCACCTGCTTTTAACATTTCTATCTAATCCATCAAATCCCGGGCTGCCTTTACCCCTTTCATTTTACCTACGGCCCTCACGAACTTCCACCACACTCACACCTGGCTCTTCCTCACTCCTACAAGTTGTTGTTCTCCTGCCCTATACACGAAATCACAGCTTCCCTATCTTCATCTACATTTTTCACAATTCCTCAAAATATTCCCTCCATCTTCCCAATACCTCTAAACTTCCATTTATTTGCTCTCCTCTCCTATTTTTAAACTGGCGAATCCATTTGTTCTCTAGGCGTTCTTAACTTGTTAATCTCACTCCAAAACTTTTTCTTATTTTCAACAAAATTGTTGATACATCTCACCCACTTTTCATTTGCTCTCTTTTTACATTGTTTCACACTCTCTTAACCTCTCTCTTTTTTCTGCATATATTCTTCCCTCTGCATCACTTCGTTACTTTGTAAAAAAACTTTCTCATATGCAAAACTTTTTCTCCCTTACTACTCTCTTCACATCATTCATTCACAATCCTCCTCTTCCCCCGCACCCACTTTCCTGCTAACCCACCAAAACTTCTGCTGAACACTCTAACACTACATTTTTAAACCTACCCCATACCTCTTCTACCCCATTGCCTATGCTCTCATTTGCCCATCTATCCTCTAATAGCTGTTTATATCTTACCCTAACTGCCTCCTCTTTTAGTTTATAAACCTTCACCTCTCTCTTCCCTGATGCTTCTATTCTCCTTGTATCGCATCTACCTTTTACTCTCAGTGTAGCTACAACTAGAAAGTGATCTGATATATGATCTGATATATTATTATTATTATTATTATAATTCTTATTATTATTAGCAGTCGTGAATGGGTTGACATTATTTATACTGTAGTTTAATAAATAATGAACAAACAAAACACTCACCACTCGTAAGGCAGACGAACTCTGATGACTTGTGATGATTAAAAAAATTTAAGTTATAATTCTTTATTTCTCTATTGATATTACACACAGTTACTGATGACAGTTGAATGGAGATGATTATATGGAGTGTAACTGCATGGCATGATGAGACTAGTGTGTGGATATTTAAGTCTTCATGCACTCAGGTGAGGCAGTAGGTGTAGTGGATAGTGCTTCATTGTAAGAACATTGTGATGGGCAACTGAGACCATTTCCTCTTCATATCTACAAAACAGAGTTTTGTAAGAGAGATTATGGTCTTATCAAGGTCGATTAATCCTCCTTCAAAGTCCTCAACATCGATGGGTCTATGTCGTATATAAATTGTTTGAGCTGCGCTGTCATTCTCATCACCTGCCCAAGTTTTTTCAAGGGGTGGGGCTTGAGAGTGATTGGCTTCAGCAAAACACTTTCCTCTTCTTCATCCTCATTCTCTGCCTGCACCATCTCCAACAATTCTTCATCATTTAGGCCCAGTGCATGTTCTTTCAACCAGTTCTCATCCACCCACCTCACTGCATGCCTCAAACCCTTTCACACCAACTTGCCTTGCTAACTCCACAGTATTCCTCACAGCTTTGGTAAATTAACCTTGTCTTGAGGAGCTCAAATCCAACAAAATCACACCGCCACTCTGGCCACAAAGCCTCCAACAACCATTAAACCATCTGAAGGTTGCAAATCCTTCTGCTGTCATGCACTCATTGCGAGGCAGTCAGCGATGGTGAATTCCTTCCAATATTGAGGACACTTAATCTGGATCTGCATTCCAACACTGTGTGGTGCCTTTGCATTGACCTTTCGTTGTGTAGTATAGGCTTTTAATTGTAGCTATACACCCTGATTCAAGAGGTTGTATCAGGGAGGTTGTGTTTGGCGGCATCGAACACAACCTCAATACATCATCAACACATTCCCTCCAATGATGGTGGGTGACCTGGAGGCTTTATCAAGAAGAAGGAGGATTTTATTTGGAAGGCCCTTCTCTTGTAGATACGCCCGTTACCTCCGTCAGGAAAGAAGGGTGAAAACCAGTCCATACAGATGATGATGGTCGGTCCTATGCTTCGGGTGTTCATCCAGAATACTTGGAAGGAGATTCTTATTGCGTCCCTCTGTGCTCTGGGGTTGGGACATTTATAAATAAATGCCTGGCTTTATATGTGCCCAGCAGCATTTGCACATAGCATTAATGTGCATCAGTCTTTTGCAGCCTTTAACCCTGGTCAATTTTTTCTCCTGGCATTGAAGGTCATGGCAGGCATCTTCCTTCCAATACAGACGGCTGTTTCATCCATATTCCCAAACCTGACTCAGGTGTTGTATCCCTTCTCATCGATGATTTTTTTCAAAGCACCAGGAATGCAGCTGCCAAAAAGTGATCTGCTGATCTTGATTCTCCAACTATTCTTCAGGTTGTGCAGGGAGAGAACTGTCTCTTAAATTTTTCAAACCATCCTTTACTTGCTAGGAAGTCAGGATAGCTAGGTTCTGCACTGGTGCTAGGCTCACGACTAGCCAAACATATCATACAAAGTCTTTCCCTTTACAGAATCGAATTGCTGTCTATGGGATTTCCTTTTTATTTTGGTCTGAAATCCACACAAATAATGCTGATTCCCTTCTTAGACATTACACTGTTCTTATTTTGACATCTTGCTTGGCCTGAGGGCAGGAGCGTAGATTGCTAGTTCCGCCTTATCTTCACCTCATTTTTCTTGATGGAGCGCACTGTGCTTTTGTTTACATTGAATAATTTTCCAATGGCAGAAATGCTCTAATTACTTGTCCTACACTTGTCTAGCAATTTCACCTTCTGCTCAAGATTCATGACTTTCTTTGAGCGTTTAGGGGTTGGCTCATCAAATAGAAGTTATTGCTCCCTTGAGGGCCATACTTTCACCACCACACAAACAGCAAAGACCGACTTGCACAGTGGCTGGAGACTGACTGAGTGAGTGAGTGAGTGAGTGGTGGGCGAGAGGGCTGGCTGCCAGTTGCGGGGGGTCGGAGGGAGGGTAGTAGGGATGCGCGAGTGGCGGGAAACTCAAATATGATTTGGCAGCTGGGAATTTGACAGCTGGGAATTTAGCGGCTGAGAATTCGCGAATGTGTGAAGCCCACGAAAGTTGAAAACGTGAATGTTGAGGGAGACCTGTATTTTCTTAATTTCATTGCCATTTGTTAAATCTGCCAAGCAATAATGGCACCCAGTAAGCATACAAGTGTTGCTGAAAGTGACAAGAAAAGGTTTAAGCATTCAAGTCTAGGAATTGCGAAGAAAATTGAGATATTAGACAAGCTTAAGAGTGGGTCACGCGTGGTGGATATAGTGAGGGCCTATGGCCTTAATGAAGCGTTGGTTCGTACAATTAAAAAGAACGAGGCGAATATACGAGCTTGTGTAATGAATAACTCAGATGTCATCTCATGAAAAGAATGAACGTAGGTCCCAACAAGTAAATTAAAACGGAAAACTTGTTGCTTGAATGATTGAACAAAAGACAAAGAAAGGTTGCACCACTTAATTTCTCTTAATTAGGGAAAAGCCTTACAGTGTTTACAGCGTGTGTGATAAGGAAGGAAAGCCTGAAAAAGTTGTGTGTTTAGCAAGCTTTAAGTTGCATAATAAGTTACAAAATATTAAGTTTTCTGGTGGAAAGTGCTTCAGTGATCATACAGCAGGGAAGTAATTTTCCTGCGTATTGAAGGGAAAATTATTTATAGGGTGGCTATGAGCCAATCAAGTGTTTATGTGACGAGACAAGTGTTTTTTGGAAAAAAATGCCAACACGGAACTTATATCAGTCAGCAAGAGAAGGTGCAATGGCTTCAAGGCAGCAAAGGACGCTTCACCTTGCTCCTTTGCGGATATGCATCAAGGTGATTTCAAGCTAAGATTCATGGTTATTTACCGCTCCTAATGAATTTGTGCTTTGAATGGTGTAGATAAAAACCACCTTACCAGTAATTTGGAGGTCAACAAACCAGTCAGCAATGGATGACAGATGGAAATATTTATTGACTGGTTTAAACCTTTGGGGTTGGTGCTGTACTAGTACGGCTTGCACGCCAGGGTTGGTGCCATACTAGTGCACATAAATTCTAGCACCTTCAAATCTAGCGAGAGAAAGCTGGTAGGCCTACATATGAAAGAATGGGTGTATGTGGTCATTGTGTACAGTATAAAAAAATTCCTGCAGCACACAGTGCATGAGAAAAAAAATCTCTAACCGTGTTTTTGCTTTAAAACAGCAACTTTGCAGTGTATTTTCGTATGCTATTTATGGTTGCATTTTAGTTTTCCTGGTCTCATTTTATAGAATGAAAGACATATTACAGAAATTGAGATGATTTTGATTGGTTTCACAATGAAAAGTGCCTTGAAATTGAGCTGAAAGTAGCAGTAATGTTCGATTTTTGCCAAAGTTCAAAAGTAAACAAATCATGCCATGCGTCCAATACACGTCAACTGTGAGTTAATATTCTTTTCACAAGTGTGCTGATATCTATTTATGCCATTTCTACACTAATGTTATTTTTTTTCAGTAGTCTGCATAACAGTAAATCTTCAATTTATTGTGAAATAAAAGTTCAAACTGGAAAAGCTAAAGAAATTTAAGAGAGGCCTGGGGACGTGACTAAATGAATAGGAAAAAATTTATTTTAGTGCAGGAAATGTAGCTTGTTTATTTATGGACTCTATTTAGGAAGGAAGGAAATTAGCATCTTGGAAATTTGTGTGAAATTGGCAAAATTTTGAATTACTGACCACTTATTGGATAGTTGAATCGGTAAATGGGGTTGTTCTCTTGTACTTTTCTGATAGAAAAAAAAATGGATTTCTAGTGGAATTAAGTTATGATTTTTTGTTGGATGGTACTATTGGAATTGGCCGAAAAAATAGGGCTCAAAGTGGGCGAAATCGCCGATGCATAAACATCATCGAGACTGCTAACTTCGTGAGAGCATAATTCTGCAAGTTTTCTATTAAATTTCATACTTTTGGTGTCATTATGATTGGGAAAAGATTCTCTATCATTTCATAAGATTTTTTTTTTTAACCCGTAAACGGTTCAAATGTATATATACGTTTTTTCAACATTTGAAAGTATGTAAAAAAAGTAGATCTTCTTTTTGTTTTTTTACATTTGAAAATGTGTAAAAAAAAACTTTGATCTACTTTTTTTTTTGTTATATTTGAAAATATGTAAAAAAAATGTAAATCTACTTTTGTAGCAATACACACGTGAACGTAGATCTGCTTGGACCACTTACGGGTTAAATTTCCGACCCCGAGAACAAGTTTAGGAGAGGGCTGCTGACCCTGAAAGGGTTAAGCATCGCTTTATTTCCTGAAGGTCAAGTTTTACCTGACACAGCAAGAACCTTGCATTCAAGGCTCTCTTCATTCTTGATAATTCCCGTACTCATCCACAAGCTTTGCTGGATGTGACCCCACATGTAAAAGTTGCATTTTTACCTCCAAATACATCTTTAATACAACCACTGAATCGGGGAGTTATTAAGTCATTCAAGTGTAACTACACAAAAAAAGTTATGAAAAAACTAGTGCATCAGTGCAACTTGGCAACGTACCAAGTCTTCTGAATAAATTTCAACATGCCATGCTATCAGCTATTGCTAGAAGTGCATGCAATGAAGTGCCCCAATCAACATTAAATGCAGGCTGGGGAAGTTATGGCCTTTTGTGGTTAATTATTTCACTGGTTTCCCCTTGCTTGAGAGTCAGGTTCAGGAAATTGTTCAATGGCAAGGAGGTTACCAGGTGATGGTTTTGAAGATATGAATGAATGATGATGTGAATGAGCTCTTAGAAGATGATGATGAGACAGGAGTCCAGAGGAAAATGTATAGCAGAAGCTTGATGCACAGATTAAAGGGAGGGACATAAACAGCATGATGAAGAAGAACTGAAGAAAAACAGTTAACATTGCAGCCAGTTATGTATACACGTTCCTTATTATTGGTTAAGTTGCAGTACTTTTTCACTGAAGAGGACCCTGACAAATCTAGAAAGCCAGTGACTTTGAAACGGGGTCTAGACCCGATGATGATGCTTTCCATCGCTGGTGTATTGCAGGGGTTTAAAACAGCCCAGAGAACCATTTACAGATTTATCCACCACTCCAATACAAAAAAAAATAAAAAACAGCGACTTTAGTACCAGAACCTCTACCATCCACTTGTGTTGACAACCAACAACCATCCACCTCAGCCCAGTAGGGCCACACCATCCATATCTCTCCACAATCATTCACACACACCATTACCCACAATTTAAGGTAAGAAATACTATTATTTCTATTGTTTTGTAGTCTTAAGGAGTAATATATCACAACAATGAACTACAATTACATGTTCACTTTTATTTTTGTAAGATCTGTTGGTCTAAAAAAAGTTGTTTGGCATTTTGGGGGGTTCCCAGGAACATAACCCTATTTTTCCCATAAGTTCTTCAGTTCATGTAGCACGATTTTACATAACACGGCATTTTCAGGAATGTAACTACCCGTGCTAATAACGGTTGTCTTACTGTATATAATTGTGGTATATTGGCTTTGTTCCCCTGCGCTTTGATTATTTTGTGAATTTTTTATTGGAGAGTTACTTTGTATGATAATACTGTGCTTTTGGGGAGATTCAATACAGGAGTTGGCAAAGGTTAGTGACAAGTTTGGGAGGGTGTTTGTGTAAGGAGAAAGTTGAAAGTGAATACAGTGGAACCTCTACTTACAAGTTTAATCCGTTCCAGACCTTGCTCGACAACTGGATTTGCTCATTTACAGAGTCAGTTTTCCTCATTTAAGTTAATTGAAATGGAATTAATTCGTTCCAGTGGAATCCCAGGCACAAGAAAATACTTTAATAATTTGCCTAATATCTGTACAGCTTATTTATCTATCACAATTCATGTAATATGACATAAACAATATTAATAACATAGAAACACGATATATACACTAGGAATGAATAAAATACATGTCATTAGGTATGTGGCTATGGTGGTGACAGCAGCCATTGTTGTTGGGGTTTATAGGCCCCACCACAGCACAATTCCTGCTCTTGACTGACAGGTGTAGAGATAGAGAACCTAGGATAACCCAAAAGACCGCAGAGTGTCTTATAAATGCTACCTCTTAATGGCTACACTTAAATTGCTGCACTCTTAACTGCTACACTTAATTGCTGCACTCTTTTTAATGCTACACTTTGCACTTGCTACCTCTATTGTTCTGCTATTGCTGCTTCATGTTGTCTGCCACTGCTGCTTTGCCCCTTCATGTTGTCTGCCACTATGCCTGCTGCCTCAATGTTGTCTGCCACTGCTTGCTCATGTTGTTGCCATGCTACCTCATGTTGTCTGCCACTGCTTACCTCATGCAGGTCTTCCACTGTTGCTTCATGTTAGTCTGCCACTGCTTGCTTTCATGTTGTCTGCCACTGCTGCTTCATGTGGTACTGCCACTGCTGCTTCATGTTGTCTGCATGGCTACTCATGTTGTCTGCCACTGCTGCCTTGGTTGTCTGCCACTGTACCTCATGCATCGGTCTTCCACTGTGCTTCATGTTGTCTTCCCACTGATGCTTCTCATGTTGTCGCCATGGCTGCTTCATGTTGTCTGCCATGAATACTCCTCATGATGTCTTCTCACTGTTGCTTCATGTTGTCTCCCAACTGCTGCTTCCATGTTGTCTTGGCCACTGCTGATTCCATGTTGTCTGCCACTGCTACCTTCATGATGTCTTCCACTGTGTTGCTTTCATGTTGTATTCCTCCACTGCTCTGACTCATGTTGTCTGCATGCTGCTTCTTGTGTCTGCACTGCATACCTCAATTATGTCTTCCATGTTGCTTCATGTTGTCTGCCACTGCTTGCTTATGAGTTGTCTGCCATGCATTTTTTTTGTTTTTGCTTCATGTTGTTCTGCCACTGCTTACACCTCATGATTGTTTCGCACTGTTGCTTCATGTTGTCTTCCCACTGCTGCTTCATGTTGTCTGCCGCATTGCTACCTCTATTGATGTCTACCACTGATGTTGCCAAGAATCGAACATTGTGCTATTTTGAGCTCAATTTTCAAGGTACTGATTTCATCGTTGAAACCAATTTAAAAATCATATTTTTTTTTGTAGCTATATCTTTCCATTCTATCACATGAGACCAAATATAAATAGCCAATAAACCATAAAAACCATACGAAAATCTTATTGCTAAGGGCGAGGCTAATGTCCGTTTTCTCTCATTTTGGTGTTACGTTAAGAACATCTTTTCATCATACATTGCCCAAGTTTCAATAAGATAGTCCAACAAACAACTGAGATCCAATTCCCTAGATGAAGAGCCCTCTCACCAGTGTCAATTAACTTCCTTTTGAGGCCCACTTGCATCTGGAAGTTTTGCTCGCGTTGGATAGCAAAAATCGAACTTTGAATCCGAGGCAGCGGCTGCACGTGGATGCACTCGTAAGTAGAGGTTCCACTGTATAGACAAGAGTAAGGTGATGAGGGTATCAACCCAGTTAGGTAAAGAAAAATTGGATATTACCTTGGAGGGAGGTAGTATGGAAGATGTGAATGTGTTCAGATACAGTAGGGTCCAGAACGAGTCCTTATTGAAATACCGGAATGCTATTCTTAGGTTTGCCAGTCTCCCATATGGTACAGCAGTTATTTGTTTGATGTGCGCCTCGGGAGATGCGTTCGGTATTATACACACACCGAGATCCTTTTTTTTTGAGTAAGATTTGTAGTCTCTGGTCCCCTAGACTGTACTCTGTCTGCAGTCTTCTTTGTCCTTCCCCAATCTTCATGACTTTGCACTTGGTGGGGTTGAACTCCAGGAGCCAGTTGCTGAATCAAGGCCATGCAAACCGTCTGAGAGAATCTTTGTAGTTCCTGCTTGCTCTCCTCCTGGATAAAATTCTCCTCATTAACTTCACATCTTCTGCAAACAGGGACACTTCTGAATCTATTCCTTCCTTCATGCCATTTACATATACCAGAAACAGAGTAAGTAAGTTTATTCAGGTATACACAAATACAGTTACATAGAATTATCATACATAGCAGCATATGTGTAGAGAACCTAGGATAACCCAAAAAAGTCAGACAGGTGACCTTATTTCCATTGGTTCCTTTTACATTATTATTATTAATATAAGGTTATAATATTTTATTATTCTGGTACTAGGACTGGCCCCTTGGGGACACCCTTGTCTTCACAGGCGGCCCATTTTTGAACACCTCGTCACGTACTATGAACTCACTGATACCTTCCTCTAGGTATTCTCTGATCAATTGCAGTGCTTTTCCCATGTTTTCTTACTACTGGTCCTCCAGCTTTTTGCACCAATCTCTTGTGTAGAACTGTCAAAACCTTCTTGCAGTCAAGAAATGCAATCTACCCTTTTCTCTCCTTTCTTTCTAGGTCCTGATGTCCCTTGTCAAAGAACTCTAGCAGGTTTGTGAGAAGGAATTTCCGTCTCTGAATCCGTGCTGGTTGTCGTTTTTTATAAGTGTGGGGACCACTTTCTTACTCTGTGGTCACCAATCTTCTCTGATAGTTGCATGGAATCTGCATATAAATACATATCAATGACACTGATCTGTAGTTTAATGGTGTGTGTCTGTCTCCATTTTTTAAGAACTGGGGACACATTTGCTGTTATTCCATACCTCTGGTAATCGTCTTGTTTTGATAGATGTGTTTGAAGATGGTGTTGGTGAAACCTTAATTAATAGTTTATCACGCCATAACCTGTATCTATTTGTAAGTAGTCTTTAAGCATTAGCAGTAGTCTTACCGAAATGTAATGATGCTAATAGCATTCTTTGTACCAAACAATATTTTATTACGCAATATACAATTATACATTATTATACTTACGCAAAGAAATAAAATGTTAAAATTTATAGGCATACTTAACTGTTGTGTATGTGTTTACTTATCTACGTGGCCATGTCTGGCATGGGCCAGTAAGACTGTCTGGCATGGGCCAGTTAAGACCTGGTATGGCTGTGGCCAGTAAGACCTGTCTGCGCATGGGCAGTAAGACCTGAGTCCTGGCATGGGGACCAGTAAGAGCCTCCTCTGGCATGGGCCAGTAAGGACCTGTCTGGCATGGGGACAGACTTAAGACCTGCCGGCATGGGCCAGTAAGACCATCCTGGCATGGGCCAGTAGGAGACCTGTTGGCTGGGCCAGTAAGACCTGCCTGCATGGGCCAGTAGACTGTCTGGAATGGGCCAGTAAGACTGCTTGGCATTGGGCCAGTAAGACTGCCTGGTCATGGCCAGTAAGACCTGTTTGGTCATAGGGCCAGTAGACCTGCCTGGCATTGGGCCAGTATAGACCTGCCTGGCATGGGCCAGGTAGAACTGCCTGGCATTGGACAGTAAGACCTGTCTGGCAGGGCCAGTAAGTACCTGCCTGGCATGGGCCAGTTAAGAACCTGCCTGGCATGGGCCAGTAAAGACTGTTCTGGCATAGCAGGCCAGTAGGACCTGCACTGGCATGTGGCCAGTTAAGACCTGCCTGGCATGGGCCAGTAACTAAGATATATGTCTGGCATGGGCCGTAGTATAGACCTGCTCTGGCTGATGGGCCAGTAAAGACCTGCCTGTGCTACTGGGCCAGTAAGACCTGGCTGGCATGGGCCAGTTATGACCTGCCTGGAATGGTGCCAGTAAGGACCTTGCCTGGATGGGCCAGTAAGGACCTGCATGGGCTATGGTGCCAGTAGACCTGCCTGGCATGGGCCAGTATGACCTGTCCTGCATGGGCCAGTAAAGACCTGTGCTGGCATGGGCCAGTATAAGACCTGTTCTGGCATGGGCCGTTAAGTCTGTCTGGACATGGGCCAGTACGACCTGTTGGCATGGGCCAGTAAGAGTAAGAGACATGTCTGCATGGGCCGTAAGACTGCCTGGCATGGGCCAGTAAGACCTGCTGGCCATGGGCCAGTAAGACTGCCTGGCAAGGGCCAGTTAAGGAACTCCTCTGGCATGCGGCCAGTAAGCCTGTCCTGGCATGGGACCAGTAAGACTGCCTGGCATGGGCCAGAAGACCTGCCTGGCGATGGCCAGTAAGACCTGTCTAGGCATGGGGCCAGTAAGTAACCTGTTGGCATGGGCCAGTAAGACCGTCTGGAAATGGGCAGGTAAGACCTGCTGGCATGGGCCAGTAAGACCTGTCTGGCATGGGCCAGTAAGACCTGTCTCGGCATGGGCCAGTAAGACCTTCTGGCATGGGCCAGTAAGACCTGTCTGGCATGGGCCCAGTAAGGACTCTGTTCTTGGCTCATGGGGCCAGTAAGAACCTGTCTGGCATGGGCCACAGTAAGTACCTGTCTGGATGGGCCAGTAGTTAAGGACTGCCTGGCATGGGCCAGTAAGACCTGCCTGGCATGGGCCAGTAAGGACCTGCCTGCGCATGGTGCCGTAAGGACCTGTCATGGCATTGTGCCTTACGTAAGACCTGCCTGGCATATGGGCCAGGAAGACCTGCCTGGCATTGGGCCAAGTAAGATTCCTGCCTGGCATGGGCAGGTGTAAGTACCTGTCTGGCATGGTGCCAGTTAGACCTCCTGTATGGCATGGGCCAGTAAGACCTGCACTGGCCATGGGCCAGTTAAGACCTGCCTGGCAAGCGGCCAGTAGTTAAGACCTGTCTGGCATGGGCCAAGTAAGACCTGCCTGGCGTGGGCCAGTAAGACCTGCCCTGCATGGGCAGTAAGACCTGCCGCGGGCATGGGCCAGTAAGTACCTGCCCTGGCATGGGCCAGTTAAGGACCTGTCTGGCCATTGGAGCAGTGAGGACCTGCCTGGCATGGGCTGCAGTTAGGACTGACCTCGGCATGGGCCAGTAAGACCTGCCTTGGCATGGGCCAGTAAAAGACCTGCCTGGCATGGGCCAGTAATAATCCTGCTGGCATGGGGCCAGTTAGCCTGCCTGGCATGGGGCCAGTAAGACTGCATCAGTACTATTGCCGTGAGTCTTTAGGAATAACTCACTTTGCCTTGGGTTCAAAAACCCACCGTTCCGTGAGAGTTAGGTTAGTTCTTTACTACCCAAGGCCTGTGCTTATGGTGTTCATACAGTCCTTAGACCGTCGTCACCTTAATACCAACAACAAACAAGGTGAGGACCGTCATCAGACCTTAGTCCTCAACAATATAACAGTTGTGGCGAGGTATAGAATTCTACTGCTCGTTTATAGAACTTATGTAGCATGCTCATTGCTTGTATACTGTAAATATGTATGACTAATACTTACCCAGTCATCCTGAAGTGTAGTGCTAGATATTTATCCTGTTTTGAAAATGCCCTGGAATTTTAGGAATTTTATTGTAAAGATTTTCGAAACTGCGTGTGAAATTAAGTGTTTTAATATAGGCTTGTGGGTATTATAACATACAATACAATGGCCACACTCGAATATATTACACGAGAGGTGTGTGCCATTCAGTGTATTTACACAGAGTGTACTTTAATTAATATTTCAGGTATTAAAGTATTCTTGAGTGGTAGTTGACTGACAATGTTAATAACCCTAGAGTAGGCATTTTATCCCAGTTAACTAACAGTGCCTTGAGAACATACACGTGTTAGGAGCGCATAAAACGTACATTATGTGTAATATGGTTTAGTTATTTTTTAGATATATTCACTAAGGGTGATTTTATCCTACATTGGCTTATTAAGATTGTGCTGGGTGTCTATAGTCAGTATTCACTCATGTTATTCTCTCTATTCACTCTTACGTGACTTATTGATTACTTTGTTTGGTCCTTTATTCTTTCTTAGTTTGACTTCTTATAGTATTGATTAGTTTTTAATCTTCCCAGTGATAAGAATAATTATAATAATAATATAAATTTAATTCTTTTTTATTTTACTACAGTATATGTACCAAGGTCTAGCAGGACATCAATAACATACTTTACTATATACAAGGCTGCTTGTTATGTAGGCATTTCGGTGGTAAATTGCTTGGTAGATTTATTCTGTTAGTGGGTTGGATTTGTTGAAGGACCTGAGTACGTATGGGCCAACAGGTCTACTGCGTGTTCCTCCTTTCTTATGTTCTCATGGAACAATCATAAATAGTACATGAGAACATCGTAAAATATTGTACTGCCTCTTCCACCACTGCCTCGTATTTTTATTACAATTTCTTTCTTCAATTTCTTTCGTGCATTCTCAGTTTTCTTTACCATAAAATTTTATTGGGCCCAAGGTTAATTATGTGGTAGCAGTCACAGTCAATCAAAAAGCACCAAATACACAATGAATTATTGTGAAATGTTTGGAAGAGCGCAGAGGATTATGCTCACTCCAGCATAAAACAAAGCCATACTAACTAATGGATGCCTCTTACCACCCACTGCTTCAACTCGTATTTTATTATTATTATATTATTATTATTATTATTATTATCATCTTTTTTTTTTTTATTATCCCTCACTGGCCGATTCCAAGGCAGGTTGGACCAAAAAAGAAAAAACTTTCACCATCATTTTTTTTTTTTCAAACTCCATACCTGTCTTGCCAGAAGGGTGCTTTACAACTACAGTTTTTTTAAACTGCCCAACACTAACCTTTCAGGGTCCAAGGCCCAAAATCTGGAGTCACGCACCAGTTGCCAAGAATTTAAAAAAAAATATTTTGTTATTTTTTCTGATGAAATCGTTAGAGTTATTTTTTAGAGAATTCTTTGTTGAAGGTAAGAAAACAAAAAAGTACGATAATTTGGTGGGAAAATATGACGAAACTGATGGCTCTCGTGAATTTTTGATGTGTCAGCGATGTTGTTTACGAATCGGCTCGATTTTGCCGTATCATTTTGACTCCCATTTTTGGCCAATTACATTATTCCAATCACCAAATTCTTAGTATTTCACTAGTATAACTTCTATTCTATCGATTGAGCACAAGAAATCGCCAAAGTCAAACTGTATCAACTACAAAATAAGAGATTCGGAGGAAATTGTTTTGTTAATTTGGCCAATTTAACACAATGTTCAAAATATTCCAATTTCAAAATAGGGGTCCAGAATAAAACAATGTAGGCATTCCTGCACTAAACTAACATTTCGTCTGTTCATTTAGTTATGTTTTGAGGCTTTACAAATATACACATTCCATTTTGATTTTTTATTCACATAATTGAATTTTTATTCACACCAAAAAATAGAAGATTTACTGTTTATGCAATTACTGTAATAATTGTATAAAATATCATCACCATATTTGTGAATGTATATTAGACCCACCAGCTGGACATGTATTAGACGTGTGGAGGTCGTTTTGGTTTACTCTTGAATATCGGCAAAATATTTAACATTCTGCTACTTTGAGCTCAGTTTCAATCCATTTCCAGCGCGAATCAAAACCAATCAAAAATCATCTCTATTTCTGTAATATGTCTTCCATTCTATCAAATGAGGACCAAGAAATCGACAAATACAACTATAAAAAAAATCGGAAAACAAAAAACACTGCCCTATAGTTGCTGTTTTAAATCGAAAAAATCATGATTTCAGTTTTTTTCTCTCATTATACACAGTGTGCTGCAGGATCTGTTTTATGTGGTGCACACATACCACATAGATTGTATTCTCTCATATCTAGGCCCTAAGTACCACTCACAGTTTATCAGAGTGTGAGCTGAGCTCATGGGTAATCTACGGTTTGGACACTCACCGTAAAGCCGTAGATCTACGGGAACGGACCCCTGAAAGGGTTAACAACCCCTCCTCAGAAGTGCAGGCACTGTACCTTCCCATCTCCAGACTAAGTCCGGCCTGACCGGTTTTCCCTGGAACCCCTTCATAAATGTTACTTTGCTCACACTCCAACGCAGTCCAGTATTAATAACCATTTGTCTCCATTCACTTCCTATCAAAAACACGCTCACGCATGCCTGCTGGAAGTTCCAAGCCCCTCGGCACACAAAACCTCTTTACCCCCTCCCTCCAACCTTTCCTAGGCCGAATCCTACCCGCCTTCCTTCCACTCAGAACTTGATTACACTCTTGAAGGTTATCTGTTTCGCTCCATTCCTCCACATGTCCGAAACACACCTCAGCAACCCCTTCCTCAGTCCTCTGTACAACAGTTTTGGTAATCCGCACCTCATCCTAACTTTTCCAAATAACTAACGAATTCTCTGCATTTATTCACAACACACATTGCTCTCAGACAATGACATCTCCACTGCCTCCAGCCTTCTCCTCGCTGCAACATTCATCACCCATGCTTCACACCCATTATAAGAGTGTTGGTAATAAAAACTATACTTCTCCATACATTCCCCTCTTTGCCTCCAAGGACAAATTCTTTGTCTCCACAGTCTCCTAAGTGACCACTCACCCTTTTCCCCTCATCAATTCTATGATTCCCTCATCTTTCATAGACCCATCCGCTGGACAGTTCCACTCCCAAATACTGAATACTTTCACGTCCTCCATACTCTCTCCCTCCTATCTGATATCCAGTCTATCCATCACCTAATTTTTTGTTTATCCTCATAACCTTACTCTTTTCCTGTATTCACTTTCCCAATTTTCTTCTTTTGCCGCACCCTACCAAATTCATCCACCAATCTCTGCAACTTCTCGGCAGAATTCTCCAAGAGCACAGTGTCATCAGCAAAGAGCAACGTGTGACAAATCCCACTTTGTGTGATTCTTTATCTTTAACTCCAGCCTCTTGCAAGGACCCTCGCATTACTTCTCTTACAACCCCATCTATATCAAATATATTAAAACAACCACGGTTGACATGACATCACACATCCTTGTCTAAGAGCTACTTTTACTGGGAAATAATTTTCCCTCTTTCCTACATACTCTAACTTTGAGCTTCACTATCCTCGTTATAAAACTCTTCATGCTTTCAGTATCTCTCCTACACCATACACTGCAACTTCTGCCACATTGCCCCCCTATCCACCCTGTAATAAGGCCCTTTTCCAAAATCCATAAATGCCAAACCAAAGACCTCTTTAGCCTATCTAAATACTGTTCACCTTATTATGTTTCCCGTAAAAACACTGGTCACACACCCCCTACCTTCCTAAACGACTCCTTGTTCCATCTGCTATCCTATTCTCCATTTACTCTTATTTCTTTCAATAATAACTCTACCATACCACTTTGCCAGGTATACTCAACAGGACTTATCCCTATAATTTTTGCACTCTATTTTATCCCCTTTGCCTTTATACAAAGGAAACTATGCATGCTCTCTGCCAAGTCCCTAGGTACCTTCCCTCTTCCATACATATTATTAAATAATTGCACCAACCCCTCCAAAACTATATCCCCACCTGCTTTTAACATTTCTATCTAATCCATCAAATCCCGGGCTGCCTTTACCCCTTTCATTTTACCTACGGCCCTCACGAACTTCCACCACACTCACACCTGGCTCTTCCTCACTCCTACAAGTTGTTGTTCTCCTGCCCTATACACGAAATCACAGCTTCCCTATCTTCATCTACATTTTTCACAATTCCTCAAAATATTCCCTCCATCTTCCCAATACCTCTAAACTTCCATTTATTTGCTCTCCTCTCCTATTTTTAAACTGGCGAATCCATTTGTTCTCTAGGCGTTCTTAACTTGTTAATCTCACTCCAAAACTTTTTCTTATTTTCAACAAAATTGTTGATACATCTCACCCACTTTTCATTTGCTCTCTTTTTACATTGTTTCACACTCTCTTAACCTCTCTCTTTTTTCTGCATATATTCTTCCCTCTGCATCACTTCGTTACTTTGTAAAAAAACTTTCTCATATGCAAAACTTTTTCTCCCTTACTACTCTCTTCACATCATTCATTCACAATCCTCCTCTTCCCCCGCACCCACTTTCCTGCTAACCCACCAAAACTTCTGCTGAACACTCTAACACTACATTTTTAAACCTACCCCATACCTCTTCTACCCCATTGCCTATGCTCTCATTTGCCCATCTATCCTCTAATAGCTGTTTATATCTTACCCTAACTGCCTCCTCTTTTAGTTTATAAACCTTCACCTCTCTCTTCCCTGATGCTTCTATTCTCCTTGTATCGCATCTACCTTTTACTCTCAGTGTAGCTACAACTAGAAAGTGATCTGATATATGATCTGATATATTATTATTATTATTATTATAATTCTTATTATTATTAGCAGTCGTGAATGGGTTGACATTATTTATACTGTAGTTTAATAAATAATGAACAAACAAAACACTCACCACTCGTAAGGCAGACGAACTCTGATGACTTGTGATGATTAAAAAAATTTAAGTTATAATTCTTTATTTCTCTATTGATATTACACACAGTTACTGATGACAGTTGAATGGAGATGATTATATGGAGTGTAACTGCATGGCATGATGAGACTAGTGTGTGGATTTTAAGTCTTCATGCACTCAGGTGAGGCAGTAGGTGTAGTGGATAGTGCTTCATTGTAAGAACATTGTGATGGGCAACTGAGACCATTTCCTCTTCATATCTACAAAACAGAGTTTTGTAAGAGAGATTATGGTCTTATCAAGGTCGATTAATCCTCCTTCAAAGTCCTCAACATCGATGGGTCTATGTCGTATATAAATTGTTTGAGCTGCGCTGTCATTCTCATCACCTGCCCAAGTTTTTTCAAGGGGTGGGGCTTGAGAGTGATTGGCTTCAGCAAAACACTTTCCTCTTCTTCATCCTCATTCTCTGCCTGCACCATCTCCAACAATTCTTCATCATTTAGGCCCAGTGCATGTTCTTTCAACCAGTTCTCATCCACCCACCTCACTGCATGCCTCAAACCCTTTCACACCAACTTGCCTTGCTAACTCCACAGTATTCCTCACAGCTTTGGTAAATTAACCTTGTCTTGAGGAGCTCAAATCCAACAAAATCACACCGCCACTCTGGCCACAAAGCCTCCAACAACCATTAAACCATCTGAAGGTTGCAAATCCTTCTGCTGTCATGCACTCATTGCGAGGCAGTCAGCGATGGTGAATTCCTTCCAATATTGAGGACACTTAATCTGGATCTGCATTCCAACACTGTGTGGTGCCTTTGCATTGACCTTTCGTTGTGTAGTATAGGCTTTTAATTGTAGCTATACACCCTGATTCAAGAGGTTGTATCAGGGAGGTTGTGTTTGGCGGCATCGAACACAACCTCAATACATCATCAACACATTCCCTCCAATGATGGTGGGTGACCTGGAGGCTTTATCAAGAAGAAGGAGGATTTTATTTGGAAGGCCCTTCTCTTGTAGATACGCCCGTTACCTCCGTCAGGAAAGAAGGGTGAAAACCAGTCCATACAGATGATGATGGTCGGTCCTATGCTTCGGGTGTTCATCCAGAATACTTGGAAGGAGATTCTTATTGCGTCCCTCTGTGCTCTGGGGTTGGGACATTTATAAATAAATGCCTGGCTTTATATGTGCCCAGCAGCATTTGCACATAGCATTAATGTGCATCAGTCTTTTGCAGCCTTTAACCCTGGTCAATTTTTTCTCCTGGCATTGAAGGTCATGGCAGGCATCTTCCTTCCAATACAGACGGCTGTTTCATCCATATTCCCAAACCTGACTCAGGTGTTGTATCCCTTCTCATCGATGATTTTTTTCAAAGCACCAGGAATGCAGCTGCCAAAAAGTGATCTGCTGATCTTGATTCTCCAACTATTCTTCAGGTTGTGCAGGGAGAGAACTGTCTCTTAAATTTTTCAAACCATCCTTTACTTGCTAGGAAGTCAGGATAGCTAGGTTCTGCACTGGTGCTAGGCTCACGACTAGCCAAACATATCATACAAAGTCTTTCCCTTTACAGAATCGAATTGCTGTCTATGGGATTTCCTTTTTATTTTGGTCTGAAATCCACACAAATAATGCTGATTCCCTTCTTAGACATTACACTGTTCTTATTTTGACATCTTGCTTGGCCTGAGGGCAGGAGCGTAGATTGCTAGTTCCGCCTTATCTTCACCTAATTTTTCTCTGATGGAGCGCACTGTGCTTTTGTTTACCATGAATAATTTTCCAATGGCAGGAAATGCTCTAATTACTTGTCCTACACTTGTCTAGCAATTTCACCTTCATGCTCAACGATTCATGACTTCTTTGAGCGTTTAGGGGTTGGCTCATCAAATAGAAGTTATTGCTCCCTTGAGGGCCATACTTTCACCACCACACAA
This sequence comes from Cherax quadricarinatus, assembly GCF_026875155.1. Classification (NCBI taxonomy): domain Eukaryota; kingdom Metazoa; phylum Arthropoda; class Malacostraca; order Decapoda; family Parastacidae; genus Cherax; species Cherax quadricarinatus. The sequence continues at coordinate 45,275,927 of NC_069427.1, forward strand.
ACAGCCAAAGGACCGACTTGCGCAGTGGCTGGAGACTGACTGAGTGAGTGAGTGAGTGAGTGGTGGGCGAGAGGGCTGGCTGCCAGTTGCGGGGGGTCGGAGGGAGGGTAGTAGGGATGCGCGAGAGTGGCGGGAAACTCAAATATGATTTGGCAGCTGGGAAATTTGACAGCTGGGAATGTAGCGGCTGAGGTATCGCGAATGGCTGAAAGCCCACGAAAGCTTGAAAACGTGAATGTGAGGGAGAACCTGTAATTTCTTAATTTCATTGCCATTTGTTAAATCTGCCAAGCAATAATGGCACCCAGTAAGCATACAAGTGTTGCTGAAAAGTGACAAGAAAAAGCGTTTTTTTTTAAAGCATTCAAGTCTAGGAATTGCGAAAGAAAATTGGATATTAGACAGCTTTAAGAGTGGGTCACGCGTGGTGGATATAAGTGAGGGGCCTATGGCCTAAATGAAGCGTTGGTTCGTACAATTAAAAAAGAACGAGGAGAAATATTCGAGCTTGTGTAATGAATAACTCAGATGTCATCTCATGAAAAGAATGAACGTAGGTCCCAACAAGTAAATTAAAACGGAAAACTTGTTGCTTGAATGATTGAACAAAAGACAAAGAAAGGTTGCACCACTTAATTTCTCTTAATTAGGGAAAAGCCTTACAGTGTTTACAGCGTGTGTGATAAGGAAGGAAAGCCTGAAAAAGTTGTGTGTTTAGCAAGCTTTAAGTTGCATAATAAGTTACAAAATATTAAGTTTTCTGGTGGAAAGTGCTTCAGTGATCATACAGCAGGGAAGTAATTTTCCTGCGTATTGAAGGGAAAATTATTTATAGGGTGGCTATGAGCCAATCAAGTGTTTATGTGACGAGACAAGTGTTTTTTGGAAAAAAATGCCAACACGGAACTTATATCAGTCAGCAAGAGAAGGTGCAATGGCTTCAAGGCAGCAAAGGACGCTTCACCTTGCTCCTTTGCGGATATGCATCAAGGTGATTTCAAGCTAAGATTCATGGTTATTTACCGCTCTAAGAATCCTTGTGCTTTGAAAGGTGTAGATAAAAACACCTTACCAGTAATTTGGAGGTCAAACCAGTCAGCATGGATGACAGAGGAAATATTTATTGACTGGTTTAACCCTTCTGGGGTTGGTGCTGTACTAGTACGGCTTGCACGCCAGGGTTGGGTGGGGCCATAACTAGTGCACATAAATTCTAGCACCTTCAAATCTAGCGAGAGAAAGCTGGTAGGCCTACATATGAAAGAATGGGTGTATGTGGTCATTGTGTACAGTATAAAAAAATTCCTGCAGCACACAGTGCATGAGAAAAAAAATCTCTAACCGTGTATTTGCTTAAAAACAGCAACTTTGCAGTGTATTTTTCGTATTGCTATTTATGGTTGCATTTTAGTTTTCCTGTCTATTTTATAGAATGAAAGGACATATTACAGAAAATTAGATGATTTGATTGGTTTCACAATGAAAAGTGCTTGAAATTTGAGCTGAAAGTAGCAGTAATGTTCGATTTTTGCCAAAGTTCAAAGTAAACAAATCATGCCATGCGTCCAATACACGTCAACTGTGAGTTAATATTCTTTTCACAAGTGTGCTGATATCTATTTATGCCATTTCTACACTAATGTTATTTTTTTTCAGTAGTCTGCATAACAGTAAATCTTCAATTTATTGTGAAATAAAAGTTCAAACTGGAAAAGCTAAAGAAATTTAAGAGAGGCCTGGGGACGTGACTAAATGAATAGGAAAAAATTTATTTTAGTGCAGGAAATGTAGCTTGTTTATTTATGGACTCTATTTGGAAATTAGCATCTTTTGAAATTTGTGTGAAATTGGCAAAATTTTGAATTTCTGACCACTTTATTGGATAGTTGAAATCGGTAAATGGGTTGTTTCTTGTACTTATCTGATAGAAAAAAATGGAGTTCTAGTGATATAGTTATGATTTTTGTTGACTGGTACATTGGAATTGGCCGAAAATAGGGCTCAAAGTGGGCGAAATCGCCGATGCATAAACATCATCGAGACTGCTAACTTCGTGAGAGCATAATTCTGCAAGTTTTCTATTAAATTTCATACTTTTGGTGTCATTATGATTGGGAAAAGATTCTCTATCATTTCATAAGATTTTTTTTTTTAACCCGTAAACGGTTCAAATGTATATATACGTTTTTTCAACATTTGAAAGTATGTAAAAAAAGTAGATCTTCTTTTTGTTTTTTTACATTTGAAAATGTGTAAAAAAAAACTTTGATCTACTTTTTTTTTTGTTATATTTGAAAATATGTAAAAAAAATGTAAATCTACTTTTGTAGCAATACACACGTGAACGTAGATCTGCTTGGACCACTTACGGGTTAAATTTCCGACCCCGAGAACAAGTTTAGGAGAGGGCTGCTGACCCTGAAAGGGTTAAGCATCGCTTTATTCCTGAAGTCAAGTTTTACCTGCACAGCAAGAACCTTGCATTCAAGGCTCTCTTCATTCTTGATAATTCCCGTACTCATCCACAAGCTTTGCTGGATGTGACCCCACATGTAAAAGTTGCATTTTTACCTCCAAATACATCTTTAATACAACCACTGAATCGGGGAGTTATTAAGTCATTCAAGTGTAACTACACAAAAAAAGTTATGAAAAAACTAGTTGCATCAGTGCAACTTGGCAGTACCAAGCTTCTGAATAAATTTCAACATGCCATGCTATCAGCTATTGCTAGAAGTGCATGGAATGAAGTGCCCCAATCAACATTAAATGCAGGCTGGGGAAGTTATGGCCTTTTGTGGTTAATTATTTCACTGGTTTCCCCTTGCTTGAGAGTCAGGTTCAGGAAATTGTTCAACTGGCAAGGAGATTACCAGGTGATGGTTTTGAAGATATGAATGAAGATGATGTGAATGAGCTCTTAGAAGATGATGATGAGACAGGAGTCCAGAGGAAAATGTATAGCAGAAGCTTGATGCACAGATTAAAGGGAGGGACATAACAGATGATGAAGAAGAACCTGAAGAAAAACAGTTAACATTGCAGCAGTTATGTATGCAGTTCCTTATTATTGGTTAAGTTGCAGACTTTTTCACTGAAGAGGACCCTGACAAATCTAGAAGCAGTGCTTTGAAACGGGGTCTAGACCCGATGATGATGCTTTCCATCGCTGGTGTATTGCAGGGGTTTAAAACAGCCCAGAGAACCATTTACAGATTTATCCACCACTCCAATACAAAAAAAAATAAAAAACAGCGACTTTAGTACCAGAACCTCTACCATCCACTTGTGTTGACAACCAACAACCATCCACCTCAGCCCAGTAGGGCCACACCATCCATATCTCTCCACAATCATTCACACACACCATTACCCACAATTTAAGGTAAGAAATACTATTATTTCTATTGTTTTTAGTAGTTCTTAAGGAGTAGTAATTATATCACAACAATGAACTACAATTACATTGTTCACTTTTATTTTTGTAAGATCTGTTGGTCTAAAAAAAGTTGTTTGGCATTTTGGGGGGTTCCCAGGAACATAACCCTATTTTTCCCATAAGTTCTTCAGTTCATGTAGCACGATTTTACATAACACGCAATTTTCAGGAATGTAACTACCCGTGCTAATAACGGTTGTCTTACTGTATATAATTGTGGTATATTGGCTTTGTTCCCCTGCGCTTTGATTATTTTGTGAATTTTTTATTGGAGAGTTACTTTGTATGATAATACTGTGCTTTTGGGGAGATTCAATACAGGAGTTGGCAAAGGTTAGTGGACAAGTTTGGGAGGGTGTGTAAAGGAAGAAAGTTGAAAGTGAATACAGTGGAACCTCTACTTACAAGTTTAATCCGTTCCATGACCTTGCTCGCAACTGGATTTGCTCATTTACAGAGTCAGTTTTCCTCATTTAAGTTAATTGAAATGGAATTAATTCGTTCCAGTGGAATCCCAGGCACAAGAAAATACTTTAATAATTTGCCTAATATCTGTACAGCTTATTTATCTATCACAATTCATGTAATATGACATAAACAATATTAATAACATAGAAACACGATATATACACTAGAATGAATAAAATACATGTCATTAGGTATGTGGCTAGTGGTGGTGACAGCAGCCATTGTTGTTGGGGTTTATAGGCCCCACCACAGCACAATTCCTGCTCTTGACTGACAGGTGTAGAGATAGAGAACCTAGGATAACCCAAAAGACCGCAGAGTGTCTTATAAATGCTACCTCTTAATGGCTACACTTAAATTGCTGCACTCTTAACTGCTACACTTAATTGCTGCACTCTTTTTAATGCTACACTTTGCACTTGCTACCTCTATTGTTCTGCTATTGCTGCTTCATGTTGTCTGCCACTGCTGCTTTGCCCCTTCATGTTGTCTGCCACTATGCCTGCTGCCTCAATGTTGTCTGCCACTGCTTGCTCATGTTGTTGCCATGCTACCTCATGTTGTCTGCCACTGCTTACCTCATGCAGGTCTTCCACTGTTGCTTCATGTTAGTCTGCCACTGCTTGCTTTCATGTTGTCTGCCACTGCTGCTTCATGTGGTACTGCCACTGCTGCTTCATGTTGTCTGCATGGCTACTCATGTTGTCTGCCACTGCTGCCTTGGTTGTCTGCCACTGTACCTCATGCATCGGTCTTCCACTGTGCTTCATGTTGTCTTCCCACTGATGCTTCTCATGTTGTCGCCATGGCTGCTTCATGTTGTCTGCCATGAATACTCCTCATGATGTCTTCTCACTGTTGCTTCATGTTGTCTCCCAACTGCTGCTTCCATGTTGTCTTGGCCACTGCTGATTCCATGTTGTCTGCCACTGCTACCTTCATGATGTCTTCCACTGTGTTGCTTTCATGTTGTATTCCTCCACTGCTCTGACTCATGTTGTCTGCATGCTGCTTCTTGTGTCTGCACTGCATACCTCAATTATGTCTTCCATGTTGCTTCATGTTGTCTGCCACTGCTTGCTTATGAGTTGTCTGCTTTAGGGGTCGGGCGTATCGGGAATGAATGTTCTTTATTTTTTTAAAAATTTTTTAAGCCCTTTGCCCTTTTAAAAAACTTTCAGAAAAAAAATTGGCAAGGAACCATAATGGGGGGGGTCTTGCAGTTTTTAAATATTTTTAATGTCACCCAATTTAAACTTTCGGTTTTTTTTTTAAAATTTTACATGGGTTTGGGGTTTAAAAAGGGGGGAAACACTGTTATAAAACGGGCTCCCCCACTGGGGGAAAGGGGCCGGGTAAGCCGGGGGTTTAAAAAAAGACTGTAAGGGGGCGAATACGATTTTTGAATGGAAATTTACTAACCTTTTTTTTCTAAGTTTTTTCCCCCAAAAGGCATTTTTGTTTAATTTTCGAAAACGGCCCCAAATTTCCGGCTTAAAGAAAAAATTTCCTTTTTGAAGAGCTTTTTAAATTTTATTTGCTTGGTATTATCTGGTTTTGGGATGCATTGAATTTAACTTAAAATTTTTTGCAAAAAATTTTTCTTTTGAAAGGGGCTTTTTTTTGAATGTTAAAAAAAATTTTTACTTTTTTTGTGTTATTTTGTTATGTGGGGCCCCTAAAAGGTAGTTTTTAGTTTTTAATTAACCCGGCAAAAAAACTTTTGTTATTAATCCCCAAAGGCTGTAATTTGTTATCTGGAAAACCCGGTAATAACTTTTTAGTGCCCAGTAAAGGTTTAAGTAATTTGTTACTGGCCCTAAAAACCTTTTTTATTCCCGATAAAAAGGTAAATAACTTTTTTTATTTTTTCCAACCCAACATTGGAATAAAATACCTTTAGGGGGACTAATTTTTTTATAACTTTTGGTTTTGAAAATAAAAAAGCCTTGAGCAAACTTTTAAGGATGGGTGAATAATACGGGGTTGGGGGATTTTTATTTTAAATTTTTTTCTTATTTTACTTTTTGGGAGGGGTTCCTGATTTGATGGAACCCTCCCCAAAGGGGCCAAGTACCTTGTGTTGCAGCCTTTTCCCCATTTAATATTTTTTGGTTATTTTGGGTTTTTAAAAAAGCAGGTAATTTTTTAAAGGGCCCCCAAAGGGTTTAACCCGGGAAAGTTGGTTTAAGGATTTTGTATTTAGCAAAAAAGGGATCTTTTTTAAAAATTGCAGTTTTCCAAAAGGGGGGGCTTACCCTTTTTGTGGGGAAAGTTTTTTTGGGGCCCCAAAACCCAAAAAAGGAAGAAAACCTTTTCCCCCCTCCCCTTTGTGCTTGCCAAACAACAAGCAAAAAAATAATTTTTAGTTGCAAATTTAAAAACTGAAATTTAAAAAAGGTTTTTTGGTACTTTGTTATTCGGCAAGTTTAAGCTAATAACTTTTTTGCTGAAGCAAAAAAAGCAGTAATTTTAAAATTCAACTTTTTAGTTAAAATTTAAGCAAAAACAAAATTAAAAAATTGAGCGGAAAATTCAAACATTTGTTATTGCTGGTCTCACCAAAATTTTTTAAAATTTAAAAAAATTAATAAAAAAAGATGATCCCATGGGCGGGGGAAAATGAAAAACCCAAATGGAAAAAACACTTACGAAAAACATTTTTTGTTTTGGGGCCCCTGAAAAAATAAAACTAACGAAAAAATACCCCTTTTTCAGGGGCTGGATTAAATTTTTTGGTTGCGAAGGCTTTTAAGGGCCAATCCTTTGGTGAATGTTTTTTTAAACCAATTTTTTTTGGTTGGTGTTATAAATTTGGCCCAGGGGTATTTTTTTTAAAAAATAAAAAAAAACCCCAAAAACAAAAAATTTTTTGTGAAGTTCTGCAGGGGGTTTGGGGAATCGGCAAAAGTACAGGTTTTTTGTTTTTTTAAAAAATGTAAAAATTTTGTTTTTTGAGTACAAAAGGGAAAAAAAAATCACTTATTTGGCACGGGACGGGGAAAGGAAAAATTTTGTAGTTTTAAAAGGGGAAAAAGAAGGGATGGTAAGGTGTAATTAAGGAGTAAGGATTAGAAAAAGGGGAAACTGCGGGATGGGGGCCCAAAAAAGGTAAATAAAAACGGGGGGGGGGGAATTTAACCCAAAACCCCCCAACAAAAAAGCCCAGGAAAAAGGGAAAGGGAGGGGGGGAGGAGGGGGGAAAAAAAAAAGAATATTAATTGGGTTGTAAGGGGAATGGAAATCATAAACAAAGAGGATTTAAAATTTTTTGGGTTTGGGAAAAAAAAAAAAGGGGGGGGTTAACCGGGGGAAAAACAAAAAGTTAGAAGTTTTAGAAAATTTTGCGGGAAATTTTCAAAAACTTTGTTTTTTTACAAAAAAAAAGGGGCTTGGGGTTAAAATAAAAAAAAGGCCCGGTTTCAGAAGGGTGGGCCGTTTTCCAAGTCGGGGGCAAAGGAAAAAAAATGGTAGAACGGGCCAAGTTTTTGGGGGAGAGGTTTGAACAGATTTGAAAGGTGAGCGGCAAAAAAAAGTTTAGTTTAGAAGGGAGAGAATTTTTGAATTAAAAAAGATAAAATGGGGAAGGATTTGAAGGAGCCCCCAGTAAAAAGGTGTTTTAAAGGAAGGGGGAAAAAGTTTTTAAAAAAAAAAACCCCCAGGAGGGGGAAAAAAAAGAGAAAAAAAAGGGTTTTAAGTTCTTTTATGTTGGGGGAATTTGAAAATGGACCCCAGCAGATATCGAAAATTTTTTAAAGGGGTTCATTTTTTAACAAAAAAAAATTTTGTGGAAATTTTGGAAAAACCCCGCATTGATGCTTTTTCTTTTGAAGACGTGTTGTGGAAAACCCTTGTGCCTGTTTCGCCAGGGGTTTTGGGCAGTCAAAGGGATAAGGGCAAAAAATTTTTTTTGGTGCTTGTTCGAAAATAAGAAAAGGGGAAAAAATTTTGTTCCAATTTGGGAAAAAAAAGGGTATGCTAGAAATGAAAAAGGGTTAATTGAAAGAGAAAGTGGAGGCGTGGGGGTCAGTGGGGTTTGTAAGTCCCCGTCCCATTTTACAAATGGGGAAAACCCCTCAAAGGGTGTTTCCCCTTTTTTTCGAAAAAAATTAGTGTAAAATTTTTAAGTTTTAGGGGTTGGAAAAATGAAAAACAGAACGGGAATGTTTCCCAAGACTTTTGGAAAAAACGGCATTCGATGATTTGGAAAAAATTGCCTAAAACTGGGGGAAAGGATTTTTTAAAGGCAAAATGGTTTGAAAATTTGTCTGTGGTAATTGTGTGGAAATTAGGCGCCATTTTGGACCACAAAGGGGTAAAATTGTGCTTAATTGGGCGGGGGCTGAATTTGGGGCCCGAAACAAAGTGAACTTGAAAAAAACAGGTTTTTGGAGAAAAAAAAAATTCCAAGGGTCTTTCGGGGAAAAAGGCATGGGGAAAAACCATAAAACATTTACTTTTTAAGGGAAAAGCATAGGGTTGTTGCAAAGTGAACCTTTTTGGGTTTTCCATTGAAATGGGATGTTGGAAAAGAACCCAATGGCTAATTTTGTTCTTGGGGGGAAAAAGTAAGGCAGGCATGGGGATTTTTTAGGGGTTAAATGGTTTTCCCCCAGGAAAAAATTTTGAAAAAAAATTAGATCTTAGTGCCTTTTGGTTTTGGCAAGGGGCCCCGGGAAATTTCGGGCAAGGGGCGGGGAAAATGGCTTATTAAGGCAAGTTTTTGTTAAAACCCCCCCTTTTCCGGGCCCAAAACCAGCGGTTTTTAAAATTAAAGGAAACTGAAAAAAAGTTTTTTTCAAAATAGGCTTTGAGGACAAAAAAAATAAGGGTCAAAAAGGTTTTTGGGGGGAATTTTTTAAATTTTTTGTATCAATTTTATTGGGTTAGGAAAACCCCAAAGGTTTGTTGTTTGGGGAAAAAAATTGGGAAAATGGGGGCAAAAGGGTTTTTTGGGGGGTTTAGGTCCCTGGAACCCTATGAAAAGAATATTGTCCCCGGGGGAAGGGGTCCGGGGGTTTAAGTGGGGGGGGGATTGGAAGATTTAGGGGAAGTGGGCCCCCCTTTTAACTCTTTATTTTAACAGAAAAGACCAACCCTGGGGGAAATGACAAGGAGGGGAGGAAAGGAAATTGCCTTTTAAAAATTTTTGGGGAAGTAAAATTTTAATTTGAAAACCCTTTTTTAGGGAAAAATAACTAACACTTAAACCGGTTGGAACCTGTCAGAAATTTTGTAAAAATTTAGGAAAGCAAAAAAAGGGGAGATCACCCCTTAGGCAGTTGTTTGGGGAAGGGGTGGGGTTAGGGTTTTGGGGAATTAAAAGAAAAAGGGGAAAGTAACCGGAAAAAGATTTAAACCCAAGCCAGGAAAGGGGGAACCCTTTAAAAGAAAAGAAATTTTCCCCTTAAAATTTTAAGTTTCAAAAGGTAAGTGCAAATTTTTTGTTAAAAATTTTTGGTTTGAAATTTTTTGCAAATTTAAATTTTTTCATGTGGAATTTTTTTTTCTATTTTGGGGTTTAGGTTTTTTGGCAATTTTTTGGGGGAAAAATAATTCATTTTCGTTTTGCATTAAAAAACCCGGGAAAAGTTTTGAAATTCGGGGTCCATTGGGGGGTATTTTAAAAATAAATTTTTTAATTTTCAAAACCCCCCCTTTCCATTAGTTTTCAATTTTTGGGGGGGGTTATTTTGGATTTAAAAATTGTAAAATATTTTAATTTTAGTTATTTTTTTAACTTTTCCTCCCCCCAAAGGGGGCCCCCTAATTTATGTTTTTTTTGCATTTTTTGCTTTAAACGTTTTAAATAATGAAAACCATTTTGTGAATATTATTTTTTGGGGATATTGGGGTTTAATATTTTACTTTGCCCCAAAAATCAAAAATTTTCCCGTTAAAAATTTAAAATTTAAAAAAAATTTAAAAATTAAATCTAAATTAAAAAAAATTTTACTCGAGGGGAAGCAGGGTAAGGGGTTTGAGTTTGTTGTTTTTTGTTTAGTGGGTATATTACCCCTGCTTTAAAATTTTTTACAAAATTAGTGTTTGGGGGGCTTTGGACGGAGATAAATTTAGGCATGTTAAATAATTTTTAATATAAGGAGTGGGGAGGTTGGAAAAAAAGGGGGGGTATGAGGCAGTGTGAGGAAAAGTGGTGACCCCGTATGGGCGGGAGGATTTAAAAGGGCTTTTAAAACATAAGACATGGTGGGGTGATGGGGCGGGTAGGGAGGGGTGGGCAGTGTAGAGGCGGGGGTAGAGGCAGTGATAAAAGGGCGTGGTGAGGCAGTGTAGAGGCTTTTAGAGGCAGTGATAGAGGCGTGGTAGAGGCAGTGTTGAGGCGGGTAGAGGCGTGATGAGGCAGGTGATGAGGCAGTGATAGGGGGCAGTGTTGGGCAGTGGAGAGGCAGTGTTAGGGGGCAGGGGTAGAGGCGTGAAGGGAAGGGGGTGAGGCATGATAGAGGCAGTGGGTTAGAGGAGTGATTGGGGCAGTGTAGAGGCGTGGTAGAGGGAGTGATAGAGGCAGGGGTGAGGCAGTGATAAAAGGCAGGGGTAGAGGCGGGGGTAGGGCAGGGGGTAGGGCAGTGTAGAGGCAGGGGTAGAGGCGTGGTAGAGGCAGGGGTGAGGCAGTGAAGGGGCGTTATAGGGGGGGCAGGGGTAGAGGAGTTAGAGGCAGGGGGTTTAGAGGCAGGGGTAGGGGCAGTTTAGGGCAGTGGTAGAGGCGTGGTAGAGCAGTGAAGGGCAGGGAGGGGCAGTGGTAGGGGGGTGGTAAAGGCAGGGGTGGAGGCATTTTATAGGGGCAAGGGTAGAGGCAGGGGTTTGGGAGGCAGTTAGAGGCAGGGGTGAGGCGTTTAGGGCAGGGGTAGAGGCAGTGTTAAAAAGCTTACCCTTTTAAAACCATTTTAACTGTTAAAAGAAAAGCAATGAAATTGTAAAGGGGGGAAGAGCAGGGGGGATTTTATACTCCCTAAACCCCCCAACTAGTCTAACCCACTTCCCCCCCAAACCCCAAAATGTTTTTTGTAAATTTTTTTAAACACGAATTTTATTTTAATTTTTAAAAAAATTTTACATCAAAAATTTTTTTGTTTCTTTTTTTTTAAAAATTTAAAACCTTTTTATTTATTTTAAATAATTAATATTTTATTTTTTTTTTAATTATTTTTTTATTATTTTAATAATTTTTCAAAAAAAAATAAAAATTTTTTTAAAGGGGGGGTTTATTTTAATATATAAATTTTAAAGGGGTTTTTTAATTTGGGGTAACGGGTTCCCGAAATTTGTTTTTTCGGGGGAAATTTAAAAAAAAAAATATTTTCCTTATAAAAAGTTTTGGAAATTTTTTCCCCGTTAAAAAAACCCAAAAATTTGAAAAAAAAATTTAACGGGCCCCCCAAAGTTGGGTTGGGTTTTTGGGCTGGGCATTTTGCCATTTTTACCTTTTTTTTGGGAAAACCCCCGTACTTTTTTCCAAAAAACGGGAAAATTTTTAAATATTTTTTTCTATAAAGGGGGGAAAAAAACCCTTTTTTTTAAAAAATTAAATTAGAAATTCGAATTTGCTTTTGAAATTTAACCTTTCTTTTCCTTTTTCCTTTTGGGGAAAAAAAAAAAAACGGAAAACTTCCTGGAAAAAAAATAAATTTTTCCCTAGTCATTTCTTCCCGGCCCCAAAATTCTTTTGTTCATTTTAATTTTATTTACAATAAATTTTTTTTTATGCAATTTTTTTTTAGGGAAAAAAAAGGAAAAAATTAGGGGGCATTTTAAAAAATTTTCCCCCAAAAGTTGGTTTCACCCCCTTCCTTTTTTCTTTTGAATTTTTTAAAAATCAAAAATTTTTGATTTACTTTTTAAAGGGGCCCCTTTTTGAAAAAATTTTAAAATATTTAATTTTTGAAATTTTTACCCCAAAAAAATGAGGAAAAGGGAAAATTTGTTTTAAAAATAAATACCTTTTAAAAATAACCTAAAAATTTCGGATTTTTAAAAAAAATTTTTCAAATTTTTTTTTTTTCCTTTATAAATTGGGGCCCGGGTTTTTTTAATTTAACGAAAACAAGCCTTTTTTTAAAAGGTCCAGTTTTTTTCCCCTTTTATTTGGGGCCCGCTGGTTTTTTGGATTGACGAAAAAAACCCTTAGTTTTTAAAGGACGTTTTTAACAAAAAAACCCCTAAATTTTAATAATACTGTTTTTAACAAAAAATAGTATTTAGAAAAAACAAAAGTTTTTTTTTATTTTATGTTTTGGGGGGAAAATTTTTAAGAAACTTTTGTATTATTTTTCCCTAAACAGGGAGTCCCCATATTCCACCCCCAAAAGGGCGAGGTCCCCCTACTTTGGGGGGCAACTGGGGCACAGCCCTATCTTTGGGTTAGGTGGAGGTAAAAATGGCTTGTTTTGGGTTTTTTTTAAAAAACTGGGTTGGGGTTTTTAAAAGGGGGTTTGGGGTTTAGGAGGAGTTGGAGGGAAGGTTCCCTAAGGGCCGGGTGGAGGGGTTGGAGGAGTGGGGGGGAATGAGGTTTTCTAGCAGTGGGGGCAGTCTGTCTCTCCCTGTGAGGAGGTTTGTAGGTGGGGAGGTGCAACGGCTCCACAGTGGGTGCAGCCCGCACCCCGCACAAGTGGCGAGTTGTTCACGTAAAGGGAGGCGCATCAGAGTAAGGGGAAAATTTAAAAGGGGAAGTCTGAAAGGGAGGAAACGTTCTCTGTTCTTCAGGATGAATGTACTTCAGTGGCCGTGAAGGTAAGGGTTATGCCCCCGCTAATGGAGGAAGCCTTCTTGTGGTGGTGACTCTCAGGGAAGTTTTGACCGTGCTTTTTGTAATAGGAAAAAGAAGATGAGAGATAGGTGTGCTTCCCGGGGGCTGGGTTTGGGGACATTGTCAACGGGGTGGTAATTCATGTCAGGAAAAAGGAAAAAAAAGCCCCTTTTTCTGTCTCAGTGCTGGTGGAAATGATTTGGGGAAAGGGGAGGAGAGAAGAGCTCTAGTAGTACAGGCAGCTTAGATTCTTTTAAATTAAGGGAGGGATCCCCAATCATTGTGCATTTGGCCCAGAAGGGAGTAGGAAAAAGAAGGTTGTTAGGGCAATTGGTGTAAATTGCGGGGAGACAGATTTCTGCAGGGAACTTGCAATCCCATTCATTGACAACTGGAACAACTTTTTTTGGCAAAATTTATATGATGAAGGGAGGGGTACATCTCTCTGGGGCAGGGGTGGTGCACTTGCGATGATTGAGAAGGCATTTGGTGAAATGCCCCATGATTTTAAAAATGATGGGGAAAATGAGGTAGGGTTGTGTGGGGAAAAAAAAACGGGGTTGGGCAACACTGGGTGGTAACAGTAAATGTATAAAAGGCATTCGCATGAAATTTTTAAATAAGACAAAAGAACAGGTCAGCAACAAAGGGGGACAGCGGGGCAGCAAGGGACTAGTCCCCTTTTTTATATACTAATAGCAGGGGTGTTTTGAAATAAAATAGATGAGCAAAATTAATTGCAAAGGGGGAAAAATAGTATTATTCTATAACAGAGACTGGGGTCAATCTGAAAAGATAGAGAGGTGCCCTTGATGCACATACAAGGCATTTAAAAATTTTTCCACCTGACAGGGTCAACAGGAAAGGTGGTGGAGTAGCGATGTATGTCAGAGACCCAAATTTTAAAAATTTTTGTGTTGAAAGATATTAAAATTTGAAAGGGCAGCACTGAATCGTTTGGTTTTTTTCGCTTTCGGGGCCGAGAAAAAAATAAAAATTTGGGTGTGATTTACAGGGGGGCCCCAAAATCTTGATAGGGGTGCGGTAAACTTTTATGGCGAAATTCGTAAGGCATCACATTCGAAAAGTTGTGTAATGGGGTTTCAAACTATAGACAGATTGACTGGGCAAATTTGACAGGAAATTTTTGAGGGGGGGACTTTTTGATAGATCCAGGATTGTTTTTTAAAAACGTTTGTGCGAGCCAAACTAGGGGAAATAATCCCTTTACTTGGTTCTTGCCCGTGGGAAACACTAAAATTAATAATCTTTGGGGTTATGATGAGTTGGGGAGAGTGTCAAAATCATCAGTTTTAACTATCATGGAAAATTCCCCCAATAATGGCAATCAAGTCTCCGTCCTGACTTTTTGCTTTGGGTGATTTCATAGGACTGAAAAATATTAGGTGGGCTGAACTGGAATGCCCGATAGGGGTAGGAGGTGGGATGGTTGCCGATATGATGCTTTCCCGGGGGATAGTTCTGCTGCTCAGTCAAATTATGTTCCAAATAGGGAAATCAGATCAAACAAAAATGTTCCCCAAAAGGGAAAAATGATTAAAATATCTGATTGGGCAAAAGAGGCATATATAGGCAAATCAAAAGAGGAGAGGGGCAATTTAAGAAATCGATATATTCAGTTAAAGAGAGAAATAAAAAAAAGGGGAAATTTGAAAAGCAAAAAGAGATTATGGGTTAAAGTTGCAAGAGAAACGAAGCTAAACCCAAAAAAATTCTTTGGTATACAGAAAAAGATTTAGGGACAAGAAGGCCCCTCAAAAGTTCCCGGGTCAGCTCACTGACAGTGATAAGGAAATGTGTGAATTTTTTTCACTATTCCTCCAGTTTTTTAAAAGGGGTACCGGATATTCCGTAAAGATAAATTATGTAGAACGGACGATAATTAAAATGTGCACTTTAGGGTCACAAGTGAAAAATGGTCCCTTTGGCAAAAAGATAAATTAAAAACCCAAAAAAATCCCCAGGGCCTGATGAATGATGCAAGGGTTTAAAAAGGGTGTAAAAAGGAGCTTAGACACCTTTTGGTAATCTTTTTAAAAATATCACTACAAATGCTGGTGCGATAAGTGGAAAATGGCAAATTTTGTACTATTTTCAAAAGGTGACAGGTCCTTAGCTTCGAACTATAGCAATAAGCCTAACCTCCTAGTGGGAAAATTTATGGAATCAATAATTGCCCAGGCGTTCGTAGCCCTTGAAAAGCATAAATTTTAATCAAAATCTCAGCATGGTTTTACAAAGGGGGTTCCTGCCTTCGGAAATTTTTTAATTTTTTCATAAGGTATTTTAGGAGGTAGATATGGTAATGAATATGATATTGGTATTGGACTTCAGTAAGCTTTTGACAGGGTCCCCCAGAGATATTGAGGAAATTAAAGCACATGGGAAAAGGAGGAGAAATTTTTTCCTGGATAGGGGGCATGGTTGCAAATAGGAGCAGGAGTTTGCATAAATGGGGAGAAAACAGAGTGGGGGGAAGGTCACGGCGGGTTCCACAGGGGTCAGTGTTGGGCCCCCCGTGTTACAAATTTCATTAAAAGAATAGATGAGGGGCATAAAGAGCGAATCGGAAGTTTGCCGATGAACCAAAAAGGCCGTGAATTCATTCTGACGGGCTTCGAGCACTCCAGGAAGATTTTGAATAGACTGATGCAGGGGGGGAGAAATGGCAGAGCAGTTTAATTTTAGACAAAAGCAAAGTTCTAAATGTTTGGACGGCAATAACCTGCCACATTAAACTAAAAAAATGTAGATTTTAAATTCGGATTTTCGGGAAAAAAATTTTGGAGTTTGGTTGCAGTAATCTGAAACCCAAAAAAACAGTGCTAAGTGTTCGCAATAAAATAAAAGAAACCTTTGGGTTTATATCAAAAGCATAAATAATAGGAGTCCCAGGTTGTTTTTCAATTATCTCCTTGGTTTGGCCCATTTGATTATGCTGCACAGTTTTGGTCACCGTATTACAGAAGGATATAAATCTCTGGAAAATGTAAAAGGGGATACAAAGAGATCCCATGTATCAGAAAAATTCCCTGAGGATAGGGTAAGGGCCCTGAAAGCACTCTCTAGAAAGACGTTTGAATTAGGGGGGTAGATTGAGGGTTTAAGTGGAAGACAGGAATAAATAAAAAGGGGGTAAAATTTGGTGCTGAAAAAAATTTTAGTAGACAGGACTCGCAGCAATGGTTTTTGTTGGAAAAAAAATTTAATTCAGGAGGGATATAGGAAAGTAGGTTGGTTAGAGTTGGGATGAGTGGAAAAAAAAAAATCCCAAGTTTCCGTTATAGAGGCCAGAACGTTTTTGAGCTTTAAAAAAAAAAGGTTGGATAAAAACTGAGTAGATGGGGGGGGGGGTTAGGCCCGATAGCTTGTGTAAAAAGGGCGGTTTCGTGTTCTCCCTTAAGTAAATGGACCTGACCTGTAGGTTTTGGGGCATTGGTTAAGCCGGTAGGAGCTTGGACCTGCCTCCATGGGCCCGTAGGCCTTTGCAGTGTTCCTTCGTTCTTATGTTTAATATTTGGGGCACCAAACATTTACGGTTTTTTTAAATTCTCGAGGCTCTTTTATCCCTTAACCCTCACGAAAGTTGGGGAGACCTGTATGTTATTGTTTATATATATAATTTTATATTTATAAATTTTATATATTATATATATTTATATATATATATATATATTTTTAAAAATATATTTTATATATAATATTATATCAGGAGGGCCCCACTTATATGGCAGGTTAGGGGTTTCCGGCTACCCCCGTTAAGCGGAAAAACCCCCCGTTAAAGTGGAACACCCTTTTTTTCCACTTATAAAGCTACAAACACTGAAACAAGTTTTTTAAATAACATTATTAGTTGGGAATAGAACCAGGGATCAAAAAAAATAAGTACATTTCACACGTGCATCTTACTTTCCTTAAAATATTTATAGTCTTAAAATTTGGGTGAGACAAAGTAGTATTTATTGTAAGAAAACAAAGGGGGGATGTTGGGGAAAAGCCAAATCCCCTTTCCGGCCCCCCACCCCCACATATATTCTATGATTTTAAGCATCCCAGAGCGATTAAAATGTATATACAGTTCTCTATTTCTTACCTTAAAATATTTTTAGTCTTAAAATGGGTCAGGAGTAATTAATGAGATAAACGAAAAAATGGAGAGGAAAGGATGGTACTGAAGGGGACAGGCGCCCCGAGTTTGTAAACAAACCGGCGAAGTAAGTTTTGTAAACCCAAACGAAAGTGTACACGTCTGGTTTGTGTACAAGTTACATTGTGTACGGTTTTCTCTACATTTTATCGGTAGGAAAAATTTTTAAAAAAGAACATGTTACAAAAAAAGCGATTTAAAAGCTTAGAGATCTCCCGGAATATAGAAAGGGGGTGCCCTTTCTTTCCAGCCTGTTACTGGGTTTTGTAACAAGTGTATATCCTTTTCCAATTATCCATTAAAATTCAGTATGGTTCAATAGTGCTTTAGGATTTAAAAATGGTAGGTACAAAAAGGAAAAAAAAAATTAATAAAATTTATTAAGTTTAAAAAAGTTGTCTGAGGTATTTTATCAAAAAAGATTAATCACAACAATCAAAAATAAAAATCAAACTCTGGTTCAAAATTTTTGTGTGAAACACATATCACTTTATAATTCTTTAGTCGGTACATTACATTTAATAAAATATTTCAAATATGTACAAATAGTGTGTGTATGCTATAATGCTCTTAAGATTAGATGTTCAAAAGATGAATAAGACTTAAACAAGTGATGACAAAGTCCTCAAAAAACTAACTCTTGACGCTGGCAACCCGAACGCTGCTTTTAAACAACAAAGAATGCTAAACCCAATAGCAATGCAATACAAGCGACTGCGACAAGAATCAGGAATGGGAAATAATATAAAGACACTAAGTAGGGACCCTCAGCAGTCCTCCACCCAAAAGTACAAAAAATCCCATATTACTGAATCTAGGGGTTTAGATAGGAATTTCCCCGACTGTGACAGTAACAGGGAACCCCTACAAATTTAGGTCAGAAAACTTTAGCTAAGGACCTGAGTATTTTAGAGTGTCTAAACGAAACAACCTCAGTCAACGGCGAAAATCCAAAGTTTAAAAATGTTCGTGAACAAAGTTTTACAGAAAACTAACAAGAAAAATGAGACAGGGCAAAACTTCCAACCCGCAAACGAGTTCCGGGGATGACTATTCCGAGAGGTGAGGACACCCCCCCCCCTCGATCAGTTTAAGCTACGTGGGGGAATGCAGTCGAAACCGGCGTAAACGAGCGACAAGCGATAATTACAGAGTTTTACAATCAAGACTAAAATGAGCCCCTATTACGTACTCCCAACACCTAAACTAAAATAACAAAATAACGTCAAAATAATTAAAAGTCATCATTTCGTTTAGCTAAATTATCCAAAAAAAATAAGCAATTAAATTAAATGAAAAAAGGTAATTTACATTACATAATACATAATATTTATTGAACCCTTAGGGGTTGCAAAACCCCCCCCCCAACACGACAGGGGTTTGCATAGGAGTTTCTGAAAAGTCTTTCACTTATTTCTGGTTTCTCATATCAAAAATTTTTCAAAATAATATTTAAGAGTCTTCCCTTTTGCCCGCACCTCTACAATTTGAAAAAAATATCATGGGGGATTTAAAGAAAATGTGTATATTAACGTAAAATATGAATTTAAATGACTCGATGTTATTATTTCATTACTAATATGTGTCTGGAGACTAAGAACTTTCCCAATTTTAAAGTGTACCTGATGCCAGCCCGTAGGGAAGTTTTTTTAGGTAAGGTTAATAAGTATAATTATCAGAGTATATTAAATTTGAAATAAATTTTAAAAAAAATTTGAAATTTTTGGGGGTTTCCCGACAAAAGGAGAGGGGTTGTGCTTCTGAGTCATGGAGAATGTAAACAAACAGGGTGGGGCACGGTGACCCTTTTAGAAAGTCAGGTGGGGGGGGTTTTTTTTGCGGTTTTGGTCTAATTTGAAAAAGTCCGTATTAGCGGAATGCCGTTTAAAATGAAAAAAGCCGTAAGTGGGGCCTTCCGTATTATTTTATATATATAAAATTTTTCTTTTTAGAAAGCCCATTATTATGAATGATTTCAGGCAGCCTTGACCTTTTAGGGTCCGCCCCAAACTGAAATTCCCCCCGGGTCCAAGAATTTAACCCTAAATTGTCCAAATGTATTTTACTTCTTACCCTTTGGCCTCGGGAAAAAATTACAAAAATATTCATTTTTTTTTCTTCCTTCAAAATTGGCGTCAAGGCCCGAGTGCCTAGACAGAGAGAAAGGGTTGCAATCAGTGGGTGCTGTATGAAAAAAAACGGGGAACCCTGGGTACCCCATGGTGGACCAGTTCAGCTCATCTTGGGCAACATCATGGACTCCTCTTGATTCACCCGCCTCGTCGTATTAAAAAATCTATTAAAGAAGTGTTTTGAATGTGAGTTTTGTGAATTTGACACCGTGGGGCCACTAATACAGTGGACCCCCGGTTTTAAAGATATTTTTTTATTCCGAAGTATGTTCGATCCAGTACCCACCGAATTTGTTCCCATAGGAAATATTTTGGGAAATTTAGTCCCTTTAGACCCTCAAACATACAAGTACAAACGCACTTACATAAATACACTTAATAATTGGTGCATTGGGAGGTGATTGTTTGCGGGGGTCCACTGTATTCAAGGAATTAGTGAAAAACAGTGGACCCCTGAGTTTCATGATTAATCCATTCCCGAGAGTCTGCCGAATGACGAAATTGCCCAAATGGCGAAAAACTTTTTTTCCCCAAGAAAAAAGGAAAATAAAAATTTCTCCCTTCCGCACCAAAAATATTAAAAAAAAAAAAAAATTAAAAAAAATAAAGTTTTTGTCAAAAAACAATAGAAATCAAGTAATAATAAAAATAAATAATAACATTACACTACCTTTTTAGACTTTGGGTGGATGGAAGCGGAGGAGGGGATAGGAGGAAGGGGGTACATTTTTGTTTGGAAGGGAAATCCCCTTCCATAAAACTTTAGGTACCCATCCCTTTTCTGGGGTTGTTTCCCCTTTTTGTTTTTTAATGACACTGGGAACAACTTGAGAGTCACTGGACCCCCGTCGACAAAATTTCTGTCCAGAGAGCTCGTTTTTGGCGTTTCTTAAGATTTTTCTGAATTGGGACAAACACTTATTTTTAAAGTTGCCAAAATGGCCTGCAAAAAGCTTTGTCAGGCTGAAAATTCATCCATAAATGATTGCATTCAGGGCCCCTTTGCCGGGAAAGTCCTTAATTTTGAAAAACATTTTTCCTCCATCTCTCTTCCTCCCCGTCCTCTGCGCAATTTCCTGGTTTTTGGTCTCTTGCGTTGCAGTGAAACTCTGCAGTGGTAGTTTTATCGGTTCCCACCAAAAACTTCCACACCCCAAATTGCATCCAAAACCCCCTGGAAATTCCCCGTGACACATATTTCCCAACTGGCATAGGCTCCTGGGCAGCCCCAAACCCTTCCAAAAAAACCCCCCTTTTTGTACCCTTGTGGCCAAATTTTCCTAAGCAGAATTTCAAGGGGCCTATTAGTCACTCCCTCCCAAAACCTTACCTATAAGGTTTGTGCAATGAGGATCCTAAAGTGATCTTTCCAAAATTTTTAGGGGCAATTCAGGTCGAGGTCACTTCAAAGCACTTTTGAAACATTCTTTTGGGTACGTTTTTTTAAATTGAAATGCCTGCTGGTCCATGGGCTGGAAGGGGAAAGGGAAATGGGTTTTTAGGCAAAAAAATTCACTTTTATGAAAACTCAACTCCCTGCAATTCGCTTGGCAAGTCGAAGGTGGCAGGAGCATTGTCTATCCAGGAGGACCCGAGGTCCAAAAATTTTTTTTCCGGGTAAATTTTTTACAGTGGGGCAAAACAATGATAGAACCAATTTTAGAAAAAAGTCCCTAGGACCTTTCCTTTCTGTTTTTCCCCCCACATCACACACAAATTAGCCTTGATGACCTGTTTTTTTTGAACACTCTGGGATTTTCGAGTGATAAAGAGTAGGGCTTCACTTTGCAATCCCCACTGCATTACACAAAAAATTAAAATTAGCCTTTATGGCTTGGGGTTTCCCGGCAGGCTTTTTCCCTGTGTAATGTAGTTCCTGTTTGGCATTTTCTTCCAAAAACAGGCCTGTTTTGTCACAATTTTTAAAATTGCGGGGTTTAATTTTTCAAAGTTTTTGTACCCTTGAAATTCCCCCCAAAATTTTTTTAGCCCGGGTTTTTTTTTCCAACTGGGAGCCTCACCATGCCTTATCACCAAACTGTTAGCCATACAATTCTTAAATCTCTCAAAAAAACCTTTCTGGCCTTAACCCCTTAACCCCCTTGATGTTTTCGACGTATAAAAAAGTTTCGAGCCCCAAATGTTTCTGCGAATATATACTCTAATTTAGCGGCTTCAAATCAGCGGGAGAAAGCTGGGAGGGCCCACTGTGAGAGAATGGGTCTGTGTGGTCGTGTGCACCACATAAAAAAATCTGCAGCACACATTGGAATGGAAAAAAAAAAAACGTTTTTTTTGGAAAAAAACGCCAACTTTGAGGTGTATTTTTGTAAGTTTTATCGTTGTTTCGCGTTTTTATGGTCTTAGGTGATAAAATGGGAAACATATTACAGAAATAGAGATGATTTTCATTACTTTGATGACGAAAACGACCTTGAAACTGAGCTCAAAGTAGCGGAAATGTTCGATTTTTACCAATGTTCAGGAGTAAATAAATCACACCACACGTCCAATACACGTCAACTGGGGAGTCTAATATTCTTTGACTAGTGCACTGATATTATTTATACCATTTTTACAATAATGCAGTAGTCTGCATAACAGTAAATTTTGTATTTTTTTGTATGAATAAAAAATCAAAATAGAAAGCAATAATAATATAAGAGGGGCCTAGAGATGTGACTAATGAACAGAGCATATGTTATTTTAGTGCCACGAATGTCTACCTTGTTTATTCTGGACCCTATTTTGAAATTGGCATCTTTTTTAGTTTGCATGAAATTGGCCAAATTGCCAATTTCTGACCACCATATTGGGTACTCCAAATTAGTAAATGGGAGGTTTCTTGTACTCAGCTGATAGATAAAATGGAGTTCTAAAGAAATAGCTATGAGTTTGGTCAACTGGAAGAATGGAATTGGCTGAAAATAGGGCTCAAAGTCGGAAAAATTGCCAATACGCATATGTCGCCGAGACCACTAACTTCGCGGGAGCATAATTCCATGAGTTTTCGATCAAATCTCGAACTTTTGGTGTCATTACCATCGGGAAAAGATTCTCTATCATTTCATAAGAAAAAATAATTTTTTTTTTTTTTTTTTTCAAAAAATGAGCGACATAGAATGACAGTTTCAGAAAGGGGCCCGAAACAGTCAAAGGGTTAAACTGTCCAAACATAGATCTATGTTCACGTGGGTAGCACTCTGACCTTTATTTTCTCCATTTGAAAGCATGTAAAAAAACGTAGATCTATGTTTGGAGCGCTACGCACATCAACGTAGGTTAAATTCACTAACATCACCACTAGTTGCAGGCATTTTTTAATTAAATCATCATGCAACTGCTTTGCCTTTTCACATATTGACTGAGAAACACTATCTCCTGATAATTATTTTTCGTTCATCCACACCAACAACAGTCTCTCCGCATCTTCGAGTATTTGCAATCTCTGTTTTGAAAACATACTTGCACCTTTAACAACAACAGCTTCCTTGATTGCCTTTCTGTTGGAGAAGATAGTAGCGATGCTTGATTGGGGTTTGTTATACGACCTGGCCAGCTCGGAGGCACGCACTCCACTTTCGTACTTTGTTCAATTCCATAGTAATTTCTTTAATTCCATAGTAATTCTCACCCTTTTTACCACAGGGTTGGCACTAGAAGCTTTCTTGGGGCCCATGGTGGCTTATTTAGCAGTTACAAGCACTAAAAACAATGGAATGATACAAAATGGAACTGTCCGCAGAGGCTTGTAAACAATGGTACACTAGCTGAAGGCAGGGCAGCTGAGGTGCGCTCAGGCTGGATGGACAGGCAGATGCGTTCAAGACGAATGTCCTTACCCGAGTTTTCCATTGCTGGTCGAGCCAGTATTTTTACGCAAAAACGCATCGTTGCCCGATTTTATCGTTAGTTGATGCCATTGTTGGTCAAGGGTCCACTGTATTCAGGGCACTGGGCGAGAGAACGTATATATATATATGTTTGGACCATTTAGGGGTTAAAAAAAATTATTATTATTATTATGAAATGGTAGAGAATCTTTTTCTGAAGGTAATAACACAAAAAGTGCGATACAGTGGACCCCCGCATAACGGACGCCTTGCATAGCGGACAATCCGCATAGCGGACGCTTTGTTCGCTAAAATTTTGCCCCGCATAGTGGACAAAAACCCGCTCAGCGGCCTTCGTCCGAGACGCGTCCAATGTGCGCCCTCAGCCAGCCTCACATGTGCCCGCCTGTGCCATTGTTTACCAGCCAGCCTCCACGGTAACATTCAAGCATACAATCAAAATATTTTGTATTATTACAGTGTTTTCGGTGCTGTTTCTGGAAAATAAGTGACCATGGGCCCCAAGAAAGCTTCTAGTTCCAACCCTACAGCAATAAGGGTTAGAATTCCCATTGAAATGAAGAAAGAGATCATTGATAAGTATGAAAGTGGAGTGCGTATCACCGACCTGGTCAGGTTGTACAAGAAACCCAAATCAACCATCTCTTCTATTGTGGGCAAGAAAACGGCAATCAAGGAAGCTGTTGTTGCCAAAGGTTTAACTGTGTTTTCGAAACAAAGATCGCAAGTGATGGAAGATGTTGAGAGACTCTTATTGGTGTGGATAAATGAAAAACAGCTAGCAGGAGATAGCGTCTCTCAAGCGATCATATGTGAAAAGGCTAGGAAGTTGCATGAGGATTTAATTAAAAAAATGCCTGCAACTAGTGATGATGTGAGTGAATTTAAGGCCAGCAAAGGTTGATTTGAGAGATTTAAGAAGCGTAGTGGCATACATAGTGTGATACGGCATGGTGAGGCTGCCAGTTCGGACCACAAAGCGGCTGAAAAATATGTGCATGAATTCAAGGAGTACATAGAAACTGAAGGACTGAAACCTGAACAAGTGTTTAATTGTGATGAAACAGGCCTGTTCTGGAAGAAAATGCCAAGCAGGACCTACATTACTCAGGAGGAAAAGGCACTCCCAGGACATAAGCCTATGAAAGACAGGCTTACTTTGTTGATGTGTGCCAATGCTAGTGGTGATTGCAAAGTGAAGCCTTTATTAGTGTATCACTCTGAAACTCCCAGAGCGTTCAGGCAAAAGAATGTCCTCAAGGATAATTTGTGTGTGCTGTGGAGGGCAAACAGTAAGGCATGGGTCACTAGGGAATTTTTCTATAACTGGTTACACCATGCATTTGCCCCCAATGTGAAAGATTACCTAACTGAAAAGAAATTAGAACTTAAGTGCCTCCTGGTGTTAGACAATGCCCCTGGTCATCCTACAGACGTGGCAGAGCGACTTTATGGGGACATGAGCTTCATTAAGGTCAAGTTTTTGCCTCCTAATACCACTCCTCTCCTGCAGCCCATGGACCAGCAGGTCATTTCCAACTTCAAGAAACTGTACACAAAAGCTCTGTTTCAAAAGTGCTTTGAAGTGACCACAGACACTCGATTGACTCTAAAAGAGTTTTGGAAGGATCACTTTAATATCCTCAATTGTGTAAACCTTATAGGTAAGGCTTGGGAGGGAGTGACTAAGAGAACCTTGAACTCTGCTTGGAAGAAACTGTGGCCAGAATGTGTAGACAAAAGGGATTTTGAAGGGTTTGAGGCTAACCCTGAGAATCCTATGCCAGTTGAGGAATCAATTGTGGCATTGGGGAAGTCCTTGGGGTTGGAGGTTAGTGGGGATGATGTGGAAGAGTTGGTGGAGGAGGACAATGAAGAACTAACCACTGATGAGCTGATAGATCAACTTCAAGAGCAAGAGGCCAGACCTGGGGAAACTGGTTCAAAGGAGGGGAGAGAGAAATTGAAGGAATTGCCTACTTCAAAGATTAAGGAAATCTGTGCAAAGTGGCTTGAAGTGCAAACCTTCATGGATGAAAATCACCCTCACACAGCTATTGCAAGCCGTGCTGGTGACTATTACAATGACAATGTTGTGAACCACTTTAGACAAATCATAAAGGAACGAGAGGTACAGGCCACTATGGACAGATATGTTGTGCGAAAGAAGTCCAGTGACTCTGAAGCTGGTCCTAGTGGCATTAAAAGAAGAAGGGAAGTAACCCCGGAAAAGGACTTGCCTCCTCAAGTCTTAATGGAAGGGGATTCCCCTTCTAAACACTAACACTCTCTCTCCCCTCCTCCCATCCCATCAATCATCACCAGATCTTCAATAAAAGTAAGTGTCATGTAATTGTGCATGCCTTTTTCAGTTTGTGTGTACTAAAATTAACATTTTTTGTGGTAAAAAAATTATTTTTTCATACTTTTGGGTGTCTTGCACGGATTAATTTTATTTCCATTATTTCTTATGGGGAAAATTAATTCACATAGCGAACATTTCGCATAACAGCCAGCCCTCTTGCACGGATTAAGGTCGCTATGCGGGGGTCCACTGTATTTGATAAAAAATTAACGAAATTGCGCTATCGCGAATTTTGCCGTGTCAGCAATATTTATGCATTGGCGATTTTGCCCAGTTTGAGTCTTATTTTCGGCCACTTACATTGTTCCATTAGACCTAATTCTTAGCTGTTTTGCTAGTATGTGTTTCATTTTATCTATTGAGCACAAGAAATTGCTCAGTCAACTATTTTAATTACCCAGTAAAGTGATCAGGAATTAGTAATTTGGCCAATTCCACACGAAGTTCAAAATATTCTAATCTCAAAATAGGGTACAGAATAAACAGTGTAGGCATTTCTGGCACTAAAATAACATTTCCTCTGTTTATTAGTTATGTTTCCAGGCTTTACAGACGAATTCCATTTTGACTTTTTATTCACATTAAGAATTTTTATTCACACCAAGAAATAGAAGATTTACTGATGTGTATTGGACGTGTGATGTGATTTGTTTACTCTTGAACATCGGCCAAAATTGAACATTTCTGCTACTTTGAGCTTAATTTCAGCTATTTTCAGTACTAAAACTAATCAAAATCATCTCTATTACTGTAACTATCCTCCATTCTGTCAAATGAGACCAAGAAACCACAAATACAACTGTAAAAACCATACTAAAATATACCACAGTCACTGTTTTAATTCACAAACACGGTCATTTTTTTCTCATTATGCACTTCGTGCTGCAGGATTGGTTTTATATGGTGCACCCTTACCACATAGATGAATTCTCTCATATCTAGGCCCAAATTTACCACTCACAGCTTATCTGAGTGAGCTGAGCTCATGACGTAGTACAGGTTGGCCATCACTAATCAGGCAATCAGTTATCTGGTTCCATCAGTAATCCAACACTAATTTTGGCTAGCATAATTTCAGATTTCATCATTATACTGACTCAGAAATTGTACAGATGGTTGTGAATTTACAGCAGCAGGCCAGTGGAGGAGAAAGCAGTGATGAAAATGAGGAAGATGTAGCAGAAAGAGTCTCTATTGATAGGTTAATTAAGTGTATTCTAACCTAACCACTCTGTAATCCAGCAAACTCACCAATCTGGCACACTACAGGTGCCAATGATGCTGGATAAGTGTGACTGACCTGTACTACAACTTGGACCTTGACTTCAAAGTCGTAAAACTCCAGGATGGACCCTCGATGGGTTCAAACTAAATTACGATTACTAGTACATGAGAATAAGAATACAAATGCTCCTTGACTAATGATGGTTCAACTTAGGATATTTTGACTTTACAATGGTGCAAAAGTAATTACTTTGAAGATGAAGGCTGCAAGTACAGGAGGCTCCTACTTTACAATGGTGCAAAAGTAATTACTTTGAAGATGACGGCTGCAAGTACAGGAGGCTCCTACTTTACAATGGTGCTAAAGTAATTACTTTGAAGATGATGGCTGCAAGTACAGGAGGCTCCTACTTTACAATGGTGCAAAAGCAATTACTTTGAAGATGACGGCTGCAAGTACAGGAGGCTCCTACTTTACAATGGTGCAAAAGCAATTACTTTGAAGATGACGGCTGCAAGTACAGGAGGCTCCTACTTTACAATGGTGCAAAAGCAATTACTTTGAAGATGACGGCTGCAAGTACAGGAGGCTCCTACTTTACAATGGTGCAAAAGCAATTACTTTGAAGATGACGGCTGCAAGTACAGGAGGCTCCTACTTTACAATGGTGCAAAAGCAATTACTTTGAAGATGACGGCTGCAAGTACAGGAGGCTCCTACTTTACAGCGCTTCACTTTACACTGTTTCTCTAATACAACGCTTTTATACCCATTGTTCATTTATACAGTCTTCCTACAATAAATATATTTACCACTCACTATAAGCCAAGGACGAAAATATTTTTAGGTAAGCAATGTGTGTGTACTGTATATGCTTAATATATGAAAGTGTAAACATGTTATCAGTGTTTTATATGTAATTGAAAATGAAAAAAGAAGGCTATGTTTCACTTGACAGTGATTTTTCACTTTACAGCAGAAGCCTGGAACCTGCTGTATAAGTGGGGCCCTCCTGTATTTAACTTGTATTAATACAGCAGAAGCCTGGAACCTAACCTGCTGTATAAGTGGGGCCCTCCTGTATTTAACTTGTATTAATACAGCAGAAGCCTGGAACCTAACCTGCTGTATAAGTGGGGCCCTCCTGTATTTAACTTGTATTAATTGATTTACTTTTCAGTACTGGTATTTACCTAGTTACAGTAACTATTTGTTTATTTACTTGTTCAGTGACATTTATATGCTTATTTATTTATTTATTTAACATGTATTCATATTTGATTTAAAATATTTTTGGATATCACATTGGAGGGAGGGAGTATGGAAGAAGTGAATGTTTTCAGATATTTGGGAGTTGACTTGTCAGTGGATGGGTTTATGAAGGATGAGGTTAACCATAGAATTGATGAAGAAAAAAAGGTGAGTGGTGTGTTGAGATATCTGTGGGGACAAAAAAACGTTAACCATGGAGGCAAAGAAGGGAATGTACGAGAGTATAGTGGTACGAACACAATTATATGGTAGGCCAGGATGAATTACAGCAGTTGGATATGCTGAATGTTGAAGACAGAGTAAAACAACTGAAGCTAAATCATGTTTATAAAATTGCTCACGAACAGTGTCCAGAATATCTTGCTGTCAATTTTGTCAAGGTTGGGAACCAAAACAATTATAGTACTAGGGGGAGAGAGCACAACTTTGTAGTACCCACAGTCAGTGGCCAGGCTTCAAACACCTTTTATTGTACAGCAATAAAGGAATGGAACAGACTACCCACAAATGTCAAGGCCAGTCATAGCTTGAACCAGTTCAAGAAGACTGCCAAAAAGTGTCTGATGAATGAAGCAACAGAAAGGGAGGGGAATGATTTTCTATTTTTTAGCTAAAATACGTGTAAATTTTACCTTATCCCTAGTAATGACCCTCGTATTGTAGATAGTCGTAATGACCCTCGGGTAGTAGATAGTCTTAATGACCCTCGTATTGTAGATAGTCTTAATGACCCTCGTGTAGTAGATAGTCTTTTTAGTATGATAATAAGATGTTATCTTCATTATAGAATAATAAGAAAATATTATAACCTTTATATTATAATAATAAGGTAAAAGGACCCCAATGGAAATAAGTCACTCTGTCTGACTTTTTTGGGTTATCCTAGGTTCTCTACACATATGCTGCTATGTATGATAATTCTGTGTAACTGTATTTGTGTATACCTGAATAAATTTACTTACTTACTTACTTACTTACTTATGGTTGTGAAGCATGGAGGCTGGAGGCAGTGGAGATGTCATGTGTAAGGGCAATGTGTGGTGCAGATATTGTGCAGAGAATTCGTAATGTGGAAATTAGGAGGTGTGGAGTTACTAAAAGTATTAGTCAGAGGGCTAAAGAGGGGCTGTTGAGGTGGTTTGGTCATTTAAAGAGAATAGAATAAAGTAGAATAACTTGGAGAGTGTATAAATTTGTAGGGGAAGGAAGGCAGGGTAGGGGTCATCCTTGAAAAGATTGGAGAGAGGGGGTAAAGGAAGTTTTGTGGACTTCCAACGAGCATCTGTGAGCATGTTAAATAGGAGTGAATGGAGATGACTGGTTTTAGGACCTGACGAGCTGTTGGAGTGTAAGCTGGGTAATTTGTGAAGGATTTGGGGAAACTGGTTAGCTGGACTTGAGTTCTGGAAATGGGGAAGTACAATGCCTGCACTTAAAAGGAGGGGTTTGGGATATTGGCAGTTTGGAGGGACATCTAAACTGTCGTATCTGAGTGCCTCTACAAAGATAGTGATTATGTATGAGTGATGGTGAAAGTGTTGAATGGTGATGAAAGTTTTTCTTTCTCTTTGGGCTTTTCTTTCTTTTTGGGTCACCCTGCTTTGGTGGGAAACGGCTGACGTGTTAAAAAAATAAAATTTGACTTACAATGGGTTTGTCGGAAGTTAATCCCATCGTAAGTCAAGGATCACCTATACTTAGTTTATGTTGTATTGGAGGTATTCAGCAATTCAATAAAAAAATCTAATTATTGATAAGGTTGAAGCTTGGTACGTGAGTTGAAGGAGTGATGGAACAGTATTGAATGAAAGGCAGGTTTCAGGAATTGTTCAGTGTAGTAAATTGTTGTCAGGATCACATTAAGGAAAGGAAGTGTTTTTCAACAGTAGCTTTGAAGTGGCTGTAGATAGACACTCTGGAATCTTCAGGCAAAGAGTTCCAAATTTTAAATCCTTTTATGCACATTGAGTTTTTACACGGGTTGAGCCAGACACGGGGATTTTTTTTTTTTCAACGAACTGGCCGTATCCCATCGAGGTAGGGTGACCTAAAAAGAAAAACCTAAGTTTTTCTTTTTAAATTTAGTAATTCATACAGGAGAAGGGGGTTACTAGCCCCTTGCTCCCAGCATTTTAGTCGCCTCTTATGGCACACATGGCTTACAGAGGAAGAATTCCTTTCTACTTCCCCATGGAGAACACAGGAGATATCATAGAGATTTTTGTGTCTAGTATTATGTGTCTTGATAGCTGTAACAGAACTCACAAAGAGGTTCAGGGCAGGATTGTTATTAGAATTGATTGTTCTATATGTATATATTTTATGCACAGTAGTATGAGTGAATTTTATGTATATTAAGTTTAGACTTTTCAAGAGTGGGAGTGTGTGTTGTCTGGCACTGGACTAGTTGTTTAACCCTTTGAGGGCCTGTCTTGTAGTTCTGTGGCTTTGAGGGCCTGTCCTGTAGTTCTATGGCTTTGAGGGCCTGTCCTGTAGTTCTGTGGCTTTGAGGGCCTGTCCTGTAGTTCTATGGCTTTGAGGGCCTGTCCTGTAGTTCTATGGCTTTGAGGGCCTGTCCTGTAGTTCTGTGGCTTTGAGGGCCTGTCCTGTAGTTCTATGGCTTTGAGGGTCTGTCCTGTAGTTCTGTGGCTTTGAGGACCTGTCCTGTAGTTCTATGGCTTTGAGGGCCTGTCCTGTAGTTCTATGGCTTTGAGGGCCTGTCCTGTAGTTCTATGGCTTTGAGGGCCTGTCCTGTAGTTCTATGGCTTT
Source organism: Cherax quadricarinatus (assembly GCF_026875155.1). NCBI lineage: Eukaryota > Metazoa > Arthropoda > Malacostraca > Decapoda > Parastacidae > Cherax > Cherax quadricarinatus. The sequence continues at coordinate 45,306,383 of NC_069427.1, forward strand.
GAGGGCCTGTCCTGTAGTTCTATGGCTTTAAAGTCAGGGGTCCAAGTTGTAGTTCTATGCCATGAGTGCAGCTCACTCAGATTAACTGTGAGCAGTAAATTTGGGCCTAGATATAAAAGAATTGATCTGTGTGGTAAATGTGCACCACAAATCCTGCAGCATGTAGTGCATAATGAGAAAAAAACTGCGACCGTGTTTTTAGATTAATACAGTGACTTTGCATTGTATTTTTGTATGGTTTTTACAGGTGTATTTGAGGTTTCTTTCAAATTCAAATTCAAATTCAAAGTTTATTCTCTATAAGGATTACAATGCTGAGTTTACAGAAATTTGGTTATTGTGTGGTTTACTTGTTGTAAAATAGTGATTACAGAGTGTACCACTAGAACGCTTAGCATGGCTAGGCATTTTGGGCAGACTTAGTTTTATTCTTAATTGTAAAATATTACAAATTATGAGGTAAGTTGGTATTATGGCTAAGTGACTAAATACTAGTTTGTGAGTTTAGCAATGTGAATGTTTTTGTTTTGGTCTCATTTGATAGAATGGAAGATATATTACAGAACTAGAGATAATTTTGAGTGGTTTTATTACTGAAAATAGCTTGAAATTGAGCTGAAAGTATTGTAAATGTTCAATTTTTTGCTGATGTTCAAGAAAAAACAAATCACATCACATGCCCAATACACGTCAGCTGGTGGGTCTAACGTGCATTCACAAATGTGCTGATATTATTTATACAATTACTACAATATTGCATAACAGTAAATCTTCTATTTTTTTGGTGTGAATAAAAATTCTTTGTGAATAGAAAATCAAAATGGAATTCATGTGTAAAGCCTGGAAATGTAACTAATAAACAGAGGAAATGTTATTTTAGTGCCAGGAATGCCTGCATTGTTTATTTTGGACCCTATTTTGAAATTTAAATATTTTGAACTGGCCGAATTACCAATTTCCAGTCACTTTATTGGGTAGCTGAAATAGTTAATTGGGCAGTTTCTTGTGCTCAATCAATAAAATAGAATTGATACTAGCGAAATAGCTAAGAATTTGGTCAACTGAAATAATGTAATTGGCCTAAAATAGGAGTCAAATTAGGTAAAATCGCTGATGCAGTGAAATTTGCGATAGTGTAATTTTGTAAATTTTTTTTGAAAATTCTTGGACCCATGGACAAAGCATAAAACTATGGCTTGGACCCTCAAAGGGTTAAAATCTTCATTATGCACCCCCATACCCATCTTGTGGGTGGTAGTTAGAAAATTAGAGTGGCACATAATGGGTCCAGGGATTGGGTAATCATTCATACAGCTGCTTTTTCTTGATTTGTTTTTGGCTTAACGTAATGTAGCAGATCCCCAGGCACAAATAGTGTAGGTGTGGTAGGAGTAGATTAGAGAGTAGTATAATGTAAGTATGTACAGTCAAACCTCGGTTTTCGCATGCCCTAGTTTTCATGCGATTTGTTTTTTTTTTTTTTTTTTTTTTTTTTTTTTTTTTTGTCCCAGTTTTCATACGTCCACTCGATTTTCATATATACTAGTTGAAAATGGTCCGTACCAAACTCGTCCACCTGCCCGTGTGACTTGGCCACTCATTTCTCAGAATCAAGCACCCATCAAGCACCCACACAAAGCATCCCACGTGTTCGTGGCTCAGTCTGCCTTTGTTCTTGAGTTATGGAGGAATCACTTCAATATCCTCAGTTGTATAAGCCTTATAGATAAGGCTTGGCAAGGAGTGACTTCCAGGACGATGAACTCTGCTTGGAGAAAATTTTGGCCAGGATGTTCCTCGAGATGGATTTTGAAGGGTTTGAGGCTGACCCTGACGACCCTACACCTGTTGTGGAATCTATTGTGTGTTTGGGGAAGTCCATGGGGTTGGATGTGAGTGACCAGGATATGGAAGAGTTGGTGATGACCACAGGGAAGAGCTAGCCACTGAAGAGCTGCAAGACCTTCAACTGGAACAGCAACAGAGCACAGCTGAGGAAATTGCTTCAGAGGAGGAGGAAGAGAGAGGGAAGAATGTACCTTCTTCAGTGATTAAGGACATGTGTGCACAGTGGAATGAGTTGCAAAGTTTTATGGAGAAATATCACCCTAACAGAGCTGTTGCAAGCTGTGTCTGCAACATGTTCACTGACAATGCCTTGTACCATTTTAGGCAAATCTTAAAGAGATACCAGAAACAGACCTCTCTGGACAGATTTTTTGTGCTACAGGGGTCCAGTGACACTCAAGCTGGTCCTAGTGCCAGTAAAAGACAAAGAAGGGAAGTAACCCTGGATAGGGCCTTGATACCTGAATTTCTTATGGACGAGTATTCCCCTTCCAAACAATAACCTCTCCTCCTCCCACTTCCCTCCTTGCCATCTTCCATACGCTATCAAGAGTCTCCAATAAAGGTAAAAGTGATGTTAAATGTTCATTTATCCATTTCATTACTCATTTATATTTATTTCTCATCATTTTCTGTATGTAAAACTATAGTTATTCTCTATAAAATGTATTTTTTGTTAATATTTTTGGGTGTCTGGAACGGATTAATTGGATTTACATTATTTCTTACGGGAAATATTGCTTCAGTTTTCATACGATTCGGCTTTCATCAGACTTTTTTGAATGGATTAATCATGAAAACTGAGGTTCTACTGTAGTTCTATTTAAGGTACATAGTAGCATGTCTTGGAGAGGATACCAACTGATTTGTATACTTTTTTTTGGTTGTGTGGAATGTGGGTGCTGAATTTCAAGTTGTTGTCAAGGAACAAACCTAAGAATTTTCTTACATTTTGTTTTGCAGTGGGAGGACCATTAATCATAACATAACGTAGGTCTTGTCAGTGTTATACTTGAGTTTATTGATAGTCAGAATTTGGATTTGGGTGGGAGATGATAAAAGGTGTGTCGTCTATAAAGAGTTAGGTTATTGAGATGGATCTGGAAGATCATTGATGTACTGTGTATGAGGAAAAGCCGAGAATAATGCCTTGGGGGACCCCTGTGTCGATAGGTCGAGTGGTAGAGGTTATGCCCTTGATGGAGACATTTTGGTGTCTGTTGTTAAGGTAGGACTTTATATAGTCAAGTGCACGACTTCTAATACCATATTGTTCAAGTTTAAGTTGCACTTGAACATTATGGTATCAGAGGTCATGCACTTGCATATATAAATTCCTACCCTAACAACAGACACCAATGTCTCCATCAAGGGTATAACCTCGACAATGCACCCTATCAATGTAGGTGTCCTATAGGGCAGTGTTCTCAGCCCTTTGCTTTTCTTTGTATACATCAATGATCTTCCAAATGCATCTCAGCAACTTAGACCTGTTCTCTTGAAGGTGACACACTAAGAACATTGTAACCTGTAAAATAGGTTGCAGTACTATACGGCTACTCTATTGTAAATAAAAATTAAAAATAAAGTTAAATGTACTGTACAGTAGTAATGTACATGTACAGTACAGTACAGTAGTAATGTACATGTACAGTACAGTACAGTAGTAATGTACATGTACAGTACAGTACAGTAGTAATGTACATGTACAGTACAGTACAGTAGTAATGTACATGTACAGTACAGTACAGTAGTAATGTACATGTACAGTACAGTAGTAATGTACATGTACAGTACAGTAGTAATGTACATGTACAGTACAGTACAGTAGTAATGTACATGTACAGTACAGTATAGTTATTTTATATTAACTTCAGTAATTTTATTTACCTTTTGTGGTGGAGAGATATAGGTATTCACATTGGTCAGTAGTGGACGATTAAACAGGTTGTCTGGCAGTGAAGTTGGGTTGGTGTGTGGGTAAGATGGGAATGAGCATCTTGATATTTTGGCTGATTTGGATACTATTTGGTTTGTTTTAACAGATTTTTATGTAATACAGTATTAGGTTCTTGCTAATATTACTTGTTGGGGCTATTGTAACTGTTCTAGAACACATGAAAGTCAGTAAATTGTGGAGTGCATCACCACACTGCCACTGCCACATTATCTGTTCCTTCTGGTAAGTCATTTATATAAATTAGAAACATTATTAGGGCAAGTACAGATAATGTTGCACCCCAGTGGTAACATTCCCCCCCCTCCAAAAAAAAAAAAATTTGTTACTTCACATTCATCTTTTATTCCTCATAATTTTGAAGTTTCCATATTAGTTCCTAATGGGAAGGTCTGTCAGAACCTTTCCTAAAATTTTGATAAAAGAATAAGGAATAAAGATTTTGAACAAAATGTATGTCATCTTTCATTCGTCTACCAGTTTACGCTTTTGTAGTGAAATCCTAAAAAAAATTCAAAATGGACAACTCTGATCATCTGCAGATTCTTTTAAAACCCATGGTGCTATCTCATTGGGTCTTATTTTTTTTTTTCTCAACATTAAGTGATGATTTATTTACTACCTCTTTAGTTATTTTTGTATCCTCTAACCTAATTGTTTTAGATTTAAATCTGCTACATATAAAATATTTTCCTTTGTAAATGCACTGAAGCTTTATATTTAGTATCTTGCACATTCACTCCTCCATTAATAACCCTTTCAGGGTCCGTGCCGTAGATCTACGGCTTTATGTTCAGGGTCCAAACCATAGATCTACGCCATGAGCTCAGCTCACTCTGATAAGCTGTGAGCAGTAAATTTGGGCCTAGATATGAGAGAATACATCTATGTGGTATGTGTGCACCACATAAAACAAATCCTGCAGCACACAGTGCATAATAAGAGACAAAAAATTGAGACCGTAATTTTCGATTAAAACAGCGACTTTGCAGTGTTTTTTCATATGTTTTTTATAGTTGTATTTGCAATTTCTTGGTCTCATTTGATAGAATGGAATATATACTACAGAAATAGAGATGATTTTGATTGGTTTTAGTACTGGAAATGGCTTGAACCTGTGCTCAAAGTAGCAGAAATGTTAAAGTTTTGCCAATGTTCAAGAGTAAACAAATGACCTCATAAGTCTAATACATGACAGCTGGTGGGTCTAATATACATTCACAAATGTGGTGATATTATTTATACAGTTATTACAGTACTGCATAACAGTAAATCTTCTATTTTTTGGTTTGAATAAAAATTCATTATGTGAATAAAAAATCAAAATGGAATTCATTTGTAAAGCCTCAAAACGTAACTAATGAACAGAGGAAATGTTAGCTTAGTGCCAGGAATACCTGCATTGTTTATTCTGGACCCTGTTTTGAAATTGGAATATTTTGAACTTTGCATTAAATTGGCCAAATTACCAATTTCCGGTCACTTTATTTTGTTGTTGAAACAGTTGACTTGGCAATTTCTTGTGCTCAGTAAATAGAATAGAAGTACAGTGGACCCTCAGCTAACGATATTAATCTGTTCCTGAAAGCTCATCGTTATATGAAATTATCGTTAGCTGAATTAATTTTCCCCATAAGAAATAATGGAAATCAAATTAATCCGTGCAAGACACCCCAAAGTATGAAAAAAAAATTTTTTACCACATGAAATATTAATTTTAATACACACAAACTGACACTTACCTTTATTGCAGATCTGGTGATACTTGATGGGATGGGAGGAGGGGAGAGTGGAAGTTGTTCATGTTTAGAAGGGGAATCCCCTTCCATTAGGACTTGAGGTATCAAGTCCTTTTCCAGGGTTACTTCCCTTCTTCTTGTAATGCCACTAGGACCAGCTTGAGAGTCACTGGACCTCTGTCGCACAACATGTCTGTCCATAGAGGCCTGTACCTCCCGTTCCTTTATGACTTTCCTAAAGTGGTTCACAACATTGTCATTGTAATAGTTGCAATAGCTGTGTGAGGGTGATTTTCATCAAAAAAGGTTTGCACTTCAAGCCACTTTGCACACATTTCCTTAATCTTTGAGGTAGGCAACTTATTCAATTTCTCTATCCCCTCCTCTGAAGCAGTTTCCTCAGGTCTGGCCTCTTGCTGTTGAAGATGATCTTGCAGCTCATCAGTGGTTAGTTCTTCATTGTCCTCCTCCACCAACTCTTCCACATTCTCCCCACTAACCTCCAACCCCAAGGACTTCCCCAATGCCACAATTGATTCCACAACTGGCATACACTTCTCAGGGTTAGCCTCAAATCCTTCAAAATCCCTTTTGTCTACACATTCTGGATACAGTTTCTTTCAAGCAGAGTTTAAGGTCCTCATAGTCACTCCCTCCCAAGCCTTACGTATAATGTTTACACAATTGAGGATGCTAAAGTGATCTCTCCAAAACTCTCTTAGAGTCAATCGAGTTTCTGTGGTCACTACAAAGCACATAGCTTTTGTGTAGAGTTTTTGAAGTTTGCAATGACCTGCTGGTCCATGGGCTGCAGGAGAGGAGTGGTATTAGGAGGCAAAAACTTGACCTTAACCCTTTGAGGGTTTCGGACGTACTAGTACGGCTTGTTGTTGAGGTGGTTCGGACATGTAGAGAGAATGGAGCGAGACAGAATGACTTCAAGAGTGTATCAGTCTGTAGTGGAAGGAAGGCGGGGTAGGGGTCGGCCTAGGAAGGGTTGGAGGGAGGGGGTAAAGGAGGTTTTGTGTGCGAGGGGCTTGGACTTCCAGCAGGCATGCGTGAGCGTGTTTGATAGGAGTGAATGGAGACAAATGGTTTTTAATACTTGACGTGCTGTTGGAGTGTGAGCAAAGTAACATTTATGAAGGGATTCAGGGAAACCGGCAGGCCGGACTTGAGTCCTGGAGATGGGAAGTACAGTGCCTGCACTCTGAAGGAGGGGTGTTAATGTTGCAGTTTAAAAACTGTAATGTAAAGCACCCTTCTGGCAAGACAGTGATGGAGTGAATGATGGTGAAAGTTTTTCTTTTTCGGGCCACCCTGCCTTGGTGGGAATCGGCCAGTGTGATAATAAATAAAAATAGTACGGCTTACGACCCAGGGTTTTTGACGTACTAGTACGCCTAAATTCTAGCGCCCTCAAATCTAGTGGGAGAAAGCTGGTAGGCCTTCATATGAAAGAATGGGTCTATGTGGTCAGTGTGCACAGTCTAAAAAAAAATCCTGCAGCACACAGTGCATAATGAGAAAAAAAAAACTTTGACCATTTTTTTGGAATAAAACAGCGACTTTGCACTGTATTTTCTTATGGTATTTATTGTTGTATTCTAGTTTTCTTGGTCTCATTTTATAGAATGGAAGACATATTACAGAAATTGAGATGATTTTGACTGGTTTTACAATGAAAGGTGCCTTGAAATTGAGCTCAAAGTAGCAGAAATGTTCGATTTTTACCAAATTTCAAAAGTAAACAAATCGTGCCAAGCGTGCAATACACGTCAACTGGTGAGTCTAATATTCTTTCACAAGTGCACCAATAATATTTATACCATTTTTTACACTAATGCAGTAGTCTGCATAACAGTAAATCTTATAATTTTTTGTGAGAATAAAAATTCAAAGTGGAAAGCAAAAGAATATAAGAGGGGCCTTGAGACGTGACTAATGACTAGAGGAAATGTCATTTTAGTGCCAGGAATGTCTTTCTTGTTTATTCTGGACCCTATTTTGAAATTTGTGTGAAATTGGCAAAATTGCTAAATTCTGACCACTGTACTGGATAGTTGAATTTCATAAATGGGTGGTTTCTTGCACCCATTCGATAGAAAAAATGGAGTTCTAGCGAAATATTCATGTTTTTTGTCGACTAGTACAGTGGAATTGGCCGAAAATGGGGCTCAAAGTGGGCAAAATCGCCGATGCGTAAACATCGCCGAGACCGCTAACTTTGTGAGAGCATAATTCCGTAAGTTTTCCATCAAATTTCAAACTTTTGGTGTCCTTATGATCGGCAAAAGATTCTCTATCTTTTCATAAGAGAAAATAATTTTTTTTTTTTAAATTTGGCCGACCCTGAGAACGAGTTTCGGAGAGGGCCTTTCAACCCTCAAAGGGTTAATGAAGCTCATGTCCCCAGAAAGTCGCTCTGCCAAGTCTGAAGGATGACCAGGAGCATTGTCTAATACCAGGAGGCACTTAACCCTTTCAGGGTCCGTCCCGTAGATCTACGGCTTTACGTTCAGGGTCCAAACCGTAGATCTACGCCATGAGCTCAGCTCACTCTGATAAACTGTGAGTGGTACATTTGGGCCTAGATATGAGAGAATACATCTATGTGGTATGTGTGCACCACATAAAACAGATCCTGCAGCACACTGTGTATAATGAGAGAAAAAAAATGAAATCATGATTTTTCGATTAAAACAGCAACTTTGCAGTGTCTTTTCGTATGTTTTTTATAGTTGTATTTGTGATTTCTTGGTCTCATTTGATAGAATGGAAGACATATTACAGAAATAGAGATGATTTTGATTGGTTTTAGCACTGGAAATGGCTTGAAACTGAGCTCAAAGTAGCAGAAATGTTAAATTTTTGCCGATATTCAAGAGTAAACAAACGACCTCACACGTCTAATACACGTCAGCTGGTGGGTCTAATATACATTCACAAATATGGTGATGATATTATACAATTATTACAGTATTGCATAACAGTAAATCTTCTATTTTTGGTGTGAATAAAAATTCATTATGTGAATAAAAAATCAAAATGGAATTTATTTGTAAAGCCTCAAAACTAACTAATGAACAGAGGAAATGTTAGTTTAGTGCCAGGAATGCCTACATTGTTCATTCTGGACCCTATTTTGAAATTGGAATATTTTGAACTTTGGTGTTAAATTGGCCAAATTAACAATTTCCGATCACTTAATTTTGTAGTTGAAACAGTTGACTTGGCGATTTCTTGTGCTCAATCGATAGAATAGAAGTAATACTAGTGAAATAGCTAAGAATTTGGTTGATTGGAATAATGTAATTGGCCTAAAATGGGAGTCAAAGTCGGCAAAATCGCCGATTCGTAAATATCGCTGACACATCAAAATTCGCGAGAGCATAATTTCGTCAATTTTCCACCAAATTTCGTACTTTTTGTTTTATTACCTTCACAAAAAGATTCTCTACGATTTCATAAGAAAAAATAACAAATTTTTTTTTTGAAAATTCTTGGACACTGGTGCGTGACTCCAGATTTGGGCCTTGGACCCTGAAAGGGTTAAGGTCCAATTTATTTTCCAGGAAGTAATTTTTCACAGTGGGGGCAAATGCATGGTGTAACCAGTCATAGAAAAGTTCTCCAGTGACCCATGCCTTACTGTTTGCCCTCCACATCACACACAAATTATCCTTGAGGACATTGTTTCTCCTGAACACTCTGGGAGTTTCAGAGTGATACACCAATAAAAGCTTCACTTTGCAATTAGCACTAGCATTAGCACACATCAAGAGAGTAAGCCTGTCTTTCATAGGCTTATGTCCTGGGAGTGCCTTTTCCTCCTGAGTAAGGCAGGTCCTGTTTGGCATTTTCTTCCAAAACAGGCCTGTTTCGTCGCAATTAAACACTTGTTCAGTTTTCAATTCTTCACTGTCTATGTAATCCTTGAATTCCTTCACATATTTTTCAGCTGCTTTTTGGTCCGAACTGGCAGCCTCACCATGCCTTATCACACTATGTACGCCAATACGATTCTTAAATCTCTCAAACCAACCTTTGCTGGCCTTAAATTCACTCACATCACCACTAGTTGCAGGCATTTTTCTAATTAAATCGTCATGCAACTTCCTAGCCTTTTCACATATGATCGCTTGAGAGATGCTATCTCCTGCTATCTGTTTTTCGTTTATCCACACCAATAACAGTCTCTCAACATCTTCTATCACTTGCGATCTCTTATTTGAAAACAAAGTTGCACCTTTTGCAAGAACAGCTTCCTTGATTGTCGTTTTCTTGGCCACGATAGTAGCGATGGTTGATTTGGGTTTGGTATACAACCTGGCCAACTCCGAGACACACATTCCACTTTCGTACTTAGCAGTTATCTCTTTCTTCATATCCATAGCAATTCTCACCCTTTTTCATGCAGGGTTGGCACTAGAAGCTTTCTTGGGGCCCATGGTGACTTATTTTGCAGGTACAATCACTAAAAACGCTGTGATAATATGAAATGTTCCGATTGTATGCGTGGATGCGACTGCACTCGCTGGCTTGTAAACACTGGCACCCACGGGACAACTGAGGCGCGCTCAGGCCACACTTGGACGCGTCTCGAATGAATCGCATTGGGTGAGTTTTTTAGCATTAACTGAGGCAAAATTTTTGTGTTAAAATGTATCATTAGCCGGATTTAACGTTAGCTGATGTCATCATTAGCTGAGGGTCCACTGTAATATTAGTGAAATAGCTAAGAATTTGGTTGACTGGAATACTGTAATTGGCCTAAAATGGGAGTCAAAGTCGGCAAAATCGCCGATGCGTAAATATCGCCGACATATCAAAATTTGCGAGAGCATAACTTCGTCAATTTTCCATCAAATTTCATACTTTTTGTTTTATTACCTTTAGAAAAAGATTCTCTACCATTTCATAAGAACAAATAAAATTATTTTCTGAAAATTCTTGGACCCTGGTGCACACTTTGAAATTTGGCCTCTGGACCCTGAGAGGGTTAAGGAGGAGTTGAAGGTTTCGGAGACCACTCCTTTATTTATGAACCGATTACATTCATTTTTGGTGTTAAAGGGATTTTGTTATTGACCTTGATTCTTTGTATTTTATCTTTAACATTTAGTTTACTTCTTATAGACTTGAATAAAAAAAAAATCTGGTTCCATCTTGCTTTTCTGTTTCTTTTTCAATGTTCCCTTTTCTTTTCTTTTTGTGTATTCATATCTGGCTAGTTTATATATCTGATATACTTGTGTCTCTGGATGACCTGCTTCTGACATTGGTTCTGAGTTCTTTCTTTATTTTGCATAACTCTCACACTTCATTTAATCAGTTTTTAATTTTTTATTACCCCTTTTTGGAATAAACTGTTTAACTCTTTCACTCTCCCCACATAAATTTATGTTATTGAAGCCAATGTTCCCTTAATTAGATATACACATAAATTCTAGCACCCTCAGATTTGGCATGAGAGGCCTGATAGTTCTAGGCATGAGAGAATGATCATAATGTAGTCAGTGTGTATGCAGTATACAGAAAAGTCTGGACCACTGCAATGCATCATGGCAGTGCCATCTTGGTTCACCATAATTCTCACTGCTACACAAACACAATACTCTTATTCCTAGGCACATTTCATGTCTTTTATTCCACAGTGATAGATCCAATAATGAAAATATGGAACCTGACAATGAATTTTATGGATTTGAAGACAGTGACAGAAATTGTCGAGGGGAAAAATGCCAGGAATAATGCTGAAAACCTTGATGACTCCCGGACATCTATGTCAGGCATCAAGCATGACCATACAAAGACTATGCCTTAAATGGAATCTAATATTCTCCCATTGTTTGGGCACGGTTGTGATAAGAAATGATACTTCTGCTGTTGCCCTTGATTTCCTAGCAACTGATTATCAGATAAGTGATAGTGATGGTAATTATTTGCCTGTGAAGTATCAGCTTATATGGCAATGCATAGTCTGGTGGTGTGTCTAGAGCTGTCCCCATGGAAGTAGATCACTGGACCCAACTCCAGTGAGTGATAGTGATGATGGTGATGATTCCATGGGCAGAAGGATTCAGGTAATGCTGCCAACACATACAGCACCAACTGAAAATAATGTGACACAAACCAACAGATACTACCATTATACAGTGGCAAACATTTGTTTCAGCATGGTCATAACTTCACAAATAGAAAGAAACCACTGTGGCAGAGATGTATCTCTTCTTTGCCACAATTATGCCACATGTGTACAAGCATAATATTGCATCATACTGGTCTATTAACCTCCTTATATGTACAGTAGCCCAGCATTCAGTGATCTCTTCCCAGTCAACACATTTATCCTGTTGCTGCATATGCTATGCTAATCAGGCAAGGCTAGGCCCAATAGGAACAACATTGTATGAGATTAGGGATGTTTTTATGTATTGGAAAATTAATTCATTTAGTTCTTTTTATCCTTTTTGGAAACTTGTCAGTGACAAGTCTCCAGTCCTGTTCAAAGGCAGACTGTCATTTAAGTAATATATACAAAGAAAGAGAAAATGCTCTGGTATCAAACTGTTTATTTTGTTTGACACTGAAAGTGGCTTAGTATTAGATGTGATTGTGTACACAGGAGGGAAAACATTGGAAAATACCAGAAAGTTACTAGAGATTTCCTCTTATGTGGTGAGGAAAATGTGGAACAGTTCTAGGAACATGACCAGTGCTGGTATGTGTGTGTACATATGTTAGAACAGTAAGATTGTGAAGCAAATGGATGTGTGTGGTTTACCTTTTTTTGTGAAATTGTCTTATAACTGTTTTGCTGTGTTAAAGACATTGACATAAAAACATTGTGCAGAATGTGTGTTCAAGACCACAGTGTGTACTTGCAAGAGTAAAGATATCAGAAATTACAAGAAAAATTTAAAATGTAAATATTATAATATGTAGCGTGCAGCAGCCCCCTGTATAGCTTTCATGGGGTGAACAACATTTTTGATATTTTGGAAACTATTTATGAAATTTTTGTTTTCTTTGTTTTATTACCATTAGAAAAATGTTACACCTGGCACAGGTGTAAATGATAATGGGAGCCCTTTGATTGAACTTTGTATAGAAAGGGGTTTAGTTATAGGTAATACATATTTTAAGAAAAAGAGGATAAATAAGTATACACGATATGATGTAGGGCGAAATGACAGTAGTTTGTTGGATTATGTATTGGTAGATAAAAGACTGTTGAGTAGACTTCAGGATGTACATGTTTATAGAGGGGCCACAGATATATCAGATCACTTTCTAGTTGTAGCTACACTGAGAGTAAAAGGTAGATGGGATACAAGGAGAATAGAAGCATCAGGGAAGAGAGAGGTGAAGGTTTATAAACTAAAAGAGGAAGCAGTTAGGGTAAGTATAAACAGCTATTGGAGGATAGATGGGCTAATGAGAGCATAGGCAATGGGGTCGAAGAGGTATGGGGTAGTTTTAAAAATGTAGTGTTAGAGTGTTCAGCAGAAGTTTGTGGTTACAGGAAAGTGGGTGCAGGGGGGAAAAGAGGAGCGTTTGGGTGGAATGATAAATGTAAAGAGAGTAGTAAGGGAGAAAAAGTTAGCTTTATGAGAATTTTTTTACAAAGTAGAAGTGATGAAAGGAGGGAAGAGTTATGGAGAAAAGAGAGAAGTTAAGAGAGTGGTGAAGCAATGTAAAAAGAAAAGCAATGAGAGAGTGGGTGAGATGTTATCAACAAATTTTGTTGAAAAAAAGAAAAAGTTTTGGAGTGAGATTAACAAGTTAAGAAAGCCTAAGAACAAATGGATTTGTCATTTTAAAAATAGGAGAGGAGAGTTATTAAATGGAGAGTTAGAGGTATTGGGAAGAGGGAGGGAATATTTTGAGGAATTGTTAAATGTTGATGAAGATAGGGAAGCTGTGATTTCGTGTATGGGCCCAAGGAGGAATAACATCTTGAGGAGTGGGGAAGAGCCAGTTGTGAGTGTGGGGGAAGTTCGTGAGGCAGAGGTAAAATAAAAGGGGGGTAAGGCAGCCGGGATTGAGGGGAAATAAAGATAGAAATTTTAAAAGCGGTGGGGATATAGTTTTGGAGTGGTTTGGTGCAAATTATTTAATAAATGTATGGAAGAGGGTAAGGTACCTAGGGATTGGCAGAGAGCATGCATAGTTCCTTTGTATAAAGGAAAAGGGGGATAAAAAGAGAGTGAAAAAAATTATGGGGGGATAAGTCTGTTGAGTGTACCTGGTAAAGTGTATGGTAGAGTTATAATTGAAAGAATTAAGAGTAAGACGAGAATAGGATAGCAGATGAACAAGGAGGCTTTAGGAAAGGTAGGGGGTGTGTGGACCGGGTGTTTACAGTGAAACATATAAGTGAACAGTATTTAGATAAGGCTAAAGAGGGTTTTTTGTGGCATTTTGGATTTGGAAAAGGCGTATGACAGGGTGGATAGGGGGGCAATGTGGCAGATGTTGCAAGTGTATGGTGTAGGAGGTAGGTTACTGAAAGCAGTGAAGAGTTTTTACGAGGATAGTGAGGCTCAAGTTAGAGTATGTAGGAAAGAGGGAAATTTTTTCCCAGTAAAAGTGGGCCTTAGACAAGGATGTGTGATGTCACCGTGGTTGTTTAATATATTTATAGATGGGGTTGTAAGAGAAGAAAATGCGAGGGTCTTGGCAAGAGGCGTGGAGTTAAAAGAAAAAGAATCACACACAAAGTGGGAGTTGTCACAGCTGCTCTTTGCTGATGACACTGTGCTCTTGGGAGATTCTGAAGAGAAGTTGCAGAGATTGGTGGTTTGAATTTGGTAGGGTGTGCAAAAGAAGAAAATTAAAGGTGAATACAGGAAAGAGTAAGGTTATGAGGATAACAAAAAGATTAGGTGATGAAAGATTGAATATCAGTTTGGAGGGAGAGAGTATGGAGGAGGTGAACGTATTCAGATATTTGGGAGTGACGTGTCAGCGGATGGGTCTATGAAAGATGAGGTGAATCATAGAATTGATGAGGGAAAAAGAGTGAGTGGTGCACTTAGGAGTCTGTGGAGACAAAGAACTTTGTCCTTGGAGGCAAAGAGGGGAATGTATGAGAGTAAGTTTTCCCAACGCTCTTATATGGGTGTGAAGCGTGGGTGATAAATGTTGCAGCGAGGAGAAGGCTGGAGGCAGTGGAGATTGTTGTGTCTGAGGGCAATGTGTGGTGTGAATATAATGCAGAAAATTCGTAGTTTGGAAGTTAGGAGGAGGTGCGGGTTTTCCCAAAACTGTTGTCCAGAGGGCTGAGGAAGGGTTGTTGAGGTGGTTCGGACATGTAGAGAGAATGGAGCATAACAGAATGACTTCAAGAGTGTATCAGTCTGTAGTGGAAGGAAGGCGGGGTTGGGGGCGGCCCAGGAAGGGTTGGAGGGAGGGGGTAAAGGAGGTTTGTGTGCGAGGGGCTTGGACTTCCAGCAGGCATGCATGAGCGTGTTTGATAGGAGTGAATGGAGACAAATGGTTTTTAATACTTGACGTGCTGTTGGAGTGTGAGCAAAGTAACATTTATGAAGGGATTCAGGGAAACCGGCAGGCCGGACTTGAGTCCTGGAGATGGGAAGTACAGTGCCTGCACTCTGAAGGAGGGGTGTTAATGTTGCAGTTTAAAAACTGTAGTGTAAAGCACCCTTCTGGCAAGACAGTGATGGAGTGAATGATGGTGAAAGTTTTTCTTTTTCGGGCCACCCTGCCTTGGTGGGAATCGGCCAGTGTGATAATAAAATAATAAAAAATAGAAAAATGTTTTTTTTTTTTTTTTTTTTTAGAAAAAAATTTTTGTTTTAAATCATGACACTGACAGCACTTTTAATGACAGTGAGAGGCTTAATCCCAATTTTATATATGATATGGAACTCTTTGTGTAAATTATTTATAAAAAAAATCCTGTTTTAGAGTCATTATATTTTCCTTATAATTTAGCTGTTCCTACCTCTTTCTCTTTTAACAGCAGTAGAACATGATTACTCTTTTCACTACTCTTTCCAAGTGGGTTTAGATAATTTATGTTAAAAATTTCTTCATCTTTTAGTAACTACTGGTCAGATGTTGACAATGTGTCACTTTCTCTCACTCATATTGCATCATATGTATATGCTGAGGTATAAACATAAGTCATTACGTTAAGGAACTCTAGTGGCCATTTAATTTCAGTTGCAGCCTCATAGGTTGCTTACATTATTTCTTTGTACACGTAATTTCTTTGTCATATAAACATCCCCCTCCAACAAACCACCCGTATCCCACTGAGGCAGGGCAGCCCAAAGGGAAAAATGAGAGTTTCTCCTTTTAAATTTAGTAATATATACAGGAGAAAGGGTTACTAGCCCCGCGCTCCTGGTATTTTAGTTGCCTCTTACGACACACATGGCTTATGGAGGAAGAATTCTCTTCTACTTCCCCATGGAGCATATAAACATGCAAGATTATAAATAAACTTTACCCTTTTGTACACTTATCTGTACTTTCTTGTGTGTTTCCTTATAATTTTTATATTTATAATATTTCCTTTCCAATTTAGGAAGCCTGGTCTGAGACCAAGCTGCATAGGTGAAGGTTTCATTAACAGATTTAGCAATCTTAACTCAGTAATATTTTCCCCCCTAGTCTAAACAATAAAACCATGGGGGAGAAGCCAAATCAAACCAACCCAGTTGAGCAATATATATTATTGGCTAAACAAGCAAAAGGAGCAGCTTCTGTTGAACTAGTCAAGCAAGTGCTGGAGGCACCTGATGTTTATGTCTTCGGGGAACTCATGGAGATGCCAAATATTACAAATGTAAGTGTGCGAAGTCTTTTTATTAATGTCAAGTAGCATCAAGGCTAATACTGTATTTGTTTAAATTATTTGTTTATTAACTTACCATTGTATTAACTGATATTTCTAGTTCAGAATTTGTAAACTGTTTGGTTTAACAGTTAAAATACAGTATTGTATTACTAAATGTTGAAGTGTGAGTTAACATTTTTTTAACCCTTAAACTGTCCAAACATAGATCTACATTTTTCAACATTTGAAAGTATGTTAAAAAACCTAATCTTTTTTTTTTTTTTTACATTTGAAAGCGTGTAAAAAAACTTTGATCTACGTTTTTTTTTGTTTTTTGTTTTAATATGTAAAAAAAACGTAGATCTACTTTTGGAGCACTACACATGTGAACGTAGATCTATGTTTGGATATGATGTAATTTTATCAATCTTGTATAAAGCCTTTTGGATCATCATGCTCGTCGTGTGGTTACCTAGGTACAGTAATGTTACAAGGAGGGAAAGTGTCAGGAATTGTGTACAGTATAAGGGTATGAAATTTAAATTTGAATCATAAATTGTACCCAGTATGTACGATGGAAGACATGTGAAAGGTCAGTTGTAATTTTCATATTCAATGAATAAGTGTGTAGGCTGACACTAAAATTTTTATTCTGGAGGTCTAATGGACTGACCTTGATGCTAGAATGAACATTAAAAACTTTTTGGAATGAATGATTTAATACTGTATACTTACATACAAAGCAGAAGTGTTATAAGAAGAGCAGAGTATATGGAGAGTAAAAGAAAGGTGAAGAGAGTGGTGAGAGAGTGCAAAAGGAGAGCAGATGAAAGAGTGGGAGAGGCACTGTCAAGAAATTTTAATGAAAATAAGAAAAAATTTTGGAGTGAGTTAAACAAGTTAAGAAAGCCTAGGGAAAGTATGGATTTGTCCGTTAAAAACAGAGCAGGGGAGTTAGTAGATGGGGAGAGGGAGGTATTAGGTAGATGGCGAGAATATTTTGAGGAACTTTTAAATGTTGAGGAAGAAAGGGGGGGCGGTAATTTCATGCACTGGCCAGGGAGGTATACCATCTTTTAGGAGTGAAGAAGAGCAGAATGTAAGTGTGGTGGAGGTACGTGAGGCATTACGTAGAATGAAAGGGGGTAAAGCAGCTGGAACTGATGGGATCATGACAGAAATGTTAAAAGCAGGGGGGGATATAGTGTTGGAGTGGTTGGTACTTTTGTTTAATAAATGTATGAAAGAGGGGAAGGTACCTAGGGATTGGCGGAGAGCATGTATAGTCCCTTTATATAAAGGGAAAGGGGACAAAAGAGATTGTAAAAATTATAGAGGAATAAGTTTACTGAGTATACCAGGAAAAGTATATGGTAGAGTTATAATTGAAAGAACATAAGAACGAAGGAACACTGCAGAAGGCCTACTGGCCCATGCGAGGCAGGTCCAAGTCTCCTACCGGCTTAAGCCAATGCACCCAACCTAGTCAGGTCAGGTCACATTGACTTAAGGGAGGAACACGGCAACCGACCTGGTAGCACAAGCTATCAGGTCCAACTCACACCCACCCACATCCACTCATGTATTTATCCAACCTATTTTTAAAGCTACACAACGTTCTGGCCTCTATAACTGTACTCGGGAGTTTGTTCCACTCATCCACAACTCTATTACAAACCAGTACTTTCCTATATCCTTCCTGAATCTAAATTTTTCCAACTTAAAACCATTGCTGTGAGTCCTGTCTAGGCTAGATATTTTCAGCACACTATTTACATCCCCTTTATTTATTCCTGTCTTCCATTTATACACCTCAATCATATCCCCCCTAATTCTATGTCTTTCTAGAGAGTGCAGATTCGGGGGCCCTTTGTCTATCCTCATAGGGAAGGTTTCTGATACATGGGATCAACTTTGTCATCCTCCTTTGTACATTTTCCAGAGAATTTATATCCATTCTGTAATACGGTGACCAAAACTGTGCAGCATAATCTAAATGAGGCCTAACCAAGGATGTATAGAGTTGAAGAACAACCTGAGGACTCCTATTATTTATGCTTCTTGATATGAAGCCAAGGATTCAGAGTGGGTAGGGGATGTGTAGATCAAGTGTTTACATTGAAGCATATATGCAAACAGTATTTAGATAAAGGTAGGGAAGTTTTATTGCATTTATGGATTTAGAAAAGGCATGTGATAGAGTGGATAGAGGAGCAATGTGGCAGATGTTGCAAGTTTATGGAATAGGTGGTAAGTTACTAAATGCTGTAAAGAGCTTTTATGAGGATAGTGAGGCTCAGGTTAGGGTGTGTAGAAGAGAGGGAGAATACTCCGGTAAAAGTAGGTCTTAGACGGGATGTGTAATGTCACCATGGTTGTTTAATATATTTATAGATGGGGTTGTAAAAGAAGTAAATGCTAGGGTGTTCGGGAGAGGGGTGGGATTAAATTATGGGGAATAAAATTAAAAAATGGGAATTGACACATTTTACTTTTGCTGATGATACTGTGCTTATGGGAGATTCTAAAGAAAAATTGCAAAAGTTAGTGGATGAGTTTGAGAATGTGTGTAAAGGTAGAAAGTTGAAAGTGAACATAGAAAAGAGTAAGGTGATGAGGGTATCAAATGATTTAGATAAAAAAAAAAATTGGATATCAAATTGGGGAGGAGGAGTAGGGAAAGAAGTGAATGTTTTCAGATACTTGGGAGTTGACATGTTGGCGGATGGATTTATAAAGGATGAGGTTAATCATAGAATTGTTTGGGGGAAAAAAAAGGTGGTGGTGCGTTGAGGTATTTGTGGAGTCAAAAAACGTTATCTATGGAGGCAAAGAAGGGAATGTATAAAAAGTATAGTAGTACCAACACTTATTGGATGTGAAGCTTGGGTGGTAAATGCAGCAGCGGGGAGACGGTTGGAGCAGTGGAGTGTCCTGTCTAAGGGCAATGTGTGGTGTAAATATTATGCAGAAAATTCGGAGTGTGGAAATTAGGAGAAGGTGTGGGAGTTAATAAAAGCATTAGTCAGAGGGCAGAAGAGGGGTTGTTGAGTGGTTTGGTCATTTTAGAGAGAATGGATCAAAGTAGAATGACATGGAAAGCATAATAAATCTATAGGGGAAGGAAAGAGGGGAAAGGGGTCGTCCTCGAAAGGGTTGGAAAGAGGGGGTTAAAGGAGGTTTTGTGGGCGGGGGCTTGGAAACTTCCAGCAAGGTGCATGAGCGTGTTAGATAGGAGTGAATGGGGGACGAATGATACTTGGGACCTGACGATCTGTTGGAGTGTGAGCAGGGTAATATTTAGTGAAGGGATTCAGGGAAACCGGTTATTTTCTTATAGTCGGACTTGAGTCCTGGAAATGGGAAGTACAATGCCTGCACTTTAAAGGAGGGGTTTGGGATATTGGCAGTTTGGAGGGATATGTTGTGTATCTTTATACGTATATGCTTCTAAACTGTTGTATTCTGAGCACCTCTGCAAAAGCAGTGATAATGTGTGAGTGTGGTGAAAGTGTTGAATGATGATGAAAGTATTTTCTTTTTGGGGATTTTCTTTCTTTTTTGGGTCACCCTGCCTCGGTGGGAGACGACCAACTTGTTGAAAAAAAAAAAAAAAAAAAAAAAAGTTACATACAGTTGCTAGCTAAAAAGGTATCAAAACACCTGTAGTAGAACTTCAAATCAGTATATTTCATAAATTTTTATGTAAAAAATATTCTGGTTCTGAAGTAATTGACCATTCCAGTGAGCACTATAGTAAATAATTTTGACAAAGAATATGATGTAAATTTATGGATCACTCACTCTGGTTGTTTTTTATTATTATTATCACACTGGCCGATTCCCACCAAGGCAGGGTGGCCCAAAAAAGAAAAACTTTCACCATCATTCACTCCATCACTGTCTTGCCAGAAGGGTGCTTTACACTACAGTTTTTAAACTGCAACATTAACACCCCTCCTACATGTATTAAATACAGTGGACCCCCGCATAACGATTACCTCCGAATGTGACCAATTATGTGAGTGTATTTATGTAAGTGCGTTTGTACGTGTATGTTTGGGGGTCTGAAATGGACTAATCTACTTCACAATATTTCTTATGGGAACAAATTCGGTCAGTACTGGCACCTGAACATACTTCTGGAGTGAAAAAATATCGTTAACCGGGGGTCCACTGTACATTGAAGCATCCAGAAGGCGACTATCCAGTAGGTGAATACAGTTAAGTCGTCATAGGGCACAGTGCTAAAATCAGTTACAGTAAGGTTAAGTCCTTGTTTTTAGTATTGTAGCTCAGTAAGTGGACAGTCAGTCAAAATTGTTTTGCCAAGTCATGTCATTCACAGTGCCTGGGACTTGGTACTGTCAGGTGGTGGCCATGTTCTTTTACTCATCAGTAAGTGCAGCACCTGAATAGTCAGGCAGTTCAATCTATTTTAATATGTCTATCATGCTACTGGAACAGCTATAGAATAATGTTTATTTATAGTAAACATTTTGCTCCAAATCCAAGGCATTATCTGTTTGAAAAGTTACTTATCTTGAATTTCATGTCATTGTTTTTTGAGATTCTACTTATTGTAATTGGCAACATGGAGTGAAGAGAGAAAGATTTGATAAAGAAAAGAACCAAGAGTTATGAAATTTGCATCTTGTGTCAATAAAGAAAATGTGAAAATTATGAATGTCTAACCAAACAAAGATTTTCAAATATGCAATAGCACAAAAACTCATAAGGCTATTGATTGATTTTGTAAAATAGTAACCAAGTACAGGATGTGATCTGTTCAAGTGTAGCAAACAGTGACGCAGTACTGTAATAGCAAGTGTACTTAAGTAAACCCTTCATTTAAAGGACTTCAGAAATTATTATTTTTTTTATTATCACACTGGCCGATTCCCACCAAGACAGGATGGCCCGAAAAAGAAAAACTTTCACCATCATTCACTCCATCACTGTCTTGCCAGAAGGGTGCTTTACACTACAGTTTTTAAACTGCAACATTAACACCCCTCCTTCAGAGTGCAGGCACTGTACTTCCCATCTCCAGGACTCAAGTCCAGCCTGCCAGTTTCCCTGAATCCCTTCATAAATGTTACTTTGCTCACACTCCAACAGCACGTCAAGTATTAAAAACCATTTGTCTCCATTCACTTCTATCAAACACGCTCACGCATGCCTGCTGGAAGTCCAAGCCCCTCACACACAAAACCTCCTTTACCTCCTCCCTCCAACCTTTCCTAGGCCGACCCCCACCCCGCCTTCCTTCCACTAAAAGACTGATACACTCTTGAAGTCATTTCTGTTTCGCTCCCTTCTCTCTACATGTCCCAACCCCTCAACAACCCTTCCTCAGCCCTCTGGACAACAGTTTTTGGTAATCCCGCACCTCGTCCTAACTTCCAAACTACGAATTCTCTGCATTATATTCACACCACACATTGCCTCAGGGCATGACTCTCCACTGCCTCCAGCCTTCTCCTCGCTGCAACATTCATCACCATGCTTCACCCCATATAAGAGCTGGTAAAACTATATCTCATACATTCCCCCCTTTGCCTCCAAGGACAAAGTTCTTTGTCTCCACAGACTCCTAAGTGCACCACTCACCCTTTTCCCCCCATCAATTCTATGATTCACTTCATTTTTCATAGACCCATCCGCTGACACGTCCACTCCCAAAAATCTGAATACATTCACCTCCTCCATACTCTCTCCCTCCAATCTGATATCCAATCTTTCATCACCTAATCTTTTTGTTTCTCATAACCTTACTCTTTCCTGTATTCACCTTTAATTTTCTTCTTTTGCACACCCTACCAATTCATCCACCAATCTTGCAACTTCTCTTCAGAATCTCCCAAGAGCACAGTGTCATCAGCAAAAGAGCAAAATGTGACAACTCCCCCTTTGTGTGTGATTCTTTATCTTTTAACTCCACGCCTCTTGGCCCAAAACCCTCGCATTTACTTCTCTTACAACCCCATCTATAAAAATATATTAAACAACCACGGTGACATCACACATCCTTGTCTAAGGCCTACTTTTACTGGGAAATAATTTCCCCCTTTCCTACATACTCTAACTTGAGCCTCACTATCTCGTAAAAACTCTTCACTGCTTTCAGTAACCCACCTCCTACACCATACACCCGCAACATCTGCCACATTGCCCCCCTATCCACCCCGTCATACGCCTTTTCCAAATCCATTAAATGCCACAAAGGGCCCCTTTAGCCTTATCTAAATACTGTTCACTTATATGTTTCACTGTAAACACCTGGTCCCCCACACCCCCTACCTTTCCTAAAGCCTCCTTGTTCATCTGCTTCCTATTCTCCATCTTACTCTTAATTCTTTCAATAATAACTCTACCATACACTTTACCAGGTATACTCAACAGACTTATCCCCCTATAATTTTTGCACTCTCTTTTATCCCCTTTGCCTTTATACAAAAAGGGAACTATGCATGCTCTCTGCCAATCCCTAGGTACCTTACCCTTTCCATACATTTTTAAATAATTGCACCAACCACTCCAAAACTATATCCCCACCTGCTTTTAACATTTCTATCTTTATTTCCCCTCAATCCCGGTGCCCTACCCCCTTTCATTTTACCTACTGCCTCACGAACTTCCTCCACACTCAAAACTGGCTCTTCCTCACTCCTGCAAGATGTTATTTCTTCTTGCCCTATACACGAAATCACAGCTTCCCTATCTTCTTCAACATTTAACAATTCCTCAAAATATTCCCTCCATCTTCCCATACCTCTAACTCTCCATTTAATAACTCTCCTCTCCTATTTTTAACTGACAAATCCATTTGTTCTCTAGGCTTCCTTAACTTATTAATCTCACTCCAAAACTTTTTCTTATTTTCAACAAAATTTGTTGATAACATCTCACCCACTCTCTCATTTGCTCTCTTTTTACATTGCTTCACCACTCTCTTAAACCTCTCTCTTTTTCTTCCATATACTCTTCCCTCCTTGCATCACTTCTACTTTGTAAAAACTTCTCATATGCTAACTTTTCTCCCTTACTACTCTTTTTAATCATCATTCCACCAATTGCTCCTCTTCCCTCCCTCACCCACTTTCCTGTAACCACAAACTTCTGCTGAACACTCTAACACTACATTTTTTAAACCTACCCCATACCTCTTCGACCCATTGCCTATGCTCTCATTCCCCCATCTATCCTTCAATAGCTGTTTATATCTTACCCTAACTGCCTCCTCTTTTAGTTTATAAACCTTCACCTCTCTCTTCCCTGATGCTTCTATTCTCCTTGTATCCATCTACCTTTTACTCTCAGTGTAGCTACAACTAGAAAGTGATCTGATATATCTGTGGCCCCTCTATAAACATGTACATCCTGAAGTCTACTCAACAGTCTTTTATCTACCATTACATAATCCAACAAACTACTGTCATTTCGCCCTACATCATATCTTGTATACTTATTTATCCTCTTTTTCTTAAAATATGTATTACCTATAACTAAACCCCTTTCTATAACAAAGTTCAATCAAAGGGCTCCCATTATCATTTACACCTGGCACCCCAAACTTACCTACCACACCCTCTCTAAAAGTTTCTCCTACTTTAGCATTCAGGTCCCCTACCACAATTACTCTCTCCCCTTGGTTCAAAGGCTCCTATACATTCACTTAACATCTCCCAAAATCTCTCTCTCTCCTCTGCATTCCTCTCTTCTCCAGGTGCATACACGCTTATTATGACCCACTTCTCGCATCCAACCTTTACTTTAATCCACATAATTCTTGAATTTAACATTCATATTCTCTTTTCTCCTTCCATAACTGATCATTCAACATTACTGCTACCCTTCCTTTGCTCTAACTCTCTCAGATACTCCAGATTTAATCCCATTTATTTCCCCCCACTGAAACTCCCCTACCCCCTTCAGGTTTGTTTCGCTTAGGGCCAGGACATCCAACTTCTTTTCATTCATAACATCAGCAATCATCTGTTTCTTGTCATCCACACTACATCCACGCACATTCAAGCATCCCAGTTTTATAAAGTTTTTCTTCTTCTCTTTTTTAGTAAATGTCTACAGGAGAAGGGGTTACTAGCCCATTGCTCCCGGCATTTTAGTCGCCTCATACGACACGCATGGCTTACGGAGGAAAGATTCTTTTCCACTTCCCCATGGACAATAGAAGAAATAAAGAAGAACAAGAGCTATTTAGAAAAAGAAAAACCTAGATGTATGTATATATATATGCATGTGCGTGTCTGTGAAGTGTGACCAAAGTGCAAGTAGGAGTAGCAAGATATCCCTGTTATCTAGCGTGTTTATGAGACAGAAAAAGAAACCAGCAATCCTACCATCATGCAAAACAGTTACAGGTTTCTGTTTCACAGTCATCTGGCAGGACGGTAGTACTGCTGGGTCAGTAGATTTTGGAATAATGGACAAAGTCCTTTGGTCACAGAATTATTTAGTACAGTGGACCCTCGACATTCGATACTAATCCATTCCTGAGAGCTATGGAATGTCGAAAATATCGAAAGTCGAATTAATTTTCCCTATAAGAAATAATGGAAATCAAATTAATCTGTGCAAGACACCCAAAAGTATGAAAAAAAAAAATTTTACCACACGGGGCAGTTCAGGCCACACGTGGACACGTCTCGTACGAATCGTATCGAATGTCGGGTTTTCCATCAAATGTCGAGGCGAAATTTTTGCGTTAAAATGCATCGAATGTCGGATTTATCAAATATCGATGCCATTGAATGTCGGGGGTCCACTGTATTGTTGTAACCATAGGAAAACAATCTTTGTACCCACTACAAGTGTCATTACTGGCCACCCACCCCCCTCAATTAGTCTATCAAATAGAGGGTTTGCTTTATTTAATTTTTTCTTCTTATTGACTGCATTGATAATGGTGTGTTGTTGTATCTGAAATATTTTCTTTTCTCTTCCATAGCTCAAAAATAATCCTCAGCATGCACCATATTTTGAGCTTCTGCAGCTTTTTGCATATGGAGTTTATGGCGATTACGTAAAAGAAGCGTCCAAATTTCCACAATTAACTCCGACAATGCTGACCAAGCTGAGGCACCTTACAATTGTTTCCATGGCAACAGGACAGAAAAGCATCCCACTAGTAACTCTAGGCAACCAGTTGGGTCTCACCTCCACCAGAGAACTAGAGGACTTGATTATTGAGGCTATGTATACAGGTAGACTCACACTTTTGCAGTATATTAAAATACCTATTAAATGTGTTAGTAAGACACAATTTATATATGCTATCTTTTTTCCTCTCTCTCCATGACACTTGATAAAATCCCTGGTGGATGAAGCATCTTCTCAATAAAATGCCATGAACTTCATATTGTGTCTTGTTAACATACTTGTTGGTATATTCTACTACTGATATACACAAATCATTTTGTTGTTTATCCAGTCTTTGGCTCCACTTGTTTAATTAACCCAGTTACTACATACTATTGTGTCTTGTTAACATACTTGTTGGTATATTCTACTACTGATATACACAAATCATTTTGTTGTTTATCCAGTCTTTGGCTCCACTTGTTTAATTAACACAGTTACTACATACTATTGACAATGATTCACTGGTCTACATTTGAAATGTTTTTAATTTTTATTTTTATTCATGGTTGCTATCTTACATATTCTTGGGCTGTTGATTGTAAATATCTAAACCATTTTGCTCTATCATGTGAGGATTTTGAATAAAATAAAAATTAATGATGAAAAATGTGAATTTTTAATTGTTAATTTATTAAAATTAGGCAAGTAATCATGGAAAAGCTCAGTCTCTTAGTTTTAACAACATATGAATTCCAAATCAACATGAATCAAATCAAATGATTTTATTAAAATAATATGCTCCCAATGGTTAGACTACATATTAAATCAAAGGAAGGAGGACCGCTTTGATTTTCATTTGTGCTGTGCATCGAGACTATTACGTTTCAGTGACCAGCAGTAATCCGCCATCATGCTGACATTCCATTTACCCTGGTATAGTTTCCATGGTGCAGATATCCTGCTGGAACTGCTCTCCTTATTCCTCACTGTAGTCTCCACAATTGTTGGGAAAATAGTCAAGATGTGAGTGCAAAAAGTGCATCTTCACAATCATTCTAGACCCAAGTTGTTGGAAACAACAGGTCTTGGATCATTTTTTCATATTTGGGGGAGCGCCTGTTTCCCAGGAAGTTGTGGACAGTCTGCTTGAATGAAAACCAGGCATTCACCTCAACCCCTACTAATGCTTCATCAGAATGTTAGTCCTTCATCAATTCCTGAATCTGAGGGCCAACGAAGATTCCTGCCTTTAGCTTGCCTTCACTTATATGAGGAAACTTTGACTCCAGGTACTTGAAAGCATGACTCAAGAAATTTGTGGTAGAAATATACCTAGTTGGATGAATCTTATTGTGGCTAGCTGGTCTAGTGGCTAACACGACGGGCTGGAGTTTTGAGACTCTATGACCGCGGGTTCAATCCCGGCCGGGGGTATGGTTCACTTGAAAGCAGTTCCATTCTTGTTCAAGGCCTTCACAAAATTTGTCATAAGCCCTAATTTGATGTGGAGTGGTGGCAGCAGAATTTTCTTGGGGTCAACTAGTGGCACAGTTTTCTCGTTGTGATTTCTGGGTAAGAAGTTGGTTCTTGGTGGCCAGTCTTTTTGTTCATAGTGCTGGCTGTCTGTCCTACTATCCCAAAGACACAGAAAACATTTTAATTGGTAATATACCACTTTGTCATTTACTTATGTTATACAAAAAGAGTAAAGTAACATTTCTGTATAACTTGACAACCTGATGTGATAGAGATGAATAAAAAACACAGTGAACCACTATTTTCCATATACAGTGGACCCCCGGTTAACGATTTTAATCCGTGCAAGAGGGGTAATTGTTATGCGAAATAATCGTTTTGTGAATGAATTTTCCCCATAAGAAATAATGGAAATAAAATTAATCCGTGCAAGACACCCAAAAGTATGAAAAAAAAATTTTTTTACCACATGAAATATTAATTTTAATACACACAAACTGAAAAAGGCATGCACACTTACATGACACTTACTTTTATTGAAGATCTGGTGATGATTGATGGGATGGGAGGAGGGGAGAGCATTATCTTCTTACTGTTTAGAAGGGGAATCCCCTTCCATTACGACTTGAGGTAGCAAGTCCTTTTCCGGGGTTACTTCCCTTCTTCTTTTAATGCCACTAGGACCAGCTTGAGAGTCACTGGACCTCTGTCGAACAACAAATCTGTCCATAGAGCTCTGTACCTCCCGTTCCTTTACGATTTGTCTAAAATGGGCCACAACATTGTCATTGAAATAGTCACCAGCACGGCTTGCAACAGCTGTGTCAGGGTGATTTTCATCCATAAAGGTTTGCAGTTCAACCCACTGTGCACACATTTCCTTAATCTTTGAAGTAGGCACAATGGATTCCACAACTGGCATAGGCTTCTCAGGGTTAGCCCCAAACCCTTCAAAATCTTTCTTAATTTCCATACTAATTCTCACCCTTTTTACCACAGGGTTGGCACTAGAAGCTTTCTTGGGGCCCATGGTCACTTATTTTCCAGAAACAGCACCGAAAACACTGTAATAATACGAAATATTCCGAGTGTATGCTTGGATGTTACCGCGGAGGCTGGCTGGTAAACAATGGGACGGGCGGCACATGTGAGGCTGGCTGAGGGCACATTGGACGCGTCTCGGACGAAAATCGGTGAGCGGGTTTTTAATCGGTATGCGCGGCAAAAATTTTGCGATAAAAGTAAGCGGTATGCGGAAAAATCGCTATGTGATGCCATCGTTATGCGGGGGTCCACTGTATATATCAAGAAAGATACCATAGAGTCAATAAAACAGTCATGCAGACCAGTGTTATTTGTCAAAGAATTCCTTGGTATACAGTATTCAAAATGTGTCTGTTCATGAAATCTACTTATTGTTACATTTCCGGTTACTATTCAAACTCAAACTTTGATTTCATCAAAGCATATGTGAATATTCCAGCAAAATACATAGGTGTATCAATACAATAATTGCTTGTTCCAAGGAAAGCTCCTTGTATGCAAAACATTTCAGGCATACTGGGAAGAATTTCTTACGGGCTACTTAACACCAGTACTAACCAGTAACACACAGATTTTTTGTGTGAATAAAGTACAGTGGAACCTCTACTTGCGAGTTTAATCTGTTCCATGACCTTGCTCGCAAACTGGATTTGCTCGTTTGGAGAGTCAATTTTCCTCATTTAAATTAAATGAAATTCAATTTATCCGTTCCACTGGAATTCTGTGCTTCAATAATTTCGCTAATATCTACAGCTTATTTATCTATCTCACTTCATCTAATATGACATAATAAACAATATAAATAACATAGAGACCTGATATATATACTCTAAAATGAATAAAATATGTAATTCATGTAGTGGTATGGGCGGTGTCGAAGGTGGACGAGAGTTTGTCTGGAGACCGGACAAAATACTTCTTGAATAATTTTGCTAATATCATCTATATGGCTTATTTATCTATCACAGTTCATCTAATATGACATAATAAACAATATAAATTACATAGAAACCTGATATATACTCTAGAATGAATAAAATATGTCATTATATATGCAGCAGCAGTCGACGAGAGTTTGTCTGGAGACAGGACAAAATACCTCTTCAATATTTCGCTATCATCAACTTTACGGCTTATTTATCTATCACAGTTCATCTAATATGAAATAAAACAATATAAATAACACAGAAACCTGATATATACTCTACAAAGAATAAAATATGCCATTATGTAACAGGTGGAGGCAGCCACAATCGCTCCCTCTTTGTTGTGGTAAACACTACCATCTAGTGATGGCCTTTTGAAGCGTCTGTTATTATGATTATTTTTTTTTTTTCAACAAGTTGGCCGTCTCCCACCGAGGCAGGGTGACCCAAAAGAAAGAAAATCCCCAAAAAAGAAAATACTTTCATCATCATTCACACTTTCACCTCACTCTACATAATCACTGTTTTTGCAGAGGTGCTCAGAACACAACAGTTTAGAAGCATATACGTGTATAAAGATACACAACATATCCCACCAAACTGCCAATATCCCGAACCCCTCCTTTAGAGTGCAGGCATTGTACTTCTCATTTCCAGGACTCAAGTCTGGCTATATAAAAATAACTGGTTTCCCTGAATCCCTTCACTAAATACTATTACCCTGCTCACACTCCAACAGTTCGTCAGGTCCCAATTACCATTTGTCTCCATTCACTCCTATCAAACACGCTCACGCACACCTGCTGGAAGTCCAAGCCCCTCGCCCACAAAACCTCCCTTACCCCTTCCTTCCAACCTTTTCGAGGATGACTCCTACCCCGCCTTCCTTCCCCTACAGATTTAAACACTCTCCATGTCATTCTACTTTGATCGATTCTCTCTAAATGACCAAACTACCTCAACAACCCCTCTTCAGCCCTCCACACCTTCTCCTAATTTCCACGCTCCGAATTTTCTGCATAATATTTACACCACACATTGCCCTTAGACAGGACATCTCCACTGCCTCCAACCACCTCCTCGCTGCAGCATTCACAACCCAAACTTCACATCCATATAAGAGTGTTGGTACTACTACACTTTCATACATTCCCTTCTTTGCCTCCATAGATAACGTTTTTTTTCTCTACATATACCTCAATGCACCACTCACCTTTTTTCCCTCATCAATTCTATGATTAACTTCATCCTTCATAAATCCATTCGCTGACACATCAACTCCCAAGTATCTGAAAACATTCACTTCTTCCATACTCCTCCTCCCCAATTTAATATCCAATTTTTCTCTATCTAAATCATTTGATGCCCTCATCACCTTACTCTCTTCTGTGTTCACTTTCGACTTTCTACCTTTACACACACTCCCAAACTCATCCACTAACCTTTACAATTTTTCTTTAGAATCTCCCATAAGCACAGTATCATCAGCAAAAAGCAACTGTGTCAATTCCCGTCTTGCATTTGATTCCCCATAATTTAATCCCACCCCTCTCCCGAACACCCTAGCATTTACTTCTTTTACAACCCCATCTATAAATATATTAAACAACCATGGTGACATTACACATCCTGTCTAAGACCTACTTTTACTGGGAAGTAATCTCCCTCTCTTCTACACATCCTAACCTGAGCCTCACTATCCTCATAAAAACTCTTTACAGCATTTAGTAACTTGCCACCTATTCCATATACTTACATCTGCCACATTGCTCCCCTATCCACTCTATCATATGCCTTTTCTAAATCCATAAATGTAGTAAAAACTTTCCTACCTTTATCTAAGTACTGTTCACATATATGCTTCAATGTAAACACTTGATCTACACATCCCCTACCCACTCTAAAACCTCCTTGCTCATCCACAATCCTATATTCTGTCTTACCTCTAATTCTTTCAATTATAACCCTACCATACACTTTTCCTGGTATACTCAGTAAACTTATTCCTCAGTAATTTTTACAATCTCTATTGTCCCCCTTCCCTTTATATAAAGGGACTATACATGCTCTCTGCCAGTCCCTAGGTACTTTCCCCTCTTTCATGCATTTATTAAACAAAAATACCAACCACTCCAACACTATATCCCCCCTGCTTTTAACATTTCTGTCATGATCCTGTCAGTTCCAGCTGGTTTACCCCCTTTTATTCTGTGTAATGCCTCACACACCTCCCCCACACTCACATCCTGTTCTTCTTCACTCCTTAAAGATGGTATACCTCCCTGGCCAGTGCATGAAATTACTGCCTCCCTTTCTTCATCGACATTTAAAAGTTCCTCAAAATATTCTCGCCATCTACCCAAAACCTCCATCTCCCCATCTACTAACTCCCCTACTCTGTTTTTAACTGACAAATCCATTTGTTCCCTAGGCTTTCTTAACTTGTTTAACTCCAAAAATTTTTCGTATTTTCATTAAAATTTCTTGACAGTGCCTCTCCCACTCTATCATCTGCTCTCCTTTTGCACTCTCTCACCACTCTCTTCATCTTTCTTTTACTCTACATATACTCTGCTCTTCTTATAACACTTCTGCTTTGTAAAAACCTCTCATAAGCTAACTTTTTCTCTTTTATCACACCCTTTACTGCATCATTCCACCAATCACTCCTCTTTCCTCCTGCCCCAACCCTCCTATAACCACAAACTTCTGCCCCACATTCTAATACTGCATTTTTAAAACTATTTCAACTC
>NC_069427.1:45338543-45356114 GCF_026875155.1 Cherax quadricarinatus
GAAATGTTCGAATTTTACAAACTTCAAAGTCAACAATCGTACCAAGCGTGCAATTACACGTCAACTGGTGAGTCTAATATTTTGCTTTCACAAGTGCAGCCATAATATTTATCTCTTTTTTACACTAATGCAGTAGTCTGCATAACAAGTAAATCTTATATTTTTTGTGAGAATAAAAATTCAAAGTGGAAAGCAGAAGAAATATAGAGGGCTTGAGACGTGACTAAATGACCAGAGGCAATGAATTTTATGCCAGAGAATGTCCATTCTTGTTTATTCTGCACCCTATTCGGAAATAGGGGGGTGGGGGGGGGGGGGGGGGGGGGGGGGGGGGGGGGGGTGGCATCTTTTGAAATTTGTGTGAAAATTGGGCATCTTTTGAAATTTTGTGTGAGAAATTGGCAAAATTGCTAAATTCTGACCACTGTACCAGGATAGTTTAAAAATTTTCATAAATGGTTGGTTTTCTTGGCACCCATCGATAGAAAAAATGAGTTCTAGTACAGTGGAAAATTTTTTGGCCCCGAAAATGGGGCACAAAGTGTGTTAAAATCGCCGTTGCGTTAAACAATTGCCGAGACCGCTAACTTTGTGCGAGGGTGAGCATAATTCCGTAAGTTTTCCCATCAAATTTCAAAACTTTTGGTGTCCTTAGATGATCGGGAAAAGATTCTCTATCTTTTCATAAGAGAAAATAATTTTTTTTTTTTAAATTTGGCCGACCCTGAGAACGAGTTTCGGAGAAGGCCTGTCGACCCCACAAAGGTTAAAGCACGATTTTTGCAGTGTAATTTCGTATGCCTATTTATGTTGTATTCTAGCTTCCTGGTCTCATTTTATAAAATGGAAGTACATATTACAAGAAAATTGAGATGAATTGATTGGTTTCACAATGAAAAGTACCTTGAAATTGAGGCTCAAAGTAGCAAAAATGTTTATTGATTTTTGCCAAAGTTTCAAAATAAACAAACATGCCACGCGTCCCAATACATTGTCAACTGGGTGAATCTGTTTATTCTTCACAAGTGCACTGATATTATTTATACCATTTTCTACACTACAATGGCATGATCCCTGCATAACAGATAAATCTTCTATTTATTTGTGAGAATAAAAATATCGAAGTGGAAAGCAAAAGAAATGTAAGAGAAGCCTGGGGACGTGACTTATGAACAAGGAAATGTTATTTTAGAGGGCCAAGGAGACTGTCTTGTTTTAATTGGAACTCTAATTTGGAAATTGGCAACTTTTGAATTTTTGTGTAATTGGCAAAAAATTGCCAATTCTGTCAAATGATACCAAGAAAAATAAGAATACAACCAATAAATATTATACAATAAATACACTGGAAAGTCGGCATTTTAAAATCCAAAAACATAGTCGGTTTTTTTTTTCTTGTTATGCACTGCATGCCTGCATGATTTTTTTTTTATAATGGTGCACCCTGACCACACAGACCCATTCTCCTACAGCGTGTGGGCCTACCAGCTTTCTCTTCTTGATTTGAAGCCGCTAGAAATTATTGGAGTATAAATACGTCAAACGCGGTGGCTTCATAAGACTATATATAAGGACCCAAACAGTCAAAGGGTTAAGGCAACCTGTATTATGTTTTATCAGACTGTGTGAGGCAGTCCTGAAGATGTAGTTCAGAGTGGGAAGGAGAAGAACGTTTTATTACTGCTGGCTGTGCAGTAATTGACCACACAAAAAGACAGAGTTTGTGGGGTGCAGGTGATGAGGAAGGGAGGTGGTCTTATTGAAGCTGCCTATGCATAAGTTATCATATGTGATCCAAGAGAGTGGCAGGGAGGACTGCAAGAGGAAGGGAGGAAGTAGAAAAAAAAGAAAATTGGGGTAAAGAAAGGGATCTCATTCAAGTACAGGCACATTGTTTTTAATTCCGACATTTTTGTCCAAGACTTTAATAAAACTAGTCAGAATTATGATTGTGGAATCACTCAGATGCTAACACGAGTATGTAAAAGAAAATAAGTTCCACTATAAATAATGAATTATTTTGATAAACATGATGGAGATAATGGACTTTGTGATTTATCCCTGGAGTCAGGGTCTAATACTATCAAATTTTTATCCCTGAGTCAGAGTCTAATACATCAAATTGATTAAATATATTACCCTGGAAAGTCAGGGTCTAATACATCAAATAATGTTATTCCCTGGAGTCAGGGTCGTCATACATCAAATAGGATTTATTATCCCTGAGTCAGGCTAATACATCAATATTTATCCCCTGGAGTCAGGGTCCTAATACATCAAGAATTAATTAACCCTGGAGTCAGGGTCTAAAACATCAAATTATTTATCCCTGGAGTCATGGTCTACATACATTCAAATAAATTATTTTAATCCCTGAGTCAGGTCTAATACATCAAAATATTTTTTGCCATGGTAAGATGAGGTGGGAAGGTAGGAGGTTGCAAAAGGATTAAAAGACTAATTGAAATGTAGAATTCTGTGACTCCCTGGGTTCCTAATATGTGGACCTATTTTGTATTATGCAGCATATTCTAGAGAGTGAATTCCCCCTCCTGGCAAATATGGGAGTTCAACTAAAATAAGCACTATTGAATAAAACACTTGTGCTTGTTGTTTTGTGATACTGTTTATGATTAAGCAGACAACAAAAATGGAGACTTGAGCTGCCCACCCCACCATCCCTGTTCTACAGCATGTAAAATAAAGTACATAATGGCTGAATAGGAAATATTTTTTTCTATATTTCTGCAAATACTTTTTGTTTAATTATCCTGTTATACATTTAACCTAATTAACCTAAAATAATTTAAAAAAAAAAAATACCTATAAAAAAAAAAGGTGCTGAGGGTTACTAGGCATCACATCTCACTGCGGCAAGTGCAGAATAGATGTGTATTAAACATATAATTACCCATTTTTTGTTACTCCAGTGTTTTTGTCTATTTTCTGTATGCCAATGTTCTATCAATTTTTTTTTTTTTTTGTGCTTATATATAGTACTATTCATATTTTTTGTGCAATTGGTATGAAAGGCAGATTTTTTCATTGTAGTTTTTGACAGGTACATTAACATAGAATTATTAGTGTACAACCATCATAATGGAGGTGGGATTCAGATGGTGAAGGCACCATCATAATGTTGATGGGTGGGGATTCAAATGGTGAAACATCACTGAAAGATTCAATTGAAGGATTCATTTGTTTCTTTACACTGTAGGGGGAGGGTTCTGAATTTTTGAATAAAGTTGCCCCTCTTTCTGGGGGAAGGGAGACGGGTTGGAGAAGAAATTGACGTAACCATTTGTGGCATGATTGGTGTCTCACTAATTTTTTTTAGTAAAAATAGTCAAGAAAAAAATGAGTTTTTTTTTTTCCACAAATATGGCCGTGTTAATTGTTGTAGGAAATATGTAATTAAATGTTTTTTAATTTAATTTTTTCTTAGCTTTTTGTGAACAGATTCATTTCTTTTTGAAATATGATTGTTGGCTGCACATGGTAATGCAATAAACATTTTCCAGGCCCTTAGTGCATAATGTACAAACCAGTTTTTACCATTTAAAAACATTCGGAAATGTTCTGAGGACTTTAAAATTCCACATTCCTGGACCATGAACTTGCCAAAAACCAACTGGAAACTAGTTTGGTGATAGCAGACTTACATAGCATGGACTATTGACTCTTCTATATGTTCATCTGAGACAATTGATAACCTCACCTTCTGCTGGTGTTACTGGTGTCTGTATTGAATTGAAAAATGACGCTCATTAGCAAACATCTCGAAGTAAAGATAACCTTTTGTTGTACATATCTAATTAGACATGACCAGTATGGCTTTAACTTCAATGTTGTTGTACATATCTAATAACAGACCAGTAGGCTTCCTTCAATGTTTGTTGTACCTCAATTGGACAGACCAGTAAGGTCTTCCTTCAAATGATGTTGTACATATCTAATTGACAGACCAGTAGCCATACCTTCAATTTCCTTTGTTCTTTAGCATTAGTTAGTTATATGTTTCAATCTGGTTATATAAGCAATACCCATCCTGTGGGCGGTATTTCACCCATACCCATCTTGTGGGTGAAGTCACCCCATAACCCATGCCTGTGGGTCGGTAGTACACCTCACCCATACCCATCCTGTGGGTGTAGTCACCCCATACCCATCTCCTGTGGGCGGTAGTCACCCCATACCCAACCTGTGGTTGGTAGTCACCCCATACCCATCCTGTGGGCGGTAGACACCCCATACCCCATCCCTGTGGGCGGTAGTCCACCCCATACCCATCCTGTGGGCGGTAGTCACCCCATAAACCCATCCTGTGGGTGGTAGTCACCCCATACCCATCCTGGTGGGCGGTAGTCCAACCCCATAAACCCAACCCTGTGGGCGGTAGTCACCCCAAAACCCATTCCTGTGGGCGATAGTCTCCCCATACCCATCCTGTGGCAGTAGTCCACCCCATACCCCCCATCCTGTGGGGCGGGTAGTCACCCCTATACCCACCTGTGGGCGATAGTCAAAAGATTACAGAGAGTACCTAATTGGTCCAGGGACTGGACTCCAAAGTTATTGATAGCAGAAGGCAGTTACAGAGGTAATGAATACAACAATTTACAAAGGTACTGAACTCACAATTTACTAAAGTAATGAACTCCAGTAAAGTCTGTCCACAATCAATGAACAAGTTACAAAGGTATTTACCGATTATGCAGAGTTACATAATGGGGTCCCGGACTGGGCCCCCCAAGTTTTGATAAGCTGAACTAGGTACAAAGGTAATGAAGCTCACATTGGGTTACAAAGGTAATGAATCCTGTATGGAATGGTTTTAACTTACATTTTATACATGGCTACAATCATGAAAAATTATAAGTAATGAGCAATTCAACACTTCCACATCCATCACAACTGTAAATGATTATTGGTGCAAAATTTGTATTGTTGAGTGTGTTGTGTGTCCTCTCTCTCTCTCTCTCTCTCTCTCTGTCTCTGTCTCTGTCTGTCTGTCTCTGTCTCTGTCCTGTCTCTGTCCTCTCCCTCTGTCTGTCTCTGTCCTCTTCTCTGTCTCTCTCGCTCAATCTCGCTTTCATCATTATTTCTCGTTACTATCCCTCACACCTCTCTCTCTATCTCTGACTCTCGTCATCTTCTCTCTGTCTCTCTCTCAACCTTTCTCTCTCTCTCTCTCCTCTGTCTCTGTCTGTTCTGTCCTCTGTCTCTGTCCTGTCTCTGTCTCTCTCTCTGTCACTGTCTCCTCTCTACTCTCCCTGGTCTCTGTCTCTCTCTCGAAGATCTCTCAGTCTCTCTCTCCATACAATTCGCGGCCCTCCGGTTAGCTGCTATCCCACTGCCCCACAAGTCCCTTCTTCCCTCTCCTACATCCCGTCCCTCACCATCTCTCTACCTACCCACCTTCTTCCGTCCTCACTCTTCGTTCTCTCGACACATCCTATCCTCCCTGTCTCTCTCACTGAACTTCTCATCAATATCACTTCGCCCTACTCTCCACTCTCCTCTACTCTCTGTCACTCTCAGGTCCTACTCTCCTCGTCTCACTCACTCTTCTCGACTCTTCCCATACCTGCCTTTCTCTCTCGCTTCCATCGGTCTTCCCCTCTCTTTGATCTTCCCTATGCCTCTCCCTCTCTCTCTTCTCTCTCGTCTCTCTCTCTCTGTCTCACTCTGTCTCTCTCTGTCTCTCTGTCTCCAGTTCCAGTCCCACTGTCTCTGTCTCATGATCTCTTCTCCTCTGAGTCTCTCTTCTCATCTCCTCTTCTTTCTTCTCTCTCTTCTCAAATTCTCTCTTCGTTCATCCTCTACACCTCTCTCCTCCCTCATCTCTCTCACTTCTCTCTCCGTCATCACTCTCCCTCTCTCTCTCTCACTCCTCTCTGTCTCTCTGTCTCCAGTCTTCACTGTCTCTCTGTCTCCTCTGTCTCTCTCACCTGTCTCTCTGTCTCTCTCTGACCTCTGTCTCTGTCTCTGTCTCAGTCCTCTTCTTCATACATCCTTTAATACCTATTCCTGTCTCTCCTCTCTCTATCTCAAATATCCCTACAATTCCTCTCTTCTCTCTTCTCGTCGTCTCGCCTCTCTCTGCTCCACCGCCTCTGTCCCCTCATCGACCCCCATATCTGATCGTTACTCACTCTCACCTCTCTGCACGTCTCCTCACACTCTTCTCACACACACACACACACACACACACACACACACACACCCACCTACACACACACACACATGTGCAGTAATTGCTTAATTTACAGTTAGTCAAAAGTCAGGTGTAAATACTCCAGAAAGGTCTGTAAAATACCCTGTGGATAAAATACTTTTGCCATTTCTTGACATTTCTGAGTGAGTGTCTCTAATTTCATTAATTTTATCGCACTCCAGTTACAAAAAGTGACGCAGGGTTGACAATAGTCCAACTGGCAACGTTACATTTCGTTTTGTGTCTACAAATTGGTGGTGGTGATTTAACCTGCCACAGATACTTGTAACCCAGCCCGAGCAGGGCAGTAGTAGACCATCCAAGAGAGTCTGCTTATTTTTTGTTGATGCACCAATCGACCTGTGCTCCTCCAGCATGAGAGAATGATGATAGATTGACTTGAACTTGTGCAATCTCCCCAGAGTCTTAAGTCAATAAAATTCAGTTGAATTCTTTTTCGTGCGTATTATGTTCCTCAAACTACTCACCGTAACAACCAAGATAGTTAATCTACACCCTCTTTGAAAGCATACAGCTAGCCAGTTTATCAGTTCCTAAAACATGCAATCCAAAGACCAGTGTTGATATGGAATCCACAGCCATTTCACTCTGAAAACTCCACTGTCCACAATCTTTACCATACCTGTGTTCTGTGCTTCTGACACAAACATGCCACAATTTATGCTTAATGAGTTGAGAGCATTTATGGATGAAAGAGAATCAGTTACAATTAAACTGTCAATCTTCTACACCCACCTCTGTGGTTGCCTCTCCCATAATCACTCCTGTATCTAATCCTTTTGCTGTCCTCGGCTCAAACCTCTCAGACGTCCCTAACTTCAACGCCTCAGTCTAATCTCGCTCTATTCAGTCTCTCTGCACAAGCCTCATGTATCGACGAGACCTCGTACGACACCTCCTCCCAATCGTCCCTCTACTTCTCAAAAGTCAAAAAAAGGTCCGTTAACACCTCCTACCCATCTTCCACCTCCTCATTTTACCCTCCCTGTCTCTGTCCCTGGTTCTTCCCCTCTCACTGGCTCAGTTACAAGTGTAGAGGTTCACCCTCCTCCTCGTACTAATACCTTCCACCCCTGTTCCCTCCCCAAGTAACTTCCTGATCTTCTGCCAGCCCCTCCCAGTTCTGCCTCTTCTGTCCCCTGCCATGCGTCTCCAGTTTCCCCCCTCCCTTCCACCCTCCACACTTTCGCCCCCCCCCTACCTTGGGTACAGTCCAATACAGTTCCCATCTTTAACCCTCCTCCCCCTACCAATCCCAAAATTGTCTCCCATAAGACGTCTCTGAATTCCGAAAACACATGAAGCAATCTCTGAATAGTATTGCAGAGAGAACCGAAACCATCAATGGACACTGATCCAACCTTTCGCTCTTATACACTCTCCCAGCACCATCTGCGCAACAACTCCTTTTCTTCCTTCACAGCGCACCGTTCCTTCGCTCATAACGTTTTTCCACTGCCTCCGCATGTGACTTTTCTAACCCCTCTAGTCCGAAGAAACCCTCACCTTCGGATTTCTAAGTATCTTAATCATTTGCCAATAATCATGCCAGATAACAGATGGAAATATACGCAGGCCTCTAGGGGTAATCGGGGGTGAGACTTCCCAGATGTAACACACCCAGTTTGCCCCTTTTGGGTTTGCTTACAGGAACCAAAATTATCACTCGTCTGTTATTTCTCACACTCAGGCTATAATTTAATTGTATTCTTCAATCCTTTTCCCTGATGGGACCTTTAATAATGAAAGATGCCACTTCTCTTCTAAACGGGGCACTAGATATTCGGTACTCATCAGCTAATTGTACGAAAACTTCGCTGCATTAAACCACTAGCAGCCCGATCCCACTTACATAGGTGGTATACACTCTGTTCTATATTATCTCTCTCCTTCTCTGGGCATATCTAATCCGGATTTTGCCTTCCTTGTTTACGTCATTTTAACAGTCACCGATTCTGGTTACTTTGGTTTTAATGCCCTACCAATTTCCGTCTGGGGGGGATTCTCACTGTGATTCCCGTGGAATTCAGTTCGGAGGCTTTTCTTCTTGCCACCCACCCCCATCCAAGTTTTTTAAGAAAATACAGGGTACTCACACCCATTTTTGATCCTCGGACTCATTCTCACTCTGCATCATCACTCCCAGACTTGCTCATTCCTCCGCTGCATTTAGTAATTCACTTTGTGTCTGTTCTCCCGAGACTTACATGACAGATGATCATTTCCCAATCATTCTTACTTCCCCATCATATTCGCCACCTCTTCGCACCCCACGCAGGCAATTTAAATCGGGCAAATTGGAACCTTTACTTCACACCTAACTTTTTTTAAAAAGAGGTTACCATCTTCGTCATCCATCGATGAGAGCTTTTAACCACATCTTCCTCGTCCTCCGTTTTCACCGCAAGCTTCTCATTCTATAAACCCCAAACTTCGGCAGGCAATCTCAGAAATGCGTGCCCTTGGTGGTCTCCTGCTTTTTGTGCTCGTGCGAGTACGCTTGCAACACGCTGCCTGGGGCAGGTACCGTAACGATGAGAACCACAGGCGACTCCTTGATTGTTAAAAAAACCAGAAAGTGTGCGATCGAGCAACCGCTCGAGCATCATCCGTGGACGCTAAACTCACTTGCTGCGAGATTAATGTCTCCACCATCACCTCTGCTCACTCTATGAGTTGCATACCTGGAAAAAAGTACAAAACTGAGTGGTAAATTTAGTAGTTTCTCCTGACCGCGGCTCCAGTATCTGCGGGATGCCAGTGTTTGATAATAAGCAAACCCACCTAGATGTTGCCTATGAAATTGGCAATCATCTGGTCCTGTAAATTCTCGAGGGACTCCATCTATGCCCCCATTTCATTTTCCTCAAAGTCTGCCAAGAGTTAGCACCCTAGGACATTTCTTCTCTCAGAGAAGAACAATGTATAATGTGCCTTTTACACTTCAAGAAACTGAGGCAACACTCTCAGCTGTCGATCAATACACGGGCAGCAGTGCCGACGACATACATATTCCGGTATGCTACTACAATTTACCATCAGTCCACCCTCTGGCAAGTCCTATTACGCCTTTACAATCTTATTTGGTCACAAGGAGTACTTCTTCCACATGCGGGTTGTGGAAATCCCCCATTGTTCTCTCCCCTTTCCACAAACCAGGCACACGTGACATGAAACCTTCTCCACTATCACCTAAAAAAAAAAAAAACAATCCTCTTACCAGTGCAGTTTGCAAAGTAATGGAACGCCTAGTAAATAAGACGTTTAGTGGTG
The DNA here is from genome assembly GCF_026875155.1 of Cherax quadricarinatus. Lineage (NCBI taxonomy): Eukaryota > Metazoa > Arthropoda > Malacostraca > Decapoda > Parastacidae > Cherax > Cherax quadricarinatus. The sequence continues at coordinate 45,348,055 of NC_069427.1, forward strand.
GTATTTTATTAGAGACACACAACAGTCTCGTCCAATCGTCAAAAATGGCTTTCCGTAAGGGACGTTCTACCTTAGACCCCTTACTACGCTTGGATCGTTATGTACATTTTGTAAATGCCTTTGCGAATAACCACTCAGTTATTGCCATATTTTTATGAACCTTGAGAAGGCATATGACAAACTTGGAGGTATAATATTTTAGCCCAAGCCCACCCCTAAGGCCTTCGAGGCAATCTACCATCCTCCTTAAGAACTTTTTAACTGACAGGTATTTCCGTTTCGGGTTTAATAATGTGCACTCCCCGGACTTTAAATCCAAATTCTGAAGGTGTCCCTCCAGGGATTGTCTAAGCACAACACTTTTACTCCTTGCTATAAATGATTTGCCTCTATCCCTTCCATCAAATAATTGGTCATCACTCTATGTTGATGACTTCGCTATTGCCTTAGCATCGCTGACTGTCACCTCATTACAGTATTCTCATCCAAAACATGCAGACGACCGAGTTTTCCAATTGGGCCACCACACGTGGATTCTAAAATTTTCCACACTAAAACCCACCAGACACGTTCACTAGACTCGACACCCCCTCCTGAGGCCCCACCCCCCCGCGCTCTGTCATCTCCCGATCATCCTTTTGTACCTCTAAGGCTCCACGTATCCCTGAAACGTAACCAGTCAAGTTTCTGGGCCTCCTCTTTGGATCGAAGGTTATCCAGGAAACCTCACAATTACCTCTCCTGAAGGCAACATGTCACGAGCCGGCTGAACCTTCTTAAAAAACCCATGCTCATCTTTCATTGGGGAGCTGATAAAAATGTATATTCTGGTTATAGTCGAACCCTCCTTTCGCCTACATTCCACCCTTATTTTATCGAAAACTTATTATGGTGACCAGATCTATTCAGCCTGCATCTCCTTGCTACACTCGTTATCTAGCCTTAACCCCATTCAACACCAGATAACGTGTTAAGCCTTGGTGCTTTTTCCGCCTCTTCCCCCTGATCGAGAGCCTCTATCACAGAACGAACGTTCCATCCTTATCCGATTCGCCGTGAGATGCCCATTGCCATGCACTACTATGTTTACGAGCTCTCTCAATGATCTCCGCAATCCATCCATTTATAGAATGAGTCACTTATATTAGTAACATTCATTTATTTTATGTTCTACCGCCCCTGTTTTACAGCCATCCTTCTCTCTTCGCGCTTCATCGCTCTTAGTCTCTCTTCAAAACAACCACCTTTCTATGTACATGTAGCATCTCACTCACTTTTCCCTACCCCCCTGCCCTGGGAAGTACCAGCTGTTCTTGTCTGTTCTTTCTCCCTCCCCTTGCTCAGAAAGAGCCCACCATGTCTACTGGTCGCTTCCCGCTCTCTATTTTCTTGGCCCACTTTTCACTCTCATTCTCATGCCATTGCTGTGTAACAGATGGGCCTTCTAAGTCTTTCCTGAACGGCGTAGGATTTCGCAAGCAGTGTTTTTCCGGGCAGCGTCGTACAAGGGCAATTACTATCTTCACTAGTACTTTTTACTGCTGAAATTATAAGCCATCCTTACAGCACATAACCGATTGCACTATCCTGTGTCATCATAATGGTTGTCTCAGACTCCCTTTAGTGCTTTACAGGCTATAACAAAAATTTGATACACCTCACCCCTAGTCCTCCGTATCCAAAACTTTGGCTACGCCCCCCCCCCCCGCCCCCCCCCCCATCTTTACCAAGCATAAATGATATTGTTAGTATGTTGGGACCCTGTCATGTTGACGTACAGGTCAATGAAACAATTCAGACTCTGCAGCGCGGTCCAAGCAGTTACATTACCTACCAGTTTCTTATAGAGGTATTCCATTTACCGGACTATTTTGCTGCTATAACTTCCCACCTTCACACCCGTTGGCAACAACGTTTGGTTCCACAATGCTCGGCAACAAACTCAATCTATAAAAACCGAGTATGAAGGTTCCTGGCCGACCTTCTTATCAACAAGCGTCCGAGGTAGGAGACTATACTACTCTCTTACAAGCTTCTCCCGTACTTCGATTGAGTCCAGCGACTCCGTCTTACACATGGATATTATCTACATTGGAAAAGTGCGTCTTGCTCTCTCAGAGTGAAGAAATTGCCACAAGTCTCCATTATCATCACCACATTCTGTTTGGACTGCCCACTTATATCACCGAGCACGCAGAATTTACCTCTGTGTCGTCTTCGTCCTCCGCTACTCACCTCATATACCTTCCCTTCCACAGCCTGAAGGACCCACCTTTCATCCGACTCTCTCATTGACTTTTTGACAACAACTGACTTACTACTTCACAAATTCTTGATAGCCTTCAACCCTTTCTACTTTCATCTCGTTTCTACCCTCTACCCCCGTACAATCCCCTGACCCCGCTATTTTTTCTGTATACCTGCTGACCATCACCCCGCCCCCACCCTTCTGCCATCAAATACCTCGCTTCCCTTCCCTACCCTGCAGCGCGTGTATAGCCCCGTTGTGGCTTAGCGCTTCATTTTTTATTATAAAATAATAAAAGTGCTCTCCACCAAAGTCTCTTAGAGTCAGTTTGAGTTTCTGAGGTCACTAAAAAGCACCTTTCCCAGTTAGTTTAGAATTATGTTTATTAATGCACCCCAATTACCCATCCTGGTGGTGGCGGGTAGTCAAAAGATTACAGAGGTACATAAATGGTCCAGGGACTGGACTACCAAAGTTTTGTGATAGCTGAGCAAGTTACAGAGGTAATGAACTCACAATTTACAAAGGTAATGAAACTCACAATTTACAAAGAGAAGAACTCACAAATTTACAAAGGTAAGCACTCCAGGTAAGTCAGGTCACAATCATGACAAGTTACGAAAGGTATTAACAGATTACCAGAGGTACGTAATGTTGTCCAAGGGGACTGCCCCCAAGGATTTGATAGCTGACCAGGTACAAAACATAGCTTTTGTGTACAGTTTTTTTAGAATATTGCAATAACCTGCTGGTCCATGGACTGCAGGAGAGGAGTTGGATTAGGAGCAAATAACTTCAACCTTAATGAATTTCATGTCCCCAAAAAGTCCTCTGCCACATCTGTATGATGACCAGGTGCATGTGGACCTAATACCAGGAGGCACTAAAGATTCTACTTTCTTATCTGTTAGGTAATCTTTCACATTGGGGCAAATGCCAAGGTGTAAACCAGGTCATAGAAAAAGTCCCTAGTGACCCATTCCGTTACTGGTATTGCCCTCCACAGCACACACATAATTCTCCTTGAGAGGACATTCTTTTGCCTGAAACGGTCTGGGAGTTTCCAAGAGTGATACACTAATAAAAGGCTTCACTTTGGCAATCACCATAGCATTCGGATCACATCAACAAGTAAGCCCTGTCTTTCTATAGGCTTAGTCCCTGGGAGTGCCTTTTCCTCCTGATTAATGTAGGTCCCTGCTTGGCATTTTCTTCTTGCGAAAAACGGCCTGTTTCATCACAATTAAACACTTGTATTTCATGGTTTTCAGTCCTCACTGTCTTTGTACTCCGTGAATTTCCAGCACATAATTTTTCCAGCGCTTTGTGGGTCCGAACTGGCAGCCACACCAATATGCCATATCACACTATGTATCCACTACGCTTCTTAAAAATAATCTCCTCAAAACCAACCATACTGGCCTTTAAATTCACTCACATCAATCACTATTGCAGGCCAATTTTTTTTAATTAAATCCACATGCAACTTCCCCCAGCCTATTCGCTTATGCATCGCGGTTGAGATGACCATCCTTCACCTGCTAGCTGTTTTTCATTTGATCCTCCCCAATAAGAGTCTCTCAACATCTTCCATCAACTTGCAATCTCTGTTTCGAAAACACAGTTAAACCTTTTGGCAAGAACAGTCCTCCTTGATTGCCTTTCTGTTGCCGCACGTACTTAGATAGCGATGGTTATTAGGTTTTCTTGTACAATCCAGGCCAGGTCTGCGACAACGCCCCTCCACTTTCATAACTTTAACAATGATCTCTTTCTTCATCTCTATGGTAATTCTCACTCACCCTTATTCCTCTTCCCAGTAGGGGTTGCACGTAGAAGCTTTCTTGGGGCCCATGGTCACTTATTTTCCAGATAAAATCAACCAAAACACTGTAATAAATATGAAATGTGTCCGCATTGTATAGCTTGTGATGTTACCGTGGAGGCTGGCTGAAAACAATTGCCACCGTTCGGCACAATGTGGAGGCTGGTTAAGGGCGCACATGTAATGGATGCGTCACGCACGAAGCCATGAGCGAGTTTTGTGAGCTGTATGCGGGCAAAATTTTTGCGAGATAATAGCGAGCGGTATGCGGATTAGAACGTTATGTGATTTGCGTACGGTATACCGGGGGTCCACTGTATAAATAGACACTAACTACTGTGCTGAGCTGTACTTTCTTCAAGAGATTGATGGACTGAATAATCATCAACATTCAGGCTTGAGGGACTAGATTACCTCAAACACCTCCCTCTCCGTCTATACCTTCCTGCTTTGTAAAAGAACAGATGAAGCCACTGGTGTGTGTGAAAACATATTCCTTCAATAAAGATTCCATAGTGTTACAAATAAGTGTCTCAGTTCTATCAACCTGGTCGGTTTCAAAACTATTCATCATAAAATCCTAAACACGCAGCCTCTCCAAAAATACACTTGTTTTTCCATTTGAAATCCTTGTTCAAACAAAAAATAGAGATACCTCTAGTTCTCAGAATACGTAATAATAATAATAACCATGAAAGTTTGTGGTTTATACACAGCGTTCCATGTAATTGCATCAGACCAACTTAAATGACCCATAAAGCACACTGGGGGTGGGGGCACTCCGCCCGGGTTCAAAGAGGGCCGTACCCATTCTCTGGAAATTTTACAAGTCAAATACAGTTGTCCCCCACCTTACGATATTAATCCGTTCCTGAGAGCTCATCATAAGCCGAAATTATCGTAAGGCGAATTAATTTTCCCTTTAAGAAATAATAGAAATCAAATTAATCCATGCAAGACACCCCAAAGTATGAAAAACAAATTTTTTTGCCACATGAAATATTAATTTTAATACACAAACTGAAGAAGACATGCACAATTACTACTGTACTAAGAATAGAATACATGACACTTACCTTTATTGAAGTTCTGGTGATGATGGGATGGGAGGAGTGTGTGGAAGTTATTGTTTAGAAGGGGAATCCCCTTCCATTAGGACTTGAGGTAGCAAGTCCTTTTTTGGGGTTACTTCCCTTCTTCTTTTAATGCCACTAGGACCAGCTTGAGAATCACTGGACCTCTGTCGCACAACAAATCTGTCCATAGAGGTCTGTACCTCCCATTCCTTTAAGATTTGCCTAAAATGGGCCACAACATAGTCATTGTAATAGTAACCACCAGCAAGGCCTTGCAGTAGCTGTGTTAGGTATTTCATCCATAAAGGTTTGCACTTCAACCCACATTTTGCAACACATTTCCTTAAATCCCTTTGAAGTAGCACAATGGTATCCACAACTGGCATGGCTTGTCAGTGATTAGCCCCAAACCCTTCAAAATCTTTCTTATTTCCTAAGCTAATTCTCACCCGCCCTTTTACCAACCGGTTGTACTAGAACATTCTTGGGGCCCAATGATAACTTATTATGCAGTACAAGCACAAAAAACACTGGGATAAGGTGAAATGAAACCGAATGTTATGCGTGGAAGCGACAGGCACTGGCTGGCTTTAAACACTGGTGCTAAGGGGCCACAACAAGTGATGCGTCCCGGACGAAATCACGTAAAAGTGATTTATTTATATATTATTTATTTTTTTTTTTTTTTTTAGGGCCAGTGAGGCGAGGCAAAATTTAATTGCTTAAAATGTAATGTATGTGGATTGAAAAATGTAATTGCGATGCCGATCGTAGGCGGGGGTCCCCTGTATTTCCTGTAACTTGAGCTCAATTTTCCGACTACTTCCAGTCGTGAACAACCAATCAAAATCTCTTTTTATTTCAGTAATGTCTTCCACTCTATCAAGAAGCAACTAATAAAACTATAAAAATCATCGGAGAAAACACAGCAAGTTGCTATTTTAAGCCACACACATGGTCACAGTGAATATAATGCAGAGAATCTATAGTTTGGAAATTAAGAGGAGATGTGGAGTTACTAAATGTATTATCCAGAGGGCTTAGGAGGGGTTGTTGAGGTGGTTCGGACATTTAGAGAAGATGGAATGAAATAGAATGACTTGTAGAGCGTATAAATCTGTAACGGGAGGAAGGCAGGGTAGGAATCGGGCTAGGAAAGGATGGAGGGAGGGGGTAAAGGAGGTTTTGTTTGTAAGGGGCTTGGATTTCCAGCAAGCATGTGTGAGCATGTTAGATAGGAGTGGAGACAAATGGATTTTAGAACTTCACGTGCTGTTGGAGTGCGAGCAAAGTAACATTTATGAAGGAATTCAGGGAAACTGGCAGGCCAGACTTGAGTCCTGGAGGTGGGAAGTACAGTGCCTGCACTCTGAGGGAGGGGTGTTAATATTGCAATTTTATAACTGTAGTGTGAGCGCACCTCTGGCAAGACAGTGATAGGGTGAATGATGAAAGTTTTTCATTTTTGGGCCACCCTGCCTTGGTGGGAAATGATCGATGTGTTAAAAATAAAAATAAAATCACACAGTCACAGTTTTGTTTGTCCCTTTATGCACTGCGCGGGGCAAGATTTTTTTTATATGGTGCACACTCGCTGCACAGACCTTTTCTTATATCTAGGCAAAAATTTACTGCTCACAGCTTATCTGAGTGAGCTGAGCTTGTGACATACAACTACATGACAGTCCCTGGCCTAAATTTCGTAGTTCCATGTGATGGCCAGCCAAGTGTTGCAGATGCATGGAAGAGGCAGTAAGCTGCTGAAACCCTTAAATAATTTTTTACGAGGGAAGTGAGGCACAGGTTAGTGTTTATACGAAAGAAGGGAATTTCTTCCAGTAAGAGTTACCCTTTGCAAGAGAAATTAGTCAATAGTTGTTAAAAGGGATTTAAATTAAGAGTTTAGTGGTACTGATACTTGTACAAGGATCAGCAAAGGGGAAGTTGGTTGAATGTGATGTCTGAGTTTAGTGTGTGGTGTGGATATATAAAGAATAAGAAATGGTAAAACATTGAAGAGTAAAAGTTGCAATATTATTGTTGGAACAGTTCATGAGAGAGTTCATGGAGAGAAAAATTTTAGATAACATTTTGGTTGATCTGGATCATTATTAAATCAAGTCTTGTTCCCTGATAATGGTGCTGCATAATCGCATGGCTTGTTTGGCAACGCACTTACCTCACACTGAGTGTCCATGGTTCAGTTCCCGATATAGGTGGAAACACTGGGTATGTTTCCTTATTCCTGCTGTCCCTGTTCACCTGGCAGTAAGTAGGTACCTGGGCATTAGCTGACTGATATGGGTTACTTCCTAGGGGACAAGATTGAAGGACCCCTATGGAAATAAGACAGATAGCCCTCGATGACAAATTGAGTTTTTAGGTTTTCCTGGGTGGCTAACTCTCTGGGCTAAAAATCCAAACAAATCTCATCTTATGATGAACCAGATCAGACCAAAACATGGGCTAAAGATTACTCTCCAAACTGCAGGTCTGCTTGAATTATTAAGCAGTAGTGTGTGGTGTGAAATTTATAAAGCAATGAGCAATAGAAAGAAAAAAAAATAGGTGTATAAAGTGGGTGACTTGGTGGAAAGGTGATATAAGTATCTAAAGACAGGTTGGGAGGGAGGCTTAAAAAAAGATGGCACAAGGATATTTGATCAGACTGATTAGAGATGAGTGATCCATGGGATTTTATGTGCTATTAGTTAACATGGTAATATATCTGGAGGTATTGAAGGAAAAAAGCTAAGTCAAATGTGTGTCTTGGTGGTTGGGAAGTACTGTACACTGCCTGCATTCGAGTGAAAGGTTATGTCTGTTAAGAGTAATGATATTCGTTTATTTTAGTAACATGTCCAAAAATTTTTCAGCCGTTGATGAGACAAAGCCATAGAGGGAAAAACCC
>NC_069427.1:45356614-45366614 GCF_026875155.1 Cherax quadricarinatus
TTTCTTGATAAAAGCCACACACACACACCACAACACACACTCAGAAGCCAAAGGGATGTTAGAATATTTCTTCACCCACATATTTTAGGAAATGGAATGTCGGGCAAGTGAAGTAGTGGAGGCGGGGAACAATACATAATTTTAAGTCGGGGAGTAAAGCTCATGGAGCAGGGAGAGGGGGGGACCCAGTAGCGGTCATGAAGGGCGGGGCCAGGAGCTGAGTATCGCCCTCTGAAACCAAAATTAGGTGAGTACCACACACACACACACCAACCACACACACCACACACACACACACCACCCACACACAAAGCTGAGTCTCGACCCCTGAAACCCACAATTATGATACACACAGAATGCGGAAAAAATGAGGCACTAAACTCAAAATGGTCCTGACATTTTTGTGTGCAGAGTCTGGAAAAGATTACAGGGGGTGGTGGAACACCTGTAATCGTCACAGGCACAACACCAGACACAAACATCTTACGAATTCCCCGTGTCCGACAAAACCTTTAAAAAAAATTCAATGTATTCAAAGGCCCCAAAAATCGGGAAAATACCTCCCCTGAAAATTCTAAAACGCAGACCATTCATCACCTTCAAAACTACCATCAGAAAACATCTTATTCCCTGATACACCCTGTCAACTAATTTACACAATACCCCCGGGTGGTTAAAAACTTACACCATCACCCATTTGACCATAAAAGAAATTCAATCTCAATCTCAAAATAATGAATCTTAAAAGTCATAAGTTGGCCTGTGTACCCCATTACTGAAACTAGTATGGGCCCAAAAAACAAAAGATTCACTTTCTAAACTCACAAACTGTATTTGTCACTACCCCAAAATCCAAATTTCCCTCTAATTTTGTAATTTTTAAATTTAAAGATTTAATTTAAGTCTGCCCGAAATGCCCACCAGCTGGGGTGTTCAGTGGTACACTCTACAATTATTTTTATAAAATTTTTAAACCACAAAAACCAAATTCTGTAAACTCACATTGTAATCCTTATAGAGAATAAACTTTGAACAAGATTAAAATAAAAACCGCAGGGGTTTCAGGAAGGGCCCAATCCGTGTCACAACCTTCTGGAGTTTTAGAAAAGGGTAACAAAAGTAAGACACAGAGGAGGGGGGGGTTGATTCCCTTTCTAACGCAAAAGGGCCCTTTTGACATGTTCCCCACAAGAGATTAGGGGAAAGAAGCGGGGATCAGGAAAATAAACAGGGAGGGCATGAAAATGGATCAGGGAATACCTGACAGGGAGGCAACAACGAGTCATGGTACGTAAAGAGGTATCACTGGGCCCTGTGACGACGGGCCCACAGGAGTCAGTTCCAGGACCGGCATTTTTTATATATGCGAAGACTGATGGAAGGAATAATCTAAAGTGCCCTATTGAGACCTGTGAAGTTTTATGAGAAGAATTAAATCGGATGAGGATGAGCAAGACTGCAAAAAACCTGGCAGGGGACATGGGCCAGAAACTGGCTTCTCGAATGCAACCCTCCAAACAAAGCTGAAGATTGGGGGGGACAAAGAAGACTGCAGACGAGTATAGGGTAGGTGGGCAAAGATCAGACCTCACTCAGGGAGAAAACCCGGGGGGGACCCCTTTAAACCGAGCACGTCACCGGAGGCACACATCAACCAAATAACCTGCAGCATACGGGTGCCTGGGAAACCCTTTGAATAGCGTTCCGTACCTTAATAAGGAATCGTTCAAGACACTGTACACGTGTAGTTGGGCCCTTTCTGGAGTATGCAGCACCAGTCTGGGAAACCCACACCTGGGTCGAGGCCCCCTCAAAAAGTTAGAGAAAGTACAAAGGTTTTTTTTCAACAAGGCTATCCCCGGCTCAGGGGGGAAAGTCGTATGAGGAAAAGGTTTTAGGGGAATCGGGGCTGACGACACGGAGGCAGAAGGGGCAGGGGGAACATGATAACACATAAAGTACTGGGGGGAATAGACAAGGTGGACAGGAAAAAGGATGTTTCCCGAGAGGGGGGGACGGGACAAGGGGTTTTATAACTGGAAGCGAAGACTCAGACTTAGGAAATATTCTTCAGTCTAGAGTTGTCACAAATGGAATAGCCCGCAAGTGAAGTAGTGGAGGCAGGGGCCATACACAGTTTTTAAAAAGGGGGTATACAAAGTCAGGGAAAGAGAGAGAGGAGGACCCCCTGCGATCGTGAAGGGCGGGGCCAAGGGGTACGACCCCTGCAACCACAATTGGGTGGGACAATTTGGTGGGGGTACACCACACACCAACTCACACACACCACACACAACACACTCAACCCCACACACCACACACAACAACACCACACACAACACACAAAACACACACACACACACAACCCATCACACACCACACCCCACCACACACACACACACACACCTCCACACCCCACACACAACACACACACAACACACACCAACACACACACACACACCAAATACCACCCACACACACACACACACACACCACACACACTCACACACACACACACACACACTCACAAACACACAACACACAAACACAACACCACACACACCACACACACACCCCACACACACACACCCAACATGGGGGGGTGCAGACTTTTGGGGACAAAGGCTCCAAACCTTCGTGTTTTTGAGGGGTGCAATAACCCCTAGCAGTAATCAGTGGTAAGTGACAAAGTCAGTGAACAAACCTACAGTGATAACTATAGTTATTAGTTTGAAAAATTCGAGGGAAAACCTAAATTCAGTGATTTTCTTTAAAAGTGCCAAACCGTTGTGGGTCTACTAGGCACTGTTTGCCACACAGATACAACATAAAAATATCAAAGTGATGGAAAAACGGGTGATCAAGAATTACCAGCGTTTGGTTAACAAGCGAAATGTGGGGCACGTAATGTGGAGGAGTGAAAAAAGTAATCCAAAAGGAGAAAGAAAAAATAAAATATTCAACAAGGAAGGTGGCAGTAGGCCCCTACTGAAGCAGTGACGTCAACAACTTTTGTAAGGCCACTATACATATAAAGTGAACACTAATGTGAAGTGTATTCTTAATAATGAAAAGTGAAATCACTTGAGGAACGCAGGATGCAATGAGCATATATGATTATAAAAAACATCAATCACGGTGAGAGAGTTACAAATAGTGAAGAGAAGCCAATGTACGACCACTAACGTCAATCACTTCTGGCAACTTTGTCATCACACCGCGTCAGTGTCAAGTATTCCACCTTTAGGTTGCATTTTGCAGATTGAGTCTGTCCCTCTGCATCACTGTTAGATAACTGGTCACTCACACCTAGCAACCACATTAACAGAATAGAGGTAGAATGCAATAGAGGAGATTGCAAAGAGTAAAGCCTAGTGAGATAACGTCAGACACTTAGCTGAGACAAGCCTAAATTTTACAACCTAGGAACTTTCTGAATTTTTTAGAATAGAATCGATAATGTTACAATATTGGAAAGCTTAGAAGTACTGGTATCGGTACCGTATTCATTAGCAGTATGAATACTAGAAGTGGGGTGCACACACCCACACACAACACACACACACACACACACGAACACACACACACACACACCCACCACACCCCACACACACACACACACACAACACACACACAATCACACACGCACCCACATGCACACAAACATGCCACACACATTACATACACAACCACACACACACATACACACACACACACACACACACACACGACTCACATACACACCCACACACACATACACACTACACATACACACACACATACACACACACACACTCAACACTCAACACACACTACACACACATACACACACACACACCACACACACACACACACACACACACACACACACACATACACACACCCACAACACACACACACCCACACCACACTACACACACATACACACGCACACACATACACACGCACACACATACTCACGCACACACATACACACCACAACAACACACACACACACAACATACATAACATCACACACACACATACACCACACACACACACACACATACACACACACACACACACACACGACATACACACGCACACACATATCACACGCACACACATACAACACGCACACACAACACTACACACACACACACGCACACACATACATACATACACATACACACACACACACACAATACACACACACACACACACATACACATACACACACACACACATACACATACACATACACACACCAACGTGACAAGCACTTGTTAGCTGTAGTACACTATCGCAAACACACACATACACAGGATTTCCACACCGTCCTGGGGAACTGACCCATCTGAACTTTCTCCTAACACCCCCCTCTCCCCCCCCCTCTCTCTACCCTAAGTAGACCTATCCTCTCCTTTCTCATCTCTTTACCTAATACTCTACCCTATCAATCTACTCTACCTATCTCTCTATCTTCCCTCTCCCCATCTCTCCCCTCTAACATCTCTTACCTCTAACACCTCCCCCCTCTAACATCTCTCCCCCTCTAACATCTTCCCATCCCATTATCTCTCCTCTCCCTTTCCCCGAGTCTCTCTCCCATCCTCCCCTCCCCTCTCCCCTTTTCTCTAGCCTCTCTCCCCTCTCGCCTCCCGCCCCCCTCTTTTCCCCCCTTCTCCCCCTCTCTGCCCCCTCTCTGCTCCCCCCTTTTGCCTCTCTTTCTATCTCTCCCTCACTCCCCCCCCCCCCCTCCTCCCTCTCTCTCAATCTGTCTCTCTCTTCTCTCGTCTCTGCTCTCTCGTCCATTTTCCCTTCTAACTCGCCCCTCCTCCTACTCTTCCCTCACTCGGTCTCTCTCTCGCCCCTGTCCCTTTCCCTTGCTCTCTTGTCTCACAAAAAAAAGGAGAAGGGTGGGGACTCGCAGAACCAAGGATCCGATGAGAATGGGTTTCGTAGGGAGTGTGGATGGAGGACAATGAAAAGATGAACAAGAGTGGGGAGAGAAAAATTATGAGAGCTTTCTGAAAAAATGAGAAAGAGCTCTCTGTGAAATTGGGAAAAGAGGTTGGAGAATGGGAGACAAAGACTTGGAGCACCGGGTCGAAAACTGCAGTACCCAGATAAAGGGTCCTAGAAGTTGAGATAAATAGGCTGAAGCGAGTACAGGGCAGTGAACCCAGAGAAGACACAGCATGTGAAGCTGCGAGGCCGAACAGGAAGGAAGGTGAATTATGAATTATGCTAAGGCAATTCAGTCTGCCAAGGAGGCCCAAGGAGTGAAAGGGAAGATCAGCTGGTTGCAGGATGGAGAGGTGAAGTCAAATGCTGGAGGCACAAACCAGGCTTATCAAGAGCCACTGGAAAATCAAGGAGAAACTGACCACATACGGCAGGATCCAGAGTCAAAGAGGGTGAGGCAATGGGAGGAAGAAAGGGCCAAAATCACCTGTTTATCCATGGGCTTCAGGAGAGAGAGGAAAGACACACACTGAAAGGCAGCAGGAAGAAGAAAGGAGATTGAGAAAATCAGCACGGAAATAGGTGAAGAGATGGACGAGATTGTAAATTTTCAGAAGAATAGGGGGGTACTCGAAGGGGATAAACCGACCATTCAAGCTGAGTCTCAGGACGGAAATACAGTGTGGGCGGAACAGATCCCCTACAAGAGAAACCCACGATTGAAATACTCCGGAAGAGTACAGCGGGTGTTTCCTAGACAGCGACAGAACAAAACAGAACGACAGCAGCTAGAGGGAGAGGACAAAAAGCGAAAGGAGCTAGGAAAAGAGACAAGGAGGTGACCAGCAGAGGTCAGTCAGAACAACAGAACACAAGGGCAAGCACACACACAACTATTCTCAGAACCAACAACCTATCACACCCATCCCAACACACACTACAACCATACCCACAGCCACCTCCCAACACCGAGCTATTGAATCCCACAGTATGCCACCAGGTCTCCCCACCCTCACAGGCCCCCCAAACCACAGTGTTGGAAAGGAAACTGAAGGTATAGTACACAAAACGCTGAAGAATAACAAATAAGTGGAGAGTGGCATGAAAGATTCAAAGAAGCTTCACCGGACATCATAGCACTCACAGAAACCAAGCTTACAGGTATGATAACAGATCGATCTTTCCAACGTGATACCAAATCCTGAGGATAGACAGAGAACAGGGCGGTGGAGGAGTGGCGTTGCTGAGCAAAAATAGCTGGAATTTTGATGAGCTGGAGAGAGGAACAGCGGAGAAGCAGAGTGATTACATAGCGGGAACACTTCACATCTGAGGTTCCCAAGGTGGTAATAGCAGTGATGTGTAATCCCACCACCACAGAACAGCAAGGAGGCCAGGCACATGAGAACACGAGACAATAGAGCGATGGTTGCCACACTGGCTAGAGTGGCCAGACAAGCTCATGCATGCAGGGCAAAGCCGCCTGATCGGGTGACTTTAACCACAAGGAGATCGATTGGGAGAACTGGATCCCACATGGGGGCCGAGATACATGAGGGCTAAAGAGGATGGAGTGGTACTGGAGAACTTCATGTGCCAACACGCTAGGGACACACAAGAGAGAGGAGAGGATGAACCCGCAAGGCTGACTTAGTATTCACATTGAGTAGTGCAGATATCGAGGACATCACATATGAAAGACCCCTTGGCCATGACCATGGTTTTTTAAGCTTCGAATACACAGTAAGAGCTTACAAGTGAGGGAGAAGCAGGGAGGCCAGACGAATGAAGCCAAACACAAGGAAAGGGACTACACAGGAATGAGGAACACCTGAACGGGGTTCGATGGGACAGAGAAACTGGCAGGGAAAGTCCCAAGATAATGAAGATGATGGAATATGGTAGCAACACAATGCAAGAGGCTGAGGAAGTTGTACCAAGGGTAACAGGATTAATTGAAAAAGGCCAGGATGAGCCCATGGTTTACCCAAAGGTGCAGGGAGCAACAACAAGTGTTGCTAGGGGAATGGAAGAAATATAGAGGCAAAGGACCCAGGAGAAAAGGAGAACAATCGGAAGCCAGAAACGAATATGCACAGATAAGAAGGGAGGGCCCAAAGACAATATAAAAATGAACATATCAGCAGCGAAAAGCCAATCTGACGCCAAACTGTTGTGTACAGCCACATCAGGAGAAAACAACAGTCAAGGACCAGGTAATCAGGCTAAGGAAGGAAGGAAGAGACCAACAAGAATGACCGTGAAGTATGTGAAGAACTCAACAAGAGATTCAAAGAAGTGTTCACAAGGAGACAGAAGGGACTCCCAGAAAGACGAGAGGTGGGGCACACACCCAAGTGCTGGACACAGTGCACACAACCGAGAAGAAGTGAAGTGGCTTCTGAGTGAGCTAGATACTTCAAAGCAATGGGGCAGATAACATCCTCCCCATGGGTATTGAGAGAGGGAGCAGAGGCCGCTATGTGTAACCCTAACAACAATATCAATACATTCTATCGAAACAGGGAGATTGCCTAGCATTGGGGGGGGGTGGAAGACAGCAATTAGTCCCAATCTTTAAAAAAAGAGACAGAACATGAAGCATTAAACTACAACCCATGTCACTGACATGTAGACGCATGCAAAATCATGGAAAAGATTGCCAGGAGAAGAATGGGTGGAAACATCTAGAAAGGAATGATCTCATCACCAGCGTCAACAATGGTTTCAGAGATGGGAATTCCTGTTGTCACAAACCAACTGGAGTTTCTACTGACATGGGACAGCAGTAAGACAAGAAGATTGAGAGTGGGGTGGATTGCAATTTTCTTGAACTGCAAGAAGGCTTTTGACACAGTACCACACAAGAGATTAGTGCAAAAACTGGAGGACCAAGCAGGGATAACAGGGAAGGCACTGCAATGGATCAGGGAATACTTGTCAGAAGACAGCAGAGAGTAAGAGTACGTGGCGAGGTGTCGAAGTGGGCACCTGTGACCAGCGGGGTCCCACAGGGGTCGCAGTCCTAGGACCAGTACTGTTTTCTGGTATTTGTGAACGACATGACGGAAGGAATAAACCCCGAAGTGACCCTGTTTGCAAATGAACGTGAAGATGATGAGAAGAGTACATTCGATCGAAGACCAGGCAAGAACTACAAAGGGATCTGGACCAGCTGCAGACCTGGTCCCCAGCAACTGGCTCCTGGCGTTCAATCCCACCAATGCAAGAGTCATGAGGATTGAGGATGGCAAAGAAGACAGCAGACAGAGTACAGTCCTAGGGGGCCTGAGACTACAATCATCCACTCTAGGAAATAGATCTTGGGTGAGTATAACTCCAGGCACACTCCTGAAGCGCACATCAACCAAATAACGCCACAGCATATGGGCGCCCCTGGCAAACCTCAGAACAGCATTCCGACATCTAATGAAGGAATCTTCAGGACAATCTACAACCGTGTACCGTTCAGGCCCATAATTAGAGTATCGACACCAATTTGAACCCACACCTACCTAGCATGTAAAGAACTAAGAAATGCAAAGGTTTGCAACAAGACTAGTCCCAGAGTTAAGAGGTATGTCCTATGAGGAGAGGTTAAGGGAAATCACCTGACGACACTGGAGGACAGGAGAGATAGGGGGGACATGATAATTGACTTACAAAATACTGGAGAGGAAAAGACAAGGTGGACTAAGACCAGATGTTCCAGAGATTGGACACAGTAACACGGGACACAGTTGGAAGCTGAAGACACAGATGAATCAAAGGGATGTTAGAAAGTATTTCTTCAGCCACAGAGTAGTCAGGAGTGGAATAGTTTGGGAAGCGATGTAGTGGAGGCAGGACCATAACAAGCTTAAGGCAAGGTACGATAAAGCTCATGGTTCAGGAGAGTGACCTAGCAGCGACCATGAAGTAATCGGGCCAGGAGCTGGACTCGACCCCTGCAAAACCTCAACTAGGTAGTACACACACTCCAATACACACGTCACAATTACATACACACATCACACACACACACCTTATAATACACACACACACAATACATAAACATGCACACACTACAACACAACACACAACACAATACACACACACAATACACACACAATACACACACACAATACACACACAGCACACATACACACACACACAATACACACACACGCAATACACACCACACACAATACCCACACAATACACACACCACAACAACTACACACCACAATACACACACAACACCTAATACACACACAATACACACACACAATACACACACACACCACAATACACACACACACAATACACCACACAAGCACACAATACTCACACCATACTCACACACTAATACACACACACACACAATACACACACACACTACCACACACACACAACACACACACACAACAATACACACATACACACACAATACACACACAACACACACACACAATACACCACCACAATACACACACACAATACACACACAGTTTCTGTGCTTCCGACTACATAGTTGAGCCCAAGTGGAAGAGTACAGGAATAGGCTGGGAAAAACCAGAACTACAAAAGGGGAACTACCAGGCATGAGGAACTTCTTCAAGACCTTCAGTGGGAGAGGGAACTGACAAGGAAACCAGTACAAAAATGATGGACCTATGGTAGCAACAAAATGCAAGGAGGCAGAGGAGAGGTTATTTCCCAAGGAAACAGACATAATGGGAAAACAAACGAGTCCTTGTTCACCCAAAGGTTAGGGAGGCAAAAACTAGGTGTACTAGAGAAATGGAAAAGGTACAGAAGACAGAGAACACAGGAAAATAAAGAAATTAGCACCGAAGAGCAGAAACGAATATGCACAATAAGAAGGGAGGCTCAGAGACCATATGAAAATGACATAGCAGCAAGTAAAGACGACCCGAAGCTGTTGTACAGCCACATCAGGAGGAAAAACAACAATCAAGGAACCAGGTAATCAGACGGAGGAAGGGTGATGGGGAATTCAAGAAGAAACGACCGAGAGGTATTGTCAGGAGCGTCAACACAAATTTAAAGA
>NC_069427.1:45371614-45474819 GCF_026875155.1 Cherax quadricarinatus
CTGCTGCTGCTGTAGCACCGTTGTTGGTGTGGCTTATTGAGAATACCAAGAAACAATTAACCCCAGAGGATTTGCCACCCAGGATAACCCAAAAAAGTCAGTGTCATCGAAGACTGTCTAACTTATTTCCATTGGGGTCCTTAATCTTGTCTCCCAGGATGCAACCCACACAAGTCGAGTAACACCCAGGTGAACAGGGAAAAATGCCTGGAACTAGTGCTCATATTGGTGAATTTAAAGCCAGCAAAGGTTGGTTTGAGAGATTTAAGAATCGTAGTGGCATACACAGTGTGATAAGGCCTGTTCTGGAAGAAAATGCCAAACAGGACCTACAGTACTCAGGAGGAAAAGGCACTCCCAGGACACAGTGTCTCATCAGTCATTGCTGCATCTTCAATAAAGGTAAGTGTCATTTATTCTTCATTTAGTAGACTAGTACATGCACAATATATACTGTGCATGTACTACTCTACTATTGTGCATGTATCCTTCTCTTTGTGTGTAGGAAAATGTATATTTCATGTGGTAAAAATTTTTTTTTCATACTTTTGGGTGTCTTGCACGGATTAATTTTATTTCCATTATTTCTTATGGGGAAAATTCATTCACATACCGATTATTTCGCATAACAATTACCCCTCTTGCACGGATTAAAATCGTTATGCGGGGGTCCACTGTACCTCCCATTCCTTTAAGATTTGCCTAAAATGGGCCACAACATTGTCATTGTAATAGTCACCAGCATGGCGTGCAGTAGCTGTGTTAGGGTGATTTTCATCCATAAAGGTTTGCACTTCAACCCACTTTGCACACATTTCCTTAATCTTTGAAGTAGGCACAATGGATTCCACAACTGGCATTGGCTTCTCAGAGTTAGCCCCAAACCCTTCAAAATCTTTCTTAATTTCCATACTAATTCTCACCCCTTTTACCACAGGGTTGGTACTAGAAGCTTTCTTGGGGCCCATGGTAACTTATTTTGCA
Organism: Cherax quadricarinatus; assembly: GCF_026875155.1. Classification (NCBI taxonomy): domain Eukaryota; kingdom Metazoa; phylum Arthropoda; class Malacostraca; order Decapoda; family Parastacidae; genus Cherax; species Cherax quadricarinatus. Next base: position 45,372,599 of record NC_069427.1, read on the forward strand.
GTTACAAGCACAAAAAACACTGGGATAAGGTGAAATGTACCGAATGTATGCGTGGATGCGACCGCACTGGCTGGCTTGTATACACTGGTGCTGAGGCCACATGTGGGATGCGTCCCGGACAAATCACATAAAGCGAGTTTTTTAGCGTGAGGCGAGGCAAAATTTTTGCGTTAAAATGTATTGTATGGTGGATTTAATGTAATGCGATGCCATCGTAAGGCGGGGGTCCACTGTATTTCTGTTACTTTGAGCTCAATTTCAGACTACTTCCAGTCGTGAAACCAATCAAAATCCTCTTTTATTTCAGTAATGTCTTCCACTCTATCAAGAAGCAACTAATAAAACTATAAAAATCATCGGAGAAAACACAGCAAGTTGCTATTTTAAGCCACACACATGGTCACAGTGAATATAATGCAGAGAATCTATAGTTTGGAAATTAAGAGGAGATGTGGAGTTACTAAATGTATTATCCAGAGGGCTTAGGAGGGGTTGTTGAGGTGGTTCGGACATTTAGAGAAGATGGAATGAAATAGAATGACTTGTAGAGCGTATAAATCTGTAACGGGAGGAAGGCAGGGTAGGAATCGGCCTAGGAAAGGATGGAGGGAGGGGGTAAAGGAGGTTTTGTGTGCAAGGGGCTTGGATTTCTAGCAAGCATGTGTGAGCATGTTAGATAGGAGTGGAGACAAATGGATTTTAGAACTTTACGTGCTGTTGGTGTGCGAGCAAGGTAACATTTATGAAGGAATTCAGGGAAACTGGCAGGCCAGACTTGAGTCCTGGAGGTGGGAAGTACAGTGCCTGCACTCTGAGGGAGGGGTGTTAATATTGCAATTTTATAACTGTAGTGTGAGCGCACCTCTGGCAAGACAGTGATAGGGTGAATGATGAAAGTTTTTCATTTTTGGGCCACCCTGCCTTGGTGGGAAATGATTGATGTGTTAATAAATAAAAATAAAATCACACAGTCACAGTTTTGTTTGTCCCTTTATGCACTGCGCGGGGCAAGATTTTTTTATATGGTGCACACTCGCTGCACAGACCTATTGTTATATCTAGGCAAAAATTTACTGCTCACAGCTTATCTGAGTGAGCTGAGCTTGTGACATACAACTACATGACGGTACTTGGCCTAAATTTCGTAGTTCCATGTGATGGCCAGCCATGTGTTGCAGATGCATGGAAGAGGCAGTAAGCTGCTGAAACCCTTAAATAATTTTTTACGAGGGAAGTGAGGCACAGGTTAGTGTTTATACGAAAGAAGGGAATTTCTTCCAGTAAGAGTTACCCTTTGCAAGAGAAATTAGTCAATAGTTGTTAAAAGGGATTTAAATTAAGAGTTTAGTGGTACTGATACTTGTACAAGGATCAGCAAAGAGGAAGTTGGTTGAATGTGATGTCTGAGTTTAGTGTGTGGTGTGGATATGTAAAGAATAAGAAATGGTAAAACATTGAAGAGTAAAAGTTGCAATATTATTGTTGGAACAGTTCATGAGAGAGTTCATGGAGAGAAAAATTTTAGATAACATTTTGGTTGATCTGGATCATTATTAAATCAAGACTTGTTCCCTGATAATGGTGCTGCATAATCGCATGGCTTGTTTGGCAACGCACTTACCTCACACTGAGTGTCCATGGTTCAGTTCCCGATATAGGTGGAAACACTGGGTATGTTTCCTTATTCCTGCTGTCCCTGTTCACCTGGCAGTAAGTAGGTACCTGGGCATTAGCTGACTGATATGGGTTACATCCAAGGGACAAGATTGAAGGACCCCTATGGAAATAAGACAGATAGCCCTCGATGACAAATTGAGTTTTTAGGTTATCCTGGGTGGCTAACTGTCTGGGCTAAAAATCCAAACAAATCTCATTTTATGATGAACCAGGTCAGACCAAAACATGGGCTAAAGATTACTCTCCAAACTGCAGGTCTGCTTGAATTATTAGGCAGTAGTGTGTGGTGTGAAATTTATAAAGCAATGAGCAATAGAAAGAAAAAAAAATAGGTGTATAAAGTGGGTGACTTGGTGGAAAGGTGATATAAGTATCTAAAGACAGGTTGGGAGGGAGGCTTAAAAAAAGATGGCACAAGGATATTTGATCAGACTGATTAGAGATGAGTGATCCATGGGATTTTGTGTTATTAGTTAACATGGTAATATATCTGGAGGTATTGAAGGAAAAAAGCTAATTCAAATGTGTGTCTTGGTGGTTGGGAAGTACTGTACACTGCCTGCATTCGAGTGAAAGGTTATGTCTGTTAAGAGTAATGATATTCGTTTATTTTAGTAACATGTCCAAAAATTTTTCAGCCGTTGATGAGACAGAAGCCATAGAGAAAACCAACAGTGATGAGGGCAGAAAAGTCACTGAGAATAAGAGCATGGATGAGGAGGACAAGTCCTATGTAAAGAAGCTTTTCTCAAATGATGAATCTACAGACAAGGTACGTTGGGTTGAAGGGGCAGTTAAAAGTGGTAAAATAAAATTGATACAGTCCCCATCCCTTTATCTGAAATTCTGAAATTCGAAAAGTTCCAAAAACTGAAGTTTTTTCATGGAGTGTGGATCGTCAGTCATCTCTACATAACTCCAACACTGCCAGTTGTGTCATAAGAGCATAAGAAAGGAGGAACACTGCAGCAGACCTGTTGGCCCATACTAGGCAGGTCCTTCAAAAATCTGACCCACTAACAGAATAAACTCTACCCAAGCAATAAGCTTTGACAATTCTATTGCTTGGGTAGAGTTTATTCTGTTAGTGGGTTGGATTTGTGAAGGCCTGCCTAGTATGGGCCAACAGACCTATTGCAGTGTTCCTCCTTTCTTATGTTCTTATGGGTGAGAGGGGTTGGATGTGAGTGAGACTTGCACAAGAGTAAAGAGAATTATCAAAGCTTATTGAATGGGTAGCACTGAAAATTGAGTTGGGCAAATATTCTGTTAGTGGGATGGAATATGGCATTGAGCATTTGCTTTATGCTTGTTTCTCTGCATGTGCCTATAAATTTTTTGTTACAGGAAGATTGCTTTGATTGTGGTGTCCATTTTTATATATAATTATGTAGACCCTACAATTATGGAAAAATCCATGAAAGTACTGTGAAGATAGAAGCAGGGTTTGGTGGTGTTAAAGGGTATGGCAGTGAATACATCAGCCATTGCCATCAGTAAAATGCTGCTAACTGCCTCCTCCATGAATGTGAATGTCTTGCTCCTCTATTGTCAAATAGTTGTATGTAGTAGATAGCAGAAGGCATTGCTAAAGGCTCAAGATAGGAAAAAATCAGTAGAGCTAGTAAGGTTGGGAGGTAAGGAGGGAGAAAAAGTTTGCTTGTATATTCTTTTCTTTCAATGCACCGGCCGTATCCCACTGAGGCGGGGTGACCCAAAAAGAAAAACGAAAATGTCTCCTTTTACATTTAGTAATATATACAGGAGAAGGGGTTACTAGCCCCATGCTCCTACCATTTTAGTTGACTCTTATGACACAAATGGCTTATGGAGGAAGAATTCTGTTCCACTTTCCCATGGAGATAAGTGGAAATAAACAAGAACAAGAACTAGTAAGAAAAACAGAAAAAAACAGAAGGGTCTGTATATATATATGCTTGTACATGCATGTGTAGTGTGACCTTAATATAAGTAGAAGTAGCAAGACCTACCTGAAATTTTCCATGTTAATGAGACAGAAGAAAGACACCAGCAATCCCACTATCATGTAAGCATGTATCACCACAAATATACTTCCAGTACTGAATAATTGTAACATCATAGGCTTTTGTTGTAAATATATGTTTTAACCCTTTCAGCGTTGAGACCCCAAACGTAGATATACGTTTGCTCGCATAGCACTCCAAACATAGATCAACATTTTATTTTTCACTCCTTCAAAATTGGGGCGATAAACCTGAGTTGCCTAGACACGAGAGAATGGGTCTTAACACTCAGTGTGTGCAGTATTAAAAAATCTGGGACCACTTAGTGCCTTGTGGAAGCACTAGTTCAATTGAGCAACAGCTAGAGCAAATACTGTGGCAAAAACCAGGGATTCACTGATGTCATGTCGCAATAACACTCCCATTTTAAGAGGAAAGTAAAAATAGGTTAGATAAATACATGAGTGGGTGTGGGTAGATGCGAGTTGGACCTGACTAGCTTGTGCTACTAGGTCTGATGCCATGCTCCTTCCTTCAGTGGATGTGACCTGACTAGGTGGGTCATTGGTCTTAGCCGGGGGGAGACATGGACCTGCCTTGCATGGGCCAGTAGGCCTGCTGCAGTGTTCCTTCTTTCTCATGTTCTTATGCATTCGGCAGGCTGGCTGGCTTTGGCTGTCTCTGGCTGTCTCTCTGTCTATCTGTCAGTATCTCTGTTTATATCTTTGCCTGTCTGTATATCTATATATATCTGTCTCTCACATGTACACATAAGTACAGTTATTATACATAGTGTAAATTACCTAGGATAACCAAAAAATTCAAGGCAAAGTGTATACTGTGCTTGTAGATACAAGTCATTAATAATCATGACACAATATGTATTTTTACTTGCTTAGGAATCAGGGAGTAGCTTGTAAACCAACAGTTTTACAGCCGCTCACTGAGACAGAGACAGCAGACGGAGACAGACACACACAGGTAGACAGATAAGCAGAGCTAAACAGACATAAGCAGAGCTAGACACATAGACATGTTTGTGTGTAACAGTGAAAACAAATAAAGCGAGGGTTCTTGAAGTTACTGCTCCATTTATCAAGTGTCACTGGGCTGTCAGCACATTTTTCTACATGTTATAGGATTAAAAAAAATTTTTAGGGTCAGTACTTACTGAGATATAAGCCTGCAAAATTGGCTCTGGATGCTCACCTGACAGCAATTTCGATTCCTGCCACCTGAAGAAGTGTTGCCGATATACCCTTTTTTCTCGTTTTTATTTTAACATGTATATTTTTTATTATGATAATTGCAATTTATAATAGTTCTTGTGATTTCATAGCCAATCTTTGTTCTGGCACTAGTATTAGGTACAGGAATAGTACTCAAATAGTCACAATGACATTGACAAGTGAACATTTACACCTGCCTGGGTTATTTACTAATATCTAGAAATATAAAGTACAGTGGTCCCTCGATAATCGTCGGGCTCGATAGTCGTCCTTTTCGGAAATTGTCGTGTTATTTTTGTCCAAACATTGGCTCGCAAATGGTTGGTTGACTCGTTAATCATCGTTCGTCCTGTTCGCGTACTCAGGGCTCTGAGCCACCTCGGCCTCCCTTCCCAGCCAGTGTGCCATTGTTTACCAGTGAGCGACGGTCCCCTCGCTTGTTCATACAAAATATTTCATAATATTCCATTCATTTTAGTGCTTGCAAGTGCTAAATAAGCTACCATGGCTCCAAAGAAAGCTCCTAGTGCCAAGCCTTTGGTAAAGAAGGTGAGAAATACGATTGAATTTAAGAAAAACATCGTTGAACAATATGTAAGTGGCATACGTGTGGCCGAACTGGCCAGGATGTATAACAAACCCCATACAACCATATATTCCATCGTGACAAAGAAAAGGGAAATCAAGGAAGCTTTTGTTGTTGGAGAAAATTGTGGCCAGATTGTGTCCACAAGAGGGATTTTGAAGGGTTTGTGGCTGACCCTGATGAGCCTATGTCAGTTGTGAAATCTTCTGTGGCATTGGGGAGTTCCATGGGGTTGGATGTGAGTTTGGAGGATGTGGAAGAGTTGGTGGAGGACCACAATGAAGAGCTAACCTCTGAGGAGCTGCAAGAGCTTCAGCAGGAACAGCAACAGATCGCAGCTCAGAATCTTGCTGCAGAGGAGGAGGAAGAGAGATGGAAGAAGGTGCCTTTTTCAGAAATTAAGGAGATTTTTGAAATGTGGGGTAGGATGGAAAGATTTATGGAGAAAGATCACCGTGAGAAGGATGTTGCAAGCTATATCGGCAACTTGTACAGTGACAGAGTCTTGGCCCATTTTAGGGAAGTTTTGAAGAGACACCAGAAACAGAGCTCTCTGGACAATTTTTTTTCGAGACAGGACTCCAGTGACTCTCAAGCTGGTCCTAGTGGCATTAAGAAACAGAGAAGAGAAGTAACCCCAGAAAAGGACTTGGTACCTGAGGTGTTGATGGAAGGGGATTACCCTTCCGAACAGTAACTAATCCAATCTCTCTCCTCCTTCAGTCTTCCATACAATAAGAAGAATCGCCAGTAAAGGTTAATGTTTCATTCATCATGTCCCATTTTATTGTTTATGTACTACATCTATATTTCATGTAAAGGAATTTTTTGTTTTAATACTTCTGGGTGTCAGGAACGGATTAATTGTATTTACATTATTTCTTATGGGGAAAATTGATTCGAAAATCGTCTATTTCAATAATCGTCGCACTTCCAGGAACTGATTAACAACGATAAACGAGGGACCACTGTATTTATAGGTCCCAGCAGTGTTTTAGACATGCTGGAGTATACCTTGAAGCATGGTGTTATGAAATGCATCCCTATACTGTTGACAGCCCAGTGACATTTGATAAATGCCCACTGCTTCAGCTAACGCTCAGCTGTATTTGTTATCATTTACACACAGACATGTCTTGTCTGTCTATCTCTGCTTATCTGTCTAGCTCTGCTTATCTTTTTTTCTGTATCTTGAGTATATGTGAACCTCCTTGAAGAATGGTGTTCTGACAGCTGTTGACAGCTCAGTAACATTTGATAAATGGGTACTGGGAAACCCTGGTTTATTTGTTTACATTGATACACACAAACATGTTTGTCTGTCTGTCTGTCTATCTATCTATGCCTGGAATTTTTGGGTTATTCTAGGTAATTTACACTATGTCTAATAACTGCAATTATGTGTACATGTGAGAGACACAGATAGACAGAGATATAGACAGATATAGAAATATAGACAGCCAGAGCCAGTCAGCCAGCCAGCCTGCCGAATATATAAGAACATAAGAAAGTAGGAACACTGCAGCAGGCCTACTGGCCCATGCAAGGCAAGTCCATGTCCCGCCCCCTTCCCGGCTAAGACCAATGACCCACTTAGTCAGGTCACATCCACTGAAGGAAGGAGCACGACAGCAGACCTAGTAGCTCAAGCTAGTCAGGTCCAACTCACACCCACCCACACTCACTCATGTATTTAGCTAACTCTCGCTGTATTTGTTATCACTGTTACACACAAACATGTCTGTCTGTCTGTCTCTGTGTATCTGTATTTGTCTGCCTGTCTGTCTCTGCTTATCTGTCTTTCTGTCTGCCTGGAGTATAATATGAAACTCCTTGAAGAATGGTGTTATGACATCTGTTGACAGCTCAGTGACATTTGATAAATGGGCACTCAGGGAACCCTGGCTTTATTTGTTTTCACTGATACACACAAAAATGTTTGTCTGTCTGTATCTGTCTATCTATCTATCTGTCTGTCTATCTTTGCCTGGAATTTTTGGGTTATTCTAGGTAATTTACACTATGTATAATAACTGTACTTATGTGTCTTATGTGTACTTAAGACAGAGAGACAGCCATAGATAGCGAAAGCAAGCCAGCTGGCCAGGCTGCCAAATACATAAGAACTTAAGAAAGAAGGAACACTGCAGCAGGCTTACTGGCCCATGCAAGGCAGGTCCATGTCAACCCCCCCCCCCCCCCCCCAGATTAGACCAGTGACTCAGCTAGTCAGGTCACATCCACTGAAGGAAGGAGCATGACATTGGACCTAGTAGCACAAGCTAATCGGGTCTACCTCACACTCACCCACACTCACTCGTGTATTTATCTAACCTATTTTTACTTTCCTCTTGAAAGGTGAGTGTTAATGTGACATGGCATCTGTGAATCATTGGTGTTTGCCACACTATTTGCTCTAACTGGCACTCAATTGAACTGGTGCTCCCACAAGGTAATAAGTGCTCCCAGATTTTTTTAATACTGCGCACACTGAGTGCACAGACCCATTCTTTCATGTCTAAGCGACTCAAGCCTAATGTGACAAATTTGAAGGAATGAAAAATAAAATGTAGATCTACGTTCGAAGCTCTACGCATCAAACGTAGATCTGTGTTTGGACAGTTTAAGGGTTAACTCTCTCTCTGTATCGAAAAATAAAAAAAAAATTATTTTTTCTTAAGAAATGATTGAGAATCTTTTCTCGATGGTAATGACACCAAAAGTACGAAATTTAATGGAAAACTTAGGAAATTACGCTCTTGCGAAGTTAGTGATCTCTGCAATATTTACGCATTGACGATTTCACCCAGTTTGAGCCCTATTTTTGGCCAATTCCATTGCTCCAGTTGACTTAAATCATAGCTATTTCACTAGAACTCCATTTGTTCTATCGATTGAGTACGAGAAACCACCCATTTACTGATTTCAACTACCCAATAAAGTGGTCAGAAATTGGCAATTTGGCCAATTTCACACAAATTTCAAAATATGGTAATTTCAAAATAGGGTCCAGAATTAACAAGGCAGACATTCCTGCCACTAAAATAACATTTTCTCTGTTAATTAAACACATCTCCAGGCCCCTCTTATATTACTCTTGCTTTCCATTTTGAATTTTTATTCTCAAAAAATAGAAGGTTTAGTGTTATGCAGACTACTGTAGTATTATAATTGTATAAATAATGTCAATCCATTTGTGACTGTGTATTAGACTGGTCAGTTGGACACATATTGGGCAGTGATGTCATTTGTGTAGTACTCTTGAACATCGGCAAAAATCGAACATTTCTGCTATTTTGAGCTTAATTTCAAGGTACTTTTCATCGTGAAACCAATCAAAATCATCTCCATTTCTGTAATATATCTTTCATTCTATCAAATGAGACCAAGAAAACAAGAATACAACTGTAAATACCATACAAAAATACACCGCAATGTCACTGTTTTAAACCAGAAACACGATCGGAGTTTTTTTTTTTTTCTCGTGCATTGTGTGCTGCAGGATTTTTTTTATGCTACACACACTGACCATGCAGACCCATTCTTTATTATGTAGGCCTACCAGCTTTCTTCCACCAGATTTGAAGGAGCTAGAATTTTGGCGTAGTATTACAGGACCGACACTGAAAGGGTTCAAGTAGTCTGTCTTCGTAGTCTGGAAGACATGCAGGTGTTATGGACACAATGTTTGTTTATCCCAGGATATTCTCTCAAACCTACTTAATCGATTTTTTCAACACGCTGGCCATCTACCACCGAGGTAGGGTGACCTGAAAAAGAATCACTTGCACCATCATTCACACTATCACTGTCTTGCCAGAAGTGCACAAATACAATAGTTTGAGTGTCCCTCCAAATAGCAAATATCCCACCCCTCCTTTAGAGTGCAGGCACTGTACTTCCCACCTCCAGGACTCAAGTCCTGCTGATCAGTTTCCCTGAATCCCTTCACAAAATGTTACCTTGCTCACACTCCAACAGCTCGTTAGGTCCCAAAAATTATTTGCTTACACCCCTATCTAACGTGTTCACACATGCCTACTGGATGTCAAAGCCCCTTTCACACAAAACCTCCTTTACACCTTCTCTCCATCCTTTTCTAGGACAACCCTTACCTTGCCTTCCCTCTGCTACATAGTTATACTCCCTCCAAGTTATCCTATTTTGCTCCATCCTCTCTAAATGACCAAGCCACCTGAGCAACTTCTCAGCCCTCTGGCAAATACTTTTAGTAACTTTGCACCTCATCCTCCTCCTAATCTCCAAACTACGAATTCTCTGCATAATATTTACACCACACATTGCTCTCAGACATGACATCTCCACTGCCTCCAACCTCCTCCTCACTACAGCATTCCTAACCCAGGCTTTACACCCATATGTGTTGGTACCACTATACTCTCATACAGTTCCCTCATTTTCCTCTGTGGATAATGTTCTTTGTCTCCACAGATACCTCAGTGCACCACTCGCCTTTTGCTTTTCATCATTTCTGTGGTTCACCTTGTCTTTCATATGCCCATCCACTGACACAAATAATTAACCTAGGATTTTCCAATATAGTCAGACAATGTGGCTATTTTCATGTTTTGAGGAATATTACACATTGAAATACCTCTAATATTCTAAGTATTCCTTGTACATAGTATTACAAGGCCAAAGTAGTAAACAGAATAAAAAACAATTATTTTGCCTATATATGCTGTGCATATATTCTAAGTGGAGCAGTGTTGAGTTAGGCATTTCCCCATGTTTGATGTACTAAAACATTTGAAACATATTTAATATCACAAACAACTAGTGTACATAGTGTTAAACATCAAAAGCAATTAAAAAACTGAAAAAATAATCATAATTTGTTATCGGTAAACTGTGAAACATAAGGTTGTAAATTGTATGGTGATATTGACAAAGACACTTGTGTACAGTTCATGACATTTATTATTCCTTTAATAAATGTCTTGAGCTGTACACAAAAGTGTCCTTTTTCCACATGTAAAAGTAGATATAGCTGCTGCATTTACCCCACTGTTTTTAGTTTTTATGAGATTCCACTCAGTTTAGTCTCATTCGATTAATAAAAATGCACTATTTCATTCTATAAGAAAAATATTTATTTTCAAAATATTCCCACACACACAGGATTTTTTTTTTGGGGGGGGTATGCCATAGTTTAAAGGCTAAATTATTTTTTTATTATCACACTGGCCGATTCCCACCAAGGCAGGGTGGCCCGAAAAAGAAAAACTTCCACCATCATTCACTCCATCACTGTCTTGCCAGAAGGGTGCTTTACACTACAGTTTTTAAACTGCAGCATTAACACCCCTCCTTCAGAGTGCAGGCACTGTACTTTCCATCTCCAGGACTCAAGTCCGGCCTGCCGGTTTCCCTGAACCCCTTCATAAATGTTACTTTGCTCACACTCAAACAGCACGTCAAGTATTAAAAACCATTTGTCTCCATTCACTCCTATCAAACACGCTCATGCATGCCTGCTGGAAGTCCAAGCCCCTCGCACACAAAACCTCCTTTACCCTCTCCCTCCAACCTTTCCTAGGCTAAATGTCAGCTTAAAAATTGGTCTGTAGTTACTGAGTTCTGGTAAAGGTTTCCCTTTTTATGGATTAGCATAACCCTTGTTAGCTTATGTCTGGGAAAGTTTTGATTTCTATAGATTTTTTGAATATTGCTGCAGTGGTAGGTACTAACACGTGAGTAACTTTATTATACAGTGGTACCTTGACTTAAGAGTGCCCCAACTTATGAGTTTTCCGAGTTATGAGCCGTCGCTCAGTTGATTTTTTGCTTTGAATTGCGACCCAAAATCCGAGTTATGAGCGAATTTCAGATATGCCACCATTCATTTGAAAGAAGAAATATCATAAACCTTGATGATAACCAGTGTGTAACATCCTTTCAGTTTTGATACCACTGGTTGTGTCATCCTGCCAGAATGTTCTATAATGTATGCCCTAAGTAAAGAGAAACAATTCTGGAACATGTGTAATACATGTTCAGCAGGCTGGCTGCCTGGCTGGCTGATTTGCTTTGACTGTCTCTATCTCCTCCTGTCTGTCTGTGTCTCTGTCTCACAGGTACACATAAATACAGTTATATATAGTGTAAATTACCTAGGATAAGCCAAAAAATCCAAATATGTAGATATAAGGCATATTAAGCATGACTGGCAAGAAATACACATTTTCACTTGTTCAGGAACCAAGACGTGACTGACTCTGCATCGTGTGTAATACTTGTTGGTTCATGAGTGGCTCTCTTTCTGAGACAGAGACAAGTAGAGAGACAGGAAGACAAACAGACAGACAGGCATGTTTATGTGTAACTGAAAAATAAAGCCAAGGCAGTGCACGATCATTAAATGTCGCTCCACGAGTGTCACTCCACTGGCAGTGGAGTGACACTCATCTTACACAGTGCTTCAAGGAGTTTCATATGTACTCCAGCATTTCTAAAACATTGCTGGGACCTGTCAAAACAGACAAAAATAATTTCTTATTTATAAATACATTTTTCTTATTTAAAAACCTGTAACAAAAAAATTGGGGTGGTTTTGGGGGGAGGCTGGAACGGATTAATGGTACTTCAGTTCATTTCAGTGAGGAAAATTTATTTGATGTATGAGCAAATTGAGTTATGAGTTCTGTCATGGAACGAATTAAACTCAGAAGTCAAGGTACCACTGTACATACAGTACACCGTCACTTAGCACGAGTTTATTTGGCACGATTTGAGTATAACATGATTGAAGAATTGCGACACATTTTTATGTAACACATCATATGATCAATTTAACACGATTCGTGGGAAGGGAAAATTTTTTGAGTGTGTGGTTGCCCACGGTGGGTTATACCATTGAGTCAATGGGGGAAGCCTACTGCCATCCCCCCTGCGACCCACACCCACCATGCTCCCAGCCTCCAGTTCGGTTCATACGTGTGCTGGACGAAGGTACTCGGGAACCTAGATGTGTTTATATACATACGTACAGGTCTCCCTCAACATTTGCGAGGGTTAGGGGATCAAGAGCCTCGCAAATGTTGAAAAATCGCGAATGTTTGGTGCCCCAATATATTACAGGGAAATATTTATTTATTTATTTATTTAAGCATACATACAGAGGTACAAAAAATACAGGTAAGAGCAGCATGCCAAAGCCACTTATATGCATAGCATTACGGGCTGGCTTAAAATTAACTTAAGATTAACTAAGCAATGATGAAATCAGTGATAAAACATTATTGTAAACAGATAACTATAAAGCACAAATGAGTATTACAAAGACAGGTCATATGGTTGCTTGCATTGCTGTACATTCAGTCGAATGGAGTATTCTGTTAGGTAGTGTATTTAAAAAAATAATAAAGTTAGATTGGGTCCTAGGTTTAACATTTGTGTGATATAATTGTGAGTAACATATAGGATATACAATTTATAAGGTTCAGTTATTCAGTATTTATTTGGTTTTGAGTGAGTAAGTGATCTTTGAGAAGAGACTTGAATTTATAAACAGGTAGTGTTTCTTTTATATTTACAGGTAATGAATTCCAGATTTTAGGGCCTTTTATGTGCATTGAGTTTTTGCATAGCGTGAGATGGACACGAGGAACATCAAAGAGTGATCTGTGCCTTGTGTTATGGTCATGTGTTCTGTTGAGGTTGGCAAGGAGATGTTTGAGGGGAGGGTTAATATCAGAGTTAAGTGTTCTATGTATGTAATAGGTGCATTAATAAGTATGGATGTTTTGTATGGTGAGTAGGTTGAGTGTTTTGAATATTGGTGGAGTGTGTTGCCTGTAGTGAGAATTTGTTATCATTCTAACTGCAGCCTTTTGTTGGGTAATTAGTGGTCTGAGATGGTTAATTGTTGTTGAGCCCCATGCACAAATTCCATAGGTGAGATAGGGGTAAATAAGAGAGTGATAAAGGGTCAGGAGGGCTGACTGTGGAACATAGTACCGTATCTTCGATAGTATGCTTACAGTCTTGGAAATTTTCTTAGAAATTTGTTGTATATGTGTATGAAATTTGAGTCTATTATCAAGGTGGATTCCTAAGAATTTTCCCTCTGTTACCTTTGTGATAGGTGATCCGTTTATTGTTATGTTAAGAGGTACATCTGTAGCTCTGTTACCAAACTGAATGAAGTAGGTTTTGTCAATGTTTAGTGTAAGTTTGTTAGTCCTCATCCAGGTAGATATTTTCTGTAATTCTGTGTTTACAGTATTGGCTAGCGTGACTGGGCTCGGGTGAGAGAAGACGTATGTAGTGTCATCTGCAAAAAGTGTGGGTGTGAGTAATTGCGAAGCATTTGGTAGGTCATTTATGTATAGGAGAAAGAGAAGAGGGCCAAGGACACTTCCCTGTGGGACACCAACTGTAATTGGTTGTGCGGAAGAGCTTGCCCCATTTGCGTACACATATTGGCTTCTGTTGCTGAGGTAAGACTTGAGGTAGTTGAGGGAGTGCCCTCTAATACCATAGTGTGACAATTTTACGTGGAGCAAGTCATGGTCAACTGTATCAAAAGCTTTACGTAAGTCAATGAAGATACCCAGTGGGACTTCTTTTTTCTCTATTGCAGTGTATATATGTTCTAGCATGTGTATAATAGCATCATTAGTATTTTTATTAGGCCTGAATCCAAATTGGCAGGGGTTGAGAATGTTTTGAGAGATGAGGTAGGAGTAGATTCGTTTATGAATTAATTTTTCGAAGATTTTTGAGAGAGGGTGTAAATTGGATATTGGCCTATAGTTATTCAACTCTGTTTGGTCTCCTCCTTTATGGATCGGGGTGACCCTTGCTATTTTGAGAACTGTAGGGAAGGTGGAGGATTCAATGGATTTGTTAGTGTTGCAATGATTGGTGATAGTACTTGTGACGCTTTTTTGTATATAAAGGGTGGTAAGGTATTTAAATCTCCTGCCTTGTTTTTCAGTGCGTTGATAATAAGGGAGACTTCGTATGGGTTAGTCGGAGCTAGGAACAGTGTGTTCGGGTAGTTGCCAGTGAGGTAGTCATTTGGTGGGGTATCTGAGCTTGGGATTTTATTGGCAAGGTTTTGACCTATAGTGGAGAAGAAATCATTGAGTCTGTTTGCTGTTTCTGTTGGTGGGAGTTGGGGTTCATCTGATTTTGCTAATTTTATTTTGCTATGTCGTGATATCTTTTTTGTTCCCAGAATTTCTGATAGGGTCTTCCAGGTCTTTTTTATATCACCTCGTAAGTTGGATAATCTGTTCTCATAATACAATTTTTTTGCCCTTCTTATCAGGCTGGTTAGGATTGACGAGTAACGTTTTGTTTGGTCTATGGTTATGTGACCCATTCTGTACTGTTTTTCATATCGGTGTTTTGTATTTATGGATTTGAGAATGCTGGGTGTTAGCCAGGGACTGTTCAGTCTCTTAGCTGTCATCTGTTTAGTTTTTTTAGGGCAGTGCTTGTTATAAAGGTATTGGGTCTTTTTTAGAAAATTATTAAAACATTCGTCAATATCTGTATAGATTTCTAAATAAATAAAATAATCTATGTATATACATGTATATACGTACATGCTCCTCCCACTCATATATTTGTTCAATCTCTCTTTAAAGCTACCCAAGGTCCTATCAAAGCTAAAACCTTGGGTAGCTTCACATTTAGGTTGGATAAATACATAAGTGAGAGGGGGTTGGATTTGAATGGGACTTGCATGCGAGTAAATAGAATGCTCAAAGCTTATTGCTTGGGTAGCATTTATTCTGTTAGTGGGTTGGATTTGTGAAGGACCTGAATAGTATGGGCCAACAGGTCTACTGAAGTGTTCCTCCTTTCTTATGTTCTCATGAACAGTCATAAAATACGTACCTGAGAACATTGTAAAATATTGTACTGCCTCCACCACTGCCTTTGTATTTTTATACAATTTCTTTCTTCAATTCTTTCGTGCTTCTCAGTTTCTTTACCAAAATTTATTTGGGCCCATGGTTAATTATGTAGCAGTCACAGTCAATCAACAAGCACCAAACACAATGAATTATTGTGAAATGTTTGGAAGAGCACAGAGGATAATGCTCACTCCAGCATAAACAAAGCCATACTGACTGACGATGCCTCTACCACCCACTGCTTCAACCCTCGTATTTATTATTATTATATTATTATTATTATTATTATTATTATTAGTATTAGCAGTCATGAATGGGTTGACATTATTTATACTGTAGTTTAATAAATAATGAACAAACAAAACACTCACCACTCGTAAGGCAGACGAACTCTGATGACTTGTGATGAGTAAAAAAATTTAAATTATAATTCTTTGTTTCTCTATTGATATTACATGCAGTTACTGATGACAGTTGAATGGAGATGATTATATGGAGTGTAACTGCATGGCATGATGAGACTAGTGTGTGGATTTTAAGTCTTCACTGCCTCAGGTGAGGCAGTAGTAGTGGCAGGCTTCCTTGTGAAGAACATTGTGATAGGCAACTGAGACCGTTTCCTCTTCATATCTACAAACAGAGTTTGGTAGAGAATTATGGTCTTATCAAGGTCATTCATCACCTTCAAAGCCCTCAACATCGATGGGTCTATGTCGTATATAAATTGTTTGAGCTGCGCTGTCATTCTCATCACCTGCCCAAGTTTTTCAAGGGTGAGGGCTTGAGGTTGATTGGCTTCAGCAACACTCTCCTCTTCTTCAACCTCATTCTCTGCCTGCACAATCTCCAACAATTCTTCATCATTTAGGCCCAGTGCATGTTCTTCAACCAGTTCTCTCACCTCACCCTCCTTCATGTCCTCAAACCCTTCACCACCAACTTGCCTTGCGAACTCCACAGTCTTCCTCACAGCTTTGTTAACCTCGTCTTGAGGAGCAAATCCAACAAAATCACACACACACTCTGGCCACAAAGCCCTCCAAAAACCATTCACCATCTGAGGTTGCAAATCCTTCATGCTATCATGCACTATTGAGAGGCAGTCAGCGATGGTGAATTCTTTCCAATATTGAGTGACACTTGTATCTGGATCTGCATCCAACATGTTGTGGAGCCTTTGCATTGACCTTCGTGTGTAGTAGGCTTTAAATGTAGCTATCACACCCTGATCAAGAGGTTGTATCAGGGAGGTTGTGTTTGGCGGCATGAACACAACATCATCACACATTCCCTCCAATGATGGTGGGTGACCTGGAGCATTATCAAGAAGCAGGAGGATTTTGTTTGGGAGGCCCTTCTCTTGTAGATATGCCCGTACCTCCGTCAGGAAGCAGTGGTGAAACCAGTCCATACAGATGATGTTGGTGGTCCATGCTTTCGGATTGTTCATCCAGAATACTGGAAGGAGATTCTTATTGTCCCTTCAGTGCTCTGGGGTTGGGACATTTATAAATAAAGCCTGGCTTTATCATGTGCCCAGCAGCATTAGCACATAGCATTAATGTGCATCAGTCTTTTGCAGCCTTTAACCCTGGTGCAATTTTTTCCTCCTTGGCAATGAAGGTCCTGGCAGGCATCTTCTTCCAATACAGAGCTGTTTCATCCATATTCCACACCTGCTCAGGTGTGTATCCCTTCTCATCGATGATTTTTTTCAAAGCACCAGGGAATGCAGCTGCCAAAACATGATCTGCCGATCTTGATTCTCCACTCATCTTCAGGCTGTGCAGGGAGAACCGTCTCTTAAATTTTTCAAACCATCCTTTACTTGCTAGGAAGTCAGGATAGCTAGGTTCTGCACTGGTGCTAGGCTCACGACTAGCCAACATATCATACAAAGTCTTTCCCTTTACACGAATCGAATTGCTGTCTATGGGATTTCCTTTTCTATTTTGGTCTGAAATCCACACAAATAATGCTGATTCCATCTTTGACATTACACTGTTTCTTACTTGTGACACTTGCTTGACTGAGGGAGGAGCAGTAGATGCTAGTGCCGCCTTTATCTCACCTCATTTTTCTTGATGGAGTGCACTGTGCTTTCGTTTACATTGAATAATTTTCCAATGGCAGAAATGCTCAAATTACTTGTCCTACACTTGTCTAGCAATTTCACCTTCTGCTCAAGATTCATGACTTTCTTTGAGCGCTTAGGGGTTGGCTCATCAATAGCGGTTACTGCTCCCTTGAGGGCCATACTTTCACCACCACACAAACAGCAAAGACCGACTCGCACAGTGGCTGGAGACTGACTGAGTGAGTGAGTGGTGGGCGGGAGGGCTGGCTGCCAGTTGCAGGGGGTCAGAGGGAGGGTAGTAGGGACGCGCGAGTGGCGGGAAACTCAATATATGATTTGGCAGCTGGGAATTTAGCGGCTGAGAATTCGCGAATGTGTGAAGCCCGCGAAAGTTGAAAACGTGAATGTTGAGGGAGACCTGTATTTTCTTAATTTCATTGCCATTTGTTAAATCTGCCAAGCAATAATGGCACCCAGTAAGCATACAAGTGTTGCTGAAAGTGACAAGAAAAGGTTTAAGCGTTCAAGTCTAGGAATTGCGAAGAAAATTGAGATATTAGACAAGCTTAAGAGTGGGTCACGCGTGGTGGATATAGTGAGGGCCTATGGCCTTAATGAAGCGTTGGTTCATACAATTAAAAAGAACGAGGCAAATATACGAGCTTGTGTAATGAATAACTCAAGATGTCATCTCATGAAAAGAATGACATGTAGGTCCCAACAAGTAAATAAAACGGAAAACTTGTTGCTTGAGTGGATTGAACAAAAGACAAAGAAAGGTGCACCACTTAATTTCCTCTTAATTAGGGAAAAGGCCTTACAGTTGTTTAAAGCAGTGTGTGATAAGGAAGGAAAGCCTGAAAAAGTGTGTCTTTAGCACAGCTTTAAGTTGCATAATAAGTTACATAATATTAAGTTTTCTGGTGAAAGTGCTTCAGCTGATCATACAGCAGGAAGTAATTTTCCTGCTGAATTGCAGGAAAATTATTTCTGAGGGTAGCTATGAGCCACATCAAGTGTTTAATGCTGACGAGACAAGTGTTTTTTGGAAAAAAATGCCAACATGAACTTATATCAGTCAGCAAGAGAAGAGTGCAATGGGCTTCAAGGCAGCAAAGGACCGCTTCACCTTGCTCCTTTGCGGTAATGCATCAGGTGATTTCAAGCATAAGCTCATGGTTATTTACCGCTCTAAGAATCCTCGTGCTTTGAAAGGTGTAGATAAAAACACCTTACCAGTAATTTGGAGGTCAAACCAGTCAGCATGGATGACAGAGGAAATATTTATTGACTGGTTTAACCCTTCTGGGGTTGGTGCTGTACTAGTACGGCTTGCACGCCAGGGTTGGTGCCATACTAGTGCACATAAATTCTAGCACCTTCAAATCTAGCGAATGGGTCTATGTGGTCAGTGTGTACAGTATAAAAAATTCCTGCAGCACACAGTGCATGAGAAAAAAAATCTCTAACCGTGTTTTTTCTTTAAAACAGCAACTTTGCAGTGTATTTTCGTATGCTATTTATGGTTGCATTCTAGTTTTCCTGGTCTCATTTTATAGAATGAAAGACATATTACAGAAATTTAGATGATTTTGATTGGTTTCACAATGAAAAGTGCCTTGAAATTGAGCTGAAAGTAGCAGAAATGTTCGATTTTTGCCAAAGTTCAAAAGTAAACAAATCATGCCATGCGTCCAATACACGTCAACTGGTGAGTCTAATATTCTTTCACAAGTGTGCTGATATTATTTATACCATTTCTACACTAATGCAGTAGTCTGCATAACAGTAAATCTTCTATTTATTGTGAGAATAAAAGTTCAAACTGGAAAGCTAAAGAAATGTAAGAGAGGCCTGGGGACGTGACTAATGAATAGGAAAAAATTATTTTAGTGCCAGGAATGTCTGTCTTGTTTATTCTGGACTCTATTTGGAAATTGGCATCTTTTGAAATTTGTGTGAAATTGGCAAAATTGCGAATTTCTGACCACTTTATTGGATAGTTGAAATCGGTAAATGGGTTGTTTCTTGTACTTATTTGATAGAAAAAATGGAGTTCTAGCGATATACAGTGGATCCCCGCATACCGTTGGCATCACATAACGATTAATCCGCATACCGCTTGCTTTAATCGCAAAAATTTTGCCTCGCATACCGCTTAAAAACCCGCTCACCGATTTTCGTCCGAGACGCGTCCAATGTGCGCCCTCAGCCAGCCTCATGTGTGCCGCCAGTGGCATTGTTTACCAGCCAGCCTCCGCGGTAACATCCAAGCATACAATCGGAATATTTCGTATTATTACAGTGTTTTCGGTGCTTTTTCTGGAAAATAAGTGACCATGGGCCCCAAGAAAGCTTCTAGTGCCAACCCTACAGCAATAAGGGTGAGAATTACAATAGAGATGAAGAAAAAGATCATTGATAAGTATGAAAGTGGAGTGCGTGTCTCTGAGCTGGCCAGGTTGTATAATAAACCCCAATCAACCATCGCTACTATTGGTGGTACAGCTGCTGCTGCTGCTGCACTGTCAGCTGCTGCTGCTGCTGTAGCATCGTCTGCTGCTGCTGTAGCATCGTCTGCTGCTGCTGTAACATCGTCTGTTGCTGCTGTAGCATCGTCTGCTGCTGCTGTAGCATTGTCTGCTGCTGCTGTAGCATCGTCTGCTGCTGCTGTAACATCTTCTGTTGCTGCTGTAGCATCGTCTGCTGCTGCTGTAGCATCGTCTGCTGCTGCTGTAGCATCGTCTGCTGCTGCTGTAACATCGTCTGCTGCTGCTGTAGCATCGTCTGCTGCTGCTGCTGCTGTAGCATCGTCTGCTGCTGCTGCTGCTGTAGCATCGTCTGCTGCTGCTGTAACATCGTCTGTTGCTGCTGTAGCATCGTCTGTTGCTGCTGTAGCATCATCTGCTGCTGCTGTAGCATCGTCTGCTGCTGCTGCTGCTGTAGCATCGTCTGTTGCTGCTGTAGCATCGTCTGCTGCTGCTGTAGCATCGTCTGCTGCTGCTGTAGCATCGTCTGCTGCTGCTGTAACATCGTCAGTTGCTGCTGTAGCATCGTCTGCTGCTGTAGCACTGTCAGCTGCTGCTGCTGCTGCTGTAGCACTGTCAGCTGCTGCTGCTGTAGCACCGTTGTTGGTGTGGCTTATTGAGAATACCAAGAAACAATTAACCCCAGAGGATTTGCCACCCAGGATAACCCAAAAAAGTCAGTGTCATCGAAGACTGTCTAACTTATTTCCATTGGGGTCCTTACTCTTGTCTCCCAGGATGCAACCCACACAAGTCGACTAACACCCAGGTGAACAGGGAAAAATGCCTGGAACTAGTGCTCATATTGGTGAATTTAAAGCCAGCAAAGGTTGGTTTGAGAGATTTAAGAATCGTAGTGGCATACACAGTGTGATAAGGCCTGTTCTGTAAGAAAATGCCAAACAGGACCTACAGTACTCAGGAGGAAAAGGCACTCCCAGGACACAGTGTCTCATCAGTCATTGCTGCATCTTCAATAAAGGTAAGTGTCATTTATTCTTCATTTAGTAGACTAGTACATGCACAATATATACTGTGCATGTACTACTCTACTATTGTGCATGTATCCTTCTCTTTGTGTGTAGGAAAATGTATATTTCATGTGGTAAAAATTTTTTTTTCATACTTTTGGGTGTCTTGCACGGATTAATTTGATTTCCATTATTTCTTATGGGGAAAATTCATTCGCATACCGATTATTTCGCATAACAATGAGCCCTCTTGCACGGATTAAAATCGTTATGCGGGGGTCCACTGTAGTTATGATTTTTGTCGACTGGTACATAGGAAATGGCCGAAAATAGGGCTCAAAGTGGGCGAAATCGCCGACTGCTAACTTCGTGAGAGAATAATTCCGCAAGTTTTCTATTAAATTTCATACTTTTGGTGTCATCATGATTGGGAAAAGATTCTCTATCATTTCATAAGATTTTTTTTTTTAACCCGTAAACGGTCCAAACGTATATATACGTTTTTTCAACATTTGAAAGTATGTAAAAAAAGTAGATCTTCTTTTTGTTTTTTTACATTTGAAAATGTGTAAAAAAAAACTTTGATCTACTTTTTTTTTGTTATATTTGAAAATATGTAAAAAAAATGTAGATCTACTTTTGTAGCAATACACACGTGAACGTAGATCTGCTTGGACCGCTTACGGGTTAAATTTCCGACCCCGAGAACAAGTTTAGGAGAGGGCCTGCTGACCCTGAAAGGGTTAAGCATCGCTTTATTCCTGAAGTCAGGTTTTACCTGCACAGCAAGAACCTTGCATTCAAGGCTCTCTTCATTCTTGATAATTCCCGTACTCATACACAAGCTTTGCTGGATGTGACCCCACATGTAAAAGTTGTATTTTTACCTCCAAATACAACATCTTTAATACAACCACTGAGTCTGGGAGTTATTAAGTCATTTAAGTGTACCTACACAAAAAAGTTATGAAAAAACTAGTTGCATCAGTGCAACTTGGCAGTACCAATCTTCTGGAATAAATTCAACATTGCACATGCTATCAGCTATGCTAGAAGTGCATGGAATGAAGTGCCCCAATCAACATAAAATGCAGGCTGGGGAAGTTATGGCCTTCTGTGGTTAATTCTTTCACTGGTTTCTCCTTGCTTGAGAGTCAGGTTCAGGAAATTGTTCAACTGGCAAGGAGATTACCAGGTGATGGTTTTGAAGATATGAATGAAGATGATGTGAATGAGCTCTTAGAAGATGATGATGAAGACAGGAGTCCAGAGGAAATGTTAGCAGAGCTTGATGCACAGATACAAGGGAGGGACATAACAGATGATGATGAAGAACCTGAAGAAAAACAGTTAACATTGCAGCAGTTACGTATGCAGTTCCTTATTATTGGTTAAGTTGCAGACTTTTTCATTGAAGAGGACCCTGACAAATCTACAAGCAGTGCTTTGAAACGGGGTCTAGACCCGCTGATGATGCCTTACCGTCAGCTGTATAATGTATTGCAGGGTAAAACAGCCCAGAGAACCATTACAGAATTTATCCACACTCCAATACAACCATCGACTTTAGTACCAGAACCTCTACCATCCACTTCTGTTGACAACCAACAACCATCCACCTCAGCCAAGTAGGGCCACACCATCCATATCCACTCTCTCCACAATCATTCACACACACCATTATCCACAATTTAAGGTAAGAAATACTATTATTTCTATTGTTTTGTAGTCTTAAGGAGTAATATATCACAACAATGAACTACAATTACATGTTCACTTTTATTTTTGTAAGATCTGTTGGTCTAAAAAAAGTTGTTTAGCTTTTTGGGGGGCTCCCAGGAACATAACCCTATTTTTCCCATAAGTTCTTCAGTTCATGTAGCACGATTTTACATAACACAGCATTTTCAGGAATGTAACTCCCGTGCTAAATAACGGTCTACTGCATATGAATTGTGGTATATTGGCTTTGTTCCCTGCTTTGTTATTTAGTGAATTTTTTATTGGCAGTTACTTTGTGCTGATGATACTGTGCTTTTGGGAGATTCTAAACAGGAGTTGCAAAGGTTAGTGGACAAGTTTGGGAGGGTGTGTAAAGGAAGAAAGTTGAAAGTGAATGCAGTGGAACCTCTACTTACAAGTTTAATCCGTTCCATGACCTTGCTCGCAACTGGATTTGCTCGTTTGCAGAGTCAGTTTTCCTCATTTAAGTTAATTGAAATGGAATTAATTTGTTCCAGTGGAATCCCAGGCACAAGAAAATACTTTAATAATTTCCCTAGTATCTGTACAGCTTATTTATCTATCACAATTCATGTAATATGACATAAACAATATTAATAACATAGAAACACGATATATACACTAGAATGAATAAAATACATGTCATTAGGTATGTGGCTAGTGGTGGTGACAGCCGCCATTGTTGTTGGGGTTTATAGGCCCACCACAGCACCCATTCCTGCTCTTGACTACATGTGTAGAGAACCTAGGATAACCCAAAAAAGACAGACAGAGTGTCTTATAAATGCTGCACTCTTAATGCTACACTTAATTGCTTCACTCTTAATGCTACACTTTCACTGCTGCTTCATGTTGTCTGCCACTGCTGCTTCATGTTGTCTGCCACTGCTGCTTCATGTTGTCTGCTACTGCTACCTCATGTTGTCTGCCACTGCTGCTTCATGTTGTCTGCCACTGCTGCTTCATGTTGTTTGCCACTGCTGCTTCATGTTGTCTGTCACTGCTGCTTCATGTTGTCTGCCACTGCTACCTCATGATGTCTGCCACTGTTGCTTCATGTTGTCTCCCACTGCTGCTTCATGTTGTCTGCCACTGCTACCTCATGATGTCTACCACTGATGTTGCCAAAGAATCAAACATTTCTGCTATTTTGAGCTCAATTTCAAGGTACTTTTCATCGTGAAACCAATTGAAATCATATTTATTTTTGTAGTATATCTTCCATTCTATCACATGAGACCAAATAAAACAAGAATACAACCATAAAAACCATACAAAAATATACTGCTAAGGGGAGGCTAATGGCTGAGAAGTGAACTCTGTTATTTATGGTCCGATTTCTTTCATTTTTGGTGTACGTTAAGAAACATCTTTTCATCATACATTGCCCAAGTTTCAATAAGATAGTCCAACAAACAACTGAGATCCAATTCCCTAGATGAAGAGCCCTCTCACCAGTGTCAATTAACTTCGCTTGAGGCCCACTCGCATCTGGAAATTTTGCTCGCGTCTGGAAGCAAAAAATCGACCGAGCAGCAGCTCATATCTGGAAAAACTCGCACATGGATGCACTCGTAAGTAGAGGTTCCACTGTACAGACAAGAGTAAGGTGATGAGGGTATCAACCCAGTTAGGTAAAGAAAAATTGGATATTACCTTGGAGGGAGGTAGTATGGAAGATGTGAATGTGTTCAGATACAGTGGTACCTTGACTTAAGAGTTTAATTTATTCCGTGACCAAGCTCGTAACTCAATTTGCTCGTATATCGAATCAATTTTCCTCATTGAAATTAATTGAAATGCCATTAATCTGTTCCAGCCCCCGAAAATCCACCCCAATTTTTTTGTTACAAGTTTCTAAATAAGAAAAATGTATTTATAAATAAGAAATGTTGTATAAAAAATAATAAAACATAAAAGAGAGTGTAAACTTTTTTTATAGTGTATTTACCTTGGAGATCAGATGACTTGGGCTAATGGAAGATGCTGGCAGAGGTGGAGGGTGGAAAAGATAGACACCACCATCACTACTCCACCCACCACCACCACTACTCTACTCACATTTATGACTACTACACCCACCACCTTCACTACTCCACCCACCACAATCACTTCTCCACCCACTACCCTCACTACTCCACCCACTACCATCACTTCTCCACCCACCACCATCACTTCTCCACCCACCACCATCACTTCTCCACCCACCACCATCACTTCTCCACCCACCACCTTCACTACTCACCCACCACCTTCACTACTCCACCCACCATTATAACTACTCCACCCACCATTATCACTACTCCACCCACCATCCTCACTACTCCACCCACCACCCTCACTACTCCACCCACCACCATATCTACTCCACCCACCACTATCACTAGTCCACCATCACTTCTCCACCCACCACACTCACTACTCCACCCACCACTATCAGTACACCCACTGAAGGAACCTCTGTGAGGCAGGTAAATATCACGGAGGCCTTAACCCTTTCAGGGTTTCCGACGTACTAGTACGGCTTATGCACCAGGGTTATTGACGTAGTAGTACGCATAAATTCTAGCGCCTTCAAATCTATCCAGAGAAAGCTGGTAGGCCTACATATGAAAGAATGGGTCTATGTGGTTAGTGTGCACAGTATAAAAAAAATCCTGCAGCACACAGTGCATAGTGAGAAAAAATAACTTTGACCATGTTTTTTATTTAACCCTTAAACTGTCCAAAAGTAGATCTACGTTTGCACGCGTAACGCTCCGAACGTAGATCAAATTTTTTTTACATTGTTTCTTATGGAGAAAATTGAGGTTGGAGTGCTACGCGCACAAACGTAGATCTACGTTTGGACAGTTTAAGGGTTAAAACAGCGACTTTGCACTGTATTTTCGTATGGTATTTTTGGTTGTATTCTAGTTTTCCTGGTCTTATTTTATAGAATGGAAGACATGTTACAGAAATTGAGATGATTTTGATTGGTTTCACAGTGAAAAGTACCTTGAGATTGAGCTCAAAGTAGCAGAAATGTTCGATTTTTTACCAAAGTTCAAAAGTAAACAAATCATGCCATGTGTCCAATACATGTCAACTGGTGAGTCTAATATTTTTTCACAAGTGTGCTGATATTATTTATACCATTTCTACACTAATGCAGTAGTCTGTATAACAGTAAATCTTACATTTTTTGTGAGAATAAAAATTCAAAGTGGAAAGCAAAAGAAATTTAAAAGGGACCTGGAGATGTGCCTAATGAACAGAGAAAAATGTTATTTTAGTGCCAGGAATGTCTGTCTTGCTTATTTTGGACCCTATTTGGAAATTGGCATCTTTTGAAATTTGTGTGAAATTGGCAAAATTGCTAATTTCTGACCACTTTATTGGATAGTTGAAATTGTACTCATTCAATAGAAAAAATGGAGTTCTAGCAAAATAGTTATGATTTTTGTCATTATGATCGGGAAAAGATTCTCTATCTTTTCATAAGAAAAAATAATTTTTCTTTTCCGAAAATTTTTCGACCCTGAGAGTTTAGGAGAGGGCCTCTAAACCCTGAAAGGGTTAATGTTTCTGGAAAAACTCGAGTGTTGAAATGGAGGTTACCTCTTCCCCAGATTTATAAGAAAACCAAACGAGGGACGAGGTGCCTCACTACAATCTGGGATTAGTGTGGGAGTATTATCCTTCCAGTTACGTCTTGGAAGAGCATGTGGGGTGGGACGAAATACCTGACATTCCTCTGGGTACAGAGTTGGATTTGACTTCATATACGCCGCCATGAAGCTCGCTCGTAGCTTGGATTTTTGGCTTGCAACTCAAAGCAAAAAATTGTTCAAGCAACAGCTTGTAACTCAGAAAACTCGTTAGTTGGGGCACTCGTAAGTCAAGGTACCACTGGATTTGGGAGTAGACTTGTTAGTGGATGGATTTATGATGGACTAGGTTAACCATGGAATTGATGAAGGAAAAAAGGTGAGTGATGCATTGAGGTATCTGTGGAGACATAAAAGTTATCCATAGAGGCAAAAAAAGGGAATGTATGAGATTATAGTGGTACCAACACTCTTATATGGGTGTGAAGCACGGGTTGTAAATATTGCAGCAAGGAGAATGCTGGAGGCATTGGAGATGTCGTGTCTAAGGGCAATGTGTGGTGTAAATATTATGCAGAGAATTTGTAGTGTGAAAATCAGGAGGTGTGGAGTTGCTAAAAGTATTATTCAGAGGGCTGAAGAGGGGTTGTTGAAGTGATTTGGTCATTTAGTTAGGATGGAGCAAAATAGATTGACTTGGAGGGTATATAAATCTGTAGTGGAGGGGAGGAGGGGTAGGGGTCATCCTAGGAAAGGATGAAGGGATGAGGTAAAAGAGGTTTTGTGTGGGAGGGGCTTGGATGTGCAGCAGGCATATGTGAGCATGTTTGATAGGAGTGAATGGAGACTAATGGTTTTTGGGACCTGATGAGCTGTTGGAGTGTGAGCAGGGCAATATTTTGTGAAGGGATTCAGGGAAACCTGTTTGCCAGACTTGAGTCCTAGAGGTTGGAAGTACAGTGCCTGTACTTTAAAGGAGAGGTCTGGGATATTGGTTGTTTGGAGTGACATCTAAACTGTCATATCTAGGTGCCTCTGCAAAGACAGTGATCATGTGTGAATGATGGTGAAAGTGTTTCTTGTTTGGGTCACCCTGCCTCTGTGGGAGATGGCCGATGTGGTGCAAAATGTATAGAGAGCTTGGGTAATTATCAGTGAAATAATCTCTAACTTGGGCATGAGGGGTTGGGATTTTGTTGGCTAGGTTTGATTTATTTTTTAGCACATCGGCTATCTCCCACCAAGGTAGGGTGACCTAAAAGGAAAAAGAGATTTACCACTACTAGTAATTGTAGTGTTGTACGATTCATAGTAATTTATTTGGGCTAAGAAATGGGAGTAAGCATGATTGCTCAAGACATTCAGACGTATAATGGAGGGTGGCAAAGAGCTGTGAAATAGGTCATGAGGGAGGGTTGGTTGATGGCACTTGGGCATGTCATGTATTGCAGTAATGTTAGTGGATGCCTGGGTGTGTAGTGATGTAAGGACAGATTGTCAGGGAGGCAGACAGGCAATCATTGAGTAATGTGCTGATGCTGATGGGTTCACAGGTTTGTTTTGTGGTGAGGGAGAGAGGGAGGAAAGGTTTTCAGTAATACATCTGGTGCCTAGTGAAAACTGAGCATATTTTTGTTCTGAATAGAATATACAGTGGACCCCCGCCTTACGATCAGCTCCCAATGCGACCAATTATGTAAGTGTATTTTTGTAAGTGCTTTTGTACGTGTATTTTTGGGGGTCTGAAACGGACTAATCTAATTCACAATATTCCTTATGGGAACAAATTTGTTCAGCAACGGCACCTGAACAGACTTCTGGAATGAAATAATATCATAAGGCGGGGGTCCACTGTATTTATAATCCTTGTGTACCTTCGTTTCACTTCAAGGTGGTGTCTGTGAAAGAGAAGGGTTCTTGATCCAAGGAATTAGAGCTGTCCTTTCCTTCCTTGAATCTGATTACCTCTTATTTCTCGAGCACTGTATGACCCTCATGAGTTGAGCACCTCATTTGTAATATAATAATGCATCCTCCCTGCAGTGCTGTATGACCCTGCTGGGTTTAGCACTTATTATTATTATTATTATTATTATTATTGTAATATAACCATTGTTTCAGATGCGGCGTCCACTAATGTCTGTGCAGAATAATGCAGTTAGTAGTACACCTCGTTGTCTGCTTCAAGCTAAGCAGTGCAGAACTGTGGAGGAAGAATACAACAAAAATCAGAAAATTATTCTAGGCCAGTTACCTGGTCAGGAGAATGTTTCATCCAGCACACAATTTGTTGAGAATATTTGATGAAAGATTTCATTCCTGCAAGATAAAATGAAATAGACTCAGTACTTCAGTCTGATTAAAAAAAAAAGAAAAAAAAAAAAAGTTTTAATTGCATAAAAGGAGTTCAGAGCAAAATCAAAGCAACCATTACAGTGTTGTTGATTCAGCTTGGTACATCTTAAATATTTTTATAAAGACCTGTACCACACCAGCTCCTGATTCTTCCTGCCTTAAAAAAGTGCAGAGCTTAATCTTTTTCCAGCTGTGGTAAGGTGGTAATTGTCATATTTTATTCACAGAAATGCTAAATTCAAAAGGTATAGCTAGTTGAGAGAGAGGCAAAAATTACAATGTAAAATTATAATTTTTATCTATAATGAATGTTGCTATACTGTAACTGAAACAAGCCCACCATTAGAAGTGGAAATTAGATGACATTTTGGTCATCTAATTCATAAGCTTGTGAAATATTTGCAAATCAACTTAACATACAAAATAAGATATTCAAGAGCTCTTTCAACTAATTTATTCTCTAAAACTTTTCACCCAAAAATGAATAAATGTATCCAGACACCAGATTGTATGATAGTACTGTCTCTTGACTTGCCTGTTTTAATGATACCTTAAAGGCAGTTTTGAAATTACTTTCATACTTATTTGTACAACATAAATTACGATTACTGTTATTTTAATGCTCAAATTTGTTAAAACATAATTCTTTAACACATCATGTTTTTAAACAAAGCACACAGTTATGGCTAGCATCTTTTGCTTTAATTTTATTTTAAATGTTTTGTGTAATTTACTAATGCTGTGTTTCTTTCTGATTGTTTCTTTAAATATAAAGGAATATATTACTGTTGTCAGAAAGATGAAAGGCAACATTTCAAGGATGCTGTGGTTTCTTAGTGGTTTTAGATTACTTTAATCAAAACCAAGTGCTAAACATAGCTGTTTTAGATATAATTTTTATTCTTTAATCTGTCTTGAGCAGTCCATCAATGTACAGCCTATTTTTTATTTTTTTTATCAGTGTTATAATGGCATTGATTATAAGAGCATGTAACCCTGTACCCTCAAGATACAGTGCCTTAAAACTAAGACCATCCAAATATTTTTTATGTACCGTAACTCAATGTAAAATGTTTTTCTCTAATTTATTATAGATTTAAACAATGTTTTTAAGGCCTTGTAAGGTTCTGTATTTGTCTGTTGTTATAAAGTGTAATGAATGATAACTATCACTTTAACATTAGCCAAAGAAGCCTGTAGAATTCTTTGAAATGGTGTAAGTGTGTATATAACCTTGAGTCCTTACAAGGGACAGCCCTGTGCTTCAGCAAAGGAGTTCTTGTTCCAAAGAATTGGACCTTTTACTGCCTTATTAGGACTGAATCTGAATATCCTCTAACCCTCACTCCATTTGGCTTCATTAATGTGAAAATTATTTCCCTTTGTGAATTTCAGCTTGTAGACAAAGAAAAAGGGACCACTATCAGCCCTGTTCTTATGAAGCTTCTGTTAGCAATACTGTGATGTTTGGGTTACCCCACCCAATGAAAACTGTATCATCATAGAGCATGTCAGGTGACCCTCTGCTGAGACGGTGGCTATCTGGCAGGCTTTCTGATTGAAATGCTACTGGAGGTTCTGGTGTAGCACACCAGATGGGATGAGGTATTTCACTGAGCGTGACTAGTGAAACCCTTAAAAAAATTCAAATGAGAATAGCATGACCATGGGTATGTGACTTCTTTTATTCTCAACCCCCCTCCCCTCCCCTCCATTTATTGCCTTATAATTAATCAGATAGCTCATTCCTTTGGATCGCAAGTGGCTGTGACACCTATCGACTTCAGCATAGACCTTTAAAATCTGAAATTGCTTTGGGCAGTCACTCATTGCTTGAACTCAGTATGATCCTTCTCCTTATTCATGGTACCTCTGACCCCTGCTTTACTTTGACAGTGGATCTGACTTCTCCCATGATGCAGTTACACTTGAATCATCTTCACAAGTATTTCCATGCTTACACACCAACAGCATATCAAGCCATAAAAAAAATACTTGCTTCCACTCACTCCTATTTGATGCACTCACACATGCCTGTTGGATGTCTAAACACCTTGCATATTAAACCTCCTTTACCCTTTCCCTCCAACCCTTCTTAGGATACCCTTTACCCAGCCTTTCCTCCACTTGATATTTATACATCCAAGTTATCCTATCCTGTTCCATCCTCTCTAATTGTCCAAACCACCTCAACAACTGTTCCTCAGCCCTCTGGATAATGCTTTTAGTAACCCTGTACCTCCTACTTTTCAAGCTACAAATTCTCTGCATAATATTTACACTACACATTGCCCTCCAACATCTCTGCTGCTTCCAGCTTCTTTGCTGCAACATTCACATTCCATGCTTCACACCCATATGAATTATTATTATTATAATCGCACACCCATATGAAACTGGGTACTACTGTACTCTCATACATTTCTCTTTTTGCCTCCATGGATAATGTCCTTCGTCTCCACAGATGCCCCAGTGAACCCCTCACCTTTTTCCCCTCACGGGTTTTATAGCTAACTTTGTCTTTCGTAGGCCTGTCTGCTGACAAGTGCACTTCCAAATATCTGAACACAATTCACTTCTATGCTCCCTCCTTCCAATCTGATATTCAGTCTTCCATGACCTAATTTTTTTGTTACCCTCATCACCCCACATTCTATTAAACTGCCCACTTTATCAACGAGCACGCAGAATATACCTCCAACGTCGTCTTCGCTCCGCTGCTCTCTCTTTACCTTCCCTTCTCGCTGATGGACCCACCTTTCATCCGGACTCTCTCATTGACTTTTTGACAACAACTGACTGACTTCACAAACTCTGATGATACCTTCAGCCCTTTCTACCTCAATCTCTTGCTGCCCTCTACCCCCACACTATCCCCTGCCCTGTTGTTTTCTGTAACCTACTGATCATCCCTCCCCCCTTCTACCGCCCAATACCCTCGCTTCCTTCCCTACCCTGCAGCGTTGTGTAGCCCTTGTGGCTTAGTGCTTCTTTTTGATTATAATAATAATAATACCCTCATCACCTTGCTCTTTCTTATGTTCACTTAATTTCCTCCTTTTATCCTTCCAAATTTGTCCACCAACCTTTGCAGCTTCTCTCTAAATTTCCCAAAAGCATGCAATTTCTTTAATGCTAACAGTTACTCATTTAAGTTTGATCAAATTTTTCTATGCAGCTTAAAGCTTTGGATTATAATAATAATCATGGGGTAGCACTAAACCTGTAAGATTATACAGTTAAAGCTTTGGAAAATGTCGTATTGGTAACAAATGCCGCATCTTATATAATAGGATGTCTAGTGCTTCAGTAGTAAGCCTTATGATTAATTACCCAGAATGCATTGCATAATTAGTGGCTTTCATTTGTGCCTACTATTTCTCATGAACCTACCCATGTATCTACACTATTTGTAAGTCTTAAAGAAATCACTCAGTCATCATTAATCTTTATCTGTTTGGCCTCCCTCATGATAATTCCTAGTCAGATTATCCCAGGCTACACTACTTGAGTAATCTCTTAGGCCTATGTATTATTATTATTATTATAATCAAGGGGGAAGCGCTAAACCCGGAGGATTATACAGCGCCTGGGGGGGATGTGGAAGGCATTCACGCTTAATTCGGGGAACTGGAGCACAGATCCAATTCCCTAAATCAAGAGCCCCTCACCAACATCAAGGAACCTTCCTTGAGGGGTTAGGCCTATGTAATCTGCAGACTTAGGTAATGTAACTAGTGATTATCATGAGGGAGGATGGATAGATGGTGGCGACTGTTGCTAATATGATGTCTTCCAAAGAATTGTACAAGCTGTATAAATTTCTAATAAACTGTATCAAACATAAATGGATAAACAATAGACTAAAAACATCTTTTGGGTATAAAGGCATTTACAAGCAGATAAAAAACAAGGGGGGGGGGCACTACATAACTGACCAGTGTAATTCCCTTCAAAGGGGAAGGGGTCCCATATTATTATAATCAAAAAGAAGCGCTAAGCCACAAGGACTATACAGCGCTGCAGGGTAGGGAAGGAAGCGAGGGTATTGGATGGCAGAAGGGAGGGGGGATGATCAGCAGGTTACAGAAAACAGCGGGGCAGGGGATAGTACGGGGGTAGAGGGTAGCAAGAGATTGAAGTAGAAAGGGCTGAAGGTATCAGAATTTGTGAAGTAAGTCAGTTGTTGTCAAAAAGTCAATGAGAGAGTCCGGATGAAAGGTGGGTCCATCAGCGAGAAGGGAAGGTAAAGAGAGAGCAGCGGAGCGAAGACGACGACAGAGGTAAATTCTGCGTGCTCGTTGATAAAGTGGGCAGTCCAACAGAATGTGGCTGACTGATAATGGAGCTTGGCAATTCTCACAGAGAGGAGCAAGATGCCTCTCCATGAGATATCCATGAGTAAGACGAGTATGGCCAATGCGAAGATGGGAGAGAGTAGTCTCCCAACCTCGACACTGGTGATAAGAAGACGGCCAGTAACCTATACTCGGTTTAATAGATTGAAGTTTGTTGCCGAGCATAGTAGACCAACATTGTTGCCAACGGGTGTGAAGGTGGGAAGATATTGCAGCAAAATAGTCCGTAAATGGAATACCTCTATAAGAAACTGGTAGGTCATGTACTGCTGACCGCGCAGCAGTGTCTGGCTGTTCATTGCCCTGTACGTCGACATGACCAGGGACCCAACAAAAAAACAATATCTTTATGCTTGGTAAAGATGCGGCGTAGCCAAAGTTGGATACGGAGGACTAAGGGGTGAGGTGTATCAAATTTTTGTATAGCCTGTAAAGCACTAAGGAAGTCTGAGACAACCACAAATGATGACACAGGCATAGATGCAATACGGATAAGTGCTGTAAGGATGGCATATAATTCAGCAGTAAAACTACTAGCCGAAGATAGTAAATGCCCTTGTACGACACTGTCCGGAAACACTGCTGCGAATCCTACGCCGTCAGAAGACTTAGAGCCATCTGTGTACACAGCAATGGCATGAGAATGAGAGTGAAAGTGGTCAAGAAAAAGAGAGCGGGAAGCGACCGTAGACAGTTGGGCTTTCGAGCAAGGGAGGGAGAAAGAACAGACTCGAACAGCTGGAACTTCCCAGGGGAGTAGGGAAAAGTGAGATGCTACATGTACATAGAAAGGTGGTAGTTGAAGAGAAGACAAGAGCGAATGAAGGCGAAGAGAGAAGGGACGGAGTAAACAGGGGCGGCGAACAAATAAAGAATGTCTACTAATATCAGTGACCATTCTATAAATGGAAGGATTGCGGAGATCATGAGAGCATACATAGTAGCGTAGGCAATGGGCATCACGGCGATCGGATAAGGATGGAACGTTCGCTTCTGCATAGAGGCTCTCGACAGGGGAAGAGCGAAAAGCACCAAGGCATAAACGTAATCCTTGGTGATGAATGGGGTTAAGGCTAGAGAGAGTAGCAGGAGATACCGCTGAATAGATCTGGTCACCATAATCAAGTTTCGATAAAATAAGGGTGGAATGTAGGCGAAGGAGGGTTCGACGATCAGCTCCCCATGAAAGATGAGCAAGGGTTTTAAGAAGGTTCAGCCGGCTGTGACAAGTTGCCTTCAGAGAGGTAATGTGAGGTTTCCAGGATAACCTACGATCAAAGAGGAGGCCCAGAAACTTGACTGTATCACGTTCAGGGATACGGGAGCCATAGAGGTACAAAGGATGATCGGAGATGACAGAGCGTCTAGTGAAAGTAATTTGGTGGGTTTTAGTGCTGGAAAATTTAAACCCACGTGTGGTGGCCCAATTGGAAACATGGTCGACTGCATGTTGGAGAGAAACTGTAATGAGGTGACAGTCAGCGCCTGCACAGGCAATAGCGAAGTCATCAACATAGAATGATGACCAAATATTTGATGGAAGACTAGAGGCCAAATCATTAATAGCAAGGAGAAAAAGTGTTGTGCTCAGAACACATCCCTGGGGGACACCTTCAGCTTGGTAAAGTCCGGGAGAGCACATTATTAACCCGAACACGGAAATGCCTGTCAGTTAAAAAGTTCTTAAGGAAGGATGGTAGATTGCCTCGAAGGCCTAAGGAGTGGGCTTGGGCTAAAATATTATACCTCCAAGTTGTGTCATATGCCTTCTCAAGGTCAAAAAATATGGCAATAACTGAGTGGTTATTCGCAAAGGCATTACGAACATACGTATCCAAGCGTAGTAAGGGGTCTATGGTAGAACGTCCCTTACGAAAGCCATATTGACGAGTGGAGAGACTGTTGTGTGTCTCTAAATACCACACTAAACGTCTATTTACTAGGCGTTCCATTACTTTGCAAACTGCACTGGTAAGAGCAATGGGACGATAGTGGGAGGTTTCATGTCCCGTAGTGCCTGGTTTGCGGAAAGGGAGAACAATGGCGGATTTCCACAGCTGTGGAAGAACTTGTGACTTGCGTAATAGGACTGCAAGGGCTGACTGATGTAAATGTTGTAGCATACTAATATGAATGTCGTCGGGCCCAGCTGCCGATGATCAACAAGCTGAGAGTGTTGCCTCCAGTTCTTGAAGTGTAAAAGGCACATTATACTGTTCTTCTCTGAGAGAAGAAAAGTCCAAGGGTGCTAACTCTCTGGCAGACTTTGAGGAAAGAAATGAGGGGCATAGATGGAGTCCCTGAGAAATACGG
Source organism: Cherax quadricarinatus (assembly GCF_026875155.1). Lineage (NCBI taxonomy): Eukaryota > Metazoa > Arthropoda > Malacostraca > Decapoda > Parastacidae > Cherax > Cherax quadricarinatus. The sequence continues at coordinate 45,407,904 of NC_069427.1, forward strand.
ACCAGATGATTGCCAATTTCATTGGCAACATCTAGTGGGTTTGCTATATCAACACCGGCAACCTGCAGAACAGGAGCCGGGTCAGGAGAATATTTACCACTCAGCTTTCGTACTTTTTTCCAGACTGCACTCACAGAGGAAGCAGAGGTGATGGTGGAGACATAATCTCGCCAGCAAGTGCGTTTAGCATCACGGATGACACGGCGAGCGATCGCACGCTTCTGTTTAAAATCAAGGAGTCTCTCTGTGGTTCTATTGTACCGGTACCTGCCCCATGCAGCGCGTTTCAAACGTACTGCACGAGCACAAGCAGGAGACCACCAAGGCACGCATTTCTGAGAATGCCTGCCCGAAGTTTGGGGTATAGAATGAGAAGCTGTGGTGAAAACGGAGGACGAGAAGAGGTGTAAAAGCTCATCGATGGAGGACGAAGAAGGAACCTCTTTAAAAACAGTTAGGTGTGAGTAAAGGTTCCAATTTGCCCGATTAAATTGCCAGCGTGGGGTGTGAAGAGGTGGCGAATATGAAGGGGAAGTAAGAATGATTGGGAAATGATCACTGTCATGTAAGTCCGGGAGAACAGACCAAGTGAAGTCTAATGCGGCGGAGGAAGAGCAGACTGAGAGATCGATGCAAGAGAGAGTATGAGTCCGAGGATCAAAATGGGTGTGAGTACCTGCATTTAAAACATGGAGGGGGTGGGTGGCAAGAAAAGCCTCTAACTGAATTCCACGGGAATCACAGTGAGACCCCCCCCCCCCAGAGGAAATGGTGGGCATTAAAATCACCAAGTAACAGAATCGGTGGCAGTAATGACGAAACAAGGAAGGCAATATCCGGAATAGATAATGCCCGAGAAGGAGAGAGATATAAAGAACAGAGCGTATACCACCTATGTAAGTGGATACGGGCTGCTGTGTAATGCAGCGAAGTATGAACAAATAGCTGATGGTATGGAATATCAGTGCGTAGAAGGGCACTTTCATTAAAGGTCCCACCAGGAAAAGGATCTGAAGAATACAATAAATTATAGCCTGAGATGTGAGAAATAACAGCAGAGTGTAATTTTGGTTCCTGTAAGCAAACACCAACAGGGGCAAACTGGGAGAGTAACATCTGAAGCTCACCCCGATTACCCCTGAGGCCGCGTATATTCCACTGTAAATAGGCCATGATTGGCAATGATAAAGATACTTGAAATCCGCAGGTAAGGGTTCCTACGGACTAGAGGGGTTAGAAAAGTCCACATGCGGAGGCAGTGGAAAATGTTCAAGCAGCGAAGGAACGGTGCGCTGTGAAGAAAGGAGTTGTGTAGATGGAGCAGAGGAGGGAGAAAGAGCGGAAGGTGGATCAGTGTCCATTGATGGTTTGGTCTCTGCAATATATTCAGAGATTGCTTCAAGTGTTTCGGAATTCAGAGACTTCGTATGGGAGACAATATTGGAAATGGTAGGGGGAGGATGAGTAAAGATTGGAACTGTATTGGACTGTACCAAGGTAGGGGGGGTCAAAAGGGTGGAGGGAACTGGAGAAGCGTGGCAGGGGACAGAAGAGGCAGGAACCTGGGAGGTGGCAGAAGAGGAAGAAACTTGGGAGGGAACAGGGGAGGAAGGTACAGTACAAGGAGGGTGAACCTCTACACTTGTAACTGAGCCAGTGAGAGGGGAAGAACCAGGGACAGAGACAGGGAGGGTAAAATGAGGAGGTGGAAGATGGGTAGGAGGTGTTAACGGACCTTTTTTTGACTTTTGAGAAGTAGAGGGACGATTGGGAGGAGGTGTCGTACGAGGTCTCGTCGATACTGAGGCTTGTGAGAGAGAACTCGAAGAAGCGAGATTAGACTGAGGCGTTGAAGTAGGGACGTCTGAGCCGAGGACAGCAAAAGGATTAGATACAGGAGTGACTATGGGAGAGGTAACCACAGAGGTGGGTGTAGAAGATGGGATACCAGAAGTGGGGGGACGTTTTGAAACACGGGAATAAGAAACGCGTGGGAGTCTCCCTTGGAGGCGGAGATGAGAAACTGCCATGGCATACGGGAGACCTTCTGTCTCTTTGAGGTAACTGATTTCCCGCTCGTTTAAATAGACTTGACAACGGCGAGAGTACGAAGGGTGAGCCTCATGACAGTTAAGGCAAGAGGGAGATCGATTGCAAGACGTATTAGAATGGTCATCGGCACCACAGACTGGGCATTCGGCGATAGATCTGCAATATTTCGCTGGATGGCCAAATCGCCAGCAATTTCTACACTGTTGTGGTGTAGGGATCACCTTTCGAACTTGTAACCGATGTCCTGCTATATAAACTGAGGATGGGAGTTCTCGGCTGTCAAAAGTTAAACGAGCCACATTGCTAGGGTATCGTCTCCGCCCGCTGGCAGGAAGAACGTAAGTGTCTACCTTGAGGATTGGGAGATCTTGGAGTTTCAGCTGTTCAAGAATGTCAGTGCCACATGTCTGGAAATTTTGTTGAACTATGGTATGGGGCAGAATGACGGTACCAATACAAGAATTGAGGGAATGATGTTTTTCAAGAGTGACAGGAACAGTATCGATATGGGAAAGACGAGAGAGCTCATGAGCCTGGGTAGCATTCTGTACGGTAATGATGCGCGTACCGCTCTTAACCCTTTGACTGTCGCGGCCGTATATATACGTTTGTGAGGTACCGTGTTTGACGTATATATACTCATAAATTCTAGCGGCTTCAAATCAGGCAGGAGAAAGCTAGTAGGCCCACATGTGAGAGAATGGGTCTGTGTGGTCAGTGTGCACCACATAAAAAAAATCCTGGAGCACGCAGTGCATAATGAGAAAAAAAAAACTCCGACCGTTTTTTTTAATTAAAATGCCAACTTTGTGGTCTATTTTCGTATAGTATTTGTGGTTGTATTCTCGTTTTCATGGTCTCATTTGATAGAATGGAAACTATATTATAGAAATGGAGGTGATTTTGATTAATTTTACTATAAAAAAAACCTGGAAATGGAGCACAAAGTACAGAAAATGTTTGATTTTTGCCGATGTTCAAAAGTAAACAAATGTCATTGTCCAATAAATGTCCAAATAGCCATTCTAATATGCAGTCATGAATGGGTTGATGTAATTTTTACAATTATTACAGTATTGCAGTAGTCTGCATAACAGTAAATCTTCTATTTTTTGTTTGAATAAAATTTCAAAATAAAAAGCAAGAGTAATATCACAGGGACCTGGAGACATGACTGATGAACAAAGAAAATCTTATTTTAGAGCCAGGAATGTCTGCATTGTTCATTCTGGACCTTATTTTGAAATTGTCGTATTTTTTAATTTTCGTGAAATTGGCCAAATTGCAAATTTCTGACCATGTTATTGGGTAGTTGAAATCGGTAAATGGGCAGTTTCTTGTGCTCAATCGATAGAAAAAATAGAGTTCTGAAGAAATAGTTATGAGTTTGGTTGACTGGAATAACGGAATTAGCCGAAAATAGGGCTCAAAGTGGGCGAAATTGCCGATTTTTAAATATCGCCGAAGTCGCTAACTTCGTGAGAGCGTAATTCCGTCAGTTTTCCATCAAATTTCGTTTTTTTGGTGTCTTTACAATCGGGAAAAGATTCTCTATCATTTCATAAGAAAAAATAATTTTTTTTTTTTTCGAATATTTTGCGACACCAGGAGCAACTTCTGGATTGGGGCCTTCGACAGTCAAAGGGTTAAAAGCATGAAAAGAAGTATCTTTACCAACATGGCGTAGGAGTGCCTTGCCAATACTATGGTCAGAAAGATAGGCAGTAGAGGAAGTCGGTCGTAAAGTGAAGAATTTAGTCCATTGTTCAGTCTGAAACTGAGCGTGGAAAGGTAGTGAAGGACGTGTCGATCGTTTCTGAGAAGAACGAGAAGGTGGAGAAGTATCATCAGCAGGTAATTGTCGTTGGTGTTTAGGCGTGGGACCAGAGTTGGTCCGACGTGGAACGGGTCGGCGATTTGAAAATTGCCGCACCGTAGAGGGAGAGGCCGGAAGCATAGTCAGAGGAGAGCAAAGGTCCGATAAATCGAAGGAGTCAGTCGAGGCCTCAGTACCTGAAGCGGGTGAGGAAACAGCACCGGCAATAGGTACAGAGGCATGAGGATTGAAGAGTGGTCCAAAGACGAGGTGGGGTCAGAACGGGGTGCGGTATCAAGAAGGGGCCCGGGGGTAGTAGGTTCATGGACTAGGGCTGCCATGGTTAGGTTACTTCTTTCTTTTTGTTAAGAAAAAAAAGAAAGAAGAAAAGAAAATAAAAATAAAAAAAAAAGAATAAAAAAAGGGGGGACCGGGGAGGGATAGTTCCTAGGAGGAATGAAAGGGCCAGAAATCTCCCTCCGCGCCCAAGAGGACCTCAGCACCGCAAGTAGCGCAGATGCAGCATGGAACCCGTGCCGTACCCTACCCGTCATGCTAGTAAACTAACAATCCGGGATAGCAACCTCACATCTGCCGAGCTACCTCGGTGGACAAGAGAGAGGGCGGCCGGATATCCGCCACAAAGCATACCTCCTTCGGCCACCACCCCCGGAATCCGAAGGGTGGCTTCCAGAGATACACCCGTCGCCCGAAAGACACCCCAAGCTACTCCGGGATACCGGAGAGGGATCGGGGCATCCCCAGGCGATCCAGATTCCACGGCAAACTACGCCACCGCCAAGAACCTCAACGGAATGGGATAGACCCCGGTATCCTTTCCCCTACCTAGGAACTAGCGCGCTTGTGGGAGAAATCACAAAGGCCAAAAAGAGGAAGGGCAAAAGGGAGGGGTGGGGAGGAGGAGGAGGAGGAAAGGAAAAAGGGGAGGGGAGATTGGGGGGTAATTAGGTTCGGTCTGAGGAAGAAGACCGACAGGTCTAATTCCTCAGACCAAGAGCCTCTTCACCACGCCAAGGAGACCCCCTTGAAGAGGAGGGGTCCCATAGCATGGCAAAGGAGCTCTTGATCCAAGGAATTAGACCTTGTCTCTTTCCTAGGATCAAATCTAAATTTCCCCCTCATTCCTCCCCTCTCTCCATTCAGCCTCCTTATTTGGGGATATTCCTTGTGAATCTCAGCTCCTAAGAAGAGGGAAAAGGGGATTGTTATTCATCTCATTCTGTTGGCCTTGGTGGTGCTGTTTGTTATGGGAATTTGATTATCTCAGGACATGCTGGGCTGCTCTCCAGGGCCCCAGAGGGTGGCCTTGTCTCTTTGGATAGCAAAAAATATTCTTGGAGGTTGTCTTTCAGTTTTGGGAAGTGTGGCCAGAGGGGTATGACTTATAGCATTTCTGGGTGCCTAGCTCTCTTGTTGTCTGAGCCTGATTTGACTGATTCTGGAGGTGCCATCCTGGAGCACTGGAGCTCCTGGTAAACCAAGTAGGGTGTAGGGTGGTTTCCAAGCAGCATCAGCACTACTGGCTGCATCCCCTCAAAGAAGATTCCTTGATGTTGGTGAGGGGCTCTTGATCTAGGCAATTGGAGCTGTGCTCCAGTTTCCCGAATTAAGTCTGAATACCTTCCACATCCCCCCCACAGGCGCTGTATAATCCTACGGGTTTAGCGCTTCCCCCTTGATTATAATAATACTGGCTGCATCAAGGGTACTCTTGTATCCTGAGGGGTAAGGTATAGTTTCCTTTTTCTGAGAGTTGTCATCCCCCTTTCTCATCTTTTATAAACAAAAAATCATGTCATAATCGTGCTTTGCCTCATCCTAGGTGCCTTACCCTGCCAGCATCCTTACTTGACCCTGACATGCTGCCTACTGACCTTCCTTCAAACCCAATACCACTTGAGCAACACCTTGTTGCCCGACTCCAGGATTGGTGTTGAGTGACCCTTTCGATACCTCTGACCTTCGATGACTTCTTTTTGCGGTTGATGGGGCCACTGACAGCGTATGCCAAAGTCTGATCTTCAACCTTATTATGCTCTTAGCTCCTCCCACGATAGCACATTGATTTTTAGATAGTTCACATGTCAGATTATTGTAATAATAAAACTAAGCACTAAACCCACCAGGGTAATACAGTGCTGGTCATGTCACAATGGATTGGCTTGAAGCCATCATCATACTTGACAATCCAGATTCTTTAACTGACAATCTTCATTCCTATCCTAAGAAACACTACCTGGAAACCTCGTCCCCTCCCAGTCCTATTTTGAAGATAATCTTTGGTGAAATTTCCCCTCAAGGAAGGCTCCTTGATGTTGGTGAGGGGCTCTTGATTTAGGGAATTGGATCTGTGCTCCAGTTCCCCAAATTAAGCCTGAATGCCTTCCACATCCCCCCCCCAGGCGCTGTATAATCCTCCGGGTTTAGCGCTTCCCCCTTGATTATAATAATTTGGTGAAATTCTTTTTTCAAACCAACCACCCCTACTGATTACTGACCATGGCATTAGTAAAGCACTCATGAGGTATATTCATCAAAATATCTCTTTCCATTCCCTCAAGAGTGATATGAATTGTCACTGAGGGATGCCAAACAAGCAGACAGTCTGTCTTTCACTGCTCTATTGACAGCACCCACTAAACATTTTTTTTTTTTCAACAAACTGATCGTATCCCACCAAGGTGGCCTAAAAAGAAAAACGAAAGTTTCTCTTTTTAAATTTAGTAATTTATACAGGAGAAGGGGTTACTAGGCCCTTGCTCCTGGCATTTTAGTCGCCTCTTACAACACGCATGGCTTACAGAGTAAGAACTCTGTTCCACTTCCCCATGGAGATAAGAGAAAATAAACAAAAACTAGAAAGAAAATAAAAGAAAACCCAGAGGGATTTTATATATATATATATATATATATACATATATACATATACATTTTATATATATAATATATATATATACATATACATATATATATATATATACATATTTTATATATACACATATACATATATATATATATACATATATATACACATATACATATATACATATACATATATATATATACATATATACATATACATATATATATATACATATATACATATACATAAATATATATACATATACATAAATATATATATTTCATATTATATATTCATATATACATATACATATATATATATATAAATATATATGTATATATAAATTATATATATATATATATATATATATATATATATATATATATATATATATATATATATATATATATATATTATACATATATATATATACATATATATATATACATATACACTGGCCGATTCCCACCAAGGCAGGGTGGCCCGAAAAAGAAAAACTTTCACCATCATTCACTCCATCACTGTCTTGCCAGAAGGGTGCTTTACACTACAGCTTTTAAACTGCAATATTAACACCCCTCCTTCAGAGTGCAGGCACTGTACTTCCCATCTCCAGGACTCAAGTCCGGCCTGCCGGTTTCCCTGAATCCCTTCATAAATGTTACTTTGCTCACACTCCAACAGAAACGTCAAGTATTAAAAATCATTTGTCTCCATTCACTCCAAATCAAAAAAGCTCATGCATGCCTGCTGGAAGTCCAAGCCCCTCGCACACAAAACCTCCTTTACCCCTCCTCCAAACCTTTCCTAGGCCGACCCCTACCCCGCCTTCCCTTTCCCACTACAGACTGATGCACTCTTGAAGGTCATTCTGTTTCGCTCCATTCTTCTCTACATGTCCGAACCACCTCAACAACCCTTCCTCAGCCCTTGGACAACAGTTTTGGTAATCCTGCACCTCCTCCTAACTTCCAAACTACGAATTCTCTGCATTATATTCACACCACACATTGCCCTCAGACATGACATCTCCACTGCCTCCAGCCTTCTCCTCGCGGGCAACATTCATCACCCACGCTTCCACACCCATATAAGAGCGTTGGTAAAACTATACTCTCATACATTCCCCTCTTTGCCTCCAAGGACAAAGTTCTTTGTCTCCACGACTCCTAAGTGCACCACTCACTCTTTTTCCCTCATCAATTCTATGATTCACCTCATCTTTCATAGACCCATCCGTAACACGTCCACCTCCAAATATCTGAATACTTCACCTCCTCCATTAACTTTTCCCTCCAATCTGATATCCAATCTTTCATCACCTAATCTTTTTTTTTATCCTCATAACCTTACTCTTTCCTGTATTCACCTTTAATTTTCTTCTTTTGCACACCCTACCAAATTCATCCACCAATCTCTGCAACTTCTCTTCAGAATCTCGCAAGAGCACAGTGTCATCAGCAAAGAGCAGCTGTGACAACTCCCACTTTGTGTTGATTCTTTATTTTTAACTCCACGCCTCTTCCCAAGACCCTCGCTTTTTATTTCTCTTACAACCCCTCTATAAATATATTTAAACAACCACGGTGACATCACCATCCTGTCTAAGGCCTACTTTTACGGGGAAAAAAATTTTTCCCCCTCTTTCCTACATATCAACGTGAGCCTCATATCCTCTAAAAACTCTTCACTGTTTTCATAACCTCCCCTACACCTACATTGAACATCTGCCACATTGCCCCCCTATCCCCCCCCTGTATATCCCTTTTCCAAACCATAAAGCCACAAAACCTCTTTGGGCCTTATCTAATACTGTTCATTTATATGTTTCACTGTAAACCCCGGGCCCACACACCCCCTACCTTTCCAAAAGCCCCTTTTTCATCTGCATCCTTTTCTCCGCTTAATTTTTTCAATTTAACTCTACCATACATTACCAGGATACTAAAACAACTTACCCCCTATTTTTTGCATCTCTTTTATCCCCTTTCCCTTTTATACAAAAAAAATTTGCATGCTCTCTGCCAATCCCTGGGTCCTTACCCTTTCCAACATTTTTAAATAATTGAAAACCAAACCACTCCAAAACTATTCCCCACCTCTTTTAAATTTCTATCTTTTTTCCCACAACCCCCCGGCTGCCTTACCCCCTTTCATTTACCTACTGCCTCACGAACTTCCCCCCAATCAAACTGGCTTTTCCCACCCTACAAGTGTTATTCCCCCTTGTATACACAAATCCAGCTTCCCTATCTTCTCAACTTTTAAAAATTTCCTAAAAATATTCCTTCCATCTTCCCAATACCTTAACTCTCCTTTTAATAATTTCCTCTCCTTTTTTTAACTGAAAAATCCATTTGTTTTCTTGGGTTTTCTTAACTTTTTTAATCTCATTTCCCAAAACTTTTTTTTTTTTCAACAAAATTTTTGTTGATAACACTCACCCATTTTCCCTCATTTGCTCTTTTTTACATTGTTCCCCCATCTCTTAACCTCTCTCTTTTTCCCATTACTCTTCCCCCTTGCAACTTCTACTTTGTAAAAATTTCTCATATGCAACTTTTTCTCCCTTACTATCTCTTTCATCTCATTCACCATCGTCCTCTTCCCTCCTGCCCCACTTTCCCCGTAACCACAAACTTCTGCTGAAAAACTCTAAAATTACATTTTTAAACCTAACCCCATACCTCTTCGCCCCATTGCCCATCCTCATTACCCCTTTCCTCCAATAGCTGTTTATTCTTACCCCAAAGCCTCCTCTTTTAGTTTATAAAAACCCTTTACCTCTCTCTTCCCTATGCTTCTATTCCCTTGTATCCCATCTACCTTTTTTCTCAGTGTAGCTACAACTAAAAGTGATCTATTATCTTTGGCCCCTCTATAAACAGTACATCCTGAAGTCTCTCAAAAGTCTTTTATCTACCAATCATATCCAACAAACTACTGTCATTTCGCCCTACATCAATTTGTATATTATTTATCCTCTTTTTCTTAAAATATGTATTACCTATAACTAAACCCCCTTTCTTACAAAGTTTAATCAAAGGGCTTCCCCCTTTTCATTTACACCCTATATATATAAAATATATATATAATTTTATATATAAAAATAATATAATATATATATTAATATATTTAATTAAATATATATAAATTTATATATAAAGTGAAAGTATTTAAAATAATCTAAAAAGGTTTTTTTTGGCATTTAAAAGGATTTGGAAAAGGGGTATGACAGGGGGGAGAGGGGGGGGAATGTACAGATGTTGGGGGGTATGGTGAGGAAGGGAGGGTTTCTGAAAACAGTAAGGTTTTTCGAATAGGAGGGTCAAGTTAAGTATGTAGGAAAGAGGGAGATTTTTTTTCCTAGTAAAAGTAGGCCTTAGACAAGGAGTGATGTCACCGGGTTGTTTAATATATTTTTAAGGGGGGTTTAAGAGAAGTAAATGCAAGGGTTTGGTAGAGGGGGTGGAGTTAAAGATAAAGAATCCACAAAATGGGAGTTGCACAGTTGCTTTTTGCGAGACACGGCTCTTGGGGGATTCTAAGAGAAATTGCAGAGGTTGGTGGATGAATTTGGTAGGGTATGCAAAAGAAGAAAATTAAAAGTGAATACAGGAAAGAGTAAGGTTATGAGGATAACAAAAAGATTAGGTGATGAAATATTGGATATCAGATCGGAGGGAGAGAGTATGGAGGAGGTGAATGTATTCTGATATTTGGGAGGGGACGTGTCAGTGGATGGGTCTATGAAAGGTGAGGTGAATCATAGAATTGATGAGGGGAAAAGGGTGAGCAGTGCACTTAGGAGTCTGTGGAGACAAAGAACTTTGTCCTTGGAGGCAAAGAGGGGAATGTATGAGAGTATAGTTTTACCAACACTCTTATATGGGTGTGAAGCATGGGTGATGAATGTTGCAGCAAGGAGAAGGCTGGAGGCAGTGGAGATGTCATGTCTGTTGGAGGGAGGGGGTAAAGGAGGTTTTGTGTGAGAGGGGCTTGGACTTCCAGCAGTGAGCGTGTTTGATAGGAGTGAATGGAGACAAATGGTTTTTAATACTTGACGTGCTGTTGGAGTGTGAGCAAAGTAACATTTATGAAGGGATTCAGGGAAACCGGCAGGCCGGACTTGAGTCCTGGAGATGGGAAGTACAGTGCCTGCACTCTGAAGGAGGGGTGTTAATGTTGCAGTTTAAAAACTGTAGTGTAAAGCACCCTTCTGGCAAGACAGTGATGGAGTGAATGATGGTGAAAGCTTTTCTTTTTCGGGCCACCCTGCCTTGGTGGGAATCGGCCAGTGTGTTAATAAAAAAAATAATAATATATATATATACGTGTATTATATATATATATATATATATATAATATATATATATATATATATATATATATATATATATATATTATATATATATATATATATATATATATATATCTTTCTTTCTTTCAACACACCGGCCGTATCCCACCGAGGCGGGGTGGCCCAAAAGGAAAAACGAAAGTTTCTCCTTTTAAATTTAGTAATATATACAGGAGAAGGGGTTACTAACTCCTTGCTCCCGGCATTTTAGTCGCGTCTTACGACACGCACGGCTTACGGAGGAAGAATTCTGTTCCACTTCCCCATGGAGATAATAGGAAATAAACAAGAACTAGAAAGAAAATAGAAGAAAACCCAGAGGGGTATGTATATATACGCTTGTCCATGTATGTGTAGTGTGACCTAAGTGTAAGTAGAAGTAGCAAGATGTACCTGAAATCTTGCATGTTCATGAGACACAAAAAAGGACACCAGCAATCCTACAATCATGTAAAACAATTACATATGATCCTTAATTCTAGCTGCAGTGATACTATCTTCATCCTGCATGCTATAGTCTTAACAGGAAGTTACACAATGTGGCTCAGATATTCAGGAGCAACTTGAGCTCCAGAATCTGTCACCAAAATGGAAACTTATATCCGCCCTGCTTAAGGCCAGATATGTTAATCTAGCTATGTTGTCAAAGTAACCCTCGACTGCTGGGAGCTTCCTGCTTTAGTTTATATAGCAGGTGAGCACTTACAAGTGTGGCAATTTGTCCTGACACCAACAATGCAGAGATTGCCAACATGGATTCAGATCCTACAGGCTGCAATGTTTCTTTGCATATACTTTCCCTTGCTTCTGTGAGGGTTATGATGTATATACAGGTCTCCCTCAACATTCGCGAGGGTTAGGGGATCAAGAACCTCGTGAATGTTGAAAAACTGCAAATGTTTGGTGCCCCCAATATTTTTTTTTTTTTAACAAGTTGGCTGTCTCCCACCAAGGCAGGGTGACCCAAAAAGAAAATATTTTCATCATCATTCAACACTTTCACCTCACTCACGCATAATCACTGTTTTTGCAGAGGTGCCCAGAATACAACAGTTTAGAAGTATATACGTATAAAAATACACAATATATCCTTCCAAACTGCCAATATCTCAAACCCCTCCTTTAGAGTGCAGGCACTGTACTTCCCATTTCCAAGACTCAATTCTGGTTATATAAAATAACCGGTTTCCCTGAATCCCTTCACTAATATTACCCTGCTCACACTGCAACAGCTCGTCAGGTTCCAAATACCATTTGTCTCCATTCACCCTAACACATCACGCACGCTTGCTGAAAGTCCAAACCCTCACCACCCACCACCTTTACCCCCTCCCTCCAACCTTTTCGAGGACGACCCCTACCCCGCCTTCCTTCCCCTACAGATTTATACGCTCTCTATGTCACTCTACTTTGATCCATTCTCTCTAAATGACCAAACCACCTCAACAAACCCTCTTCAGCCCTCTGACTAATACTTTTATTAACTCCACACCTTCTCCTAATTTCCACACTCCGAATTTTCTGAATAATATTTACACCACACATTGCCCTTAGACAGGACATCTCCACTGCCTCCAACCGCCTCCTCGTTGCAGCATTTACAACCCAAGCTTCACACCCATATAAGAGTGTTGGTACCACTATACTTCCATACATTCCCTTCTTTGCCTCCATAAATAACGTTTTTTGTCTCCACATGTACCTCAACGCACCACTCGCCTTTTTTCCTTCATCAATTCTATGATTAACCTCATCCTTCATAAATCCATCCGCTGACACGTCAACTCCCAAATGTCTGAAAACATTCACTTCTTCCATACTCCTCCTCTCCAATTTGATATCCAATTTTTTTTTATCTAAATCATTTGATACCCTCATCATCTTACTCTTTTGTATGCTCACTTTCAACTTTCTACCTTTACACACTCTCCAAAGTAATTATTTATTAATTATCACACTGGCCAATTCCCACCAAGGCAGGGTGGCCCGAAAAAGAAAAACTTTCACCATCATTCACTCCATCACTGTCTTGCCAGAAGGGTGCTTTACACTACAGTTTTTAAACTGCAACATTAACACCCCTCCTTCAGAGTGCAGGCACTGCACTTTCCATCTCCAGGACTCAAGTCCGGCCTGCCAGTTTCCCTGAACCCCTTCATAAATGTTACTTTGCTCACACTCCAACAGCACGTCAAGTATTAAAAACCATTTGTCTCCATTCACTCCTATCAAACATGCTCACGCATGCCTGCTGGAAGTCCAAGCCCCTCGCACACAAAACCGCCTTTACCCCCTCTCTCGAACCTTTCCTAGGCCGACCCCTACCCCGCCTTCCTTCCACTACAGACTGATACACTCTTGAAGTCATTCTGTTTCGCTCCATTCTCTCTACATGTCCGAACCACCTCAACAACCCTTCCTCAGCCCTCTGGACAACAGTTTTGGTAATCCCGCACCTCCTCCTAACTTCCAAACTACGAATTCTCTGCATCATATTCACACCACACATTGCCCTCAGATATGACATCTCCACTGCCTCCAGCCTTCTCCTCGCTGCAACATTCATCACCCATGCTTCACACCCATATAAGAGCGTTGGTAAAACTATACTCTCATACATTCCCCTCTTTGCCTCCAAGGACAAAGTTCTTTGTCTCCACAGACTCCTAAGTGCACCACTCACTCTTTTCCCCTCATCAATTCTATGATTCACCTCATCTTTCATAGACCCATCCGCTAACACGTCCACTCCCAAATATCTGAATACATTCACCTCCTCCATACTCTCTCCCTCCAATCTGATATTCAATCTTTCATCACCTAATCTTTTTGTTATCCTCATAACCTTACTCTTTCCTGTATTCACCTTTAATTTTCTTCTTTTGCACACCCTACCAAATTCATCCACCAATCTCTGCAACTTCTCTTCAGAATCTCCCAAGAGCACAGTGTCATCAGCAAAGAGCAGCTGTGACAACTCCCACTTTGTGTGTGATTCTTTATCTTTTAACTCCACGCCTCTTGCCATTTACTTCTCTTACAACCCCATCTATAAATATATTAAACAACCACGGTGACATCACACATCCTTGTCTAGGGCCTACTTTTACTGGGAAATAATTTCCCTCTTTCCTACATACTCTAACTTGAGCCTCACTATCCTCGTAAAAACTCTTCACTGCTTTCAGTAACCTACCTCCTACACCATACACTTGCAACATCTGTCACATTGCCCCCCTATCCACCCTGTGATACGCCTTTTCCAAATCCATAAATGCCACAAAGACCTCTTTAGCCTTATCTAAATACTGTTCACTTATATGTTTCACTGTAAACACCTGGTCCACACACCCCCTACCTTTCCTAAAGCCTCCTTGTTCATCTGCTATCCTATTCTCCGTCTTACTCTTAATTCTTTCAATAATAACTCTACCATACACTTTACCAGGTATACTCAGCAGACTTATCCCCCTATAATTTTTGCACTCTCTTTTATCCCCTTTGCCTTTATACAAAGGAACTATGCATGCTCTCTGCCAATCCCTAGGTACCTTACCCTCTTCCATACATTTATTAAATAATTGCACCAACCACTCCAAAACTATATCCCCACCTGCTTTTAACAGTTCTATCTTTATCCCATCAATCCCGGCTGCCTTACCCCCTTTCGTTTTACCTACTGCCTCACGAACTTCCCCCACACTCACAACTGGCTCTTCCTCACTCCTACAAGATGTTATTCCTCCTTGTCCTATACACGAAATCACAGCTTCCCTATCTTCATCAACATTTAACAATTCCTCAAAATATTCCCTCCATCTTCCCAATACCTCTAACTCTCCATTTAATAACTCTCCTCTCCTATTTTTAACTGACAAATCCATTTGTTCTCTAGGCTTTCTTAACTTGTTAATCTCACTCCAAAACTTCTTCTTATTTTCAACAAAATTTGTTGATAACATCTCACCCACTCTCTCATTTGCTCTCTTTTTACATTGCTTCACCACTCTCTTAACCTCTCTCTTTTTCTCCATATACTCTTCCCTCCTTGCATCACTTCTACTTTGTAAAAACTTCTCATATGCTAACTTTTTCTCCCTTACTACTCTCTTCACATCATTCCACCAATTGCTCCTCTTCCCTCCTGCACCCACTTTCCTGTAACCACAAACTTCTGCTGAACACTCTAACACTACATTTTTAAACCTACCCCATACCTCTTCGATCCCATTGCCTATGCTCTCATTAGCCCATCTATCCTCCAATAGCTGTTTATATCTTACCCTGCCTGCCTCCTCTTTTAGTTTATAAACCTTCACCTCTCTCTTCCCTGATGCTTCTATTCTCCTTGTATCCCATCTACCTTTTACTCTCAGTGTAGCTACAACTAGAAAGTGATCTGATATATCTGTGGCCCCTCTATAAACATGTACATCCTGAAGTCTACTCAACAGTCTTTTATCTACCAATACATAATCCAACAAACTACTGTCATTTCGCCCTACATCATATCTTGTATACTTATTTATCCTCTTTTTCTTAAAATATGTATTACCTATAACTAAACCCCTTTCTATACAAAGTTCAATCAAAGGGCTCCCATTATCATTTACACCTGGCACCCCAAACTTACCTACCACACCCTCTCTAAAAGTTTCTCCTACTTTAGCATTCAGGTCCCCTACCACAATTACTCTCTCACTTGGTTCAAAGGCTCCTATACATTCACTTAACATCTCCCAAAATCTCTCTCTCTCCTCTGCATTCCTCTCTTCTCCAGGTGCATACACGCTTATTATGACCCACTTCTCGCTTCCAACCTTTACTTTAATCCACATAATTCTTGAATTTACACATTCATATTCTCTTTTCTCCTTCCATAACTGATCATTCAACATTACTGCTACCCCTTCCTTTGCTCTAACTCTCTCAGATACTCCAGATTTAATCCCATTTATTTCCCCCACTGAAACTCCCCTACCCCCTTCAGCTTTGTTTCGCTTAGGGCCAGGACATCCAACTTCTTTTCATTCATAACATCAGCAATCATCTGTTTCTTGTCATCCGCACTACATCCACGCACATTTAAGCATCCCAGTTTTATATAAGTTTTTCTTCTTCTCTTTTTTAGTAAATGTCTACAGGAGAAGGGGTTACTAGCCCATTGCTTCCGGCATTTTAGTCGCCTCATACGACACGCATGGCTTACGGAGGAAAGATTCTTTTCCACTTCCCCATGGACAATAGAAGAAATAAAGAAGAACAAGAGCTATTTAGAAAAAGGAGAAAAACCTAGATGTATGTATATATATATATGCATGTGCGTGTCTGTGAATTGTGACCAAAGTGTAAGTAGGAGTAGCAAGATATCCCTGTTATCTAGCATGTTTATGAGACAGAAAAAGAAACCAGCAATCCTACCATCATGCAAAACAGTTACAGGTTTCTGTTTCACAGTCATCTGGCAGGACGGTAGTACTTCCCTGGGTGGTTGCTGTCTACCAATCTACTACCTATAATATCCACTATAATATAAATGCAAGCTATCCCAGAAAATTAAAAAAAAATATAAAATCACATGAAAAGCTTCTCAAGGTTATGAGCATGTTATTATTGGGTTGAGGGTTGTGATAACCGCAGGGCCATTGTGTCCATCTCGCTACTGTCAAATTAACTACCAGAATGCTTTTGTAAATACAAGCTATTTAGTACATATTAATAAATTTATTACAATGAAAGAATATAAAATCTATCATATCCCCTACCCTCTCCACTACATTAAACTTGCAGTGGAGAGGGTAGGTCAGATGCTTGAGTGTTGGTAGCCTTTAACCCTTTCAGGGTCGTCGGGCCCTCTCCGAAACTTGTTCTCAGGGTCGCCAAATTTTCAAAAAAAAAAAAAGAAAAATAATTTTTTTCTGATGAAAAGATAAGAGAATCTTTTCCCAATCATAATGACACCAAAAGTATGAAACCTGATTGAAAACTTACAGAATTATGCTCTCATGAAGTTAGCGGTCTCGACGATGTTTACGCATTGGCGATTTTGCCCACTTTGAACCCTATTTTCGGCCAATTCCAGTGTACTAGTCGACAAAAATCATAACTATTTCGCTAGAACTCCATTTTTTCTATCGAATGAGTACAAAAAACCACCCATTTACCGATTTCATCTATCCAGTACAGTGGTCAGAATTTAGCAATTTTGCCAGTTTCACACAAATTTCAAAAGATGCCAATTTCCAAATAGGGTCTAGAATAAACAAGAAAGACATTCCTGGCACTAAAATAACCTTTCCTCTGCTCATTAGTCACGTCCCCACGCCCCTCTTACATTCTTTTGCTTTCCACTTTGATTTTTTATTCTCACAAAAAAATAGAAGATTTACTGTTATGCAGACTACTGCATTAGTGTAGAAATGGTATAAATAATATCAGTGCACTTGTGAAAGAATATTGAGTGCAACTGCTACATAATTAACCATGGGCCCAAAGAAGTTTGCTAGAGCCAGCTCTTTAGTAAAAAAATGGAGAAACACGATAGAATTGAAGAAAGAAATTGTACAAAAATATGAGGCAGTGCGCCGCAGTGGTGGAGGCAGTGGTATTTAATAGCATACATGTTATTAAACCACAACATGTATGTATGTAGTACAATATTTTAGATGTTTTCATGTATTTTGTGATTGTTCATGATTCAATAGGTTAGGGAAGCAGTATTGTATTATATTTCCCTACAATATATTGGGGCACCAAACATTCGCGATTTTTCAACATTTGCGAGGTTCTTGATCCCCTAACCCTCGCGAATGTTGAGGGAGACCTCTACAGTAGGACCCCATATCCATGGGGATATGCTTCAAGGATCTGCTGTGGATTCCAAAACCGTGGATAGCAGCAACCCCTATACAGCAGGGCCCCACTTATACGGCATATTAATGCATATTAATGCCAGATGGATGAATGATGAAAGTATTTTTTCTTTCTTTTTGGGTCACCCTGCCTCGGTGGGAGACGGCTGACTTGTTAAAAAAAAGTTTACACTAACATATACATCTTAAGTCAGCAATAGAACTGGGCATTAAAAACAATAAAAAGTGAAATACACACAGTGCACTCATTACTTAAAATATTTGTAGTCTTAATGTAGGGTGAGGAGTAAAGAAGGTAAAATGAGAAAGAGAGAACAAGTAAATGAGAGAGGAGAGACGCGCAGTATGTAAAGAAACAGATGGATGCGTCTGGTTATGGTTCATACAGTTCATCTACATGCAACATCTCATATTTATTTTACTGTGGGGTGTATTTATCATGTTTATATGTTACACAGTGTATTTATTATATCTTGAAAAAATATCATAGATGAATTAACCCTTTGAGGGTTTTGGTCGTACTAGTATGTCTTACGCGTAGGGGTTTTTGACGTACTAGTACGCATAAATTCTAGCGGCCTCAAATCTAGTGGGAGAAAGCTGGTAGGCCTTCATATGAAAGAATGGGTCTATGTGGTCGGTGTGCACAGTCTAAAAAAAATCCTGCAGCACACAGTGCATAATGAGAAAAAAAAAACTTTGACCATTTTTTTGGAATAAATCAGCGACTTTGCAGTGTATTTTCGTATGGTATTTATTGTTGTATTCTAGTTTTCTTGGTCTCATTTTATAGAATGGAAGACATATTACAGAAATTAAGATGATTTTGACTGGTTTTACAATGAAAGGTGCCTTGAAATTGAGCTCAAAGTAGCAGAAATGTTCGATTTTTACCAAACTTCAAAAGTAAACAAATCGTGCCAAGCGTGCAATACACGTCAACTGGTGAGTCTAATATTCTTTCACAAGTGCACCAATAATATTTATACCATTTTTTACACTAATGCAGTAGTCTGCTTAACAGTAAATCTTATATTTTTTGTGAGAATAAAAATTCAAAGTGGAAAGCAAAAGAATATAAGAGGGGCCTTGAGACGTGACTAATGACTAGAGGAAATGTCATTTTAGTGCCAGGAATGTCTTTCTTGTTTATTCTGGACCCTATTCGGAAATTGGCATCTTTTGAAATTTTGTGTGAAATTGGCAAAATTGCTAAATTCTGACCACTGTACTGGATAGTTAAATTTCATAAATGGGTGGTTTCTTGCACCCATTCGATAGAAAAAATGGAGTTCTAGCGAAATATTCATGTTTTTTGTCGACTTGTACAGTGAAATTGGCCGAAAATGGGGCTCAAAGTGGGCAAAATCGCCGATGCGTAAACATCGCCGAGACCGCTAACTTTGTGAGAGCATAATTCCGTAAGTTTTCTATCAAATTTCAAACTTTTGGTGTCTTTATGATCGGGAAAAGATTCTCTATCTTTTCATAAGAGAAAATAATTTTTTTTTAAAATTTGGCCGACCCTGAGAACGAGTTTCGGAGAGGGCCTGTCGACCCTCAAAGGGTTAATGAAAATGTTTATACAGTATTAACATAATATATGACATTTAATGCACCTCAGAGTGATTATTATTGCATATTATTATTAACAGGGAATCTTCAAGACTAATAAGACACTCTTAGTGATTTTAATGTGTACCTGCACACCAGCACAGTGTGTAGGTTTATTTAGATACAGGTACACATGAGCATAATTATCAGTGTATATATAAAACATGAAATAACTTTAAAACTTGAAATTTTGGAAAGTTTCCAGACATAATGGAGAGACACGGTTCTTACGGAGTTCACAGAGAATGTAGACAAACCGAGTGGGGCGCCGTGACTGCATTAACCCTTTCAGGGTCCAGAGGCCAAATTTCAAAGTGCGCACCAGGGTCCAAGAATTTTCCAAAAAATTTTTGTTATTTTTTCTTGTGAAATGGTAGAGAATCTTTTTCTGAAGGTAATAAAACAAAAAGTACAAAATTTGATGGAAAATTGACAAAATTATGCTCTCACGAATTTTGATGTGTCAGCGATATTTATGAATTGGCAAATTTGCCGACTTTGACTCCCATTTTAGGCCAATTGCATTATTCCAGTCAACCAAATTCTTAGCTATTTCACTAGTATTACTTCTCTTCTATCGATTGAGCACAAGAAATCGCCAAGTCAACTGTTTCAACTACAAAATAAAGTAATCGGAAATTGGTAATTTGGCCAATTTAACACAAAGTTCAAAATATTCCAATTTCAAAATAGGGTCCAGAATAAACAACGTATGTATTCCTGGCACTAAACTAACATTTCCTCTGTTCATTAGTTATGTTTTGAGGCTTTACAAATGAATTCCATTTTTATTTTTTATTCACATAATGAATTTTTATTCACACCAAAAAATAGAAGATTTACTGTTATGCAATATTGTAATAATTGTATAAATATCATCAACACATTTGTGAATGTATATTAGACCCACCAGCTGGCATGTATTAGATGTGTGAAGTCGTTTGTTTACTCTTGAATATCAAAATTTTAACATTTCCGCTACTTTGAGCTCAGTTTCAAGCCATTTCCAGTAATAAAACCAATCAAAATCATCTCTATTTCTGTAATATGCCTTCCATTCTAACAAATGAGACCAAGAAATCGCAAATACAACTATAACAAACATACGAAAAAACACTGCAAAGTCGCTGTTTTAATCGAAAATCATGGTCTCAGTTTTTTCTCTCATTATACACTGTGTGCTGTAGGATTTGTTTTATGTGGTACACACATACCACATAGATGTATTCTCTCATATCTAGGCCCAAATTTACCACTCACAGCTTATCAGAGTGAGCTGAGCTCATGGCATAGATCTACGGTTTGGACCCTGAACCTAAAGCCGTAGATCTACGGGACGGACCCTGAAAGGGTTAAAAAGTCAGGTGGGGGGGAGAGCTGAATAGTGAGTTTTGGTCATAATTTGAAATGTGTTAGCGGAACGCCGTAAGGCAAACTGCCATAAAGCGGGTCCCTACTGTATATAAGTTCTATACATTGGACCTTTGGGTAACGGCGGCATTGATTAAAGCCAAAATCAGATAGTGGCACATTTTTGCATCAAAATATTGGCTCGGCTACTGCCCAAGAACTCGGTTAAGGACATTCATCCCGAACGTGTCCAAACGGCCTGAGCATATGTACAGCCAGTGTGCCATTCTATTGTTTTTAGTGCTTGTAACTGCTAAATAAGCCACCATGGACTTAGACATGATATAGAATTAGAAACATCGAACACAAAATCTGTTTGGCTACAGTTTCTCGAGGGACGTGACAAATTAATTTTGGGTGTGATTTATAGGCCCCCAAACCTTGATAGGGAGTGCAGTAAACTGTTATGGGACCAAATTCATAAGGCATCTAGATATGAAAATGTTGTGATAATGGGAGATTTTAACTTTAGACAAATTGATTAGAACAATATGACAGGAAATCTTTGAGTCTAGTGATTTTCTTGATACGGTTTAGGATTGCTTTTTAGAACAGGTTGTGACAGAACCAACTAGAGGAAACAATCTGCTTGACCTGGTTCTTGCCAACAAAGATTCACTAATTAATAATCTTGAGGTTAATGATGAGCTTGGGGAAAGTGATCACAAATCACTTAGTTACAATATATCATGGAATTACCCAGATAACTGCAATCAACTCTCTGTCCCAGATTTTCGCTTGGCCGACTTCATGGGACTGAAAAATTACCTGTGTGGGCTAAATTGGGATGTCCTGACTATGGGTCAGGTAGGTGATCTTGGATGCCAATATGACGTTTTTCAGAGCATAGTTCTAGCTGCCCGGACAACTTTTGTTCCGAGTAGGGAAATTAGATCTATCAAAAATGATCCCAAATGGATGAACAATAAATAACAAAAAAGGCACAATACTGTGACTGGAACGATACACAAATAACCCGCACATAAAAGGGAGAAGCTTACGACGATGTTTTGGTCCGACTTGGACCACTGACAAAGTCACACAGTGTGACTTTGTCAATGGTCCAAGTTGGACCGAAACGTCGTCGTAAGCTTCTCCCTTTTATGTGCGGGTTATTTGTGGATGAACAATAGATTAAAACATCTCATTGGTCAAAAGAGAGGCATATATAGGCATATCAAAAGAGGGGATGGGCAGTTAAGAAATCAATATATTCAATTAGAGAGAGAAATAAAGAAAGGAATAAGAAAAGCAAAAAGGGATTATGAAGTTAAGGTCGCAAGGGATTCAAAGACTAACCCAAAAGGGTTCTTTCAGGTATACAGAAGTAAGATTAGGGACAAGACTAGCCCACTTAAGAGTAACTCTGGTCAGATCACTGATAGTGATAAGGATATGTGTGAAATTCTGAATACCTACTTCCTCTCAGTTTTCACCCAGGAAAATACTAGCGATATTCCTGAAATAATAGATTATGTAGAACAGGATAATAAACTATGTACGATTGCGGTAACTAGTGACATGGTCCTCAGACAAATAGAGAAACTAAAACCTAACAAATCCCCAGGCCCTGATGAACTGCTTGCAAGGGTGTTAAAGGAATGTAAAGAGGAGCTTAGCATACCTTTGGCTAATCTTTTTAACATATCACTACAAAGTGGCATAGTGCCTGATAAGTGGAAAATGGCAAATGTAATACCTATTTACAAGGCAGGTGACAGGTCCTTGGCTTCAAACTATAGACCAATAAGCCTTACCTCCATAGTGGGAAAATTTATGGAATCAATAATTGCCGAAGCAATTCGTAGCCATCTTGATAGGCACAGATTGATTAATGAATCTCAACACGGTTTTACAAAGGGGCGTTCCTGTCTTACGAATTTGCTAACTTTCTTCACTAAGGTGTTTGAGGCGGTAGATCATGGTAATGAATATGATATTGTGTATATTGACTTCAGTAAGGCTTTCGATAGAGTTCCACATCAGAGACTATTGAGGAAACTTAAGGCACATGGAATAGGAGAAATTTTTTCCTGGGTAGAGGCATGGCTGACAAATAGGCAGCAGAGAGTTTGCATAAATGGGGAGAAATCAGAATGGGGGCACATCACAAGCGGTGTTCCTCAGGGGTCAGTGTTGGGCCCGTTGTTGTTCACAATTTACATAAACGACATAGATGAGGGAATAAATAGCGACATAAGCAAATTTGCTGATGACACCAAAATAGGCCGTCCAATCATTCTAATGAGGACACTAGAGCACTCCAGGATGATTTGAACAGACTGATGCAATGGTGGGAGAAGTGGCAGATGCAGTTGAATATTGACAAATGCAAAGTTCTAAATGTTGGACAGTTAAATAACCATGCCACATATAAACTAAATAATGTAGATCTTAATACTACTGATTGCAAAAAGGATTTAGGAGTTCTGGTTAGCAGTAATCTAAAACCAAGACAACAGTGCATTAGTGTTTGCAATAAAGCTAACAGAATTCTTGGCTTCATATCGAGAAGTATAAATAATAGAAGTCTTCAGGTTGTTCTTTAACTCTATATATCCTTGGTTAGGCCTCATTTAGACTATGCTGCTCAGTTCTGGTCACCGTATTACAGAATGGATATAAATTCTCTGGAAAACGTACAGAGGAGGATGACAAAGTTGATCCCATGTATCAGAAATCTTCCATATGAGGATAGACTGAGGGCCCTGAATCTGCACTCTCTTGAAAGGCGCAGAATTAGGGGGGATATGATCGAGGTGTATATATGGAAAACTGGAATAAATAAAGGGGATGTAAATAGCATGCTGAAAATTTCCAGCCAAGACAGGGCTCGCAGCAATGGTTTCAAGTTGGAAAAATTCAAATTCAGAAAGGATATAGGAAAGCACTGGTTTGGTAGAGTCATGGATGAGTGGAACAAACTCCTGAGTACAGTTATTCAGGCTAAAACGTTGTGTAGTTTTAAAAATAGGTTAGATAAATACATGAGTGGGTATGAGTTGGACCTGGCTAGCTTGTGCTGCTGGGTCTGGTGCTGTGCTCCATCCTTGAGTGGAGGTGACCAGACTGGGTGGGTCATTGGGCTCATCTGGGGGGGACGTGGACAAGGACCTACTCCATATGGGTCAGTAGGCCTGTTGCAGTGTTCCTTCTTTCTTATTTTCTTATAAAAGTGTAAGTATAAAAGTAAATATAAGTAAATATAAAAGGACCCCAATGGAAATAAGTCACTCTGATTTTTTTGGGCTATCCTAGGTAATTTACACATATACTGTAGTTGTGTATACCTGAATAAACAAACTTACTTACTTATTTATAAATTACATACAATGTTTAAGTGTGATAGTGTTGGTGGGTTCTGCTGCCGACTCCACCACCACCACCACCATGTACGGCTTCTTTCAGTGGCCCTTATAAACCCAACAACAACACTTCCACCACTTACTCCTCTCATACATTATGACATATTTTATTCATTCTAGAGTATATATCATGTTTCTATGTTATTAATATTGTTTATTATATCATTATATGAATTGTGATAGATAAACAAGCCATAGAGATGATATTAGTGTCATATTGAAGCATAATAAACTCATCTCCCTCTCACCTCCTGCCGTCTTCCATACACCAACAAGAGTCAATAAAGGTAAGTGTGATATTAAATGTTCATTTATCCATTTTATTAGTGCTTTATATTTATTTGTCATTGTTTTCTGTATGTATATCTATATTTAATCTTTAAAAGAAATATTTTTTGTTAATACTTTGGGCTGTCTGAAACGGATTAATTGGATTTCCATTATTTCTTATGGGGAAAATTAATTCGGCTAATGGCAAAATCGGATTAATGCCTTTATCTGAGGGTCCACTGTACATACCTATTATAAAGTTCAATTGATAAATTATGCACAATAAGTAGGAATTATCACTTTTTCACTAATGGGATGCACTTTACTGCTTCTCTTAGGCTTTGAAGAACTGCCAGCTTTTCTACATTTGTGCTTTGGGGCCATTATGCAAAATTGAGAGAGATTTTTGGGCCACAGTAAGTCGTGGATAACTCAAGCCGCAGATACCGAATCAGTGGATATGGAGGTTCTACTGTAAATGAGTACAGAGACTGAGTGTGGGGCTTGCCACTGCCAGGAATGTGCATAGCTATTGTACCATCATAAAGTTGAAATGTAAGTTAAACTATCATAAAGTGAGGAGCACCTCTATAGTGTAAATGTGTATACAGGAAAGCCCTGCTTTACGGTACTTCATTTTATGGCGATCTGCTAATACGGACATCTTAAATCATAAAAAATTGGTTATATGGCTCCCTATTACAGCATCTATGCACCACTCTGTGTACATCCTCAGTGAGCACTGCATCCCTCAATGTCTGGAAACTCCAAAATTTCAAGTGTTTTAAAGTTAGTGTGCATTTTATATGTACTCTGATAATTGTACTTAGGTATATCTGTACCTAAATAAAACTTACGTTTTATTTAGGTACAGATATACCTATCTGATATACCTACAGATATACCTGTCTGGTGTGCAGGTACAATAAAATCACTCTCTCAATAATGTTGAAAGATGCAATATGAATAATAATAATAATGATTGCTCTTGGGTGCTTTAAATGTTGTATGTTATGTTATTATAGACATTTTCATTAATCCATCTATGACATTTTTTTCAAAATTAGATAAGAAACACGCTACATATTACACAAACATAATACATACAACCACTGTAGAACAAACTGACATAAATATGAGATGTGGTAGCCTAGTGGCTTGTAGGAGTTATGGAAAGAATTCATTTTCTCTAGTCCAACACCAGAGATGCTGTGTGTACAGTATAGTATTATGGGGTAGGGGGAACTGTAAAAAAGTATTCCTTTCATATACATACCTCCATTCATAGAATCATTCACTCTGAAAATGGTGTGTTGCACGAGAATGGGAGTGCTGCTGTTACGTATTTTATTGCACCAACATGAAGACAGCTTGTTAGGTGAGACACATGCAACAGTTAGGTATCTTTATTTCGAAACGTTTCGCCTACACAGTAGGCTTCTTCAGTTGTATGTGTCTCACCTAACAACCTGTAGGTATTTTATACGACTCAAGAAATCGTAATGACACGATTGCAAATAAACCATACCCCCGGCCGGGATTGAACCCGCGGTCATAGAGTCTCAAAACTCCAGCCCGTCGCGTTAGCCACTAGACCAGCTAGCCACAATAAGATTCATCCAACTAGGTATATTTCTACACCATAGGAAAGTTAGCACAGGCACCTCTGTGACCACAAATCCAAGTTTTTACAGACGAATCTCCAGCTAGCGTGGCCGTGACGAACTCTAGCTCAAGTCCCTTCACTGCCGTCAACATGACTCAAGAAATCGTAATGACACGATTGCAAATAACCGCGGGTTCAATCCCGGCCGGGGGTATGGTTTATTTGCAATCGTGTCATTACGATTTCTTGAGTCATGTTGACGGCAGTGAAGGGACTTGAGCTAGAGTTCGTCACGGCCACGCTAGCTGGAGATTCGTCTGTAAAAACTTGCATTTGTGGTCACAGAGGTGCCTGTGCTAACTTTCCTATGGTGTAGAAATATACCTAGTTGGATGAATCTTATTGTGGCTAGCTGGGCTAGTGGCTAACGCGACGGGCTGGAGTTTTGAGACTATGACCGCGGGTTCAATCCCGGCCGGGGGTATGGTGTATTTTATACCATTTTAATGTTCACTCATGAAGACAGCTTGCACACAATGTAAGGTGTTTGTATTGTGGGGAAAACAATTCACAGTTGTATGCATAATGTGAGATGAATGCATATCAACAGTCAGTGGACATGTACAAAATACGTGTAAATCCGACCGCTCACCCAAAACACACACCACCCTCCAAACAGTGCTTTATAATAATTCTAATAATATTCTTTAATTTCTACAAGTGAGCCTCGGTGTGTTGCCGTAATCTCCGCATCTCTCGGTTTAGTCTGGAAACTTTCCAGTTTTAAGCTTCTAACCCTTTCAGGGTCCATCTCGTAGATCTATGGCTTTGAAGCCAGGGTCCAAATCGTAGATATTCGCCATGAGCTCAGCTCACTCAAATACCCTGTGAGTGATAAATTTGGGCCTAGACATAAGAGAACACATCTATGTGGTAAGTGTGCACCATATAAAACAAATCCTGCAGCACTTAGCGTATAATGAGAGAAAAAAACTGTGATCGTAATTTTGGATTAAAACAGCAAATTTGAGGTGTTTTTTCGTATGTTTTCTAGAGTTGTATTTGCGATTTCTTGGTCTCATTTGATAGAATGGAATATATATTACATAAATAGAGATGATTTTGATTGAGTTTAGTACTGAAAATAGTTTGAAACTGAGCTCAAATTAGCGGAAATGTTCAATTTTTGCCAAAGTTTAAGAGTAAACAAATGTCGTCACAAGTCTAATATGCATCAGCTGGTGGGTCTAATATATATTCACGAATGTGCTGATACTATTTATGCAATTATTACAACATTGCATAACAGTAAATTTTTTTTTTTTTTTGGTGTGAATAAAAATTCATTACATGAATAAAAAATCAAAATGGAATTCATTTGTAAAGCCTGAAAACATAACTAATGAACAGAGGAAATGTTCGTTTAGTGCCAAGAATGCTTGCAATCTTTTTTCTAGATCCTATTTTGAAACTGGAATATTTTGAACTTTGTGTTAAATTGGCCAAATTACCAATTTCCAATCAGTTTATTGGGTAGTTGAAACAGTTGACTGGGCGATTTCTTGTGCTTAATCGATAAAATAGAAGTAATACTAGCGAAATAGCTAAAAATTTGGTCGACTTGAATAACGTAATTGGCCTAAAATACGAGTCAAAATCGGCAAAATCGCCGATGCATAAATATCGCTGATGCCTCAAAATTAGCGAGAGCCTAATTTCGTCAATTTTCCACGAAATTTTGTACTTTTTGGTTTGTTACCTTCAAAAAAAGATTCTTTACCATTTCATAAGAAAAAATAAAATTTGTTTTTTTTGAAAAATCTTGGACCCTGGCTGTCATTCTGAGATTTGGCCTCTGGATCCTGAAAGGGTTGAAGTTATTACTTATAATACAGTATATACTATTTTTGTGTTACGTTGGCATCTAAGGAAAAAGTGTTGCAAGAAATTAAAAGTGCTACACTAGTGAACACTAAAGTTATAAGAAAACATAATAACCTTATTGCTGACATGGATGTGGACTGAAGATAAGACTAGTCACAATGTGCCTTTAAGCTGAGCCATTATCCAGTCTAAAGCCCTGAGTCTCTTCAATTCTGTGAAGGTTGAGGGGGGAGGAAAGCTGCTGAAGATAAATCTGAAGCTAGCAGAGGCTGGTTTCGTTTGACTTCCTACAATAAGTACTATTCACCTCTCACCCAACATTAAGGCCAAAAATATTTTAAGGTAAGTAATAAGTGTACTGTATATGCATTCAGTTTTTTTTTTTTTTTAGGTCTAGTTCTATTGCCACCAGCTGCTCTACTCTAAGTCAATGTTTGATGGACATTTACCTTCAAGGAGAAGTCTTAATACCAGTGAAGGGTCTTGATACAAGGAATTGAATCTATTCTCTCATTTCTTGGATCAAACTTGATTCCCTACCATTCTCCCAGACGCTGTATAACCTTTACTGGTGGGCGATGACTATCGAGTTAAAAAAAAAAAATGAGAAAGTATTATGCCCAGAAGGGTCATACATTTCCTGGGGAATTAGAAGTAATCAGGCTTGATCCAAGGAGCTGTATGACCCTTATGGGTTTAGTGCTGGGTTATGATTATAATAATTGATCCAAGGGATTTAAGGGTAGCTCCAGTTCTTCAAATTTAGAACCCATTACCAGCATCAAGGTACCTTGGTAATACATTTATAGATAGCATATGAGATTGGAATGGAAACTTAATAATTTTTTTTTACATTGGCAGATTGCTAATCTCTTTGTCTCAAAAAAAGTAAGATGATAGGAAAATCTTACAAACTTCTACTTAGATTCAATATATACATACCATAACTTTACTTTCTTTTGGGCTTCTTAATAATTCTTAATCCTGTAATATGGTATTTTGTTTCCAAAGTAGACCAGGCTGTGGGGAAGATAATCCACAGAACCACTAACATATTCCCTAAGGGAGGCTCCTTGATACCAATGGTTCTTGATGCAAGGAATTGGACCTGTCCTCCACTTCCATGGACTGAAGCTGATTACCTCCCATTCCCTCCAGTTCTGTATGACCACAATGGGTTTAGCACTTCCCCTATTTAATAATAAATAAATGAATATTGAGAAAAGTTAAGCTGATGTTAGATCACTGCTAAATACCATTACAGTACTAACACAAGAAAAAACAATCTATGCTGATGTTAGATCACTGCTAAATACCATTACAGTACTAACACAAAAAAAAAAACAATCTTATTCCTATTTGTCAATTTATTCACTTAAGAGGGGAAACTGTCTACAGTATATAATGGAAACAAGAAAACATGAGCTTCAGTCCCAAAGAAAATTTGCCTTTAAGACATGGTGATGAGGACAAAAAATATTAGGTATATGACTGATATAAAATGATCTGAGTACACAGATGTCTGCCAACATTACACTCCAGAAATATGTAAGTTCAAATTTTACTGCATAATGTATGAAAACATTGTGCCTACAATACTTCCCTTTGGAATTTACACAAATTTTTCTTTACAAGATTAGATGCTTGGGGTTAATTATTAAGAACTTTTTGGCCAAAACTTTGAAGATGAAGCACGGATTCCTTTCTTCGCTGGCCGTTTTTTATCATGATCACGGGAATCTGAAACCAATGCCTCATCTCCTTCCTGAGCTTGAGTTTTAAGTGAAGCTTTAATGTTCAGCACCTGGAAAATTCATTAAAGTAGGTAAATATGCATAAAATAACCTTCAGTGTACAGTAATTGATTCTCTCTCTCTTAACAGAAAGGTTAAAGTGATACTTGTTTAGAGAATCTGTAGTCATTTTTAAATCATATAATGAAATACTTTTCACCCCCTTTTAAGGGAGATGCTCAATGCTGGTTAATGCCTTTTGATCCAAGGAATTAGATTATCCTTCCAGAATTTAAATTCTTGAATTGAATGTCATCTAATGTAAAAAATTTTTACCTATAAACCTACTAGACTATGACCCAAATAATTTTTCTTATGATCATGTACAGTGATATATTTAATCTACTTACATATACATTCATTATATACTCAATGAATCAGTTTTATAGTGTAAGGTGATGAGGGTATCAAATGATTTAGAAAAGAAAAAACTGAATATCAGGTTGGATGGAAAAACGGTGGATGGGGTACTGAGTTATCTGTGGAGACAAAGAACATTATCCATAGAGGCAAAGAACGGAATGTATGAGAGTATAGTGGTACCAACACTCTTATATGGGTGTGAAGCATGGGTTGTGAATGTTGCAGCAAGGAGGAAGCTGGAGGCAGTAGAGATGTTGTGTCTAAAGGCAATGTGTGGCATAAATGTTATGCACAAAATTTATAGTGTGGAAATTAGAAGGTGAGGTGTGGAGTTGCTAAAAGTATTATTATTATTATTATTATTATTGCCCTTGTAGTCTTAGGCTTAAGCTTGCCACAAATGCTTTGAATAACTATGGACTTTCCACATGCATTATTAAGTGTCACCCATTTCTGTACAATGTATCATGTGGAAATAAATTTTGAATTTGAATCTGAATTCTCCCTTTCCTTAAATTGAACCTAATTGCCTCCAATGATGTATGATTAACCCTTTGACTGTTTTGGTCGTATATATGCATCTTATGAGCCACCGTGTTTGACGTATATATACTCATAAATTCTAGCGGCTTCAAATCAAGCAGGAGAAAGCTGGTAGGCCCACATGTGAGAGAA
The DNA here is from genome assembly GCF_026875155.1 of Cherax quadricarinatus. Classification (NCBI taxonomy): domain Eukaryota; kingdom Metazoa; phylum Arthropoda; class Malacostraca; order Decapoda; family Parastacidae; genus Cherax; species Cherax quadricarinatus. The sequence goes on from NC_069427.1 coordinate 45,438,868, forward strand.
TGGGTCTGTGTGGTCAGTGTGCACCATATAAAAAAATCCTGCAGCATGCAGTGCATAATGAGAAAAAAACTCCGACCTTTTTTTTTTAATTAAAATGCCAAATTTGTGGTCTATTTTCATATAGTATTTATGGTTGTATTCTCGTTTTCTTGGTCTCATTTGATAGAATGTAAAACATAGTATAGAAGCAGAGGTGATTCTGATTGGTTTTACTACGAAAAGAACCTTGAAATGGAGCTCAAATTAGGGGAAATGTTTGATTTTTGTCAATGTTCAAAAGTAAACAAATGATGTCATTTACCAATAAATGTCCAAGTAGCCATTCTAATATGCAGTCATGAATGGGGTGACATTATTTATACAATTATTACAATATTGCAATAGTCTGCATAACAGGAAATCTATTTTTTGTTTGAATAAAAATTCAAAATAAAAAGCAAGAGTAATATCAGAGGGGCCTGGAGACGTGACTGATGAACAAAGAAAATGTTATTTTAGAGCCAGGAATGTCTGCATTGTTCATTCTGGACCCTATTTTGAAACTGTCATATTTTTTAATTTTCATGAAATTGGCCAAACTGCAAATTTCTGACCACGTTATTGGGTAGTTGAAATCAGTAAATGGGCAGTTTCTTGTACTCAGTCAATAGAAAAAATGGAGTTCTAAAGAAATAGCTATGAGTTTGGTCGACTGGAACAATGGAATTAGCCGAAAATAGGGCTCAAAGTGGGCGAATTCACTGATTCGTAAATATCGCCAAGGTCACTAACTTCGTGAGAGCATAATTCCTCAGTTTTCCATCAAATTTCATTCTTTTAGTGTCATTACAATCGGGAAAAGATTCTCTATCATTTCATAATCGGGAAAAGATTCTCTATCATTTCATAAGAAAAAAATGTTTTTTTTCGGAAATTTTGTGACACCAGGAGACACCTCAGGATCTGGGGTTGCGACAGTCAAGGGGTTAATAAGAGTTTAACCCCCTATGAATGGAACAATAAAAACAAGAATATAATAATGCAGGAAAATAATAATAATAATAATAATAATAATAATAATAACAATACAGTAATAATTTAAACCCTACAACTAAAAATATTTACAAAAGAAAATCACATTTAATAAAATTAACAAAGGCACTGTACAGTTAAACCCCCAAATTTGTGGGCTTTGAGTTTCCAACTTCTTGCTGATGGGCACCTGGTGAACTGATTCAATTATTTAACAAGTTCTTCAAGGTGGCCATTTTTGGGGGAACTTGGAGTACAATCCCTAAATCGAAAACACCCACTGCATAGCAGGCCCTCCCTTCCTTATGGCATTCATGCATTTCTGAAAAATATTCTTATGTTGAATTTGGAATTCAGAACTAACTGACACCCACATTAAAATCTGAGATGCATTTCCAAGCATAAATGTAAATAAATTTTTAAAGTTAGAATATTTAACTGATAAGTTACACTAAATACTTTTAATCCTTTTCACTTACAAAAAGTATTAAACATTGTTTAATTAATGTACACTGTCCATGTTAATTTAACAGAACTACAATATGCAGTAGAGTACAAAACAGATGTATATGGGTGGGCAACATGTTGCTGGGCTGCTCTGAGAGGGAAAAGAAGAGTGGGAAGGATGGTTTCAAGATCAGACAGTCCATTATGTAGGCAACAGTTAGTCACTTTACCCACTGATTAATACACATGACTGCTACAATTCTTGACCAATCTTTACCAAACAAATATGAACTCTTCATACATACATGAAATATATATATAGTGTATGCAAAATATGCAAGCATTTGGTAAAAAAATAATAGCCGAGAAAAAACTATTTATGAAAAATTTGCTTCAATACAATACCTCCCTCAAATTAACATCAGGATTCATTCCTGAATGCCAACTAAAAAATATAGCTTTTATGTAAAGGTAAGAAAATATTGGAAAAATAGGTTGTTTTTCCTTTGGACTTTCAAATTGTAAACTTTTTTTGATACTTAATCTATCACATAAAAAAATGGGGTTTATCTTTTCCTAAAAATCTGTTAGTCAATTTTTGAGCTTTTGGGGAAAAATGGGGAAAAATGCAAACCAAAAGGGTCAATTAGTTGCAGCGACTTTTTATCATAATATGCCAGTACATGTGGGAGTCACCTAAGCTCCCTTTGTTTTTTTGGTTAATTTAAAAGGGGCCAGAGGCAGTTTTACACTGTTTTAAGCCCAACTTTTTGAACATCAGTAGAAATAAGAACCACAATTCCTTTTCCAAAACGTACATAACTAGGATCTCCCCCAAAAACCTTTACCAAATAAACAAACGAAAACAAAGCAGAGCCTCGTTTAAGAGTGATCGTGGGGATTTTTTTGTCAAATGATTTGAAAAAATTGGGGCTTTTTTTCAGTCATGACCCCGAATTCATTATGATGCGCTACTTTAGGGAAAAAATGAAGCGCTGCACAACTGCGGGTGCTTTTTTTTCCCATCTTGTGCTCAGCCAGCCTAAGGATCGGGCTTTTAATGTTTTTAAGGGAAGGCCTACCCCTTTAAATGTACACAATTTCCCTCGCGCCCATGTTTCATAAGAACATAAAAAGGAAGAACACGCAGCGGGACTTTTGGCCCAATAGGCAAGTCCTAAAAATCCACCCAAAACTAATTTCCCAAACCCCAAATTTTTCAATGCAAACCCAAGCAAAAACTTTGAAAATTCTTTACTCATTGCAAGCCCCACTCAAATCCAACCACTCACACTCTGTATTTACCCAACCAAAATTTTTTGAAACACCCAAGATTTTACCCTCAATTCCCTATGGGCAGACTGTCCACTCATCAAACTACCCTATTTCCCAAAACCCAATGCTTTCCTATATCCTTTCAAAAACTAAATTTGTTTAATTTTAATCCATTACGCAGGCATACAACACAAAACAGCATGCATGCACCCCCCAACCAGCCACTCTGGCAGTACACTGTTTTTTTTTTTTATTTTTTCAGCATTCTTTATCCAAAGCAGTTGTTAATACAGTAATGTTTTTCATATTGTTCATCTTCTAATATTACATTGTGATTATCATCTTTAATAGCTAAAACGGATAATCAGCTTTATACAGGGACCCTCGGCTAACTTTTTAAAATCCTTTCAAGAGCTTGCCCTAACCCGTTTTTATGTTTAGCCAAATTAATTTTCCCCAAAAGAAAAATGGAAATCCATTTTTTAAACCATTCCAGATATAAATATACATTTTCCTACACAAAAACAATGAGACTGCAGAAAAACAATACTAAAAGGCACTTACCTTTATGGGGATTTACTGATGAGTAAGAGATGGGGGGAACAAGGAGGAGGTTTTTAACAACTGTTTGGAAAGGGGAAGTCCCCTTCCCATAAAGACTTTAGGAACAACCCTTTTTTTGGGGTTACCCCCCTTTTTTGTTTTTTAATAGATTTTAGCCTGTCTTTCATGGGCAAAAACCCGGGGGATCCTTTTTCCCTCCTAGTACTGTTGGTCATGTTTGGCTTTTTTTCCTTCCAAAAAACAGGCCTTTTTCGCCCAAAAATTAAACATTTTTTTGGGGTTTTTTAATTTTTCAGTGCTATGCAATCCTTGAATTTCGCACTTATTTTTCAGCCACTTTTGTCCAAACTGGCAGCCTCACCAGTCTCATCACAAGTTATCCCACTACGATTTTTAAATCTCTCAACCAAACCCTTTTGCTGGCCTTAAAATCACTAACACAACACTATTCCAGGCATTTTTTTAATGAGATCCCCATGAAGTGCCTTGCCTTTTACATATGTTGACGAGAAATACTATCTCCTAAAATTTGTTTATCGTTGATCCACACCAACAACAGTCTCTCCATATCTTCGAGTACAGTAGGGCCCCGCTTTAGGGCGTTCTGCAAATAAGTCATTTCAAATTAGACCAAAACTCCTAAAAACGGCCCCCCCCACCTGACTTTCTAATACTTTTACTGCACCCCCCCTGTTTGTTTACATTCTCTGTGAGATCCATCAGCACAATCCTCCATTTTGCGGGAAAATTCCCAAAATTTTCAATGTTTTTAAAAGTTATTTCATATTTTTAAAATTACAGTGGCCCTTTGACCAACGAGGGCATCTTTTAAAAAAAACCCCCTTTCGGGGTCGTCCCGTAGATCTACGGCTGTCGGTGAGTGTCCAAACCGTAGATCTACCCAAAATTCTAGCGCCGTAAAATTTAGCGCGAAAGCGCTCATGGGCCTACAATGAGGAATGGGTCCGCCGTGGTGTCGCCATAAAAAAAAAAATCTGGGCGCCTGCAAAGCTTTTGGGGGAAACCCGGGCTCAGTCACCCTTGTTCCCATGCCTCTCGAAATCACTCTCACCCCCCGGAAAATTGGGACTCTCCCTTCCTGTCTGATAGTTCTGACACTGTTTGGAAGTGGAAATGAAGACGAACCACCTTTGTAATTAGTGACGAAAAAAATGCCGGGAATCGATAATAGTGCAAAAAACCCCCACGATCCCGACCTTCTACCTCTGGTGTGGCACCTGACCCGGGGTCGGTGGTTCCTAAACTAAAAAAAACTAATATTTTCCCGGGGCCTGGCCTCGACTTCAGTAATGACAATGTTTCTGACGGGGATTGTGATTTTTTTGCGCTCGACGATCATTCGAGTAGTGATATGAGAAACATATTCACCAGTAAAAGCGTCGGTAGTTCGCCGCCGCATGCCTCGGGTAGTGCACCCTATGCTTTCCCAGGGGGCGGGGTACATCCCGGGGTACATCCCGTGGCCCACCCCGTTTAGGTTTAAAATGATAGTGAGGATGATGTGGGTAACTTGCATGGGTGGGGCCCCAGGCATCGTGGGTGGGGTTAGGGGGCGGTGGTGGTAGTTTCACCCCATGCTGACTCCTGTGCCACCGGGGACCCACCTGCTGACTGTCGTTCAAGGGCAAAGCGAGCGTCACCCACCGCTTTGCCACAAACCCCCCTACAACCACCTATGATGTCCTATCCACCAGCAAACCGTATCGGGATTGGCACAAAAACCCAATTTGTTCCCCGCCCTCCCACTTGATGACTCTCAAAGTGGAATTCACCTACCTTCCCCCTTTGGGAACCCCGGCCAATGAACTGGGAATTCTTTTAATTATTTTTGACCAGCCATTTAGGAAAAAATTTTTTTTTCAGGGGAAAATAATAAGTTTTTCAGTACACCAGCAAAAAACGATCTTCAACACATAAGACTACACAGGTGAAAGAGACAACTTTGCAGAAATGATTTCTTTTTTTCAACATAAAGCTTACCTACATCATAAGCTAATATAAAAACATACGGGGCCACAGATCGGGAATTTTTTCCCCCCCTCCTTTATGAAATAATACCAGTGAACAGTTTAAACTTACTGTTACGTATGTTGCACTCTCTACAAAAACCCGGGCCCGACAGAATGACAGGTAAAAATTAGAAAAGTTTTCAGAAACTCAAAAAAAATTCAGGATATACTTTTTTCCTTAAAAAACTTGTAATGACGAGTCTATTTTTTTCAAAAGGGAGACGTCATTCAAGCAGTAATACCAGCAAGAAAACCGCTTTGGTAAAAAATTGTTTTTTTTACCGTGTTTTTGACGTGCCCCGGTTTGGGTATTGTTGATACACGGGATAAAACATTGAAAGATACCAAGATGTTTTGGGGATACAGGGGACAGTAAAAAAAAGATGGCACCTTATCTTGGGAAGGGCCAACATTTTTACCAAAAAGGTACACAAAACCCTTACTCAGGATTTTATGTGAGTGAAAAAGACAGATTGTGTGGCACATGCTTCTAAACAAACAAACCCGGCCAAAAGCAGGGTTCGTGGTGATGACGTGCAGGGGTTTTTGCCAATGACACATGGCATTACGGGGGCATGACAAACAGATTCACATTGTTACAAACCCTTCACCGTAATAAATGCAAGACAGGGCAAAGTTGATCGGTGACTAATGAACGTAAATTTAAAAACCTGACAGGATTTATTATACCAAAAAACATGCGCTTGGTTACAAGGGACATGCAGATTGGTTTTGTTGACTGTGTTCGTAAGAGTTACAAGTGGTACATGAAACTTTTCTTCCATCTCATGGACATTTTAAGCTGAAAGCATAAAAAAATGTACCAAATAAAGACTGGTAACAGACCACCGATGGGGTTTTGTTTGTCTGTTGTCAACAACTCATAAAAAGAATACCCAGGAAAAAACACCTGCATACAACAAAAGGGTCCCTCGAATTCATCACAATAACCCAAAAGGCGTTTGAGAGAGAAGGGACATTTCATAATAAAAACTTCCTTAACCAAAAGAAATTTGCTCAGAAAGATGCATTGTCTTGCAAAACAAAACACGGCAACAAAGACGCAAAGACACCCCGGTTTTTTTGTGTAGGAATGTAAGGTGCCTCTGTGCATGGGCCTTTTTTCAAGGATTTTCCCAAGCTCCCCCAGTTCTAAAACCATGCCAGTATTTAATAATGTAAAATAATGATAGAAAATTTTGATTATACAATATTTGTGCATGTTTTAAATTTAAAAAACAAAAATGGTAAACAAAAAAGATAAAACTTTTAGGCGTTATGGTTTTAAACAGTTATAATATATTCAATATATACATATTTTGGTCTCTCCCCCCAAAGTTGTTTAAAAAAAGGAAAAAAAAGGCAAATCCAAAATTTAATACCTATTTTTTTTCTTTTTCCCCAAACATCATTTCTAAAATTCGGGGCAAAGTATTGGGGGAATAAAATTTTTTTGTTTTAAAAAACCCCACAAAAATATTTTTTTTGAAAAAAAATTTTTTTTTTTTCAAAAATTCGCCCTGTTTTGACTCAATTTTTTTCCCCGGCCCCCGGGGGGTTTTTGCGCATTTAAAAAAAATTTGCCTTTCAGACTAAAAAAAGCCCCTTGCCCTTTTTGAGCCCCCGGGCCCCTTGTGGGGCCGTTTCGCCGCCACCCCCATCCCCTCCAAAAATACAATTGGAAATTTTCATATTTAATTTTTTTTTTAAACCCCAAAATAAGTCCCAAAGGGAAGAAATTTACAAACCCCCACACGGTGGGAATTCAGATTGAAAAAGGTTTCAGTTTTAAAGTGGGGTTTTTCCCCCAGCTGGGCCAGGGTTAAAAAAACCCCAACCAAACCAACACTACATTTTGGCCAAGAAAACCCCCAATCAAAACTGCTTCAAATCAACTTTTTTTGAAACTGAAAAAGCAAGGAAGAAAGTTAAAACATTTGGGGAAAAGAAAAACAGTAAAGGAAAACATCTTGCCAAAAATGAAAGGGGGGAAGTTGCTGAGGTTTTTTAAAAAAAATCCTCAACTATGGGGAGGAGGAATTAAGGCGCAAAGGGTTTTTGTGAGAAATTTAAGAATTTTTGGGGTACTATGTGATAAGGCAGTAGAAGAATTTAAAAAAAAGCACTTTTAAAATAGGCAGGAATTCAGAGTAATAGAAGTGAAAATGAAAACCGAAATTGTTTAAATTGTGACACGAAAATGTTGCAAACACTTTAAATGTCATAAAAAGGGACTACGGAAAAGGGAAAGAATGTTGGGCCAAGGCCATGAAAATCCAACGGCCTAGGAAATTTAAAAGAAGAAGGGAAGAACCCCAGAAAAGGCTTTACTCCAAGTCCAAGGAAAGGGGGTTCTCCTTCAAACCTAACAAACCCTCCACATCCCCCCCTCCCCCTCCCACACATCACCAACTTCAAAAAAGGGAAGTGTCATTTAAATTTTACATTTCTTTTCAGTTTGTGTGCATTAAAATTAATATTTCATGTGGTAATTTTTTTTTTTCAATACTTTTGGTTGTCTTGCACGGATTAATTTGATTTCCATTATTTCTTAGGGAAAAATTAACTCGACTAACGATAATTTCGATTAACGATGAGCTCTCAGGAATGGATTAATATCGTTAGTCGAGGGTCCACTGTACTCTGATAATTATACTTATGTATACCTGTACCTAAATAAACTTACACACTGTGCTGGCATGCAGGTACACATTAAAATCAGTAAGTGTCTTATGTCTCCAGACGTCATATTAGTACAGGCCCTCCATCACAAATCCAGCATCATTGGGACCTGTAGTGCCGGATTACTGAGTTTGCCGAATTACAGAGTGGTTAGGTTAGAATACGCTTAATAAAATTAACCAACTTGACTTACACAGTTCATTGAACATCATCAAAAATCTAACATTTCCAATACTTTGAGCTCAATTTCAAGGTACTTTTCGTCATGAAAGCAATCAAAATCATGTCTATTTCTGTAATATATCTTCCATTCTATCAAATGAGTCCAAAAAATGAGAATACAACAATAAAAACCATACGAAAATATACTGCAAAGAGGCGGCTAATGGATTAGGAGTGAACTCCCTTATTTATCGTCCGTCTTTTTTGTTTTTGTTGTACGTTAAGAAGCATCTTTCCATCATACATTGCTCAAGTTTCAATGAGATAGCCCAACAAACAACCGAGAAAAAAATATTTACCAAAAATAATATATGGCAAGCCCAAGCCAGGTACTGGAAATAAGTCACTTTGTCTGATTTTTCTGGGTTATCCAAGGTTCTCTATACATACACTGCTATGTATGATAATCTGTGTAACTGTATTTGTGTATACCTGAATAAACTTATTTACTTCTGGTCTGTCAATTGAGTACAAGAAACTGCCCATTCACTTATTTCAACTACCCAATATAGTGGTCAGAATGCCAATTTAAAAATAGGGTCCAGATAAACAATGTAGACATTCCTGGCACTAAAATAACTTTTTCTGTTCATAGTCCGGCTACAGGCCCCTTATATTACTCTTGTTACCATTTGGAATTTTTATTCCAAAAAAAAAAAAAAAAAAAAAAAAAAAAAAAAAAAAAAAAAAAAAAATTAGAAGATTTACTGTTATGCAGAATGCTGCATTATTGTAATAATTGTATAAATAATGTCAATCCATTCTTGACCCCACACTGGAATTTAGACTGGCAGGCGGACAGGTATTGGACGGTGACTTTCATTTGTTTATCTTGAGCTTCGCAAAAGAATAGAACATTTTCGCTACTGTGAGCGCAATTTCAAGGTGCTTTTCGTCATGAAAGCAATCAAAATATCTATTTCTGTAATATATTTTTAATTCTATAAAAATGAGACTGAAAAAATGGATTATAACCTAACAACCATACAAAAATATACCGCTAAGCGGCGCTAATGGCTGAGAAGTGAACTCCGCTATTTATGGTCTGATTTCTTTCATTTTTGGTGTATGTGGAAGAAGTATCTTTCCATCATACATTGCCCAAGTTTGAATAAGAAAACCCAAAAAACAACTGAGAAAATAATAATAATAATAATAATAATAATAATAATAATATCTTTATTTACTACACGTACATGTACAAGGGTTTATACAGGCCTAGCTGACATCAGGGGACATATACTGTATAGAAAGGCATTGTTATGCTCAGTATTTCAAGAAAATTAGGTCAGTGTCCCAGGAAAACCCAACCCACACTAGTCGACTAACCCCCAGGAAACCCCATTTAACTGGGGGTTTAAACATAGACAAACAGGTGCAAAGAAACATGCCAAAAGTTTTCTACCCTGGCAGGGGAATCGAATATTTACCAAAAATCATATTATGGCTAACCCAAGCCAGGTACTAAAAATAAGCCACGTTGACTTTTTGGGGTTATCCTAGGTTCTCTACACATATGCTGCTATGTGTAATAATCTATAGAGAGAAAATAACTTTTTTGTTTATGTTTATGGTGGAGTACAAGTGTATATCATAGTTAGCCCTGTGCTATATCCATTTTCTCTAACATAAGCCACAAGACAAGGATAGGAGGAATGGTATTTGTTTACCATATCTTTTTCATAACTCTGTCAAAACTGTTTGGGTGTTATCCCAAAATTATTTTTTCATTCTGGAGTAATTAAATGTTTTATGTTATTTATATTGTTTCTTATGTCATATTAGATCAATTGTGATAGGCAAAATAAGCTGTAGTGTTGATATTAGCGTAAAAATAAAGCATATTCTTCTGCATCACGAGACTGAGCTCATGGCAACGGGCAGTGGCTTCAAAGCCCACCTTATCTTTAATGGATAATGTACTGTGTAGGTCCTTTACATAATGAGAAGCATTTCTTTTATTCATTGGAACCATGGCTAGGGCTAAAAGTAAGAGGTTTAAAACAATAAATGGAGAAAAAAAGAATTGGAATGACTTGCGCAGCAAGTAGCACCACCAACAGTACCAGCAGGTTGGTGTGGCGATCCTGGAAATTTGAAATTTTGCTAGCCAAAATTAGTGCCGAATAACTGAAGGAAACCGAATAAAATGATTGCCGGATTTGTGATGGCGGACCTGTAATGATAACAATAATACCGAGTCTCATATAAATGTCGTTTTATTACGTTTTTAAAATACACATTTTCATTAATCCATCTATGACATTTTTTCAAAATTATATAATAAACATGATGCATAACATATAAATATGATAAATACACCCCACAGTAGAATAATAAACATAATATGAGATGTGGTAGCAGACAACTTGACAAGTGGGCGCCATATTAGAAATAATAATAATAATAATAATAATAATCACCGAGTCTCATTAAATGTCGTATATTACGTTAATATACACATTTTCATTAATCCATCCACGATATTTTTTTCAAAATTATATAACAAACATGATACATAACATATAAGACGATAAATACACCCCACAATAGAATAAATAAACATAATATGGATGTGGTAGCCCGGTAACTTGTACAATGACGAGAAGAATAAATTTTCTCTCATCTAACATAAGAGAAAATGTGTTACTGGGGGTAACTGTAGAAAAATTATTCCTTTTCATATGTTAATTTATTCAGGTTTTACACAAATACAGTTACATAGATTTTTCATAAAATAACAGCATATGTGTAGAGAAACCCAGGATAACCCAAAAAAGTCAGAGTGACTTATTTCCATTGCCTTCACTCAGAGTGTCATTTCTTCTCAAAATGATGTTAATGAGAATGGGAGTGTTCTTCTTTATTTATTTACCGTATCAATGTAGACAAATTGTACACAATGTACTTGTACACAAACCAGACGTGTACACTTTGTTTGTTTACAAAACTTACATTCGCCCGGTTTGTTTTTCATAACTCGGCGCCCCTCCTCTCTCATGCCCCTCATTCTTTCTCTCTCTCAAATTTTTTTTTTCCATTTTATCTCAATTACTTACTCCTGGGCTACATTAAGACTACCCAAAAATTTTAAGGTAAGTAATGAGTGAACTGTATATATATTTTATCGCTCTGGGATGCTTAAACCCCTTTTAGGGTTTGGACGTAACTAGTACGGCTTATGACCAGGGATTTTTTACGTATGTATAGTATGCCTAAATTCTAGCGCCCCCAAATCTAGTGGGAGAAAGCTGGTAGGCCTTCATATGAAAGAATGGGTCTATGTGGTCAGTGTGCAAAGACCATTTTTTTGGGAAAAAAACAGCGACTTTGCACTGTATTTTCGTATGTATTTATTGTTGTATTCTAGTTTTCTTGGTCTTATTTTATAGACTGGAAGACATATTAAAAGAAATTGAGATGATTTTGACTGGTTTTTTCAAAAGAAAGGTACCTTGAAATTGAGCTCAAAGTGCGAAATGTTCAATTTTTACCAAATTTCAAAATTAAACAAAAACGTGCCCAAACGTGCAAATACACGTCAAAATGGTGAGTCTAATAGTCTTTCACAAGTGCACCAATAATATTTATACCATTTTTTACACTAATGCAGTAGTCTGCAAAACAGTAAATCTTATATTTTTTTGTGAGAATAAAAATTTAAGTTGGAAAGCAAAAGAATATAAGAGGGGCCTTGAGACGTGGGCTAATGACTAGAGGAAAAAGTATTTTAGTGCCAGGAATGTCTTTCTTGTTTATTCTGGACCCTATTCGGAAATTGGCATCTTTTGAAATTTGTGTGAAATTGGCAAAATTGCTAAATTCTGACCACTGTACTGGATAGTTGAATTTCATAAATGGGTGGTTTCTTGCACCCATTCAATAGAAAAATGGAGTTCTAGCGAAATATTCATGATTTTTGTCGACTAGTACAGTGGAATTGGCCGAAAATGGGGCTCAAAGTGGGCAAAATCGCCGATGAGTAAACATCGCCGAGACCGCTAACTTTGCTAGAGCATAATTCTGTAAGTTTTCCATCAAATTTCAAACTTTTGGTGTCGTTATGATCGGGAAAAGATTCTCTATCTTTTCATAAGAGAAAATAATTTTTTTTTTTAAATTTGGCTGACCCTGAGAACGAGTTTCGGAGAGGGCCTGTCGACCCTCAAAGGGTTAAATATCATAGATTAGTATGTGTGGGTGGGTTGGCCTGGTATGGTAGCCCGGCTGACTACTATACATATCACACTTGATTTTTTACAATACAGTGGTCCCTCAATAATCGTCCGGTCTGAAAGTTGTCCATTTCAGAAATAGTCCTGTTTTTTCGTCAAAATATTGGCTCGGAAATGGTCCGGTAACTCGCTAATAGTCCTTCGTCCCGGAGCGTACTCACGCTCTGAGCCACCTCGAGCCGCCTCGGCCTTTCTTCCAGCCATGTGTGCCATTGTTTACCCGTGAGCGACAGTCCCCTCACGTGCTCCAGCGTAATATTTCATAATATTCCATTTATTTTAGTGCTTGCAAGTTACAGTGGACCCCCGCATACCGTACGCATTGCATACCGTACAATCCGCATACCGCTCGCTTTTATCGCAAAAATTTTGCCTCGCATATCGCCCAAAAACCCGCTCACCGTTCTTCGTCCGAGACACGTCCAATGTGCGCCCTCAGCCAGCCTCACATGTTCTGCCGGTGGCATTGTTTACCAGCCAGCCTCCGCGGTAACATCCAAGCATACAATCGGAATATTTCGTATTATTACAGTGTTTTCGGTGCTTTATCTGCAAAATAAGTGACCATGGGCCCCAAGAAAGCTTCTAGTGCCAACCCTACAGCAATAAGGGTGAGAATTCCAATAGAGATGAAGAAAGAGATCATTGATAAGTATGAAAGTGGAGTGCGTGTCGCCGACCTGGTCAGGTTGTACAAGAAACCCAAATCAACCATCGCTACTATTGTGGGCAACAGAAAGGCAATCAAGGAAGCTGTTCTTGCCAAAGGTTTAACTGTGTTTTCGAAACAGAGATCGCAAGTGATGGAAGATGTTGAGAGACTCTTATTGGTGTGGATAAATGAAAAACAGCTAGCAGGAGATAGCGTCTCTCAAGCGATCATAAGCGAAAAGGCTAGGAAGTTGATGAGGATTTAATTAAAAAATGCCTGCAAAATAGTGATGATGTGAGTGAATTTAAGGCCAGCAAAGGTTGGTTTGAGAGATTTAAGAAGCGTAGTGGCATACATAGTGTGATAAGGCATGGTGAGGCTGCCAGTTCGGACCACAAAGCAGCTGAAAAATATGTGCAGGAATTCAAGAAGTACATAGACAGTGAAGGACTGAAACCTGAACAAGTGTTTAATTGTGATGAAACAGGCCTGTTTTGGAAGAAAATGCCAAGCAGGACCTACATTACTCAGGAGGGAAAGGCACTCCCAGGACATAAGCCTATGAAAGACAGGCTTACTTTGTTGATGTGTTCCAATGCTACTGGTGATTGCAAAGTGAAGCCTTTATTAGTGTATCACTCTGAAACTCCCAGACCGTTCAGGCAAAAGAATGTCCTCAAGGAGAATTTGTGTGTGCTGTGGAGGGCAAACAGTAAGGCATGGGTCACTAGGGACTTTTTCTATGACTGGTTACACCATGCATTTGCCCCCAATGTGAAAGATTACCTAACTGAAAAGAAATTAGAACTTAAGTGCCTCCTGGTGTTAGACAATGCCCCTGGTCATCCTACAGACGTGGCAGAGCGACTTTATGGGGACATTTAATTCATTAAGGTGAAGTTTTTGCCTCCTAATACCACTCCTCTCCTGCAGCCCATGGACCAGCAGGTTATTGCAAACTTCAAAAAACTGTACACAAAAGCTCTGTTTGAAAGGTGCTTTGTAGTGACCTCAAAAACTCAACTGACTCTAAGAGAGTTTTAGAGAGAGCACTTTAATATCCTCAATTGTGTAAACCTTATAGGTAAGGCTTGGGAGGGGGTGACTAAGAAGACCTTGAACTCTGCTTGGAAGAAACTGTGGCCAGAATGTGTAGACAAAAGGGATTTTGAAGGGTTTTAGGCTAACCTGAGAGGATTATGCCAGTTGAGGAATCCATTGTGGCATTGGGAAAGTCCTTAGGGTTGGAGGTTAGTGGGGATGATGTGGAAGAGTTGGTGGAGGAGGACAATGAAGAACTAACCACTGATGAGCTGATAGATCAACTTCAACAGCAAGAGGCCAGACCTGAGGAAACTGGTTCAGAGGAGGGGAGAGAGAAATTGAAGAAGTTGCCTACTACAAAGATTAAGGAAATCTGTGCAAAGTGGCTTGAAGTGCAAACCTTCATGGATGAAAATCACCCTCACACAGCTATTGCAAGCTGTGCTGGTGATTATTACACGACAATGTTGTGAAACACTTTAGGGAACAGTCATAAAGGAAACGAGAGGTACAGGCCACTATGGACAGATATATGTTGTGCGAAGAAGTCAGTAACTCTTGAAGCTGGCCTAGTGGCATTAAAAGAGAAGGGAAAGTAACCCAGAAAAGGACTCGACACCTCAAGTCTTAATGGAAGGGGATTCCCTTCTAAACACTAACACTCTCTCTCCACTCCTCCCATCCCATTCAATCATCACCCAGATCTTCAATATAGTAAGTGTCATGTAATTGTAGCATGCCTTTTTCAGTTGTGTCGTATTTAAAATTAACATTTCATGTGGTAAAAAATTTTTTTTTTCATACTTTTGGGTGTCTTGCACGGATTAATTTGATTTCCATTATTTCTTATGGGGAAAATTCATTCGCATACCGAACATTTCGCATAACACAGCCCTCTGCACGGATTAAGTCGCTATGGCGGGGGAGTCCATCTGTATTTAAGTGCTTACATAAGCTACCATGGCTCAAAAGAAAGCTCCTAGTGCCAAGCCTTTGGTAAAGAAGGTGAGAAATACGATTGAATTTAAGAAAAACATCATTTAACAATATGATAGTAGCGTACATGTGGGCGAACTGGCCAGGATGTATAACAAATCCCGTACAACCATATCTGTCCTCATAGCCAAGAAAGGAAATCAGGGATGTGTTGTTACAAAGGGGGTTAATATGCTGGACAAAAAATGAGATTCACAAGTACTCAAAGATGTTGAGAAGTTATTATTGGTGTGGATAAATGAGAAAAAATTAGCAGGAGATAGTCTTATGATGTCGCTTATTTGTGAAAAGGCTAGGCAGTTGCATGACGATTTGGTAAAGAAACTGCCTGCAACTAGTGATGATGTGAGTGAATTTAAGGCCAGCAAAGGCTGGTTTGAGAGATTTAAGAAGCGTACTGGCATACACAGTGTGGTAAGGCATGGTGAGGCTGCCAGTTTGGACCACAAGGCGGCTGAAAAATACGTGCATGAATTCAAGGAGTACATAAACAGTGAAGGACTGAAACCTGAACAAGTGTTCAGTTGTGATGAAACAGGCCTCTTTTGGAAGAAAATGCCAAAGAGGACCTACATTACTCAGGAAGAAAAGGCGCTGCCAGGACACAAGCCTATGAAAGACAGGCTGACGCTAATGTTCTGTGCTAATGCTAGTGGGGATTTCAAAGTGAAGCTGTTACTAGTGTACCATTCTGAAAATCCCAGAGTGTTCAAGAAAAACAATGTTATGAAGAGTAATTGTGTGTGTTTTGGAAATATAATAGTAAGGCATGTGTCACAAGGGAAATTTTTGTAGAGTGGTTCAATGAAGTGTTTGGCCCTAGTGTGAAGAATTACCTCCTGGAAAAGAAATTGGATCTCAAGTGCCTCCTAGTAATGGACAATGCACCTGCTCATCCTCCAAACTTGGATGACCTAATTCTGAAGGAGTTTAGGTTCATGACAGTAAAGTTCTTGCCCCCGAATACCACTCCTCTCCTCCAGCCCATGGACCAGCAGGTCATTGCAAACTTTAAAAAACTCTACACCAAAGCAATGTTTGAAAGGTGCTTGAATGTGACCTCAGACACTCACTTGACCCTACGAGATTTTTGGAAAGAACATTTCTGTATTCTCCATTGTGTAAGCCTTATAGCTAAGGCTTGGGAGGGAGTGACTACCAGGACTTTGAACTCTGCTTGGAGAAAATTGTGGCCAGATTGTGTCGACAAGAGGGATTTTGAAGGGTTTGGGGCTGACCCTGATGAGCCTATGTCAGTTGTTAAATCCATTGTGGCACTGAGGAGTTCCATGGGGTTGGATGTGAGTTTGGAGGATGTGGAAGAGCTGGTGGAGGACCACAACAAAGAGCTAACCACTGAGGAGCTGCAAGAGCTTCAGCAGGAAGAGCAACAGATCGCAGCTCAGAATCTTGCTGCAGAGGAGGAGGAAGAGAGATGGAGGAAGGTGCCTTCTTCAGAAATTAAGGAGATTTTTTAAATGTGGGGTAGGATGGAAAGATTTATGGAGAAACATCACCCAGAGAAGGATGTTGCAAGCCATATCGGCAACTTGTACAGTGACAGAGTCTTGGCCCATTTTAGGGAAGTTTTTAAAGAGACGCCAGAAACAGAGCTCTCTGGACAGTTTTTTTTTGCGAGACAGGACTCCAGTGACTCTCAAGGTGGTCCTAGTGGCATTAAGAAACAGAGAAGAGAAATAACCCCAGAAAAGCAATTGGTATCCGAGGTGTTGATGGAAGGGGATTCCCCTTCCAAACAGTAATTCATCCAATTAGTCTCCTTCTCCAGTCTTCCATACACAAAGAAGAATTGCCAATAAAGGTAAGTGTTATTCTGTTAATGTTTAATTCATCATGTGCCACTGTATTGTTTATGTACTACATCTATATTTCATGTAAAAATTTTTTTGTTTTAATATTTCTGGGTGTCAGGAATGGATTAATTGAATTTACATTATTTCTTATGGGGAAAATTGATTCGTAAATCGTCCATTTCGATAATAGTCCCACTTCCAGGAACGGATTATGGACGATTATTGAGGGACCACTGTAAATACTACTCATCTCACCCTAGATTAAGACTACAAATAATTTAAGGTAAGTAATGAGTAAACTGTATGTGCATTTCATCACTCTGGGATGCTTAAATGTAATAGAATATTATGTGGCCTGGTATGGTAGCCCGGCTGACTACCGTACATACCACACTTGATTTCTTACAATAAATACTACTTGTTTCACCCTAGATTAAGACTATAAATATTTTAAGGTAAGTAATGAGTGCACTATGTGTGTACAGGTCTCCCTCAACATTCGTGTTTTCAGCTTTCGCGGGCTTCACACATTCGCAAATTCCCAACTGCCAAATTCCCAGCCGCCAAATCATATTTAAGTTTCTGGCCACCTGCAAGTCCTTACTACCCTCCCTCCGACCCCTGCAACTGGCAGCCAGCCCTCCCACCAGTGTGGCGAGTGTTTTGTTTGTTCATTATTTGCTATTAAACTACAGTATAAATAATGTAAACCCATTCATGACTGCATATTGAAATGGCTATTTGGACAGGTATTGGACGGTGACATCATGTGTTTACTCTCGAACACAGCAAAGAATCAAACATTTCTGCTACTGCTAATAATAACAATAATAATAATAATAATAATAATAATAATAATAATAATAATAAATGCGATAGAATTGAAGAAGGAAATTGTACAAAAATGTGAGGGAGTGGTTGACACATCGTCAGTGTAGCTTTATGCTGGAGTGAGCATTAGTCTCCGTGCTCTTCCAAACATTTCACAATAATTCATTGTGTTTGGTGCTTGTAGATTGAGTGCGACTGGAGTGGGTGAGGCAGTGGGCGAGGCAGCAGTTGAGGCAGTGGGTGAGACAGTGGGTGAGGCAGTGGTTGAGGCATCGGGTGAGGCAGTGGGCGAGGCAGTGGGTGAGACAGCAGTTGAGGCAGTGGGTGAGACAGCAGTTGAGGCAGTGGGTGAGGCAGTGGGTGAGGCAGTGGGCGAGGAAGCGGTTGAGGCAGTGGGTGAGGCAGTGGTTGAGGCAGTGGTTGAGGCAGTGGGCGAGGCAGCAGTTGAGGCAGTGGGTGAGGCAGTGGGTGAGACAGCGGATGAGGCAGTGGTTGAGGCAGTGGTATTTAATAACATACATGTTAATAATAATAATAATATAATAATAATAATAATAATAATAATAAATGTTAATAATATGTATTATTATTATTTATAACATGTTATTAAATACCACTTCCTCAACTGCTGCCTCCACCGTTGCCTCAACCGCTGTCTCAACCCCTGCCTAAACCGCTGCCTCTACCAGCGCCTCAACCTCTGCCTCAACTGCTGCCTCAACCACTGCCTCAACCACTGCCTCACCCACTGCCTCACCCACTGCCTCAACCACTGCCTCTACCACTCCAGTTGCACTCAATCTACAAGCACCAAACACAACGAATTATTGTGAAATGTTTGGAAGAGCATGGAGACTAATGTTCACTCCAGCATAAACAAAGCCACACTGACGATGTGTCAACCACTCCCTCATATTTTTGTACAATTTCCTTCTTCAATTCTATCGCATTTATTATTATTAGTATTATTATTATTACTATTGTTATTATTAGCAGTAGCAGAAATGTTTGATTCTTTGCTGTGTTCAAGAGTAAACACATGATGTCACTGTCCAATACCTGTCCAAATAGCCATTCCAATATGCAGTCATGAATGTGTTTACATTATTTATACTGTAGTTTAATGGTAAATAATGAACAAACAAAACACTCACCACACTGGTGGGAGGGCTGGCTGCCAGTTGCGGGGTAGTAGGGACTCGCAGTGGTTGAGGAAGTGGTGGAGGCATTGGTGGAGGCAGTGGTAGAGGCAGTGGTATTTAATAACATACATGTTATTAAACCATAACATGTATGTATTTAGTACAATTTACGACATTTTCATGTACAGTGGACCCCCGCTTAACGATCACCTCCAAATGCGACCAATTATGTAAGTGTATTTATGTAAGTGCGTTTGTACGTGTATGTTTGGGGGTCTGAAATGGACTAATCTACTTCACAATATTCCTTATGGGAAAAAATTCGGTCAGTACTGGCACCTGAACATACTACTGGAATGAAAAAAGTTCGTTAACCGGGGGTCCACTGTATTTTATGATTGTTCATGGTTCAACAAGTTAAGGAAGCAGTATTGTATTATATTTCCCTACAATATTTTGGGGCACCAAACATTCGCAATTTTTCAACATTCGCGAGGCTCTTGATCCCCTAACACTTGCGAATGTTGAGGGAGACCTGTATTGTACTTTTTTATTGTTTTTTGATGCCTAGTTCTATTGCTAACTTAATATATGTTAGTGTAAACTTGTTATCTAGTATTTGTATGCATTTATAAGTGGAAAAAAAGGACGTTCCACTTTACGGCGATTTCTGCTTTATGGCGGTAGCCTGGAACCTAACCTGCCGTGTAAGTGGGGCCCTACTGTAATATGTACCAAATGAAGACTGGCAACAGACCACCGTGTGGTGAATTTTGTTTGTCTGTTGTCAGACAACTCATAATGAAGTACCAGGTAACAACACCTGCTATACAAAACTGTCCTTGAACTCCTCACGAAATACCCAAGCATTTGAGGAAGGAAGGGGATCACTTCATAATACAGTTTTGTGCAGCTAAGAAGAAATTTGCTCAGAAGAGATGTGTTGTCTGTGCACAAACAAAACGATGGCAACAAAGATGCAAAGACACTCAGTTTATGTGTGAGGAATGTAAGGTGCCTCTGTGCATGGTGCCTTGTTTCAAGGAGTTCCACAAGCTGCAGCAGTTCTAAAAACATGTCCAGTGATTGTACATATGTAAATATATAATAAAACACTAGTATTATATAAGATTTGTGCATGTTTATTGTGATAAAAGTGGTAAACAATATTATAATAATAAGTTTAGTGCGGTTATTGTGTTCAATACAGTGAGGATATATTATATATATATATTATATATATATATATATATATATATATATATTATATATATATATATATATATATATATATATATATATATATATATATATATATATATATATATATATATATATATATATATATATATATATATATATATATATATATATATATACAGTATATATACAGTGGACCCCCGGTTAACGATTTTAATCCGTGCAAGAGGGGTAATTGTTATGCGAAATAATTGTTATGTGAATGAATTTTCCCCATAAGAAATAATGGAAATAAAATTAATCCGTGCAAGACACCCAAAAGTATGAAAAATTTTTTTTTTACCACATGAAATGTTAATTTTAATACACACAAACTGAAAAAGGCATGCACACTTACATGACACTTACTTTTATTGAAGATCTGGTGATGATTGATGGGATGGGAGGAGGGGAGAGCATTATCTTCTTACTGTTTAGAAGGGGAATCCCCTTCCATTAGGACTTGAGGTAGCAAGTCCTTTTCTGGGGTTACTTCCCTTCTTCTTTTAATGCCACTAGGGCCAGCTTCAGAGTCACTGGACTTCTTTCGCACAACATATCTGTCCATAGTGGCCTGTACCTCTCGTTCCTTTATGACTTGCCTAAAGTGTTTCACAACATTGTCAGTGTAATAATCACCAGCACGGCTTGCAATAGCTGTGTGAGGGTGATTTTCATCCATGAAGGTTTGCACTTCAAGCCACTTTGCACAGATTTCCTTAATCTTTGTAGTAGGCAACTTCTTCAATTTCTCTCTCCCCTCCTCTGAACCAGTTTCCCCAGGTCTGGCCTTTTGCTCTTGAAGTTGATCTATCAGCTCATCAGTGGTTAGTTCTTCATTGTCCTCCTCCACCAACTCTTCCACATCCTCCCCACTACCTCCAACCCCAAGGACTTTCCCAATGCCACAATGGATTCCTCAACTGGCATAATCATCTCAGGGTTAGCCTCAAACCCTTCAAAATCCCTTTTGTCTACACATTCTGGCCACAGTTTCTTCCAAGCAGAGTTCAAGGTCCTCTTAGTCACTTCCTCCCAAGCCTTACCTATAAGGTTTACACAATTGAGGATATTAAAGTGATCTCTCCAAAACTCTCTTAGAGTCAGTTGAGTTTCTGAGGTCATTACAAAGCACCTTTCAAACAGAGCTTTTGTGTACAGTTTCTTGAAGTTGGAAATAACCTGCTGGTCCATGGGCTGCAGGAGAGGAGTGGTATTAGGAGGCAAAAACTTCACCTTAATGAAGCTCATGTCCCCATAAAGTCGCTCTGCCACGTCTGTAGGATGACCAGGGGCATTGTCTAACACCAGGAGGCACTTAAGTTCTAATTTCTTTTCAGTTAGGTAATCTTTCACATTGGGGGCAAATGCATGGTGTAACCAGTTATAGAAAAATTCCCTAGTGACCCATGCCTTACTGTTTGCCCTCCACAGCACACACAAATTATCCTTGAGGACATTCTTTTGCCTGAACGGTCTGGGAGTTTCAGAGTGATACACTAATAAAGGCTTCACTTTGCAATCACCAGTAGCATTGGCACACATGAGAAGAGTAAGCCTGTCTTTCATAGGCTTATGTCCTGGGAGTGCCTTTTCCTCCTGAGTAATGTAGGTCCTGCTTGGCATTTTCTTCCAGAACAGGCCTGTTTCATCACAATTAAACACTTGTTCAGGTTTCAGTCCTTCAGTTTCTATGTACTCCTTGAATTCCTGCACATATTTTTCAGCCGCTTTGTGGTCCGAACTGGCAGCCTCACCATGCCTTATCACACTATGGATGCCACTACGCTTCTTAAATCTCTCAAACCAACCTTTGCTGGCCTTAAATTCACTCACATCATCACTAGTTGCAGGCATATTTTTAATTAAATCCTCATGCAACTTCCTAGCCTTTTCACATATGATCGCTTGAGAGACGCTATCTCCTGCTATCTGTTTTTCATTTATCCACACCAATAAGAGTCTCTCAACATCTTCCATCACTTGCGATCTTTGTTTCGAAAACACAGTTAAACCTTTGGCAAGAACAGCTTCCTTGATTGTCTTTCTGGTGCCCACAATAGTAGCGATGGTTGATTGGGGTTTCTTGTACAGCTTGACTAGGTCGGCTATACGCACTCCACTTTCATACTTATCAATAATCTCTTTCTTCATTTCTATAGTAATTCTCACCCTTATTGGTGTAGGGTTGGCACTAGAAGCTTTCTTGGGGCCCATGGTCACTTATTTTCCAGAAACAGCACCGAAAACACTGTAATAATACGAAATATTCCGAGTGTATGCTTGGATGTTACCGCGGAGGCTGGCTGGTAAACAATGGCACGGGCGGCACATGTGAGGCTGGCTGAGGGCGCACATTGGACGCGTCTCGGACGAAAATCGGTGAGCGGGTTTTTAATCGGTATGCGCGGCAAAAATTTTGCGATTAAAGTAAGAGGTATGCGAAATAATCGCTATGTGATGCCATCGTTATGCGGGGGTCCACTGTATATATATATATATATATATATATATTATATACAGTATTGGTCTCACAGGCCACAAATGTTACTAGAAAAAAGATAAAAATTAGAAAAGAAAAAGTATAAAAAACATAAAGAAATGCGAGTTTATGGAAATCGCCGATGTTGCCGCCACCAGGTCATTTTGGGTCAACTTCTCGCCTCTGTATCTCGGTAAGACTGATCAGAAATTTTTTTTTTGTTTTATTACCTTCACAAAAATATACTCTTTAATTCTGTAAGAATTTTTTTTTTTTTTTCAAAATTTATTGGACACTGGGGCACCCCTTCCGATTTTGCCTTTGGACCCTGAAAGGGTTAACCCACACCTCTTACCCCCTGATGTCAGCTCGCATCAGGTGAGTAGTGCAGAGGTGAAGCCACACAAACATAAATTGGTCGTTACCCATGGTGAACGATCCAATATAATTCATCAAATAAATATACGTATACATATAATGAAAATGGGAAAGATGAAGATGAATACTTAATATTACAGTTGACCCTTGGCTAGTGATAAAATCGGCCTACGATGAAAAACCCAGTTAAGGACATTCATCCTGAACACGTCCCCCTGTCTGTCTGGCCTGAGCACGCCTCAGCTGTCCTGCCTTCAGCTAGTGTGCCATTGTTTACAAGCCAGTGCGGACGGTTCCACCCATACATTCAATACATTTTGTATTATTTCATTTGTTTTAGTGCTTGTAACTGCTAAATAAGCTACCTTGGGCCTCAAGAAAGCTTCTAGTGCCAACCCTGTGGTAAAAAGGGTAAGAATTACAATCGAATTGAAGAAAGAGATAATTGCAAATTATGAAAGTGGAGTGCGTGCCTCCATGCTGGCCAGGTTGTATAACAAACCCCAATCAACCATTGCTACTATCTTGGCCCACAGAAAGGCAATCAAGGAAGCTGTTGTTACAAAACATAAGAACATAAGCAAGAAGGAACACTGCAGCAGGCCTACTGGCCCATGCGAGGCAGGTCCAAGTCTCCTACCGGCTTAAGAGAATGCCCCAACCTAGTCAGGTCAGGTCACATTTACTTAAGGAACACGGCAACTGACCTAGAAGCACAAGGTAATCAGGTCCAACTCACACCCATCCACACCCACTCATGTATTTATCTAACCTATTTTTAAAACTACACAACGTTTTAGTCTCTATAACTGTACTCGGGAGTTTGTTCCACTCATCCACAAGTCTATTACCAAACCAGTGCTTTCCTATATCCTTCCTGAATCTGAATTTTTTTAACTTAAAACCATTGCTGCAAGTCCTGTCTAGGCTAGATATTTTCAGCACACTATTTACATCCCCTTTATTTATTCCTATCTTCCATTTATACACCTCCATCATATCCCCCCCTTACTCTATGCCTTTCTAGTGAGTGCAAATTCAGGGCCCTCAGTCTATCCTCATAGGGAAGATTTCTGATACATGGGATCAACTTTGTCATCCTCCTTCGTACGTTTTCCAGAGCATTTATATCCATTCTGTAATACAGTGACCAAAACTGTGAAGCATAGTCTAAATGAGGCAACCTGAGGACTCCTATTATTTATGCTTCTTGATATGAAGCCAAGGATTCTGTTAGCTTTATTGCAAACACTTATGCACTGTTGTCTTGGTTTCAGATTACTGCTAGCCAAAACTCCTAAATCTTTTTCGCAATCCGTAATATTAAGGTTTAACTGGCAAATCCATTCATTCCCTATGCTTTCTTAACTTGTTTATCTCACTCCAAAATTTTTTTTTGTTTTCATTAACCCTTTCAGGGTCCGTCCCATAGATCTATGGCTTTACGTTCAGGGTCCAAACCGTAGATTTATGCCATGAGCTCAGCTAACTCTGATAAACTGTGAGTAGTAAATTTGGACCTAGATATGAGACAATACATCTATGTGGTATGTGTGCACCACATAAAACAAATCCTGCAGCACACTGTGTATAATGAGAGAAAAAACCGAGACCGTGGTTTTTGATTAAAACAGCGACTTTGCAGTTTTTTTTTGTATGTTTTTTACAGCTGTATTTGCGATTTCTTGGTCTCATTTGATAGAATGGAAGACATATTACAGAAACAGAGATGATTTTAATTGGTTTTAGCATTGGAAACGGCTGGAAACTGAGCTCAAAGTAGCAGAAATGTTAAATTTTTGCCGATGTTCAAGAGTAAACAAACGACCTCACACATCTAATACACGCCAGCTGGTGGGTCTAATATACATTCACAAATGTGGTGATGATATTTATACAATTATTACAATATTGCATAACAGTAAATCTTCTATTTTTTGGTGTGAATAAAAATTCATTATGTGAATAAAAAATCAAAATGGAATTTATTTGTAAAGCCTCAAAATCTAACTAATGAACAGAGGAAATGTTAGTTTAGTGCCAGGAATACTTACACTGTTTATTCTGGACCCTATTTTGAAACTGGAATATTTTGAACTTTGTGTTAAATTGGCCAAATTACCAATTTCCGATCACTTTATTTTGTAGTTGAAACAGTTGACTTGGCGATTTCTTGTGCTCAATCGATAGAATAGAAGCAATACAAGTGAAATAGCAAAGAATTTGGCCTAAAATGGGAGTCAAAGTCGGCAAAATCGCCGATTCGTAAATATCGCTGACACATCAAAATTCGAAAGAGCATAATTTTGTCAATTTTCCATCAAATATCGTACTTTTTGTTTTATTACCTTCACAAAAAGATTCTTTACCATTTCATAAGAAAAAATAACAATTTTGTTTTTTTTAAATTCTTGGACACTGGGGCACCACTTCAGATTTTGGCCTTGGACCCTGAAAGGGTTAAACTGTCCAAACGTAGATCTACGTTTTTTCAACATTTGAATGTAAAAAAAAGGTAGATCTTTTTTTTTTTTTTACATTTGAAAGCGTTTAACCCTTTGACTGTCGCAACCCCCAATCCTGAGGTGTCTCCTGGTGTCGCAAAATTTAAAAAAAAAAAAAAATTATTTTTTCTTATGAAATGATAGAGAATCTTTTCCCAATTGTAATGACACCAAAAAAACGAAATTTGATGGAAAACTGACGGAATTATGCTCTCGCGAAGTTAGTGACCTCAGCTCTGTTTACAAATCGGCGATTTCGCCCACTTTGAGCCCTATTTACGGCTAATTTCATTGTTCCAGTCGCCCAAACTCATAGCTATTTCTTTAGAACTCCATTTTTTCTATCGATTGAGTACAAGAAACTGCCCATTTACCGATTTAACTACCTAATAATGTGGTCAGAAATTTGCAATTTGGCCAATTTCACGAAAACTAAAAAATATGACAATTTCAAAATAAGGTCCAGAATGAACAATGCAGACATTCCTGGCTCTAAAATAACATTTTCTTTGCTCATCAGTCATGTCTCCAGGCCCCTCTGATATTACTCTTGCTTTCTATTTTGAATTTTTATTCAAACAAAAAATAGAAGACTTACTATTATGCAGACTACTGCAATACTATAATAATTGTATAAATAACATCAACCCATTCATGACTGCATATTAGAATGGCTAGTTGGACATTTATTGGACAATTGCATCATTTGTTTACTTTTGAACATCGGCAAAAATCAAACATATCCCCTACTTTGAGCTCCATTTCTAGGTTCTTTTTTATAGTAAAATCAATCAAAATCACCTCTATTTCTATAATATGTTTTCCATTCTATCAAATGAGACCAAGAAAACGAGAATACAACCATAAATACTATACGAAAAATAGACCACAAAGTTGGCATTTTAATTAAAAAAAACGGTCGGAGTTTTTTTTTTCTCATTATGCACTGCGTGCTCCAGGATTTTTTTTATATGGTGCACACTGACCACACAGACCCATTCTCTCACATGTGGGCCTACCAGCTTTCTCCTGCTTGATTTGAAGCCGCTAGAATTTATGAGTATATATACATCAAACACGGTACCTCGTAAGACGTATATATACGGCCGCGACAGTCAAAGGGTTAAAAAAAACTTTGATCTACATTTTTTTTTATATTTGAAAATATGTAAAAAAACGTAATCTACTTTTGGAGCACTACGCATGTAAACGTAGATATATGTTTGGACAGTTTAAGGGCTAAAAACAGAGTAGGGGAGTACAGGTCCGCCATCACAAATCCAGCAATCAGTTATTCGGTTCCTTCAGTTATTCGGCACTAATTTTGGCTAGCATAATTTCAAATTTCCAGGGTTGCCACACCAACCTGCTGGTACTGTTTGGTGGCACTACTTGCTGCATAAGTCATTCCAATTACTTTTTCTCCATTTATTGTTTTAACCTGCTTACTTTTAGCCCTAGTCATGGTTCCAATGAATAAAAGAAATGCTTCTCATTATGTAAAGCACCTACACAGTACATTTTCCATTAAAGATAAGGTGGCTTTGAAGCCACTGTCGGTTGCCATGAGCTCAGTCTCATGAAGCAGGAGAATATGCTTTATTATTAAGCTAATATCAACACTACAGCTTATTTGTCTATCACAATTGATCTAATATGACATAAAAAACAATATAAATAACATAAAAAACATGTTAAATACTCCAGAATGAATAATATTTGGCATAACACTGAGCAGTTTGGCAGAGTTATGAAGAGGATATGGTAAACAAATACCATTCTCCTATCCTTGTCTTGGTGGCTTATATTAGAGAAAACGGAGTATAGCACAGGGCTAACTATGATATACACTCGTACTCCACCATAAACATGAAACAAAAAAGTTATTTTCTCTCTATAGATTATCACACATAGCAGCATATGTGTAGAGAACCTAGGATAACCCCAAAAAAGTCAACGTGGCTTATTTTTAGTACCTGGCTTGGATTAGCCATATATGATTTTTGGTAAATATTCGATTCCCAGCCAGGGTAGGAACATTAGGCGTGTTTCTATACACCTGTTGTCTATGTTTACCCATTAGTAAATGGGTACCTGGGTGTTAGTCGACTAGTGTGGGTGTTATCCTGGGACACTGACCTAATTTTCTTGAAATACTCAGCATAACAAGTGCCTTTCTATACAGCAGTATGTCACTCGTATTGTAGATACCGACCCTCGTATTGTAGATAGTCTTAATGACCCTCGTGTAGTAGACAGTCTTTTTAGTATGATAATAAGATGTTATCTTCACTATAGAATAATAAGAAAATATTATATATTATTTTTTTATTTATTATCACACTGGCCGATTCCCACCAAGGCAGGGTGGCCTGAAAAAGAAAAACTTTCACCATCATTCACTCCATCACTGTCTTGCCAGAAGGGTGCTTTACACTACAGTTTTTAAACTGCAACATTAACACCCCTCCTTCAGAGTGCAGGCACTGTACTTCCAATCTCCAGGACTCAAGTCCGGCCTGCCGGTTTCCCTGAACCCCTTCATAAATGTTACTTTGCTAACACTCCAACAGCACGTCAAGTATTAAAAACCATTTGTCTCCATTCACTCCTATCAAACACGCTCACGCATGCCTGCTGGAAGTCCAAGCCCCTCGCACACAAAACCGCCTTTACCCCCTCCCTCCAACCTTTCCTAGGCCGACCCCTACCCCGCCTTCCTTCCACTACAGACTGATACACTCTTGAAGTCATTCTGTTTCGCTCCATTCTCTCTACATGTCCAAACCACCTCAACAACCCTTCCTCAGCCCTCTGGACAACAGTTTTGGTAATCCCGCACCTCCTCCTAACTTCCAAACTACGAATTCTCTGCATTATATTCACACCACACATTGCCCTCAGACATGACATCTCCACTACCTCCAGCCTTCTCCTCGCTGCAACATTCATCACCCATGCTTCACACCCATATAAGAGCGTTGGTAAAACTATACTCTCATACATTCCCTCTTTGCCTCCAAGAACAAAGTTCTTTGTCTCCACAGACTCCTAAGTGCACCACTCACCCTTTTCCCTCATCAATTCTATGATTCACCTCATCTTTCATAGACCCATCTGCTGACACGTCCACTCCCAAATATCTGAATACATTCACCTCCTCCATACTCTCTCCCTCCAATCTGATATCCAATCTTTCATCACCTAATCTTTTTGTTATCCTCATAACCTTACTCTTTCCTGTATTCACTTTTAATTTTCTTCTTTTGCACACCCTACCAAATTCATCCTCCAATCTCTGCAACTTCTCTTCAGAATCTCCCAAGAGCACAGTGTCATCAGCAAATAGCAACTGTGACAACTCCCACTTTATGTGTGATTCTTTATCTTTTAACTCCACGCCTCTTACCAAGACCCTCGCATTTACTTCTCTTACAACCCCATCTATAAATATATTAAACAACCACGGTGACATCACACATCCTTGTCTAAGGCCTACTTTTACTGGGAAATAATCTCCCTCTTTCCTACATACTCTAACTTGAGCCTCACTATCCTCGTAAAAACTCTTCTTTGCTTTCAGTAACCTACCTCCTACACCATACACTTGCAACATCTGCCACATTGCCCCCTATCCACCCTGTCATACGCCTTTTCCAAATCCATAAATGCCACAAAGACCTCTTTAGCCTTATCTAAATACTGTTCACTTATATGTTTCACTGTAAACACCTGGTCCACACACCCCCTACCTTTCCTAAAGCCTCCTTGTTCATCTGCTATCCTATTTTCCGTCTTACTCTTAATTCTTTCAATTATAACTCTACCATACACTTTACCAGGTATACTCAACAGACTTATCCCCCTATAATTTTTGCACTCTCTTTTATCCCCTTTGCCTTTATACAAAGGAACTATGCATGCTCTCTGCCAATCCCTAGGTACCTTACCCTCTTCCATACATTTATTAAATAATTGCACCAACCACTCCAAAACTATATCCCCACCTGCTTTTAACATTTCTATCTTTATCCCATCAATCCCAGCTGCCTTACCCCCTTTCATTTTACCTACTGCCTCACGAACTTCCCCCACACTCACAACTGGCTCTTCCTCACTCCTACAAGATGTTATTCCTCCTTGCCCTATACACGAAATCACAGCTTCCCTATCTTCATCAACATTTAACAATTCCTCAAAATATTCCCTCCATCTTCCCAATACCTCTAACTCTCCATTTAATAACTCTCCTCTCCTATTTTTAACTGACAAATCCATTTGTTCTCTAGGCTTTCTTAACTTGTTAATCTCACTCCAAAACTTTTTCTTATTTTCAACAAAATTTGTTGATAACATCTCACCCACTCTCTCATTTGCTCTCTTTTTACATTGCTTCACCACTCTCTTAACCTCTCTCTTTTTCTCCATATACTCTTCCCTCCTTGCATCACTTCTACTTTGTAAAAACTTCTCATATGGTAACTTTTTCTCCCTTACTACTCTCTTTACATCATCATTCCACCAATCGCTCCTCTTCCTCCTGCACCCACTTTCCTGTAACCACAAACTTCTGCTGAACACTCTAACACTACATTTCTAAACCTACCCCATACCTCTTCGACCCCATTGCCTATGCTCTCATTAGCCCATCTATCCTCCAATAGCTGTTTATATCTTACCCTAACTGCCTCCTCTTTTAGTTTATAAACCTTCACCTCTCTCTTCCCTGATGCTTCTATTCTCCTTGTATCTCATCTACCTTTTACTCTCAGTGTAGCTACAACTAGAAAGTGATCTGATATATCTGTGGCCCCTCTACAAATATGTACATCCTGAAGTCTACTCAACAGTCTTTTATCTACCAATACATAATCCAACAAACTACTGTCATTTCGCCCTACATCATATCTTGTATACTTATTTATCCTCTTTTTCTTAAAATATGTATTACCTATAACTAAACCCCTTTCCATACAAAGTTCAATCAAAGGGCTCCCATTATCATTTACACCTGGCACCCCAAACTTACCTACCACACCCTCTCTAAAAGTTTCTCCTACTTTAGCATTCAGGTCCCCTACCACAATTACTCTCTCACTTGGTTCAAAGGCTCCTATACATTCACTTAACATCTCCCAAAATCTCTCTCTCTCCTCTGCATTCCTCTCTTCTCCAGGTGCATACACGCTTATTATGACCCACTTCTCGCATCCAACCTTTACTTTAATCCACATAATTCTTGAATTTACACATTCATATTCTCTACACGTACATGTACGTGTAGCAAATAAAGATATTATTATTATTATTATTATATTATTATTATTTTCTCAGTTGTTTGTTGGGTTATCTTATTCAAACTTGGGCAATGTATGATGGAAAGATACTTCTTCACGTACACCAAAAATGAAAGAAATCAGACCATAAATAGCGGAGTTCACTTCTCAGCCATTAGCGGCAGCTTAGCGGTATATTTTTGTATGGTTGTCATGGTTATATTCTCATTTTTTTCGGTCTCATTTGATAGAATGAAAGATATACTACAGAAATAGATATGATTTTGATTGCTTTCATGACGAAAAGTACCTTGAAATTGCACTCACAGTAGTGAAAATGTTCTATTCTTTAGCAAAGCTCAAGAGTAAACAAATGATGTCACCGTCCAATACCTGTCCGCCTGCCAGTCCAAATTCCAGTATGGAGTCAAGAATGGATTGACATTATTTATACAATTATTACAATAATGCAGTAGTCTGCATAACAGTAAATCTTTTTTTTTTTTTGTGAATAAAAATTCCAAATGGTAAGCAAGAGTAATAATATAAGAGGGGCCTGTAGTTGTGACTAATGAACAGAGAAAATGTTATTTTAGTGCCAGGAATGTCTGCATTGTTGATTCTGGATCCTATTTTGAAATTGGCATCTGTTGAAATTTGTGTGAAATCGGCCAAATTGCCAATTTCTGACCACTTTATTGGGTAGTTGAAATAAGTGAATGGGTGGTTTCTTGTACTCAGTTGACAGACTAGAAGTAAATAAGTTTATTCAGGTATACACAAATACAGTTACATAGATTTTCATACATAGCAGTGTATGTATAGAGAACCTAGGATAACCCAGAAAAGTCAGACAAAGTGACTTATTTCCAGTACCTGGCTTGGGCTTGCCATATATGATTTTTGGTAAATATTTTTTTTTCTCGGTTGTTTGTTGGTCTATCTCACTGAAACTTGGGCAATGTATGATGGAAAGATGCTTCTTAATGTACAACAAAAAATAAAAATGATGGACGATAAATAAGGGAGTTCACTTATCAGCCATTAGCCGCCTCTTT
The DNA here is from genome assembly GCF_026875155.1 of Cherax quadricarinatus. Classification (NCBI taxonomy): domain Eukaryota; kingdom Metazoa; phylum Arthropoda; class Malacostraca; order Decapoda; family Parastacidae; genus Cherax; species Cherax quadricarinatus. The sequence continues at coordinate 45,470,750 of NC_069427.1, forward strand.
GCAGTATATTTTCGTATGGTTTTTATGGTTGTATTCTCATTTTTTGGACTCATTTGATATAATGGAAGATATATTACAGAAATAGACATGATTTTGATTGCTTTCATGATGAAAAGTACCTTGAAATTGAGCTCAAAGTAGCCGAAATGTTCGATTTTTGCCAATGTTCAATGAACTGTGTGTGCAAGACAGGTATACAATACCGACAAGATGAAAGTTAAGACACTTGTGCAACATCTGGTTATCTTTATTGTAGACGTTTCACCATCCAGTGGCTTTATCAATACAAATTCTAGGACATAATTAGAAAACAGAAGAACTATTGTAGGTAGTAGGTTGGTAGACAGCAACCGCCCAGGGAGGTACTACCGTCCTGCCAAGTGAGTGTGAAACGAAAGCCTGTAATCGTTTTACATGATGGTAGGATTGCTGGTGTCTTTTGTCTGTCTCATAAATATGCAAGATTACAGGTAAGTCTTGCTACTTCTACTTACACTTAGGTCACACTACACATACATGTACAAGCATATATATACACACCCCTCTGGGTTTTCTTCTATTTTCTTTCTAATTCTTGTTCTTGTTTATTTCCTCTTATCTCCATGGGGAAATGGAACAGAATTCTTCCTCTGTAAGCCATGCGTGTTGTAAGAGGCGACTAAAATGCCGGGAGCAAGGGGCTAGTAACCCCTTCTCCTGTATATATTACTAAATTTAAAAGGAGAAACTTCAGTTTTTTCTTTTGGGCCACCCCACCTCAGTGGGATACGGCTGGTACGTTGAAAGAAGAAGAAGAAGAACTATATACAAAAGATGAGGTAATCAGTCCCTCAGCCTTGGAGGTGGTGTTTACAACACAGTGGTTGTAGAGATTCTGAAGCACAGGTAAGGAGACTGGCGCTTATATAGGCGTCAGTGAAGAGAGACGTGTAGCAGACGAGGGCATAGTCACTGGTAGGCGGGATTCCCCAGTGGAAGTAGGTCCTTCCCAAATTGATGGGCTAGTTGTAGAAGTCGTGAAGAAGGTCATGTAGATGTCCTCTGAATCAAGATACCATGATGTTGCAGTGCCTGACAAGTTGTGCAAGACAGGTATACAATACCGGCAAGATGAAAGTTAAGACACTTGTGCAACATCTGGTTATCTTTATTGTAGACGTTTCGCCATCCAGTGGCTTTATCAATACAAATTCTAGGACATAATTAGAAAACAGAAGAACTTTTGTATATAGTTCTTCTGTTTTCTAATTATGTCCTAGAACTTGTATTGATAAAGCCACTGGATGGTGAAACGTCTACAATAAAGATAACCAGATGTTGCACAAGTGTCTTAACTTTCTTCAATGAACTGTGTAAGTCAAGTTGGCTAATTTTATTAAGTGTATTCTAACTTAACCACTCTGTAATTCGGCAAACTCAGTAATCCAGCACACTACAGGTCCCAATGATGCCGGATTTGTGATGGAGGACCTGTAGTAGATGAGGAGCTGGAGGTATTAGGTAGATGGCAGGAATATTTTGAGGAACTTTTAAATGTCGACAAAGAAAGGGAGGCGGTCATTTCATGCACTGGCCAGGAAGTTTAACATCTTTTAGGAGTGAACAAGAGCAGGATGTGAGTGCGGGGGAGGTGCGTGAGGCAATAAGTAGATAGAAAGGGGGTAAAGCAGCAGGAACTGATGAGATTATGACAGAAATGTTAAAAGCAATGGGGGGGGGATATAGTGTTGGAGGGATTGGTATTTTTGTTTAATAAATGTATGGAAGAGGGGAAGATACCTAGGGATTGGCAGAGAGCATGTATAGTTCCTTTATATAAAGGGAAGGGGGACAACAGAGACTGTAAAAATTACAGGGAAATAAGATTACTGAGTATACCAGGAAAAGTGTACGGTAGGGTTATTATTGAAAGAATTAGAGGTAAGACAGAGAGTAGGATTGTGGATAAGCAAGGAGGCTTTAGAGTGGGTGGGGGATGTGTAGATGAAGTTTTTCCATTGAAGCATATACGTGAACAGTATTTAGATAAAGGTAGGGAAGTTTTCATTGCATTTATGGATTTAGAAAAGGCATTTGATAGAGTGGATAGAGGAGCAATGTGACAGATGTTCCAAGTACAGTGGACCCCCGCATAGCGACTTTAATCCGTGCAAGAGGGCTGGTTGTTATGCGAAATGTTCGGTATGCGAATGAATTTTCCCCATAAGAAATAATGGAAATCAAATTAATCCATGCAAGACACCCAAAAGTATGAACAAAAAAATTTTTTTACCACATGAAATGTTAATTTTAATACACACAAACTGAAAAAGGCATGCACAATTACATGACACTTACTTTTATTGAAGATCTGGTGATGATTGATGGGATGGGAGGAGGGGAGAGAGAGTGTTAGTGTTTAGAAGGGGAATCCCCTTCCATTAAGACTTGAGGTGTCGAGTCCTTTTCTGGGGTTACTTCCCTTCTTCTTTTAATGCCACTAGGACCAGCTTCAGAGTCACTGGACTTCTTTCGCACAACATATCTGTCCATAGTGGCCTGTACCTCTCGTTCCTTTATGACTTCCCTAAAGTGTTTCACAACATTGTCAGTGTAATAATCACCAGCACGGCTTGCAATAGCTGTGTGAGGGTGATTTTCATCCATGAAGGGTTTGCATTTCAAGCCACTTTGCACAGATTTCCTTAATCTTTGTAGTAGGCAACTTCTTCAATTTCTCTCTCCCCTCCTCTGAACCATTTTCCCCTCGGGTCTGGCCCTCTTGTGTTGAAGTTGATCTATCAGCTCATCAGTGGTTAGTTCTTCATTGTCCTCCTCCACCAACTCTTCCACATCATCCCCACTAACCTCCAACCCTAAGGACTTTCCCAATGCCACAATGGATTCCTCAACTGGCATAATCCTCTCAGGGTTAGCCTCAAACCCTTCAAAATCCCTTTTGTCTACACATTCTGGCCACAGTTTCTTCCAAGCAGAGTTCAAGGTCTTCTTAGTCACTCCCTCCCAAGCCTTACCTATAAGGTTTACACAATTGAGGATATTAACCCTTTGACTGTCGCGGTCGTATATGTACGAGATACCGTGTGATACCGTGTTTGACGTATCTATACGCATAAATTCTAGCGGCTTCAAATCAAGCAGGAGAAAGCTGGTAGGCCCACATGTGAGAGAATGGGTCTCCATGGTCAGTGTGCACCATATAAAAAAAATCGGGGAGCCAGTGGTGCATTGTGGGAATACCATTTCAGTCGTCCTTTTTCAGCATGTCTAGCGGTAAGAAATATGTGAGTTCCCTTCAAATCTGGGACTCTTCTCTTCCCAAGTGATGCTCTAACATGATGGAAGTGTCAATGAAGATCAATTTCATGATTTCGAGGAGTTTGAGACCAAAAGCAATGGAGGAGGAGGAGGAGGAGGAAGAGGAGGAGGAGGAAGAGGAGGAGGAAGAAGAGGGGGAGGAAGAAGAGGAGGAGGAAGAAGAGGAGGAGGAAGAAGAGGACGAAGAAGAGGAGGGAAGAAGAGGAGGAGGAAGGAAGGAGGAAGAGGAAGGGAAAGGGGGAAGAGGAAGGAAGGAGGGAGGAGGAGGAGGAAGAAGGAGGGAGGAGGAAGAAGGAGGGAGGAGGAGGGAAGGAGGGGGGGAGGAAGAAGGAGGGAGGAGGAGGAAGGAGGGAGGGAGGAGGGGAAGGTGGGAAAAAGAAGAAGAAGAAGAAGAAGAATAAGAAGAATAAGAATAAGAATTTAAAAATAAGACCTAATAATAAAAATATGTAATAATATGTTCCCTTGAGGCATGAAAACAGTTCACCCCATGACAGTGACAAGAAAGGGAGATAACATCTGATAAGAGCTGACCTTTGATGAGCGTAAACGAGGTGGAGGGAGGGGGGCAGCTGTCCCCTCTGTCAAGAGCCAGGAGGAGGAGGAGGAGGGGGGAGGGGGGGAGGAAAGGGGGAGGAGGAGGAGGGAGGAGGAGGGGGGGGAGGAGGAGGAGGGGGAGGAGGAGGAGGAGGAGGAGGGGGAGGGGAGGAGGAGGGGGGAGGAGGGGAGGAGGAGGAGGAGGAGGAGGAGGA
>NC_069427.1:45475319-45506954 GCF_026875155.1 Cherax quadricarinatus
TTTCGAAAATAAAGATACCTAACTTTTGATATTGTCTTACTAAACAACCTGTCGGTATTTTATACATTTTATTGTTCACTTTGTAAATGGTTCAAGTCGGACCGAAACTTTCGTCGTGAGTTCCTGTCCTACGTGCGGGTTATTTGTGTATTGACAAAACAGTCCCCAGCCCCGGACCTGAGTGACGTACTGCCAACATTATCAAAGGATACGACACATTTAGCAGAACCTTTCGCTCTACTGGAACATTATCATTTTCTGATACAGCTCGAACAGAGCAAAACATGTCCAACGAAACTTTGATCTCCTAAGTGGGAGGGGGGTCTTTCCCCTACCCCATAGCGCTATAGAACCACACCAAAATGTTCACAGCGACAGTGAAGGGCAGAGCCAAGACTGAGTCTCAACCCCTTCAACCACAATTAGGTGAGTTACAGCAAAGTGAAACAACCCGCCAAAAACGCCCACAGCCTAGCGTATATCCACGCCAAAACGCCCACAGCTTAGCTTTAGATCCACGCCGAAAACCTGCAGCTTAACGTGTACCCCAAAACACCCACAACTTGGCGTAGATCACACCAAAACGCCCACAGTTTGGGCGTAGATCCACACCAAAACGCCCACAGCTTAGGGCAGATCCACGCCAAAACGCCCACAGCTTAGCGTAGATCCACGCCAAAACGCCCACAGCTTAGCGTAGATCCACGCCACTCACCGTTGAGGACCATCTCCTCAAAGAGAGATTCGTTGTCCTGTCAGGGGCCCAGATCCTTCTCCTTCCTCTCCTTCCTTTCTTGCCTCCCTTCTTAACTCTTTCTTCTTTTTAGCCCCTTTCCTTCTCCCCGTCAACATCCGTAACCTCATAAAGAGTTAGTTACCATTACTGGAATTCTAGACTCGATGCTTATTATAATAATCATTATTATTACTGTTTTTATTATTATTATTACTGTTATTATTATTATTATTATTATTATTATTATTATTATTATTATTATTATTATTATTATTATTAAATTATTATTATACTCATGGGGGGACAGTTAAACCCGTAGGGGTCATGGAAAAATAGACACAAATGCAGTATAATGCCATCCTTTATTGACAACGTTTCGCCCACACAGTGGGCTTTATCATGTCTATTTCTCCGTCTATTTATCTCCACCGTAAAAGGGGAAGATATCCAGGCTTGATTCATGGGATTGCAGCACAGGTCCGTTCCCTGGATCAAGAGCCCCTCGCCGGCATCAAGAGCCCTCCCCTGAGATTTGCTTGATGTAGAAAAATGAGGGAAAAGGGACTTTAACCCCTTAGGGATCACTAATCCTCAGGTTAAAAACTCAGGTAAGTCAGGACAGCCAAGTAGTGGAAATAATCACTTTGACCTTATTATGGTTATTCTAGGTAATTTACATTATGTATAGCAACTGTAGCTATGTGTACCTGTACCTAAATAAACTTACTAGGTTCTTCCCCAGGATACGACCCCAATAGTCGACTACACCCAGGTACCTATTTGCTACTAGGTGAACAGGGACAACAGGTGTTCTGAGACGCCAATTCAGTATTAGCTGCCACTCCCCATGTATCTTCACTAGGTACCAAATATCAACCAGGCTGTGATGGACATGTGGGGTTGGGGGCCATCAGCAGCAATAGCCTGGGTAACCAGGCAAGTACCAGACGAGCCTGGCCCATGGCCGGGCTCCGGGAGTAGAAAAACTTTAGGAACTCATCAAAGTATATCAAAGGTTATCTCTGCGTTAGCCCCACATTCCGTAAGTCATTTTTTTGGGCGAAATCTCATTGTTTTTCAAAAACTCCAACACCTGCCGCAGGTATTAAGTGTTGGATGGAAGGTATTCTTACACGGTGAATTATGTAATGATACACATAATATCTCTCGACTCGCCCAAGTGTGTATTCCTTAACGTGTGTACTCTGAATGAAATTGTACACTGAAATTTCTGGTCCTATTCACTTGATAAAGTTATACAGCAGACCACAAAACTTGTTCTCTTCTCTAGCTTAAAAATGTTTTTACAAATCAATATATGACAAAGTCACATTTTTGCAGACAAGCCTTTATCTGGAAACATTTCACTGTAAGAAGAGCTTTTCATAAGATGAAAAGCTCTTCTGAGCTCGAAACGTGCTAACAAACGTTTCTTTTTGCATACAGTGTCACGTCCACTAGCGAAGGGACGTGGCGTCCTTCAGACTCTAAAACACTTGGTGACACAAACCTCTTTTAGTCGCTGTAGTTCTTGTCTCATGAGGTAGTCCACTTGTCGACGGATCTCCACCATCGACTCTGGCTCTCTGCTCACCCTCGATCATGTCCTTCTCAGGGTGTTCCTCGGGGTTATTCTCTAGTCCCTTCCTGCCCACACATCTGTCCAGAATTCACACTTGATACATCTATACTACAATTCATATTTCATATTATATATATTATTTATATATGGAAGAAATCACAATAAAACCTGTGATTGGAAATATGCAAAAATACCACCATGAGGGCTTACATGTGCTTACACATCTGTGTGTTAGCACAAGAAAGCGCTCAGGTTTTTATTTCTTTTATATTTTTACATGTTAAACTATGTATGATAATTGTACTTATGTGTACCTGCACCTAGTAAACTACTTATACCTACTCACCCTGATACTGTTCGCACGCTCCCTGGATAGTCGTAACAAAAGGGAGATGGCTTGATCACAATGTCCTATCCTCGTCTTCCTTCTTCTTCTTTTTGTTTGGCTTTCTCCCCTCGCCTCTCTCTCTCGCTCTAATATATTAAAAAAAAGAACAAAAGACCTTTAAAACTTACAACCAAGTGTCCAACTCTTATATCCATCAAAATATTTATATACATACATTAACAGCGTTTATAAACAGAGGCATGAAAATATACAAGTATAAATAATACAAAGTCCCCTATTGCTTTTCGTTTACGCAGTCCAAAGTATTTTAGAGTAAATATGTTTTACGGGGTTGAAAGGTCAGCTGATTGAACATGCCGATCAAATCTTGAATGGTGAGAGTTGAAGCTCTCATTACATTAGCCAGACTTCCATTCCTGGCTAAGGAATGGAAGCTCTGGCCGGATCAAAACATGGGCTTCAGAGGGTGCATGTCCAGGGGCCTCCGCCAGTTGGAGGGCCTCCAGAGATTAAGTGAAAAGTGTTGACAGTTACTACTGTAAGTTTATAATTCCAGTATGTTTATTACATCACTACATGATGAACTCTTGACTGTTGTGATTATTTTATTTTCCTTACGAAAATATCACCGGGAGCCTTACAGTACCTGTAGCCCAGGGACCTACAAAATCTTAATCTGTCTCTGCCCTGGCTGGGAGACCTGGCACACCAGAGTCGAGTCTCAGTGGTCTTCACCAGTGTTGTAGCGTCACACAGTTCCTGGATACACAATGCCAGTTTTATACCCAATACACATTGCTTGGCTTCACAATACCATATGTACCAAACATGCAATACCTTCCAATATATCAAATTGGCAAGCAGAAAATCAAGAAGTATTTAATATATAATATATATATATATATATATATATATATATATATATATATATATATAATATATATATATATATATATATATATAATAACCGCAAACAACCACGGGGAGAGTTGAAAGATAGCTCTAGCCTTCGTGTTACAATCAACTCATCATCAGGGGCTTCCAATGTTGCAGAAAGGAGGATGAAGTCCAAGCAAACAGGGTCAGAGTGAGTGTTTTTTGCTACTCTGGACGTGTTTTTATCGGACTTCATTATCTTTCCTGCAACACTGCAAGCTTGTTGTGCTCAAAATGTTTATCAAGATCTGAATGAGGTCTGCCCGTGCGAAACGTCGTCTCAAATGTGTGAATCACACACATGACTCGTGAAGATACATAAAATGCACAACATAAACAATTAAAATATTTTTCCATTATTCCAACAACGTATTGGAAAGCATGTAGAATTTTTAAAATGTTAAATCGCTGTTATTAAACCACTTCACAAATGCTTTTGGGGCTTGACGAGCTGTTGGGTGTGAGCAGGGTAATATTTTGTGAAGGGATTCGGGGAAAACCCGGGTTTACCCGGGCCCCTGAGTCCTGGGGGGGGGGATAGTTTCTTTTTAAGTGACTTTCTAAACCCTTTTTTTATCGGGCCGCCTCGGGCAAGACAGTGAAAGGTGAATGGGGTGAAAGTTTTTTTTTTTTTGGGTACCCCCTGCCTCGGTGGAGACAGCCAGCGAAATTAAAAAAAAAATTTAATTTTTTTTTTTCTGCGTAAACAGGTAAGGTAAAAAAAAATTTAAAAAAACCCTTTGGGAAAAAAATTTACGGAAGGAAAAAAGCCAAAAATTTTTGGGTGCCCCCAATCCCCCCCAAGTTTGTTAACTGAAGCCCACCCAACCAGTTTTTTAACTGGAGCCGGGGTAAAGGGTGGGGGTTTTAGGGCTGCACCCGGGGGGCCCTTCCCAATTTGGGGGCCTCCGGGAGCTGCAGCCCAGGGGGCCCGCCAGCTGGGGGGGCCAAGGAGCTGACCCCAAGGGCCCCGCCAGTTTTGGAGGGCCTTCCGGGAACTGCACCCAGGGGCCTCCCCCAAATTGGGGGCCCTCCGGGAGCGCAGTCCGGGGCCCCTTTTGCCAGCTGGGGGGGCCCAGGACTGCACCCAAAGGGGGCCTCCGCCAGCTGGAAGCCTCCGGGGACTGCAGCCCAGGGGCCCCCCGCCCCTGGAGGGCCCTCCGGGAGCTTTTAAACCCGGGGGCCCCTCCGCCACTGGGGGGGGCCCAAACTGAAACCCAAAGGGGGCCCCCCACTGGGGCCTCCGGGAACCCTGCACCCCGGGGCCTCCGCCAGCTGGGGGGCCCCTTCCGGGAAGCGGAGCCCGGGGGCCTCCGCCAGTTTAAAGGGCCCTTCCGGGAAACCCCCTGCAGCCAAAGGGGGCCCCCCCTTTTTCCATGGAAACGGGAAGGGCCTCCATGGGCCTTCCCACCAAAGGGGGCCCCCTTCCCCGCCCACCCAGGGGGCTTCCCAAGAAACCGAAAAAGCCCAGGGGGCCCTCCCGGGCCGGGGAAAAAAAAGGGGCCCCCCCTCCAAAATGAAAGAAGCCTGAACCTTTTTTCACAACCGCCAACGTTTTCCAAAACTTGGGTTATATTTGGCCACTTCCAGGTTTTTTTTTCCCTTTATGGCCTTTCACTTCATACCCCCAAAAACTTCCCCTTCCTCTAAACTTACCAGCGGTCTGGCATTTAAAAACCAAAAAGGGTACCCCCAAACCCTTTCCTCTCGGGGAAATGGCCCGGCCCCCCAGGGGCCCACCCCCTGTTTCCCAACCACTTTATAAATTGAAAGGCCCTGGGTTTTTTTCATTAACCCCGTTTTTCAGCCCCCCAAAAAAGGGGTGATTTTGGGTGGGACTGGTCCATTTGTGTTTCCCTGGGGGGAGGAAGGGGGGAAAGGTATAAGTCCATCCCCCCCCCAATCCCCTACCCCAAAACCCCCACCCCCTCTTGTTTTTCCTGTTTTCGTGTTCTTGCCGTTTGACCATCCCGGACCACATTCAAAGCGGGGTTTTCCAGGGGCCGAAATTTGCCAAAACCCGGTTTTTTGGAATCCTCCCAGTGACCTCTCCCCTACAGGCCCCCACGGGGCCCCCCTTCAGCAACCCCTTAGTTTTTCCGCGTCCCCTTGGAATGTCGTTGGTTCAGCTAGCCCCCAGCGTTTCACCCCGCCAATGATTTTTTGGGGGGATTTTCTGGTAATTATTTCCAGGTTTTTGGGTAGGGGGAAAAGGAAAGGGTTGGAAATTTGCTCCCCTGCCTATTTTTAACCCCCTTAGTTTTTACCAAAAACCCATTTTTTCCCAATCCCCGGGCCCCCTTTGTTTTTCGGTGTTTTTGTTTTTTTTTCCCTTGCCAGTGCTGTTTTCCCGAAATTTTGAAAAAAGCCCCCCTCCGGGAACAGGGGATTACCGCCCGGGTGGGGGGGGGGGGGGGGGGTGGGGGGGGTTGGGGGGGGGGGGGAAAAGGGGGGGGGGGGGGGGGGGGGGGGGGGGGGGTGTTTGGGGGGGGGTTAGGGGGTTGGGTGCCCCTGGGGGGGGGGGGGGGGGGTTGGGGGGGGGAAAAAGTGGGTTTTTTCTTTTTGGGTTTTTGTTTTTTTGGTTTCGGGGGTTTTTGGGTGGTGTGGTGGAACCGAAATTCCGCCCCACCAAAGGGAACCCCCGAAATCCCCTTTAAAAATTTAATCCTTTTTCGCTCGTAAATTTATGTAAAAACGAAAACCTGTTTACTTTCCCCAAACGGATTTGTTTTTCCACCCCACCTCCAACCTCAAGTGCATTTAATATGAGAGAAACAAGCCCCGGGGGAACGCTTGGGACTACCCTCTGCAAAAACCTCCATTTGTCGAGAGATAAATACTCGCCCAACCCCGCAGCCGGGCCTTGGGGCAGGCGCTGTTTTCAGCCTGGGTGCACAAGCTTCATGAGCGGGCCTGCACAAAGAAAAATTAAATTTAAACTGCTAGCTCCCCACTGCATTCGGGTTTTAAAATTTTTCGACTCCCAGATTTTCGCCCAGCGTCCCTTCCCACGACCGCTCCACAACCCCTCCGTGCCGCCGGCAGTGACACCCCCAGCGACATTTAACCGCGAGAAGTGTCCTGACCCGCGCCAAAATTCCTGCCCATTGCCGATTTTTGGGTCGACGCCCACTCGAGGGCACCAGCTGTCTTGCCCCATTTTGAGTGAAAAACCTGCAGCGACTCCTACGAATTCGGGCTTCCCCCTTCCAGAAACCCAAAAACCCTGTTCCCTTTCACAGTTTAAAGCCGCACGATGTCTCCCTTTTTTCATTATCTGTCCAGACGCGGGAAAGGCGGCAGTGATCCCCTTTCGACGCTCAACCCCCTTTGACCACTTTTTTAGCACACCCCACATTTTTTTTTTCCCCTCCCTGTGGGAATTTTTTTTTTTCCATGTCCATATGTTATAATTTTTTATTTTTTTTTCCCCTTTTCCCTTTCCTACGAGAGAAGACCGAGTTTCTTTTCAAACCAAAATTTCGCGTCGGGAAACGCGCGGTATGTCCCGGCGTATGTAGACAGCCTGTACGTCTGCACAGCCCACCCCAAAGTTTTCTGCCAGTTTAATTTAAAATTTTTTCCGCGCCACTAAAGGGGCTGCCACTATAGGCCTTGCCACTTCAAAAGCCCAAAATTCCCTCGCTCCACCCCACACAGCGGCCGGGGCATCAAGACACAAAAATTTCCCAGCTCTCCACTGGGATGGCCCTGCCCGGGCCAGGGGAAACAAACCACAAGCCGGGGTAACCCACCACTATTTATAAATTTAAATAAGAAGCCCCCCAAAGGGAATTTTTATCATTAACACCGCTCTACAGTCTTACCAAACAAAGCTCGTTAATACCAGAAGCTGCACCCCCTGGGGCCTCCACCAGTTTGGAAGGCCTCTAGGAGCTGCAGCCCGGGGGCCCTCGGGGCAGCGGGGGGCTTCCAAGGGCTGCACCCAAAGGGGCCCTTTCCGCCAGCTGGAGGGCCCCTAGGACTGCAGCCCAGGGGCCCCTCCCAAAACCCTGGAGAGCCTTCGGGAAACCTGCGTAAAGGGCCTCCGCCACCCTTGGGGGGCCCTTTCATAGTACCTGCAGCCCAGGGGTCTCCCCCCAAAGCTGGAGAGCCTCACAGTCCTTTTAAGCCCAGGGGTCTCCCCACCCGGGAGCCCCCAAACAGAAATTTTTAAGCCCAGGGGTCTCCACCAGCTTAAGAACCTCAAAATACCTGAAAGCCCGGGGGTTTTCCACCAGGGAAGAGCCCCCTCACAAAACCTGAAACCCAGGGGTCCCCCCGCCATTTGGGGGGCCTCACAGTACCTGTAACCCGGGGGCCTCGGGCCAGCTGGAGTCCCTCACAGAAACCTTTAACCCGGGGGCCACAAAATTTTAACCCCAGTTTTTATTTGGGTACATACCAAAAGTTAGAGAGAAAAGAAAGAGAAGGGGAAACCCCCGGGATTTCCCCTTTGCACTCATGGCGAACCTTTCAAAACTAAGATCAGGGGTCTTTGGCCCCTAACAAACTCAACCCCGGGGATGGGAGTCTTTTAGTAGGTATACTTAGAAAGTATACATACTACTGACAAAATTTCTTGCCCTAAAATTTACTTTTAAACATGGGGGAACATATAAGAGCCCTTGTATTTTTAAAGGGATCTAAATAATTCCCCAAAAAAAACCCCACTTCAGGCAAAAAATTTTTTTTACGACATTCGGCCCAGCCCCTCACTTTTGCCCAAGTTAAAAGTCACAAATTGTGCCCTTTTCCTTTTGGATTTTAACATTATTTTCAAAAACATGGGGGAGCGCTAAACCTGAAATTTTTATACAGCGCCCTGTGGGGGGGAATTTGGGAAAAGGCATTAAAAGGCTAAATTTCGGGGAACTGGACAACATATCCATTTCCCCTAGATAAAGACCCCCCTCACCAGCCCCAAGGAATTTCCCCTTGAGGGGGTTTGGATCTTTAACAGTGCCTGGGACATCAAAAGAATAACCATTTACCCTTTAAATGGAGGGTAATAATAAAGAGTTTTTCTATCAGGGAAGTGATCTACATGGGGTTTGTAAATGTTTGGGAAAACCCCCAAAAAATGGGGGATCTCTGGTGTATCGTATATCTTGATGGTGTTCCCAAATACCTCGTACAAAAAGACAGGAACAGTTGAAATGTCCCGGAAACACAAAAAACCTTTTCGAAATGCTTTCATAAAAACTCCTTTTCTGATAAACAGGATTATCTAACGGGGGTTTTAAATTTTATCTTTTTTGTTTTGGGTGTATTATATACGGTTAGTTGAGCAGCAGTGCTGAGAGTGAGAGAAGGTTGTGGTGGTGTAAAAAAAAAAGGTTGGGGTTTGTGGTAAAAAAGGGTTTGTGGGGGTTTGGTGAGAAAGAAAGTGGGGGTTGAGTGGGGGGAAGCTGGGAAAACGGGGTAAGGGGGGGGCCCAATTCCCCCCAAAAAAAAAAAAACCCAAACCAACCTGCCACACTTCCCCCTCGTTGCCCCAGGGGCAATTAGTGAAATTTTCCATTTGTAAGATTTAGTACAAAACAAGTTTTTAACTCTTTTTTTAAACATTTGAAATGACACCCTCTACGTGCCCATGGTAACACTTTTTTCACGAAAAACCTTTCCCCTTCAGAAAATTTCCCACCTTGTGTGGAGTTTTATCAGATAAAGAAAGTACCCCCTTTGGGCTTAGAGCTTTATCAAAATAAAGTTCCCCCTTTGCGTAAAAGCAAAAATCATAAAAAAAACTCTTTTTAAAAAGCGAAACATCTTTCTCAAAGCTTGTTCTGAAATTTTCGTTTTTCATCTTCCAAAAAAAAAATTTCTTTGAATCAGAAGCAAATTTTTTTTGACAAGTTCACAAAAAAAGCAAAAATAACATGCCAGAATACTTAGACAAAAAAACCAAATAACGAAACAACATCCAGGGAAAAAGGGTTTTATTAAAAAAGCAATACAGTACCACAGTAAATCCCCAAATTTTCCCCCCCCCTGAGCTCTTTCTTTTTCTTTTAAACCCACATCTTCAAGGTAAGTGACAAAAAAATTTTCCCTGGTACATTCGTTAAATGAGAACAAAAAAAAAAAAAACTGATCGGGCTCCACCCCCCTTTTGGGAAAATAAAACCCTTTGTTTAGGTCCGCATTTATGAGCTCTAAATTTGGAGCAGTGGCTGAGTGTCACTTAAATTTTTGGGATCTGTCCCATAAATGGGGAATGATTTCTTTAGATCGGCTTCATTTTTTAAAAAAAATGGTGGGGTTTTCTGGAAAAAAACCTTTTCAGGGGGCTGCTTTTTTAAAACGCGATTATGGGGCAAATTTAAAACCCACATGACCGGGTTAAACATTACTCGTAAAAATCATGGAAATGTGTGGGATTTGAAAAACACAGCAAGTGTGGGTAAAACGGGGCCAGTGCGTTAACTCCCGGGGGGCCCACGGCCACCCCGTACCGGGTTTTAATTCGAGTACTGTTTACAGATTAGGGTTTTAAATTTTTCCCCCCTAATCACGTTTAAAATGGGCAGCGTAACCCTTTGTAATCAAAAACCCCACACCACGGGATAAAAATTTTGAAGCCGATCTAATTTTTTCCTTTCCCCCTTTTATGGTTTGTTTGAAAAGGTGTTATTACATTTGTAATCACTCGTAAAATTCCTGAGCTTAGAGTGAAGCAACATAAACAGATGCAAAAAACTGGACTTTCATCCGGTCGGGCCAGTGACTGTAACATGAAAAAAAAATTTAAATTTAAATAATAACAACCTGTTTTCCTTCAAAAACTGACTCCCCTTTTTACTCACTGTACATGAAACTCTCCTTCTGTCATTTGCTTCTAAGATGAATTTCCCATTACACGAAAATACCCAAACCCTTATTGATAATTCATTGTGATGATCTCCTGCCTTTTTCCCCCCCGTGTTCTTGTGGTTTAACTACGCAAAATCAGGGGAAACAATCAAGAGATACAAAAAACACAGAAGGGGTTAAATTAAACAACTAAATAATAATATTATACAGCTTTTGGGGAAAGAAATTTCCGTTTTTGGAAAATTGGTGAGCGAGGGGGGCGGGTTCCTTTCAGGTTGAGGGACCCCAAGAGCACTAAAGGGGGCCCTCGAAAACGGCGTAAGGTGCCCAGGGGTCCTATAAACCTTAACAACAACAAAAACCCAAGAACTTTGAAGTCTTACGCCCAGGGCGGGGTTCCCGGCGAAGAATCCGATACACACGATGATATAAAATTGTTATTTTTCTCTCTGTTACAGCTGGAGGAGGGGGGGGGAGAAAAAGGGAGAAAAAGAGAGAGAAGAGAAAAGAGAGAGAGAGAGAGGAGAGAGAGAAGAGGAGAGAGAGAGAGAGAGAGAGGAGAGAGAAGAAAAGAGGGGAAAAGAGAGAGAGAGAGAGAGGAAGAGAGGGGAGAGAGAGAGAATTGAAAAAAAAGGAAGGGGAAACAGGAATAGAGACATAAATTTATGAATATCGTGATACCATTACACCACAATGACTGAAATGCAATAAGCAAAAGGAAACAGGTTTTCCGAATCCCCAGTATTGGTGGCCCACAATTTTTAAAGTTCCTTCACTTTAGTCACCCCTAAAACACCCCTAATTTACAGATACATCCAGAAACCACCTTTTAGAAAGCCCATACCCCAGCCAAAAAATTTTTTAGAAGGTAGCCAAAGCATGGAGCCCCAAACTCCTGGGGCCCGCTCAAATCCGCTATCACTTTTTTTCCTATACAAAACCCCAAATCTATTTTTCTCATCATAAATGAGGTTTTTTCAAACTAGAGCAAAAAAAATTCTATTGTTTAAATTAAAAAACCTCCCTTCCATTTGTGTTACCAATGAGGCTCCAACTCTCTCATCCCATTGAACCCCAAATGGGTCATTAAGGCTGTAAAAATTTTAAAACATCGTTTTAAAATCGAAGAACAATTAATTTTCCCCAAATACGGATTAAGATAAACTCTGTGTATATACAAGAAAGCGAAGAATTTTGGGCCCCACGTCAACATCTGGGGAACTTTATTTGCAGATGTCAACAAACCATATATAATTTTCCCATTTTTAACAGGGTGAGCGGTACTATTTTAAATTAAAAAATTATACTACAATACAAATTTTGAAGTATAATTTAAATGAAAATTATTCCTGCAGACATAAAAATAGAAAATAAAAAAAAAAAAAAAGTAAAACTATTAAAGTTACGAAATACAAGAGCCCATGTCTGACAAAAGGGGGTGCAACCCATCGTTCAGTAAAATGGGGGAAGGGAAAAGGAAGCGAAATACAAGAAGTAAATGGGATGGAATTGGTGAAAAACAAGCAGGTTTCGGATTTTTTGGATTAGTACAGGGGGGGCCCCACTTTTAAAGGCACTTCGCTTTACGTCACCGGTAATGCAGCATTTTTAAAAATATACATTCTTCATTTTAAAAATTTAAACTTCCTACAATAAAATATTTCATCATTCCCCTATAAGCTAAGAAAGAAAAAATTTTAAGGTAAGTAATGTGAAAAGAAAGATACACAGATCTTTAAAGTATATGTGCAGACAAATTCACAGATCTCACTTAAAAAGTACAGAGATACACACCTCTCACGTATATGAACCCAAAAGAAAACACACCTCCCCCCAAAGTATAGTACAGACAGATAAAAATACCTCTCAATTTGTTTCCAAAAGATACACAAATGTATATTTCGCAATACACAACCCCTCAGTGTAAAATTAAAAGAAAAGATACACACCTCTCAATGTATATACACCTTTCGGTGTACAAATTTATTGCCCACATCACTAGCAATACCCAAACACAAACCCTTTTTTCCCAGGGACCTGGCGGGCATCGGGTGCAGCATCGTCCCCGGGGGAGCCAAAACCCCCCGTTTCTGCGACCCTCCCCCTCCTCCCCCGGGCCCGGTCCGGGAATTTGGGCCCGCTCGTCCTGCACAACACCACAAAAGATTAAGAAGAACATCATCCCCTCTTTAAGGAAACCCCAGAAACAGAGGGAAAATATCCCTGCCTTCCTTTTTGATTGGTTTTCTTTGGGGGTTGGGGGAAAAAGTTTAACTTTTTTTACTAGGGCAATGTTAACAAATTCCCCTGTGCCCCGAATGGGCCCCTAAACCTTCCCCTAAAAAGGCTCTGAAAAGGGTAAATAACGGAGTAATTAAAGTTTTTACAAAACGTTTATGCTTAATTTTAAATTTTAAAAATTATTGGTTTATTTAAAATTATGAGCAGTGCTAATGGGGGGGAATTTTGTATTAAAAAAACTTTTTGGGACTAATTTAATTTTTTTCAATTTTTGATCTAGGTTACGATTTACAAGCGAAGAACCTGGGGTTTTAGTCCTGCACGGGGGCAGGTTCATGGGTTTAAGGGCTTCCCGACACTTTCTTAAACCCCTTTCTCACCAACAATAAATAAAATTAGCTGTTAACCAATGGTGTAAGTCGCATGCAGAAAAAAAAAGGGCCCAAAATATTTTTGGTTTTTTTTTTTTTTGTCCTGAGTACCAAACCCCCGGGATTAAAACTAATCCGATTAAAAACACAATACCCCTTTTTTTGAAACAATATACAAATAACCCCCACATAAAGAGAGAGAGAGAGAGAGAGAGAGAAGAGAGAGAGAGAGAGGAAGAGAGAGAGAGAGAGAAGAAGAGAGGGTCTTACGACGACGTCTCAGGGCCCGACAAGGAAACCAAATGCAAAGTTCCCCCCTAAAAACAAAAGAGTGAAAGGGGCCAGTATAAACTGCCTCCTTCCCCTCCTTTTGTTAATGTGACTTTGTTTAAAGGGCCCAAAAAGGAAACCCAGAAAATTTTTTAAATGTGGTCCCCCAAAAACATCCAAACTAGAATGGTTTCTTTAAAAAGACTCCACCCATATGAAGTAAAGAAAATCCATCAGCCTGAAATTGGGGGACTAATATAGTGACGGGGACACCTTCAAGCACTCCACCCTGGGGGCCCAAATACCTGCCACAACTCCAAAACGCCATCCCGCAGGCTGCAGTTTACTTTTTTCAAAGCTATTACCATTGTATCAATCCCCATCTGCTAGAAAAAAACAGGATGGGGTAATGAGAAACCCTTTAAAATAGGAGGCCAAACCCATGATACACTCTTCAGGCACTTTTCCCATCAGGTGGAATATTGGGTTTTCAAAACTAACAGCACCTTTCAAGGGAGGGAAATTTCTGACCTAGAAAATGTTTCAGAGAAAACCTTTACGGCGCGCATAAAAGGGGATAAAAAAACCTCATTTTCTGGGAGCGCTTGAGGGTTTCCCGAACCTGTTACCCCTGGAACGCCCGGTTGGGGGAGATACCTGGGTTTACCTGGGGGAGAGTTTCCGGGGGTTCCAACCCCCCGCGGCCGGTCTGTGAAAACCCGGCCTCCCGGGGATCACGCCTGATCAACCAGTGTTTTTTCTTTCTGGGTGCAAAAGAAAACCCAAAGTATAGCCACAGCCCGGCTTTTTTTAGGAACTGACTTTAAGTGCTTGTTCCAGTGCCAGCTTGAAAATTTCCCCGGGGGGCTGTTGGAAAACCCCCTTTTGGGCTGGGAGGCAGTTTAACGTCCCCGGGGCCCCCAACACTTTTTGTATGGTCTCTTAACGTTTTTCTAGGGGACACCCCTGCTTTTTTATTGGGGGGGGTGGGGGCATCGCTGCCAAGTCTTTTTGCTTTCCCTATGGAGTGATTTTCTGTGCAAGTTCGGGGACAGTCCCCCTAGGATTTTCCAGGTGTATATAATCATGTATCTCTCCCCCCTGCGTTTTCCCGGGAAAAACAGGTGATACATGATTTTATACACCTGGGAAAAACCCAAAAGGGACTAGTACCGAACTTGCACACGAAAATCAATCACACAAAGCAAAAAACTTGGCAGACATGCCCAAAACCCCCCATGAAAGCCGGGGGCACTTGCCGTTAAGAAGACCCTACAATAAGTGTCATGGGGCCCCCAGAAAATGTTCAACCCGCCTCCCAGCATCAAAAAGGGGGATTACCAAAAGACCCCTGGCAGTCTTTTAAACTGGCACGGACAAACACCTAAAAATCAGTTCCTGATCAGCCGGGGTGTGGCCCCGTACGTTTTTCGTGGGAGCCCCCAAGCAAAAGCCTTTTTTTATCAGGGCCCCGACCACCAGAGGCCTGGTCACGACAGGGGGCCCCGGGGGTTTTTACCCCGGAACCCCTCTCCAGGTAAAAATCCAGGGGAAACAATTTAATGGGAAGTGGTGAGACTTTATGCAAAAACTTTAAAATTTAAATGCTTATACATACTTAAAAAATAAGTTCTAAAAAAAGTTTGTCGTTTGATTGGGAAAAAGTAAGTTTATTTTAGGTAAAGAAAATACATTTAATTTCAGTTACATAAAAAAATCATACAAACAAATATATGTAAGATTACCTGGGATTAAACCCCAAAAAAAAAAATCAGACAAAGTGACTTTTTTCCAAAATTGGGGGTCCATAGATTATTTCCAAGGGCGTATTAAATTTTAAAGGGAAGACACGGGAAAATGGTACAGGAAAAACAAAAAATATAATCAAATTTAAAAGTTAAACCCCCCAAAAAACATACAGCGCTTCAGGGAAAGATGTGCAAAGGGGAAAGTGCAAAGGTGATGAATGAAGACAGGAGTGAGGGAAGGGAGGGTGATTGAGGAGGGGTAGGGAAGATGGGAAAAAAAAGAGAATTAAAATCACAGTTAGTGCCCTAATTTTATTTTTGGGTATAAAGTTTTTGAAGTTTGGGGACAGGGAAAAAATCAAAGAAAAAACCAAAAAAATGAATTTCCACATAATCTTTGACGTACTGGGTTTTTCTAGGGTTTAAAATTGTACAAAAAAATTTAAAATTTAAAACATTAAACTTGTGCCCCCTAACATTTAAAATGCCCGTAAAGTTGGTGGTCAACACCCCAATGGAAATAAGTCACTTTTGCTGACTTTTTTGGGTTTTCCTAGGTAAATTTCACAAGTAAATTGTGGGGGTACCCAACTATTTGTTTGGTTTTCAGGGGTCGATTTTTAGCCCTGGCCCCCCCTCTTCGCTGTTGGTTGGTTGGGGTTGTGTTGGTGTGTGTTTTGGGGGTGTAAATTCCCCCTAATTGTTGGTTTCAGGGGCGAGACTCAGCTCCTGGCCCCGCCTCTTTATGAAACGCTACTAGGTCCTCTCCCTCTCTGCCCTTTCCCGGGGCTTTGTCATACCTCTTCTTAAAACTATGTTGGTTTCCCGCCTCCACTACTTCACTTGCGTGTTTGTACTCACCTAGATTTAGTTTTTCAGGGGGCGGGGTCCGAGCTCCGGGGCCCGGGCCCCTTTAAATGATCGTACTAGGTCACTCTCCCTGAGCCTGAGCTTTATCAAACCTCTGCTTAAAGCTATGTAATTTACCTGCCCCCACATCCCCTTCCCCAAAATATTCCCCTAACCCGACTACTCTGTGGCCTTTAAGAAATACTTCCTAACCCTCCCTGTGATTCATCTTTTTTTTTCATTTTCCCAAATGTGTCCCCCCTTTTTACTGTTCCAATCCTGGAAACCTTTCTTTGTTCCCCCTTGCAATTCCCTCATATTTTGTATGGGCCCTTATCATGTCCCCCCTATTTTCCCCCCTGTCCTCCCCGTGTCTCATTTGATTTCCCTTAACCTCTCCCCCTAAGGACATACCTCTTAGCTCTGGGGCAAATCTTGGCAAACCTTTGCCCCTTTCTCTAGTTTCTTCACGTGCTTTGGGTTGGTTTTGGGTTCCAAAAATGGTGCCGCATACTCCAATATGGGCCTAACTACCAGTGTACAGGGTCCCCGAATGAAACCTTAAAATTAAAAAAAGTCGGAATGCTGTTCTGAGGTTTGGGTAGGCGCCCATATGCCACAAATTAATTTTGGGTTTAAGTCGCTTCAGGAAAGGGTCTGGTTTTTTTAAAATCAACCCCCAAAAATCCTTTTTTCCCTTTAGTGAGGTTTTTATTCCCTGACCCCCTAGACTGTACTCCGTCTGCGGCCCTTTTTTGCCCCCTTTCCCCCAAACTTTATGAATTTTTCACTTTGGGGGGAAAATTGGGAAATCCCGGAGCCAATTGCTGGGCCAGTCTGCAGCCTGTCCGATCCCTTTTTAGTTCTGCCCCGGTCTTTTGATCGAGGGGAATTCTTTTCATAAAATTCACGTCCCTCCCAAAAAGGGAAAACCCCAAAGTCTAAAATTTTCCCTTTCCCTCCCTGTCCCTTCACAAAATACAGAAACCGCACTGGGCCCAAGGACTGACCCCCCCGCGGGGCCCCGCTGGTCACAGGGGCCCACTCTGACACCCGCCACGAAACCAAAGACTCGCTGCTGGGCTTCCTACAAGTATTTCCCCGATTCAAATTTTAAATGCCTTCCCCGTTTTCCCTGCTTGGTCCTCCAGTTTTTGCACCCCAAATTTTCTTTTGTGGAACCCGGTCAAAAAGCCTTCTTGTTCCCCAAAAAAAGCAAAACCACCCACCCCCTCTTCCGGGGGGGTTTCTGCTTCACCTTTTCCCCTAGGAAATCCAGTAGGTTTTTTGGGCACAGGAAAAATTTCCCCCCCCCGAAACCATTTGGGCTGCTGGTTTATGAGATGTTCCCTTTTTAGGGTTCCCCCCCACTCTTTCTCCTGATAAAACTTCTCCATGAAATTTTTCATACTATACATGTCAGTGACACTGGTCTGTAAATTTAATGCTTCATGTCTGTCTCCTTTTTTAAAATTGGGGCTACATTTGCTGTCTTCCGGGGGTGCCTCAAGGGAATTTTCCCGTTTTTGATAGATGTATTAATTTTTGTTGTTAGGGGGGAACAATGTGTGTGTGTGTGGGTTTTGTGTGTTTTGTGTGTGTGTGTGTGTTGTGTGGGGTGTGTGTGTGTGTGTGTTTTGGGGTGTGTGGGGTGTGTGTGTGTGTGTGGGGTGTGTGTGTGTGCGTTTGTGGTGTGTGCCTGGGCCAAATAAACTTCCTTTTATACAACATTATAGGTAAACAGCACCACAGTTTTTTCCCTATGTAGTGGTTTTTCACGTGCCCCCACACGCGCAAGGTCCCCCCGGTTTGATCCCGGGGGAAACATTTACTTTAGGGGAACGAAGGAAAAAGGTCACCCGTGGTTTGGCTTAATTGGGGAAATTTTAGGTTTTTAAACAAAATAATGAACCTTTTAAAGTTTCCTAAAACATCTATAATTTTTCTTTTACTTTTAAAATAAAATGCTATGTTTCTTATTTAAAAAGCATGAATTTAAGAAAAAAAATTTAACTTGGAAGTCAGGGACCCAAAATGCCCCCAAAAATGCTTCAAATTTACTTTTCTAGGGGTATTTTAAATAAGTTTTCCCTATTTTAAAGGGGTTTTCACGTGCGCCTCACAAAGCCCCAAGGTTTCCCCGGTTCGATCCCCGGGGGGAAACATTTTTCTTTAGGTACAAGGAAATAGGTCACTTGTTTGGCTGTAATGTGGGATTCAAGGGTTTAAAACTACATAAAAGAAAATTTCATGTGCCTAAAACATCTAAATGTTTTTTTTTGACTTTTTTAAAAAAAAATCTATGTTTCGTATTTTAAAGCATGAATTTAAGAAAAATAAAACACTTGGGAATCAGGCACAAAGATGCACCAAAAAAAAAATTCAAAAAAATTCTCTAGGGCTAGTAAGTAAGTTTCCGTAGTGTAATGGTTATCACGTTTTTTCCTCACCCCCGCAAGGCCCCGGTTTTGGGTCCCGGGCGGAAACCAAAGTTTTTTTTTTTTTTTTTTAAGAGGGGAGGAGCTCTGAAAGGGAAATGAATACACAGTAGGGAGCGAACACACACATTTGGATGGCAGCTGAAAACCCCAATGATGGGAGGTTTAACACCAAAATGGTGGGAGCTCAACACACATGGATGGCCCGCTAAACACCCCAATGATGGGACTGAACACACACATGGATGGCAGCTGAACACACATGGATTGGGAGCTGAAAAACACAATGATGGGAGCTGAACCCCACAAATGGCACGGAGACGAAGAAGACCACAGAATTGCAGGGGAACTCTCTGGGAAAAGGCAAAACGTAAAGGAACTACAGGGAAAAAAAAATATAAGGCCCCAGAGACCGTCTCCCGATTTAGTGTTTGTGGAAATGGCTAGGAACCCTACAGTTGGCGATATTTAAAAGGTTTAGGGCCCGGGGCTTTTGTAGTAAAACCCCCCAAAAAATAACAAGAAAGAAATATTAATCGGTCTGCCTACTTTTTTGCCCGACTGAAGAAGCCTACTGGTAGGCGACACGTTTCGGGAAAAACCGATGCCCCAACCTTTTGCGTATGGTCTTGCTTTTCAAAAATTAGTCCCCTTTCGGTTTTTTTAAAACATTAAATATTTTTGGGTTGGGCCCCTCAGGAAGGCTCCTTGAAAGCTGGGGAGGGGCCCCTTGATCTAGGGAATTTTGGGTCTGTGCCCAGTTCCCCTAATTAACCTGAATGCCTTCCATCCCCCCAAAGGCGCTTTTATAAAACCTACGGGTTTAGTCTTTCCCCCCTTTATTATAATTTAAAAAAAATTAAAAAATATTTTCTGAAACCAGTTTCAGTATGGGGTAGTCCCAAAAAAAAAATAATTTAATTAAAATTATAATTAAAAAGAAACGCTGAACCTACAAGGGGCCCCAAAAATTTATAAAATAAAAAAAAAAAAAACTGAAAAAAAAACACTGGCAAAGCTGAGTTGCAATCTTTGTAAAGTCTGTTTATCTAGTCGAGGTAAAAATTTAACCTTACTGAAAATGAAAACACACTTTTTGACTTTGTTGAATTATCGTAAATTTTTAAAACATGGGGTAAGAGCGCTGAGGGAAAAACTCAGGATTATTAAAACCCCAAAAAAAATAACCGATTTACTTATTTCCAACCCGGGGTACGCATTTCTGGGTTTTCCCCCGGGAAAAGGTGGGTTCCCTCTTCATAGACAATCTTGGTCTGTATATGTTTCTGAAGGTTGTCCAGCTCAGTGGTCCTCTCCTCCTGGGCGAGGTACCGGCCTTCGTAGACGTTCAGTAACTTCTTGTCCAGCTTCGATCCAGTGTTGGGTCTGGACGCTGCACGAATATTAACGTCCTGTTACAATAAACATATGCTGCTATGTATGATAGTTCTACGTAACTGTATCTGTGTATACCTGAATAAACTTACTTACTAACGAGGAGAATCGATTAACAAACAACACACACTTTGGCTAAAGGACACTTTAGATGTTTTTTCGGACCCCAATAGAAATAAGACACTTTTGCTGACTATGGGGGGTTTATTCTAGGCAATTTACAAGTACGTATGTGTACCTGTGCCTAAATAAACTTACTTGGCCCATCCTGGACCATTAGGATCGTGGTCTATGGCGAACCAAAACAATGAATAAAGTTTTCTCTCCAACGCGTCAGTTGACTGAACTGTTCCAACAATTTACTGTCACTTTTAACCATCATATAGGACCCTCTTATATGTTAATTGAATGTTTTCTTAATAGAGGCTTTGTTTTAGGAGTATTTGGACAACCCAAATTATTATTATTATTACAATTAAAACCAAACGCTAAACCCACCAGGGTCATACAGCGCTGAGGACAACCCAAAGATAAGTATTAATAGATTTTATTCTGATTATTAACCCTTAGATTCCAGAATAACACAAGAAAGAAACTCTGGCTTATTTCCATTTGGAGGTCTTGTGCAGCGAGAGATAAAGACTGAGGTGACACATAACCCACACCACAGCCTCGCCACTTACCAGACCTAAGAAGAGTTCCTCCTGGAAGCGCATTTGACGCACTCTGCGCCTGGCTAGCATGCCTCGTGTGCACGCCTGCAGCCTCACCACTGCTACCTCCAGTGACACTTGCTGACGTCCTCTACCTCGCTCACGTTCCTGCCAGGGAGAGGTACAATGTAACAATCACTGTACACCCTAATGTTCCTTAAAAGGGGTAAATGCACTAACAAAAATAATTACGGCACATTTCCCCACATTTCTGAGGGAGAATTTCATCGTAGCAGACACAATCACACCACATTTAGCATTTCTCTCAGGAAGAATCTCCCCGTGAGAAACACACTGTGGGATGTATTTCTTGAACATTGCTTATGGCTTTCACTTCAGTTTAATGGTCGTGTAATATCGGTCTTGAGAAGTACTCAGCTCAGTAATTTTGAAGATTTTTTTTTATTATAAACGCTAAACCCATGTGGGTCACTGGGTCATTCAGGCTTGACCCTCTGTCTGCTCAGAGCGATACAGACGCACTCTACCCGTAATCTTGAAAAATGGACTATGGATATAAATATGACATGTCGTTAAGACACTTGTCAATATTGTATACCATTATAATATTCATATTGACTACGGAGCTGAACGCCTCTCAAGGCTGACCATCTCAAGGCTGATGAGTTGGTTACCTGTTTAGCTATGAGGTCACGACGGTGGTCAGACTTGGCCCTGCCTTGCTTAGCTCTCTCATGCTTCTGCAGCAGCAGGATGGCCTCTGACACGGTGAGGGGCGACACCTCGTCCTCAGACACTGCCTCCAGTCCCGCACGTCGTAGACACTCGTCTATTAACACGTTTCTCTGTCAAAAATTATGACAGCGCTACAATAACCATGGAAGGTGCTACGGTGTAGTGAAAGGCGCAACAATAACCATGGAAGGTGTTACGGCAGCCGTGGAAAGCTCTACAATAACCATGGAAGATGCTACGGTGCAGTGGAAGGCGCTACGGTGCCCTTTGAAGGTTCTATTGAAATCGTAAAAGGTGCTATAGTAGCAGTGAAGGTAGAGGACTACGTTACTGTCGCAGTTAACGGAAAAAAAAACTCTTAACCCAAGTGTATTCGCCGAAAATAAAGATAAAACTCCTAAATAATAATAATAATAATATTATAAACTAATATTATAATATTTATAAACTAAAAGAGGAGGCAGTTAGGGTAAGATATAAACAGCTATTGGAGGATAGATGGGCAAATGAGAGCATAGGCAATGGGGTCGAAGAGGTATGGGGTAGGTTTAAAAATGTAGTGTTAGAGTGTTCAGCAGAAGTTTGTGGTTACAGGAAAGTGGGTGCGGGAGGGAAGAGGAGCGATTGGTGGAATGATGATGTAAAGAAGTAGTAAGGGAGAAAAAGTTAGCATATGAGAAGTTTTTACAAAGTAGAAGTGATGCAAGGAGGGAAGAGTATATGGAGAAAAAGAGAGAGGTTAAGAGAGTGGTGAAGCAATGTAAAAAGAGAGCAAATGAGAGAGTGGGTGAGATGTTATCAACAAATTTTGTTGAAAATAAGAAAAAGTTTTGGAGTGAGATTAACAAATTAAGGAAGCCTAGAGAACAAATGGATTTGTCAGTTAAAAATAGGAGAGGGGAGTTATTAAATGGAGAGTTGGAGGTATTGGGAAGATGGAGGGAATATTTTGAGGAATTGTTAAATGTTGATGAAGATAGGGAAGCTGTGATTTCGTGTATAGGGCAAGGAGGAATAACATCTTGCAGGAGTAAGGAAGAGCCAGTTGTGAGTGTGGAGGAAGTTCGTGAGGCACTAGGTAAAATGAAAGGGGGTAAGGCAGCCGGGATTGATGGGATAAAGATAGAAATGTTAAAAGCAGGTGGGGATATAGTTTTGGAGTGGTTGGTGCAATTATTTAATAATGTATGGAAGAGGTAAGGTACCTAGGGATTGGCAGAGAGCATGCATAGTTCCTTTGTATAAAGGCAAAGGGATAAAAGAGAGTGCAAAAATTATAGGGGGATAAGTCTGTTGAGTTATACCTGGTAAAGTGTATGGTAGAGTTATTATTGAAAGAATTAAGAATAAGACGGAGAATAGGATAGCAGATGAACAGGGGCTTTAGGAAAGGTAGGGGGTGTGTGGACCAGGGTTTACAGTGAAAACATATAAGTGAACAGTATTTAGATAAGGCTAAAGAGGTCTTTGTGGCATTTTATGGATTTGGAGAAGGCGTATGACAGGGTGTATAGGGGGGGCAATGTGGCAGATGTTGCAGGTGTATGGTGTAAGAGGTAGGTTACTGAAAGCAGTGAAGAGTTTTTACGAGGATAGTGAGGCTCAAGTTAGAGTATGTAGGAAAGAGGGAAATTATTCCCCAGTAAAAGTAGGCCTTAGACAAGGATGTGTGATGTCACCGTGGTGTTTAATATATTTATAGATGGGGTTGTAAGAGAAGTGAATGCGAGGGTCTTGGCAAGAGGCGTGGAGTTAAAAGAAAAGAATCACACACAAAGGGGAGTTGTCACAGTTGCTCTTTGCTGATGACACTGTGCTCTTGGGAGATTCTGAAGAGAAGTTGCAGAGATTGGTGGATGAATTTGGTAGGGTGTGCAAAAGAAGAAAATTAAAGGTGAATACAGGAAAGAGTAAGGTTATAGGATAACAAAAAGATTAGGTGATGAAAGATTGGATATCAGATTGGAGGAGAGAGTATGGAGAGGTGAATGTATTCAGATATTGGGAGTGGACGTGTCAGCGGATGGGTCTATGAAAGATGAAGTGAATCATAGAATTGATGAGGGAAAAGGGGTGAGTGGTGCACTTAGGAGTCTGTGGAGACAAAGAACTTTGTCCTTGGAGGCAAAGAGGGGAATGTATGAGAGTATAGTTTTACCAACGCTCTTATATGGGTGTGAAGCATGGGTGATGAATGTTGCAGCGAGGAGAAGGCTGGAGGCATTGGAGATGTCAGTCTGATGGCAATGTGTGGTGTGAATAAATGCAGAGAATTCGTAGTTTGGAAGTTAGGAGGAGGTGCGCGATTACCAAAACTGTTGTCCAGAGGGTGAGGAAGGGTTGTTGAGGTGGTTCGGCATGTAGAGAGAATGGAGCGAACAGAATGACTTCAAGAGTGTATCAGTCTGTAGTGGAAGGAAGGCGGGGTAGGGGTCGGCCTAGGAAAGGTTGGAGGGAGGGGGTAAAGGAGGTTTTGTGTGCGAGGGGCTTGGACTTCCAGCAGGCATGCGTGAGCGTGTTTGATAGGAGTGAATGGAGACAAATGGTTTTCAATACTTGACGTGCTGTTGGAGTGTGAGCAAAGTAACATTTATGAAGGGGTTCAGGAAACCGGCAGGCCGGACTTGAGTCCGGGAGATGGGAAGTACAGTGCCTGCACTCTGAAGGAGGGGTGTAAATGTTGCAGTTTAAAAACTGTAGTGTAAAGCACCCTTCTGGCAAGACAGTGATGGAGTGAATGATGGTGAAAGTTTTTCTTTTTCGGGCCACCTGCCCTTGGTGGGAATCGGCCAGTGTGATAAAAAAAAAAAAAAAAAAATAATAATAATAATAATAATAATAATAATAATAATAATAATAATAATAATAATAATAATAATAATAAAAAACTTACATTTTCACTCTTTAGAATAGTTTGCATTCAAGTGGTAGTCTTACCAACCTCTGTGATGATGGGCAGCCTCTCTCTCCTGACGTAGGCGGGGATGGGGACGACCAGGTCTTGTGGTGTCAAACTGAGCTCCATCATAATGTCATCACAGTGGTGTACATCACTCAGCTCCAGCGACACCAGTTCGTGCTGGGGAACACACAAACATAACTGAATGAAACCTTACGAATTGATTTTCGATTATAGAAGCTACGTTTTTTGAGCGTTATTTCAGGTAATTGACATGTGTTACTAGGTATGACATGTACTTATGTGTACCTAAATAGACGCATTTAGTCCCTCCCTCTGGGAAGGTTCCTCAATACTGGTGGAAGGCTCTTGATGCAAGTAAGTAGAGTATCATGTAGTGGTTAGAGCAGAGTAAGATAAGATTTTGTTTGGATTTTTAACCCGGAGGGTTAGCCATCCAGGATAACCAAGTAAAGCCAGAGCGTCATCGAGGACTCTCTTATATCCCCTGGGTCCTTTAATCTTCTTTCCCAGGATGACACTCAAACAGTCGACTAACACCTAAGAACCTGAACATCAAAATGGTATACAATACCGACAGGTTGGTAGGTAAGACACATAGGCAACAGTTAGGCAACTTTATTCCGAAACGTTTCGCCTACACAGTAGGCTTCTTCAGTCGAAAACAGAAAGTAGGCAGGAACAGTAGAGATGTGAAAACGATGTAATCAGTCCATCACCCTTGAAGTCGTAGAATTTGAGGTTGTCAGTCCCTCAGCCTGGAGAATCTCGCACGGGAGATTCGTCTGTAAAAACTTGCATTATTGGTCACAGTGGTGCCTGTGCTAACCTTCGTATGGTGTATAAATATATCTAGTTGGATGAATCTTATTGTAGCCAACTGGCCCAGTGGCTAACACGTCGGTCTGGAGTTTTATGACTCTCCGATCGCGGGTTTTATCCCCGCCCGTAATATGGTTTGTTTACAATCGTGTCATTACGATTTCGTGAGACAGAAGAATAGTTGGGATTTTGAATTCTACTCTTGCCTAACGTATAGTCATGACCTAGTTCCACCTCTGGATTTGTCCAAGGTGACGCAACCTACGACTGCTTAGCCTCACCTGTCTGCAGTATATAAGCTCCTTCGCATATATGCTGTATAAGAAAATATTAGTGGTTATAAATATAGCCATAATTTTTAAAGGGGTGGACAGGTAAGCCAGCGGAAGGTCTCCGTCAGATGACCAAAAGCTCCAGTTGTGGGTCATATGACTAAGAAACAATCGTCCTGTTTCCTGACAAACCTTACCTAACCTAAACTATATGCTGCACTCTTTTGAAGATTGATGGACTGATCACATCGGCTTCAGGCTGAGGGACTGATTACCTCAAACTCCTTCTGATCTTCAACCATTCTTCTCTGTGGCAGACTGAGGAAGCACTGATTGGCGAAACGTTTCCACAATAAATATGTCCAAGTGTTGCATAAGTATCTGATTAATAAACCTGTCGGTTATATGAACCAGTCATGTACACACTAAAGTAGGCCTAGCGGGCCATACTAGGCAGGTCATTTCACCTTCAGCTCGACGACCCTCCCGATGGTTGCGTCGAGGAGTCGACGCAGCAGGAAGCGCTTCTGAGGGTGCAGGAGGAGGTCATAGCAGGTGCTAAGCTTCCTAGCAGCTCCTAGGTACTGTACATACACCCGCCGCACTCGCGTCGTCACCTCCCCGCGTTGCTGCGTTTATATAGACGAAATTAGGTACTTAAGATGTGTTTCTACACTATTATACATGATAGTTACACAGTGGAAACACCCATAGTGTAGCTGCTACACTATTCTACATAACTGTTTATCTTACTCTTAAGACTTAACGTGGAATAAGTTTACATATTTCATATATTTATCAATACCTTCTATATTATACCAGCAGACTTAATTTTAACTTTACATAGATGAAAAAACTTACATCGTGATGAAATGTTCCTTGAAGTTCTTGATCTTTCTCCAATATAACAGTCAGTTCATCCTGAGCTTCGCCCCACAAGGCATTAAATGTCCTGCAAAGTAATAATTATTATTAGAAAATTAATAAGAACTGTTGTATGTTGTTACATTGCTATTTATTTAGATATTTAGGCTTTGTATAGTGTACCTGAACGACATTGTCAGTTGGTCACAGTTGTTTACATGGTTGTCATGGCAACATCTTTTATAAATATTTTAGGCACTTTGGGCCCTTCAAGGAAGGTTCCTTGATGCTGGCGAGGGGCTCTTAATCTAGGGAATTGGATCTGTACTCCAGTTCCCTGAATTAAGCCTGAATACCTTCCATCCCCCCCCCACGTGAGCTGTATAATCCCACGGGCTTAGCGCTCCCCATGATCATAATTATAATAATAATTTAGGCACTTTGGTCAGTTTATTGTCTAAATTGATTTGGTAATTAATTTAAACTTTAAATGCAAGTAAAACTGACTAAAACATATTTTAATAATGGTGCTGGAAAGTAACTGTTGGTTATATTTATGTTTTATAGAGCATTATTCATTTCATGATATTCACCAAATTATTGCAGTATTTAAGCAAATTATTGCCTTTTATTGAAGTTTTATTAAAGTACAAACAGACTGGTTGATCAGAGACAGTGTTGCAATTAGCGGACGGAGGATCGAACCTTCACCACTCCTTGCTCTAACTGATTCACACAGATACATAGCTTCCATAAATAAAATTTTGAATTTTATTGTCTTTTTAAATAATTAATAGTGTTGTTTAGTGAGGATTTATTAAAACCATCATGATAAACAATGCTACAAAGATAGGCTCGTAGTTCACAATGTTTACATATTTTTGTTACACTTCGCGCCAAATTCACGAACACGTTGGTCTGCTTAGCCGCGGGAGGAAGATACTCAGGTCTCTCAATTTTTTTAAGTGTTTTAGCGTTTCATTCGTTGTATCTGACTTCGCGTGAGGCCATATTAGTGCTTAAAGATGTATGTCAAAGTACGAACAATGGATGGTAGCCTGACGGCTGTGGTGACCATATCTAAACTGACCAGCGTCCAGGACTTCAGGGTGATGGTGGAGGAGAAGCTCAAGGTAGCGACTGACAGGCAACGGTTATTTTATCGTGGCAAACAGGTGAGTGCTTAATATTTATTTTAGATATTGTGGGTAAGGAGCAGTGCCCCTGCCAAGAGCTGCCACCACGTTATTTGGCAATTTCGGCACATATTATGGACAGTTACGTAAGTTTATTTAGATACAGGTACACATAAGTACAGTTATACATAGTAACATGTGTAAACTACCTAGGATAAAAAGAAGTCAGGCAGAATGTCTTATTTCCATTGGCGTAGCATGCTTTATTTTGAGTGCCAATAATCTCTGATGTTCCCAGGTCGTCTACTGGTCAGAAGTCTGATGTTGTCCTTCTAGTGGAGAGTTCTCCCGTACCAAAATTTTGAAAATCCCCCCCCCCCCTTACCAAAAAAAAATCCTAACCTGACCAAAATTTTCTCAGTGGATAATTCGTGGCCAAATTTTAACTTACAAGGCCTGCTGACTGGTGGTTTGAGAAGTTGGAGACTTAGCCAGACATAACATTTTGCATAAACTTTAATTATAGAGTGAATTTTAAATGTAATGGACCAGTATGAAGAGAGGGTGT
The DNA here is from genome assembly GCF_026875155.1 of Cherax quadricarinatus. Lineage (NCBI taxonomy): Eukaryota > Metazoa > Arthropoda > Malacostraca > Decapoda > Parastacidae > Cherax > Cherax quadricarinatus. The sequence goes on from NC_069427.1 coordinate 45,503,042, forward strand.
CTAGTAATGCCAGTTCTGTTTAATTTGAATAAAAAGATTGTTTTGCCATGATCTAAATAAATTACAATTTTGGAAATGACAGATTTTGTCCATTGTTTCTGAAATCAGTTTACCTAGTAGTACATAACAGAAACAGGCAATTTTGGAAACAATAGACATGTCCACTGTGTCTGACAGATTTTGTTTGTTATTTCCGAAGTCCATTAAATCTAGAGTTTAAGGCATTTAAGGTACAGTATATAGACTTAAGAACTGTGTTTTCTTTTAACAGATGGAAGATGGATACAACTTGTTTGACTACAACATCAACATTAATGATGTAATCCAGCTGATGGTTAAACCAATCTTGACAGAAACTAATACAAATACTCCCAGTAAGCCTCAAAGTATGAAAAAGGAGACCAACTCTACTACAGATAAAGAAAATGTACAGGTATTGAGTCTATTTCAAGTGTAAATTTTGTCTTAATGAAGTTTATGTAGAGTTGATGAATAAAAATATGTAACATCTGGGTTTATATATTGATGGAGGACCCTTAAAGGTACCTATTTGGGAATGCTTGCAACTAATGGTTATTAAAAAGATGAATGGGGGGAAAAAGGGTTGTCCACATAATAGAAAGTATTGAAAGACAGCATATCAATGACCAAATTTTCAGAAGCTATTTAAATAAATCAATTTGCTGTAGTATTTTTATAGTTATCTGTGTTCTGATTAGTATTGTACTATACAGTACCTTGATGGATTAACCAAAACAAGAAACTGCAATATTATCTGCATTCTGGCTAGTTATTTTTCAGGCAACTCACATTCATTTGCTAAATATTAAATTTTATTGTGAGATTTTTTGGTTATGTGAGTCCAGAATGTACATCTTAACAATTGCCCTATTGTGACACAATCATCTGTTGTTTTGCCTTTTATTTGTTATGGTCATCATCATCATCATATATTTACAGAATAATGAGAGGAAGAAGGATAGTATCAGTGAAAGCAAAAGTGAATATAAGAGTTGGAGATCTGGTAGATGTCAAGTTTCTCTCTGATGGAACATGGTGGGAAGGAAAAATTGTGAAGATAACATCTGCCCCAGAAACCACAGAGCCTAGTAATGGAGACGATGGTTTTCTCTATCATATTGTTTATGAAAGGTAAGTTAAAAATCTTTAGCTTTTAAAATTATAGTAATGTAGTGGGGGAAAATTTTTGTTGTAGAATGAACCGTACAAAGTACACTAATTAAAGATAGCAAGTAGCCATCCTAAAACATAATGCTGTATTTATAGATTCACTTTTAGGGAAATGCAAAATTATCAGTGATTCACATGCATATGCTGTGTTTTTGTGTGTGTTTTGTTTATTTGTGCGTTTTTATATATAATTATAAACGGAACACTGATATTATTGGATAAAACAACTTCAGACACTTGTGACTGTGTACCAGTGGTTTTATTTACAACTTTTGTTATGGATTGATGAAGGACCATAAATAAAATTAGAGTAAATGTTGTGGAAAATGAGCAGGCATAAGTGTGAACCTTCATGGAAGATGTAAAAAAAGTGAGTATCTTGGGAGAGGTGAAGCCTTCTGGGTAGAGGGAAAGTTGGAAATGGCTCATTTCATAAATTTTTTTGTACTGTAGGAACATTGATGGAGTGTGACTTTACTGTAAAGTTGGTTACCTTACTTTATAAAGTTCCAGTTCTACACTGGGAAAGCTGGAATGGCAGCCAGATTTCTGGATTAATGACTTCTTTATGTATGAGTGAAATCAAAATGTTACTAATGTGAGACATGCAAAACCATAAAACTAGACCCCGTATTTACTAAAAAGAAAATCATTATAAATTATCTAAAAACCCCCTTGGAGGGGGATTTGTGTTCTCTTTGAAATAACATTTGCTGCTTAAAAAAAGAAACTGGGAGACAAAGAAAAATCTCAGAAAGTCTCATTATAAGAAAGGAAAATATAATATAGTACAGATTTCACAGAACATTTGGGTTGTTAAATGCATTAGTATATTGCAAGAAGTGTTTTGGGTAAAAGTTTTGAAAATTTGCATAGTAGATTCCATGAACATAAGTTCTTCTTTCAACACACCCGGCTGTTATCCCACCGAGGTGGGGTGGCCCAAAGGAAAACGAAAGTTTCTCCTTTTGCATTTAGTAATATATACAGGAGAAGGGTTATAACCCCTTGCTCCTGGCATTTTAGTCGCCTCTTACAACATGCATGGCTTGCGAAGGAAGAATTCTGTTCCGCTTCCCCATGGAGGTAAGAGGAAATAAATAAGAAAAAGAACTAGTAAGAAATAGAAGAAAACCAGAGGGGTGTGTATATATATGCTTGTACATGTATGTGTAGTGTGACCTAAGTGTAAGTAGAAGTAGCAAGACGTACCTGAAACCTTGCATGTTTATGAGACGGAAAAATGGACACCAGCAATACTACCATCATGTAAAACAATTACAGGCTTTCATTTTACACTCGCTTGGCAGGACGATAGTACCTCCCTGGGCGGTTGCTGTCTACCAACCTGGAAATATAAACACATATGCAGTATAATGTGATCCTTTATTGACTACGTTTCGCCCACACAGTGGGCTTTTTCAAGTCACAAACAGAACTACCTGGGGTGGAAGGAACGCGAGTATTTATAGTCAGGTTCAGAATGCTGAGGTCAGGTGGAGAATGCTGCATCTGATGATGTACCAAGTGGGGTTATAGAGTCTAAAATCTTGGGTAGCTTGGAAAGGAGATTGGATAAGTTTGTGAGCAGACCTTCTATTTTTTTTATTATTATTATCACACTGGCCGATTCCCACCAAGGCAGGGTGGCCCGAAAAAGGAAAACTTTCACCATCATTCACTCCATCACTGTCTTGCCAGAAGGGTGCTTTACACTACAGTTTTTAAACTGCAACATTAACTCCCCTCCTTCAGAGTGCAGGCATTGTACTTCCCATCTCCAGGACTCAAGTCCGGCCTGCCGGTTTCCCTGAATCCCTTCATAAATGTTACTTTGCTCACACTCCAACAGCACGTCAAGTATTAAAAACCATTTGTCTCCATTCACTCCTATCAAACACGCTCACGCATGCCTGCTGGAAGTCCAAGCCCTCGCACACAAAAACCTCCTTTACCCCCTCCCTCCAACCTTTCCTAGGCCGACCCCTACCCCGCCTTCCTTCCACTACAGACTGATACACTCTTGAAGTCATTCTGTTTCGCTCCATTCTCTCTACATGTCCAAACCACCTCAACAACCCTTCCTCAGCCCTCTGAACAACAGTTTTGGTAATCCCGCACCTCCTCCTAACTTCCAAACTACGAATTCTCTGCATTATATTCACACCACACATTGCCCTCAGAAATGACATCTCCACTGCCTCCAGCCTTCTCCTCGCTGCAACATTCATCACCCACGCTTCACACCCATATAAGAGCGTTGGTAAAACTATACTCTCATACATTCCCCTCTTTGCCTCCAAGGACAAAGTTCTTTGTCTCCACAGACTCCTAAGTGCACCACTCACAATTTTCCCTCATCAATTCTATGATTCACCTCATCTTTCATAGACCCATCCGCTGACACGTCCACTCCCAAATATCTGAATACGTTCACCTCCTCCATACTCTCTCCCTCCAATCTGATATTCAATCTTTCATCACCTAATCTTTTTGTTATCCTCATAACCTTACTCTTTCCTGTATTCACCTTTAATTTTCTTCTTTTGCACACCCTACCAAATTCATCCACCAATCTCTGCAGTTTCTCTTCAGAATCTCCCAAGAGCACAGTGTCATCAGCAAAGAGCAGCTGTGACAACTCCCACTTTGTGTGTGATTCTCTATCTTTTAATTCCACGCCTCTTGCCAAGACCCTGCATTTTTCTCTTACAAACCCCAT
>NC_069427.1:45507454-45514954 GCF_026875155.1 Cherax quadricarinatus
GGAAATTTGGGATGCAAGTGGGAGTCCATTTTGAATGTTTACCCCCCAGAGGGGAACCCAAAAACTTGATCCGAGGAAGTGGAGTCTTTGTATTATTGATATCGAGAAAAACTTGATCCAAGGAAGTAGAGCAGGAATATTTGGGGTAAAAGTGGGTGGTGGGAGGTGTGGGGGGAGGGTGTTGATCCGAGGAGATCATAAGAAATTTGAAACCCCATAGGGGGGAATCCAAAAAACTTGATCCAAGGAAGTGGAGTCTTTGTATTATTGATATCGAGAATAACTTGATCCAAGGAGATGGAGCAGGAATATTTGGGGTGGAAGAGGGTGGTGGTAGGGGTACCCATATAGGGAAACCCAAAAACTTGATCCAAGGAGATGGAGAGCACAAGAAAATGAAATTCAAAAAAAATTCGAAAATCGGAAAAAATTCGGGGAGCGGGGGCGATCCGGAGGACGCTGCAGAAGGCACGTGTGCGGGCGGGCGCCGGTCGGGCGGGTCCCGGTCGGGCGGGCGCGGGGGGGGGTCGCGGGGGGGCGAGCGAGCGCGGCGCGGAAGGAGTCCGCTTAGAGGAGACCGTACCGTGGGAGACCGCTCTGTAGAAGAGACCGCTCTGTAGAAGAGACCGCTCTGTAGAAGAGACCGCCCTGTAGAAGAGACCGCCCTGTAGAAGAGACCGCTCTGTAGAAGAGACCGCTCTGTAGAAGAGACCGCCCTGTAGAAGAGACCGCTCTGTAGAAGAGACCGCTCTGTAGAAGAGACCGCTCTGTAGAAGAGACCGCCCTGTAGAAATGACACAATATACACAATGTAATATAATAATTAGGAAGAGACAACAAAACTGCCTTAAAAAAGTTTTATTTTACTCTCGTATATTTTTTACAGTTCAAGTTGTTACTTTTTCTTCTTTTTCTTTCCCTTTTTGCCTTTGGGTTTGTTTTGTTGGAGCTTCTTGGCGCCCTTACCCTTAAGACCCTGCGCCTCCAGCTCCTCCTCCAGGTACTTGGCTCGCTTCTTCATGATGGGCGTCTTGAGGAACCAGGTTCGCAGCGCCTCCTCTTCCTCCCTACAAGCAACACATAACCTCACTTCTCACACACATGATTTTCACAGGTTGAGAGTGGATAAACAAGACACATGTTCAACACCTGGCTCTGATAATAATTAAGATATATATATATATATATACATACATACATACAATATTCACTTACCTGTAGATAGGTTCAATCTTACTGAGAGGTACTACGAATTCCAGAGAGTTTAGTGGGGTCTTGTGTTGCTTGGCCAGACGCTGCTCCGTCACCACCTGTGTACATCACAACTCTGTCATCCTGCTGTACACTTCTCTAAAACACTATGTAACACATGCCTTAAGAATCATTATATGCACACTTTATTTACTATTATATGACCATCACACACACTACTATTAGGAAATTATATCATTTTTATCAGGTGGTGAACAGGTTACATACACCACTAAAGACCCTTGTGTAGTCAGTATGCTTTAAACCCCATTAAGTTTATTTAATTACAGGTACATATGAGTACAATACAGGTATCATACAGTAATAAATTATCTAGGATAACCCAAAAAAGTCAAAGTGACTAATTTCCATTGGAGTCCTATTATTTCTATTGAGGTCTTATTATTCCCAGTGGGGTCCTAACAGACGCGCTCATGCAGTTACTCTAGCTCTGACCAGTGGACTGGTGATCGTGCTCACTTGCTGCTCACAATAGCCATAATACATATACAAATACATTTCTTACACACTATCCTGGGTTGGTCTTAGTTCCTGACTTATACATCCATTGCTGACTTCGTTTGAGAGAGTCATAGATTGTCTAACCTCTAAGCCCAACACGGAATTAATTTGTACTCTAAGTGAGAATTAACACCAGTGTTGGTGTCAGCCTCTGAGCACAGGTGGAGTCTAAACACTAGTTGACTCGCCTGTGAGTTCAGTTTAAACCATTTTATTCTTGTGTAACATGTGTGCTTAGTTTTGATATCTTATATAATTGTCTACTAAGGAAATTAAGCTTTATTTTTTCTATGTAAATTCTTATATAATTGTCTAATGGGGGACTTAAGCTATATTTTGTTATGTAAATTCATATACTTATATTTCTGGTTTGTTCTAAAATGTATTATACACTGTCAATACATTATTCTTCCTGGACACTAGACACTATCCTTTAACGCTGGACACTCAGTGTCCAGAACCACCTTGCATATCAATCCCATTTCTCAACCTACACTATATGATTCTGGCCAAGATTTTCTCTACGAAGAAAAGTCAAATGAAATGTACCTTTTTTTTTTTACAATTTCTCTAGACTGTTGTTGAAAAATAAAATGAAAGTTTACGTTGTTGATCTGCGACGTGCTTGTTCGTCACAGGTTCCTCCTAGAACACCTAGCTACATTATCACGCCACAGTCACACAGCACCTAGGGGAACGGAAGGTAATCATTGTGTAGCCATCACTCACCTGACTGACCACACTACATATGTGACCAGATGTGTAGCCATCACTCACCTGACTGACCACACTACAGATGTGACCAGATGTGTAGCCATCACTCACCTGACTGACCACACTACAGATGTGACCAGATGTGTAGCCATCACTGATACGAGACAGTCCACTAATGTCAAGACTGGGTGTCAGCTGTGTCAGCAGGTGAGCAAAGACAACTCAATTAACATATATTATTATTATTATTATTATTATTATTATTATTATTATTATTATTATTGGAGAAGCATACATTATCGTTATTATTATTATTATTATTATTATTATTATTATTATTTATTATTATTATTATTATTATTATTATTACTGGTGGAGAAGCACTAAGAGGATCACGGTCACACATCGCCTGGGGAACGAGAAGCAATCAGACTTGATGCTTGGAAACCATGACCAGGTTCAGTTCCTCGGATCAAGCGCTCCTTACTAGCATCAAGGCCCCTACCCTGGGGGGTAGGGGAGGGGAAGTCTCCTAACAGCAGGCAGAGGTGAAAGTTATCTAGATCTGTATAACATCTTAGAAGGTTAGGTAAAAGCTATCTATGTTCACTGAACAGTAGGTAGAGGCACCTGCTTACCGTGGCGCCTCTCTTGGTAGCGAGGTATCTTACTAGAGGTACCTGCTTACCTTGGCACCATTCTTGGTGATGAGGTGTCGCCAGAGGTAGGCCCTGGCACTGAAGCTAGGTCGCAGCACCATCAACATCTTCTGGTATACTGAAGACATTGCCTGGAGAAACACAAACATTACATTGGTATTTCTCTCTTTCTCTCTTTCATACCATAAAATATCTTCCAGTGTGCAATAGAGTACGATACTCAGTGGTGGAAAGAAAGAATGAAGAATTCAAAAGGGACACTGTATACCAAACACAAAAAAGATCACCAACTCCAAGGCTGAGGGACTGATTACCTCATTTGTATATGGTTCTACTGTCTTCCAATTTTATATCCTTGAATTTTTATTGATAAAAACCACTGGATGGCGAGAGATCTACAAATAAAGATACCCAGATGTTGCACACGTGTCTAATTCTTCATCAGAATGAAAGAAGCATGTGTAATACATGGGTATAATACTGTCAGCTGACCTATGTATTAATGAACATATGCAAATGTTATGAAAGTCAGGAAGGTGACCGAGTACACGATGAACACTTTCTATTGTAGACTGTAATGAGGAACACTTTCTATTTAAAACTTCAGTGTTTCTTAAGCTGGATTAAGTTAGATTACATTAACGTGTATTAATCTTTAAGTCAGATTAGGAAGCGTTTAACTATGCACCATTATCACTGGCCCAGGAGCTGCCCACCAACACGAAGGTGAAGGTGTGGCTAGTTAATGGTCTCAGCTGGACCGAAAGGTTGTCATACTGTCTCTTGTTATTCTTTACGTAGCTTAAGTTAGGCAAGATTTTAGGAAAAAGGAAGAGAGAGAAGCTTATGACGACGTTTCGGTCCGACTTGGACCATTAACTAGTCACACTAACACAGGAGAGTGAAGGAACCAGGGAGGAGGCAGGGACGGGACCAAGAGAGAAAGAAAATAGGAAGTAGTAGAATCAGAGTTGTAGTAGTAAAAAGTAGTGTCTCTGAAAGACCTTGGTCATATGACCGAGGTCTTTCACCTGGCTTACCGGTGCACCTCTTTTAAATAAACCAAAGCTAACATCAATTGATGTTATGACCCACCTTGACGTCGCAGTTCCAGGGCGCGTTGGTGATGCCCACCAGAACTATCTTATCCTCAGGACCAATGCTCTTCAACATCCTCGGCATCTCCTTCTTCAGCCTCCGAGGATCAGACTTGTCTGTCTTCGGTACCTGCGGCAAGACCATGATTTTATTCAGAATATTAAGTCAGTAAAGTTAGTGACTCCAGAAGGTTAATAACCCAGGGGAATAGTAACTCGGGAGTGTTAGTGACTCCAGAGGGTTAATAACCCAGGGGGCTAGTAACTCCGGAGTGTTAGTGACTCCATAAGATTAATAACCCAGGAAGGCTAATAACTCCGGAGTGTTAGTGACTCCAGAGAGTTAATAAACCAGGAGGGCTAGTAACTCCGGAGTGTTAGCTTCTCCAGAAAGTTAATAACCCAGGAGGGCTAGTAACTCCGGAGTGTTAGCTTCTCCAGAAAGTTAATAACCCAGGAGGGCTAGTAACTCCGGAGTGTTAGCTTCTCCAGAAAGTTAATAACCCAGGAGGGCTAGTAACTCCGGAGTGTTAGCTTCCAGAAAGTTAATAACCCAGGAGGGCTAGTAACTCCGGAGTGTAGCTTCTCCAGAATGTTAATAACCAGGAGGGCTAGTAACTCCGGAGTGTTAGCTTCTCCAGAAAGTTAATAACCCAGGAGGCTAGTAACTCCGGAGTGTTAGCTTCTCCAGAAAGTTAAAACCCAGGAGGGCTAGTAACTCGGAGTGTTAGCTTCTCCAAAAGTTAATAACCAGGAGGGCTAGTAACTCCGGAGTGTTAGCTTCTCCAGAAAGTTAATAACCCAGGAGGGCTAGTAACTCCGGAGTGTTAGCTTCTCCAGAAAGTTAATAACCCAGGAGGGCTAGTAACTCCGGAGTGTTAGCTTCTCCAGAAAGTTAATAACCCAGGAGGGCTAGTAACTCCGGAGTGTTAGCTTCTCCAGAAAGTTAATAACCCAGGGGGGCTAGTAACCCCAGAGTGTCAGTGATCCCAGATATATTTTTTAATTTATTTATCATGACTGGATAGGTGAGCAGTGTGCTACTACACTATTGTATACGATAGTTACACAGTGGGAACAAAAGTTAGCTATGTTGCCCTGTCATGTGCCGCCACACAGGACGGGGTTCATGCACACTGTTGAAACCTGTGAACCTCAGTCTGGAGGCTTCAGCAGGACAATGCAACCATCGTGAACCCAGGAAGGTTAATAACCCAGGAAGATTAGTAGCCTACGAGGGTTAGTAACCCCGGAGGATTAGGAATCCTCTGAAGGATAAGGATTATTTAAGACCTTTGCTATCCACCTCATATCCATCCTGTGGATGACAGTGTAAGAGCATATGGATACACAAACGGCCTAGGAACTAGGCCCCAAAAGGGTTTACAGGAGCACATCTAGATTTATATCTGCCATTCACTTATCTGTTACAAGCAAATTTAGGAAATTTGCTTAATATGTCTGGTATCTTATTTTCATTAATAAGATATCTTGACATATCACATAGGATATTAATCTCTATATATCCCTCAATATGTGGATAATGAAGCACATAGTGTTGACAGTGAGCATTCCTGTGGGCGCTGCTGACAAGCTTACAGAGGTACGTAATGGGTCTGGCGACTGAGCCCAATGTTGTCATAGCCAAGTAAGTTAATATTCAAGGTTTTCAAAGATACGTGAGTAAACACCAGGGCGTAACAGACAACGCTTCGGTCCTGGGATCTTGATCACTTCTAACATCTTAATATAGTAATGGACTCTTCACAAGTTAATGATCTGGTAACAACTGCAGTGATGTGTTCCGACAGACAGACTCACCCACAAAAACATCAGTGAATTACCTCATATTTTATCATGATATGAGTGAATTTAGGCAAGCTTAAGTTATTTTCCCAAAATTCTCTGCATGATAGTGACTTTCTTTTGTGTTTAACTATATTTTTTTACGTGTAATCTACGTCACCTGTAAACAAATAACAGCACATACGACAGAGACGCTTACGACGACGTTTCGGTCTGATTTGGACCATTTACAAAGTCACACTAACACAAAAGAGTTAGGTAACATTCGTCAGGAAACAGGACAAGTGTTTCCTAATGCAGATCTTAGTCATGTGATGACCTACAGCTGGAACTTTTGGTCATCTGACCGAAGCCTTCCACTGGCCAGTATATATAGGAGAGGGGGGACGGGAAGTGGTAGTAGAAAGTGGTAGTTAACTGTATATTGCATAAGAGAAATAAAAAAAATGAATCTGAATTCTGCTTACCAGTTATTTAAAATAGGCAAAGTTAGGGTATTTTGCCAGAATGGCTGGTAATGTGCCTCTGTGGACGTGTCTTGAACATTTGTGGGGAATTGGTAACATTGGAAGATGTTTCGCCAACCAGTGGCTTCATCAGTCCAATACAGAGGTGGTATGCGAATATATCAGAGTGTGAGGTAATCAGTCTCTCAGTCTCACTGAACTAAACACAGAAGACAGTGAAATTGATAAAGACACTGGTTGGCGAAACGTCTTCAGATGAAGACATCCAGGTGTTGCGCATGTGCTTAATTACTCATCTTGTCGGTATTGTATCCCATGTTTTGTAACGATATTTGTGAGTTGTGTCCGAGGTCATGAATCTTTTCTGCTGGACTACGAAAGTTTACACTAGCAAAGTTTACACATAATTAGGTCTACATCAGCTGGTGGTACAGACAAGTGAACGAGGTATACTTAGGTCTCCGGGAAAAAGGTCACAGAAAATAAGTCACAATTTAGGCTAGGGAATAAAAGTCATAGGTAAAAAGGTCACATTAAGACAGGTTACGGTGTGACCTTTTCTCTGTGATTTTTTTTTGTGACTTTTCCCTGGATCCGGATATTGCTACACGAGTCACAGTTGGGACTGATACTCCAGTAATTACTTCACCCACCTTCTTGATGAACATCTTATCAGCAGCATCAATCATGATCAGTGTGGGCTGCAACAAGCGTCCAACCTGCAACAATAACTTATCATTACCACGACTCATTCTCACCACTTACTCTTTACATCATTACTCTTATGTACTTCCTACTTATTTATATATATATATATATATATTATATATATATATATTATATATATATATATATATATATATATTAATATTATATATATATATATATATATGTTTTACAGTGAAACATATAAGTGAACAGTATTTAGATAAGGCTAAAGGGTCTTTGTGGCATTTATGGATTTGGAAAAGGCGTATGACAGGG
>NC_069427.1:45519954-45614985 GCF_026875155.1 Cherax quadricarinatus
GGCTGATTACCTTGCACCAAGGCTGAGGGACTGATTACCTTGCACCAAGGCTGAGGGACTGATTACCTTGCACCAAGGCTGAGGGACTGATTCCCTTGCACCAAGGCTGAGGGACTGATTCCCTTGCAACAAGGCTGAGGGACTGATTGCCTTGCACCAAGGCTGAGGGAATGATAAGATAAGAGATAAGATTTCGTTCGGATTTTTAACCCCGGAGGGTTAGCCACCCAGGATAACCCAAGAAAGTCAGTGCGTCATCGAGGACTGTCTAACTTATTTCCATTGGGGTCCTTAATCTTGTCCCCCAGGATGCGACCCACACCAGTCGACTAACACCCAGGTACCTATTTGCTGCTAGGTGAACAGGACAACAGGTGTAAGGAAACGTGTCGAAATGTTTCCACCCGCCGGGAATCGAACCCGGGCCCTCCGTGTGTGAAGCGGGAGCTTTAGCCACCAGGTCACCGGGCCACCTGATTACTTTGTACCATGGCTGAGGGACTGATTGCCTTGCACCAAGGCTGAGGGAATGATTACCTTGCACCAAGGCTGAGGGACTGATTACTTTGTACCAAGGCTGAGGGACTGATTGCCTTGCACCAAGGCTGAGGGAATGATTACCTTGCACCAAGGCTGAGGGACTGATTACTTTGTACCAAGGCTGAGGGACTGATTGCCTTGCACCAAGGCTGAGGGAATAATTACCTTGCACCAAGGCTGAGGGACTGATTACTTTGTACCAAGGCTGAGGGACTGATTGCCTTGCACCAAGGCTGAGGGAATGATTACCTTGCACCAAGGCTGAGGGACTGATTACTTTGTACCAAGGCTGAGGGACTGATTGCCTTGCACCAAGGCTGAGGGACTGATTACTTTGTACCAAGGCTGAGGGACTGATTGCCTTGCACCAAGGCTGAGGGAATGATTACCTTGCACCAAGGCTGAGGGACTGATTACTTTATACCAAGGCTGAGGGACTGATTGCCTTGCACCAAGGCTGAGGGAATGATTACCTTGCACCAAGGCTGAGGGACTGATTACTTTGTACCAAGGCTGAGGGACTGATTGCCTTGCACCAAGGCTGAGGGACTGATTACCTTGTACCAAGGCTGAGGGAATGATTACCTTGCACCAAGGCTGAGGGAATGATTACCTTGCACCAAGGCTGAGGGAATGATTACCTTGCACCGAGGCTGAGGGACTGATTCCCTTGCACCAAGGCTGAGGGACTGATTACCTTGCACCGAGGCTGAGGGACTGATTACCTTGCACCAAGGCTGAGGGACTGATTACCTTGCACCAAGGCTGAGGGACTGATTACCTTGCACCGAGGCTGAGGGACTGATTCCCTTGCACCAAGGCTGAGGGAATGATTACCTTGCACCAAGGCTGAGGGACTGATTACCTTGCACCAAGGCTGAGGGACTGATTACCTTGCACCAAGGCTGAGGGACTGATTACCTTGCACCAAGGCTGAGGGAATGATTACCTTGCACCAAGGCTGAGGGACTGATTACCTTGCACCAAGGCTGAGGGACTGATTACCTTGTACCGAGGCTGAGGGACTGATTCCCTTGCACCAAGGCTGAGGGACTGATTACCTTGCACCAAGGCTGAGGGACTGATTACCTTGCACCGAGGCTGAGGGACTGATTACCTTGCACCAAGGCTGAGGGACTGATTACCTTGCACCAAGGCTGAGGGACTGTTTCCACCCGATACGGGTGGAAACATTAGGACGTGTTTCCTCAAGACACCTGTTGCCCATGTTCACCTAGCAGTAAGTAGGTACCTGGGTGTCAGTCGACTGGTGTGGGTTGCATCCTGGGGACAAAACTGACCTAATTTGCCCGAAATTCTCTGCACTGTATGTCACTGATATCAGCTATGGTCTGTATAAGTTGTATCATGTACTGATAGAAATAAATTATTATTATTATTATTATTATTATTATTATTATTATTATTATTTATTATTATTATTATTATTATTAAGACACATACCTAGCGGGAGGACGACGTACTCAGTGAGGATGTTCTTAATATCCCCGAGGCTGGGCTGAGGATACTTAGTATTGCTTAAGGTCTCACATCCCACTAGACTCACATCACCGTACAGCTCACTAAGACGCACTTCAGGCACCTTCTTGATGATACCTGCAAAGGAAAGAAGGATGCCTGCAACAAACACACTTCCTCAGCTACACAACTGCAGCTCCTCAACTACAAACTACGGCTCCTCAGCTTATCATCTCCCAACTGAAGTCTCACAGCTGATGCTGACAGGTTTTAAACTCACGTTCCTATGTGATGGAACGTGACGAGAAAACAAATAGATTTTATTCCCACAATGTATCTATTAAGAATAGGATTGTAGCACACCTCGGCAATACTAAATTTTGTTCCCCATGATGTACCTAGCAGCATAGACTGGAACAATACACAAATACCCCGTCATTGTCCTCCCTCAGTCCAGTGTTAGCATGACTTTGTAAATGCAACAGTTAGGTATCTTTATTTCGAAATGTTTCGCCTACACAGTAGGCTTCTTCAGTCGAGTACAGCAAAGTTGATAGAAGCAGAAGATACTTGAAGACGATGTAATCAGTCCATCACCCTTAAAGTTTTGAGGTGGTCAGTCCCTCAGTCTGGAGAAGAGTATTGTTCCATTGTCTGGAATAATATGGGACTGACCACCTCAAAACTTCAAGGGTGATGGACTGATTACATCGTCTTCAAGTCTCTTCTGCTTCTATCAGCTTTGCTGTACTCGACTGAAGAAGCCTACTGTGTAGGCGAAACGTTTCGAAATAAAGATACCTAACTGTTGCATATGTGTCTTACCTAAACAACCTGTCGGTATTTTATACCATTTTATTGTTCACTTTGTAAATGGTTCAAGTCGGACCGAAACGTTGTCGTGAGTTCCTCTGTCCTACGTGCGGGTTATTTGTGTATTGATCAAAACAGTCCCCAGCCCCGGACCTGAGCGACGTACTGCCAACATTATCAAAGGATACGACACATTTAGCAGAACCTTTCGCTCTACTGGAACATTATCATTTTCTGATACAGCTCGAACAGAGCGAAACATTGTTCCAACGAAACTTTGATCTCCTAAGTGGGAGGGGGTCTTTCCCTACCCCATAGCGTCTATAGAACCACGCCAAAATGTTCACAGCGATCAGTGAAGAGGCAGAGCTAAGAGCTGAGTCTCAACCCCTTCAACCACAACTAGGTGAGTACAGCTAAGTGTACAACCACGCCAAAACGCCCACAGCCTAGCGTATATCCACGCCAAAACGCCCACAGATTAGCGTAGATCCACGCCGAAACACTCGCAGCTTAACGTGTATCCCAAAACGCCCACAACTTGGCGTAGATCCACACCAAAACGCCCACAGCTTGGCGTAGATCCACACCAAAACGCCCACAGCTTAGGGCAGATCCACGCCAAAACGCCCACAGCTTAGCGTAGATCCACGCCAAAACGCCCACAGCTTAGCGTAGATCCACGCCAAAACGCCCACAGCTTAGCGTAGATCCACGCCAAAACGCCCACAGCTTAGCGTAGATCCACGCCAAAACGCCCACAGCTTAGCGTAGATCAACGCCACTCACCGTTGAGGACCATCTCCTCAAAGAGAGATTCTGTTGTCCTGTCAGGGGTCAGATCCTTCTCCTTCCTCTTCCTTCCTTTCTTGCCTCCCTTCTTAACTCTTTTCTTCTTCTTAGCTCCTCTCTTCTCCCCATCAACATCCTGTAACCTCAATAAAGAGTTAGTTACCAGTTACTGGAATTATAGACTCGATGCTTTATTATAATAATCATTATTATTACTGTTTTTATTATTATTACTGTTATTATTATTATTATTATTATTATTATTATTATTATTATTATTATTATGATTATTATTATACTCATGGGGGACAGTTAAACCCGTAGGGGTCATGGAAAAATAGACACAAATGCAGTATAATGCCATCCTTTATTGACAACGTTTCGCCCACACAGTGGGCTTTATCATGTCTATTTCTCCGTCTATTTATCTCCACTGTAAAATGGAAGATATCCAGGCTTGATTCATGGGATTGCAGCACAGGTCCAGTTCCCTGGATCAAGAGCCCCTCGCCGGCATCAAGGGACCTCCCCTGAGACTGGCTTGATGTAGAAAAATGAGGGAGAAGACTTTAACCCCTTAGGGATCACTAATCCTCAGGGTTAAAAACTCAGGGTAAGTCAGGACAGCCAAGTAGTGGAAATAAGTCACTTTGACCTTATTATGGGTTATTCTAGGTAATTTACATTATGTATAGCAACTGTAGCTATGTGTACCTGTACCTAAATAAACTTACTAGGTTCTTCCCCAGGATACGACCCCAATAGTCGACTAACACCCAGGTACCTATTTGCTACTAGGTGAACAGGGACAACAGGTGTTCTGAGACGCCAATTCAGTATTAGCTGCCACTCCCCATGTATCTTCACTAGGTACCATATCAACCAGGCTGTGATGGACATGTGGGGTTGGGGGGCCATCAGCAGCAATAGCCTGGGTAACCAGGCAAGTACCAGACGAGCCTGGCCCATGGCCGGGCTCCGGGAGTAGAAAAACTTTAGGAACTCATCAAAGGTATATCAAAGGTATCTCTGCGTTAGTCACATTCCGTAAGTCATATTCTGGGCGAAATCTCATTGTGTTCGAAAACTCCAACACCTGCCGCAAGTATTAAGTGTTGGATGGAAGGTATTCTTACACGGTGAATTATGTAATGATACACATAATATCTCTCGACTCGCCCAAGTGTGTATTCCTTAACGTGTGTACTCTGTATGCACTGTACACTGTATTTCTGGTCCTATTCACTTGATAAAGTTATACAGCAGACCACTAAACTTATTCTCTTCTCTAGCTTAAGATTGATTTACAAATCAATATATTGACAAAGTCACATTATTGCAGACAAGCCTTTATCTGGAAACATTTCACTGTAAGAAGAGCTTTTTCATAAGATGAAAAGCTCTTCTGAGCTCGAAACGTGCTAACAAACGTTTCTTGTGCATACTAGTGTCACTGTCCACTAGCGAAGGGACGTGGCGTCCTTCAGACTCTAAAACACTTGGTGACACAAACCTCTTTCAGTCGCTGTAGTTCTTGTCTCATGAGGTAGTCCACTTGTCGACGGATCTCCACCTCGACTCTGGCTCTCTGCTCACCCTCGATCATGTCCTTCTCAGGGTGTTCCTCGGGGTTATTCTCTATGTCCCTTCCTGCCCACACATCTGTCCAGAATTCACACTTGATACATCTATACTACAATTCATATTTCATATTATATATATTATTTATATATGGAAGAAATCACAATAAAACCTGTGATTGGAAATATGCAAAAATACCACCATGAGGGCTTTCATATGCTACACATCTGTGTGTTAGCACAAGAAAGCGCTCAGGTTTTATTTCTTTGATATTTTTACATGTTAAACTATGTATGATAATTGTACTTATGTGTACCTGCACCTAGGTAAACTTACTTATACCTACTCACCCTGATACTGTTCGCACGCTCCCTGGATAGTCGTAACAAAGGTGGATGGCTTGATCACAATGGTCCTATCCTCGTCTTCCTTCTTCTTCTTCTGTTTGGCTTGCTCCCTCGCTCTCTCTCTCTCGCTCTAATATATTAAAAAAAAGAACAAAAGACACTTAATACTTACAACCAAGTGTCACAACTCTTATATCCATCAAAATATTTATATACAATACATTAACAGCGTTTATAAACAGAGGCATGAAGATATACAAGTATAAATAATACAAAGTCCCGTATTTGCTTTTCGTTGACGCAGTCAAAAGTATTTTAGAGTAAATATGTTTTACGGGTTGAAAGGTCAGCTGAGTTGAACATGCCGATCAAGTCTTGAATTGTGAGAGTTGAAGCTCTCATTACATTAGCCAGAGCTTCCATTCCTGGCTAAGGAATGGAAGCTCTGGCCGGATCAAAACATGGGCTTCAGAGGCTGCAGTCCAGGGGCCTCCGCCAGTTGGAGGGCCTCCAGAGATTAAGTGAAAAGTGTTGACAGTTACTACTGTAAGTTTATAATTACAGTATGTTATTACATCACGTACATGATGAACTCTTGACTGTTGTGATTATTTAATTTTCCTTACGAAAATATCACCGGGAGCCTTACAGTACCTGTAGCCCAGGGACCTACAAAATCTTAATCTGTCTCTGCCCTGGCTGGGAGACCTGGCACACCAGAGTCGAGTCTCAGTGAGTCTTCACCAGTGTTGTAGCGTCACACAGTTCCTGGATACACAGTGCCAGTTTTATACCCATACACAGTGCTTGGCTTCACAATACCAGTATTGTACCATCATGCAATACCTTCCAATATATCAGATTGGCAAGCAGAACATCAAGAAGTATTTAATATATATATATATATATATATATATATATATATATATATATATATATATATATATATATATATATATATATATATATATATATATATATATATATATATATAACCGCAAACAACCACGGGGAGAGTTGAAAGATAGCTCTAGGCCTTTCGTGTTACAATCAACTCATCATCAGGAGCTTCCAATGTTGCAGAAAGGAGGATGAAGTCCAAGCAAACAGGGTCAGAGTGAGTGTTTTTGCTACTCTGGACGTGTTTGCTCGGACTTCATTATCTTTCCTGCAACACTGCAAGCTTGTTTGTGCTCAAAATGTTTATCAAGATCTGAATGAGGTCTGCCCGTGCGAAACGTCGTCTCAAATGTGTGAATCACACACATGACTCGTGAAGATACATAAAATGCACAACATAAACAATTAACATATTTACCATTATTCCAACAACGTATTGTGAAAGCAGTGTAGATATTTAACATGTTAAATCGCTGTTATTCAAGCCACTTCACAAATGCTTTTAGGGACTTGACGAGCTGTTGGAGTGTGAGCAGGGTAATATTTTGTGAAGGGATTCAGGGAAACCGGTTAGCCGGCCCTGAGTCCTGGAGGGATAGCTGCTGTTTAGAGTGACATCTCAACTGTTGTATCTGCGCGCCTCTGGCAAGACAGTGATAGTGTGAATGAGGGTGAAAGTTTTTTCTTTTTCGGGTCACCCTGCCTCGGTGGGAGACAGCCAGCGTATTAAAAAAAATAATAATTTTTCTTTTCTGCAGTATACAGGTAAGGTAATAAAATACTGTGTGTAACATTTACAGAGTGAAAAGCCAAAAACT
Source organism: Cherax quadricarinatus (assembly GCF_026875155.1). Classification (NCBI taxonomy): domain Eukaryota; kingdom Metazoa; phylum Arthropoda; class Malacostraca; order Decapoda; family Parastacidae; genus Cherax; species Cherax quadricarinatus. The sequence goes on from NC_069427.1 coordinate 45,527,225, forward strand.
TTTGAGTGCACATCACTCAGCTAGTTACTGAAAGAACACAACAGTTGTACGCAGAGCCGGATCAAGGTGTGGGCTTTATGGGCTGCAGCCCATGGCCCTTCGCCAGCTGGATGGCTTCCAGGAGTTGCAGCCCAGGGGCCTCAGCCAGCTGGATGGCTTCCAGAAGCTGCAGCCCAGGGGCCTCTGCCAATTGGAGGGCCTCCAGGAGCTGCAGTCCAGGGGCCTCTGCCAGCTGGAGGGGGCCCAGGAGCTGCAGCCAAGGGGCCTCCGCCAGCTGGAGAGCCTCCAGGAGCTGCAGCCCAGGGGCCTCCGCCAGCTGGAGGGCCCTCCAGGAGCTGTAGTCCAGGGGCCTCCGTCAGCTGGAGGGCTTCCAGAAGCTGCAGCCAAGGGGCCTCTGCCAGCTGGAGGGCCTGCAGTAGCTGCAGCCAAGGGGCCTCCGCCAGCAGGAGGGCTTCCAGAAGCTGCAGCCCAGGGGCCTCCGCCACCTGAAGGGCCTCCAGAAGCTGCAGCCCAGGGGCCTCCACCAGCTGGAGGGCTTCCAGGAGCTGCAGCCAAGGGGCCTCCGCCAGCTGGAGGGCCCCCAGGAGCTGCAGCCCAGGGGCCTCTGCCAACTGGAGAGCCTCCAGGATCTGCAGTCAAGGGGCCTCCGCCAGCTGGAGGGCCTCATAGTACCTGCAGCCCAGGGGTCTCCGCCAGCTGGAGAGCCTCACAGTACCTGTAGCCCAGGGGTCTCCGCCAGCTGGAGAGCCTCACAGTACCTGTAGCCCAGGGGTCTCCACCAGCTGGAGAGCCTCACAGTACCTGTAGCCCAGGGGTCTCCGCCAGCTGGAGAGCCTCCAGGAGCTGCAGCCCAGGGGCCTCCGCCAGCTGGAGGGCCCTCCAGGAGCTGTAGTCCAGGGGCCTCCGTCAGCTGGAGGGCTTCCAGAAGCTGCAGCCAAGGGCCTCTGCCAGCTGGAGGGCCTGCAGTAGCTGCAGCCAAGGGGCCTCCGCCAGCAGGAGGGCTTCCAGAAGCTGCAGCCCAGGGGCCTCCGCCACCTGAAGGGCCTCCAGAAGCTGCAGCCCAGGGGCCTCCACCAGCTGGAGGGCTTCCAGGAGCTGCAGCCAAGGGGCCTCCGCCAGCTGGAGGGCCCCCAGGAGCTGCAGCCCAGGGGCCTCTGCCAACTGGAGAGCCTCCAGGATCTGCAGTCAAGGGGCCTCCGCCAGCTGGAGGGCCTCATAGTACCTGCAGCCCAGGGGTCTCCGCCAGCTGGAGAGCCTCACAGTACCTGTAGCCCAGGGGTCTCCGCCAGCTGGAGAGCCTCACAGTACCTGTAGCCCAGGGGTCTCCACCAGCTGGAGAGCCTCACAGTACCTGTAGCCCAGGGGTCTCCGCCAGCTGGAGGGCCCCCCAGGAGCTGCAGCCAAGGGGCCTCCGCCAGCTGGAGAGCCTCCAGGAGCTGCAGCCCAGGGGCCTCCGCCAGCTGGAGGGCCCTCCAGGAGCTGTAGTCCAGGGGCCTCTGCCAGCTGGAGGACCTGCAGTATCTGCAGCCAAGGGGCCTCCGCCAGCAAGAGGGCTTCCAGAAGCTGCAGCCCAGGGGCCTCCGCCAGCTGAAGGGCCTCCAGAAGCTGCAGCCCAGGGGCCTCCACCAGCTGGAAGGCCTCTAGGAGCTGCAGCCCAGGAGCCTCTGGCAGCTGGAGGGCTTCCAGGAGCTGCAGCCAAGGGGTCTCCGCTAGCTGGAGGGCCCCCAGGAGCTGCAGCCCAGGGGCCTCTGCCAGCTGGAGAGCCTCCAGGATCTGCAGTCAAGGGGCCTCCGCCAGCTGGAGGGCCTCATAGTACCTGCAGCCCAGGGGTCTCCGCCAGCTGAAGAGCCTCACAGTACCTGTAGCCCAGGGGTCTCCACCAGCTGGAGAGCCTCACAGTACCTGTAGCCCAGGGGTCTCCGCCAGCTGGAGGGCCTCACAGTACCTGTAGCCCAGGGGTCTCCGCCAGCTGGAGGGCCTCACAGTACCTGCAGCCCAGGGGCCTATAAAATCTTAATCCAGCTTTAGTTGTACATACCTAAGTTAGAGAGAGAGAAAGAGAGAGAGGCAACACTGACTCTCCCTGGCACTCATGGCGTACCTTTCGAAACTAGAGATCAGCGTCTGTGGCCCCTAACATACTCAACCCCTGGGGAGTCGGACGGTCGTGGAGTAGGTATACTTAGCAGTATACATGACTACTGACGAAAGTTCTTGACATATATTTACATTTATAACATGTGTGAACATATAAGTATTCTTGTAGTTTTAAGGATCTAAATAATTCGCCAAAAACCCGCACTCAGGAGCGAAATTTTATGACGACATTTCGGTCAGTCCTCGACCATTGTCAAGTTACAGTCACAATATTGTGACCTTTCCTTCTTGGATCTTAACATTATTATCATTATCATGAGGGAGCGCTAAACCTGTAGGTTTTATACAGCGCCTGTGGGGCGGAGGTTGGAAGGCATTCAGGCTCAATTCAGGGAACTGGACAACATATCCAGTTCCCTAGATCAAGAGCCCCTCACCAGCGTCAAGGAACTTCCCTTGAGGGGTTGGATCTTAACAGTGCCTACGTACATCACAGAAGTAACCAGGTACACCTTATGGAGGGTAATAATGATGAGTTATCTATCAGGGAAGTGATCTACATAGGTGTAAATGCTTGGAAGCCGCCATAATAGTGATCTCTGTGTATCTGTATATCTTGATGGTGTTGCCATACCTCGTACAACAAGACAGGAAGCAGTTGAGAATGTGCGGAAACACAAGACCTTTCGAAATGCGTCATAAAACTGCCGTTCTGATGACGATGGATTATCTACGGTGGTTATATTATCTTTTTCTTGTATTGTGTATTATATACGGTTAGTTGAGCAGCAGTGCTGAGAGTGAGAGAAGGTTGTGGTGGTGGTGAAAGAAGGTTGTGGTGGTGGTGAAAGAAGGTTGTGGTGGTGGTGAGAGAAGATAGTGGTGGTTGAGTGAGGGGGAAGCTGTGGTAACGGGGTAATGGTGGGGGTCAATTCCCCCCAACACACCACCAACCTGCCACACTTCTCCCTCGTTGTCCAGTGCAAGTGAGTGTAATTTCCAGTGTAAGACTTACGTACATACAAGTGTTAACTCATTTTTTGACAGTGTATGACACACCTCTACTGTGCTCCAGTGGTAACACTGGTTCACGACAACCTTCTCTTCAGAGAAAGTTCCACCTTGTGTGGAGCTTTATCATGATAAGAGAAAGTTCCACCTTGCGTAGAGCTTTATCATAAGATAAAGTTCCACCTTGCGTAGAGCTTTATCATAAGAGAAAGTTCCACCTTGCGTAGAGCTTTATCATAAGATAAAGTTCCACCTTGCGTAGAGCTTTATCATAAGATAAAGTTCCACCTTGCGTAGTTCTTTATCATAAGATAAAATTCCACCTTGCGTAGAGCTTTATCATAAGAGAAAGTTCCACCTTGCGTAGAGCTTTATCATAAGATAAAGTTCCACCTTGCGTAGAGCTTTATCATAAGATCAAGTTCCACCTTGCGTAGAGCTTTATCATAAGATAAAGTTCCACCTTGCGTAGAGCTTTATCATAAGAGAAAGTTCCACCTTGCGTAGAGCTTTATCATAAGATAAAGTTCCACCTTGCGTAGAGCTTTATCATAAATAAAACTCTATTCAAAGCGAAACATCGTCTCAAAGTTTGTTCTGCAATTCGTGTTTCATCTTCCAAAAAAATATTTCTTTGAATGCAGAAGCAAATATTTTTGACAACGTTCACATAAAATGCAACAATAACATGCCAGAATACAGTAGACAAATGAACAAATAACAGAGAACAACATCCATGCAATGGTTATTATACATGCAATACAGTACCACAGTGAATAACAAATTGTCCCCCTGAGCTCTTTCGTTTCATTAACAGCACATCTTCAGAGGTAAGTGACAAAAATATTGCTGGTACATTCGTTAATGAGAACAAAAAAAAAAAATGATACGGCTCCAGCCCTTTTGGAATGAAACCTTGTTTAGGTCCTGCAGTTACTGAGCTCTCAATGGAGTCAGTGGTCTGAGTGTCACTTGAAATTGTTGGGATCTGTGCCAGGAAGGAAAAAAAACTGGCAGGAAATGGCAGAAATCGTACACCAAATCCAGTCATTCCTGGAGTGGAACCACAGTCGATGGCCTCCACTCCAAACCAACAGATACAGATACTAATGCCGGAAAAAAAATCCCCCCCCCCAGTACCAACAATACCACCAGTCCGATAACATTCTTCTTTGCAAATATACAGGGTCTAAAGCCAGCAACAAACAACAAAATACCTTTCATCCGTGGACTGCTTGCAGAGGCAAAGGCAATGTTCGCGGCTTTCACTGAGACCCACATAAAGGATCACTTGGACAACGAAATATGGATCCCAGGTTACAACCTATACAGATGTGACAGAGTGAACAGGCAAAAGGGGGGGTTGGCCTGTACATTGCAGAGTCACTTGTTTGCACAGAACTGCTTAATGCCTCAAATGACGTAGTGGAAGTTTTAGCAGTAAAGGTCGAGAACCAAAACCTAGTCATTGTGGTAGTCTACAAGCCTCCGGATGCAACTTCCCAGCAATTCCAGGAACAGCTGTTAAAAATTGACCACTGTCTGGAAAATCTCCAGCTCCTGCACCCAACATCTTGCTCCTGGGGGATTTCAACTTAAGGCACCTAAATGGAGGAATATAGCAAATAATATTGTTGCAGAAATAACACCAGGAGGCAGCTCTGATGAAAACTCACACTCACACGAGCTTTTTTAAATCTCTGCACAAAATTCAATTTAAACCAGCAAATAATAGAGCCTACTAGACTGGAGAATACACTAGACCTCATATTCACTAACAATGATGATCTGATAAGAAATGTCACCATATCAAAAACAATATACTCAGATCACAACATAATTGAGGTTCAGACATGTATGCGTGGAGCCCCAGACCGACAAAATGAGACTAGTCACGAGGGAGCATTCACCAAATTCAACTTCAATAACAAAAACATAAAGTGGGACCAAGTAAACCAAGTCCTAACCGATATAAGCTGGGAAGATATACTAAGCAACACAGACCCAAACTTATGCCTAGAACAGATTAACTCGGTGGCACTCGATGTATGCACAAGGCTTATTCCTCTAAGAAAAAGGAGGAGTAGATGTAAAATAGAAAGAGACAGGCGCTCCCTTTACAGGCGACGGAAAAGAATAACAGAGCGGCTAAAAGAGGTCAATATATCTGAAATGCGCAGGGAGACACTGGTCAGAGAAATAGCAAGCATCGAACTTAAGCTAAAAGAATCCTTTAGGAGTCAGGAATCGCGGGAAGAACTAAAAGCCATAAATGAAATCGAAAGAAACTCCAAAGTATTTCTTCTCCTATGCCAAATCAAAATCGAGAACAACGTCCAGTATTGGGCCCCTACTTAAACAAGATGGGTCCTACACAGATGACAGCAAGGAAATGAGTGAGCTACTCAAGTCCCAATATGACTCAGTTTTTAGCAAGCCGCTAACCAGACTGAGAGTCGAAGATCAAAATGAATTTTTTATGAGAGAGCCACAAAATTTGATTAACAACAAGCCTATCCGATGTTATCCTGACGCCAAATGACTTCGAACAGGCGATAAAATGACATGCCCATGCACTCTGCCCCAGGGCCAGACTCATGGAACTCGGGTGTTCATCAAGAACTGCAAGAAGCCCCTATCACGAGCCTTTTCCATCCTATGGAGAGGGAGCATGGACACGGGGGTCGTCCCACAGTTACTAAAAACAACAGACATAGCCCCACTCCACAAAGGGGGCAGTAAAGCAACAGCAAAGAACTACAGACCAATAGCACTAACATCCCATATCATAAAATCTTTGAAAGGTCCTAAGAAGCAAGATCACCACGCATCTAGAAACCCATCAGTTACACAACCCAGGGCAACATGGGTTTAGAACAGGTCGCTCCTGTCTGTCTCAACTATTGGACCACTACGACAAGGTCCTAAATGCACTAGAAGACAAAAAGAATGCAGATGTAATATATACAGACTTTGCAAAAAGCCTTCGACAGTGTGACCATGGCGTAATAGCGCACAAAATGCGTGCTAAAGGAATAACAGGAAAAGTCGGTCGATGGATCTATAATTTCCTCACTAACAGAACACAGAGAGTAGTCGTCAACAGAGTAAAGTCCGAGGCAGCTACGGTGAAAAGCTCTGTTCCACAAGGCACAGTACTCGCTCCCATCTTGTTCCTCATCCTTATATCCGACATAGACAAGGATGTCAGCCACAGCACCGTGTCTTCCTTTGCAGATGACACCCGAATCTGCATGACAGTGTCTTCCATTGCAGACACTGCAAAGCTCCAGGCAGACATCAACCAAATCTTTCAGTGGGCTGCAGAAAACAATATGAAGTTCAACGATGAGAAATTTCAATTACTCAGATATGGGGTAAACATGAGGAAATTAAATCGTCATCAGAGTACAAAACAAATTCTGGCCACAAAATAGAGCGAAACACCCAAAGTCAAAGACCTGGGAGTGATCATGTCGGAGATCTCACCTTCAAGGACCATAACATTGTATCAATCGCATCTGCTAGAAAAATGACAGGATGGATAATGAGAACCTTCAAAACTAGGGAGGCCAAGCCCATGATGACACTCTTCAGGTCACTTGTTCTATCTAGGCTGGAATATTGCTGCACACTAACAGCACCTTTCAAGGCAGGTGAAATTGCCGACCTAGAAAATGTACAGAGAACTTTCACGGCACGCATAACGGAGATAAAACACCTCAATTATTGGGAGCGCTTGAGGTTCCTAAACCTGTATTCCCTGGAACGCAGGAGGGAAGAGATACATGATTATATACACCTGGAAAATCCTAGAGGGACTAGTACCGAACTTGCACACGAAAATCACTCATTACGAAAGCAAAAGACTTGGCAGACGATGCACCATCCCCCCAATGAAAAGCAGGGGTGTCACTAGCACGTTAAGAGACCATACAATAAGTGTCAGGGGCCCGAGACTGTTCAACTGCCTCCCAGCACACATAAGGGGGATTACCAACAGACCCCTGGCAGTCTTCAAGATGGCACTGGACAAGCACCTAAAGTCAGTTCCGGATCAGCCGGGCTGTAGCTCGTATGTTGGTTTGCGTGCAGCCAGCAGCAACAGCCTGGTTGATCAGGCTGTGATCCACCAGGAGGCCTGGTCTCAGACCGGGCCGCGGGGGCGTTGACCCCCGGAACTCTCTCCAGGTAAACTCTCTCCAGGTAAATGGGGAATGACTCATTAGATCGGCTTCATTTTTTTATTAAATGGTGTGGTTTCTGGAATATAACGTTCACGCTGCTATTTGAACGCGATTATGGGGCGAATATAACACATGACCTGTAAACATTACTCGTATAAATCATGGTATGTGTGGGATTTGAACACACAGCAAGTGAGTCGTAAAACTGGGCCAGTGCGTTAACTACCGGGCCAGCTGGCCACCCGTACCGTGGTTTATGCGAGTACTGTTTACAGATTATGTGTTATATTCGCCCCATAATCACGTTAAAATAGCAGCGTGAACCTTGTAATCAGAAAACCACACCACTGATGGAAATTTGAAGCCGATCTAATGTGTCATTCCCTATTTATGGTTTGTTTGCAATGGTGTTATTACGATGTTGTAAGTCACTCGTATATATCCTGAGCTTAGAGTGAAGCAACATGAACATGATGCACAACTGGACATGCATCCAGGTCAGCAGTGACTGTGAACGCAGTGAAAAAATAATTATATTAAATAATAACAAGCCTGTCTTCTTCAGCACTGACTCTCAGTTTACTCACTGTACATGTACTCTCTCTTCTGTCATTTGCTTCTGAAGATGTATAGTTTATTACACGAAAATACCCGAACTTATTGATAATTCATTGTGATGATCTCTGCATGCCTTGTAGTCCCGTGTTCTTGTGGTTTAACTACGCTAAATCAGAGGAAAACAATCAAGAGATACTGAAACACAGAAGCGGTAATTAAACAAGCTAAATAATAATATTATACAGCATTGAGGAGAAAGTTCCGTATTGAGGAAAATTGGTGAGCGAGCAGGGCTGGTCCGTCAGGTTGAGGGACACAAGAGCACTGAAGGGGCTCGATACGGCGTAAGGTGTCAGTGGTCCTATAAACCTTAACAACAACAATAACAAGAACTTTGAAGTCTTACGTCAGGGCGCGGTCCCGGCGAAGAATCCTGATACACACGATGATATAAAATTGTTATTCTGCTCTTCTGTTACAGTACTGGAGGAGGGAGAGAGAGAGAGAGAGAGGAAGAGAGAGAGAGAGAGAGGAGAGGAGAGAGAGAGAGAGGAGGAGAGGGGAGTGAGAGAGAGAGAGAGAGGAGAGAAGAGAGAGAGAGAGAGAGAGAGAGAATATGAAAAGAGGAATGGGACAGGAATAGAGACATCAATATGAATATCGTGATACCATTACACCACAAGTGACTGAAATGCAAGTAAGCGAAAGGATCAAGGTTCGAATCCTCAGTATTGGTGGCCCACATTATTCAAAGTTCCTTCACTTCAGTCACCCGTATACACGCACTAATATACAGATACATCCAGAAACTCACTTCAGATGCCCATACCACAGTCCAAAAATTTGTAGGTAGCCTATGCATGGAGCCAAGCTCCTGGGCCAGCTCACTCCAGCTATCACTTTGATTCCTATACAAAACCCAACTCTATTTTGCTCATCATAAATGAGGTATTTCATCTAGAGCAAAATATATTCTATTGTGAAATTAATAACCTCGTTCCATTTGTGTTACCAATGAGGCGTCAGCTCTCTCATCCCATTGACCGCAAGTGGGTCATTAAGGCTGTAATTTAAATCATCGTTAACATCGAAGAACAAGTTAATTCCACAAATACGGATTAAGATAAACTCTGTGTATATACAATGAAAGACGAAGAATTGGACACACGTGCAACATCTGGGTATCTTTATTTGCAGATGTCAACATACCATATATAATTGCCTAGTTCTAACAGGGTGAGCGGTACTAGTTAATTAAATTATACTACAATACAATATGAAGTATAAGTTTACTGAGAATTATTCCTGCAGACATAAATATAGAAAATAAAGAAAAATGTAATACTATGTAAAGTTACGAGTACAAGAGCTATGTCTGACAGAAGGTGGTGCAACCTATCGTTCAGTATATGGGAGAAGGCAAAAGGAAGCTGAAATACAAGAAGTACTGGGATGGAATTGGGTGAAAAGCAAGCAGGTTTCAGGATTTGTTGGATGTAGTACAGGAGGGCCCCACTTTACAGCACTTCGCTTTACGTCATCTCGGTAATGCAGCAGTTTTTAATTATATCCATTCTTCATTATTCAAACTTCCTACAATAAATATATTCATCATTCACTATAAGCTAAGAACGAAAATATTTTAAGGTAAGTAATGTGTACAGATAGATACACAGATCTCAATGTATATGTGCAGACAAATACACAGATCTCACTGTATATGTACAGAGATACACACCTCTCACTGTATATGTACAGACAGATACACACCTCTCAATGTATATGTACAGACAGATACATACCTCTCAATCTATATGTGCAGACAGATACACACTGTATATGTACAGACAGATACACACCTCTCAGTGTATATGTACAGACAGATACACACCTCTCAATGTATATACACCTTTCGGTGTACATTCATTGCCACATCACTAGCATATACAATCACATACCTTCTTCTCCAGGGACCTGGCGTCATCGCTGGCAGCATCGTCCTCAGGGCGAGCCATACCCACGATGACTGACGACCCTCCCTCCTCCTCCTCCGGCAGGTCCGGGAATTTGCCAGTCTCGTGCCTGCACAACACCACACGATGATGAGAGAACATCATCCCCTCTTCAAGAACCCGAGATCAGAGGAAGATATCCTCTCCTTCCTTTCTGATTGGTTACTTGGGGATGGCGAAGAGTTTCAACTTTTGACTAGAGGCAATGTTAACAATTCCATGTGACCTGATTGGGCTCTGAAACCTTCCATAAATAGGCTCTGAAGTGATAAATAACGGAGTAATTAAAGTTTGACAGACGTTTATGCTTAATTCAAAGTTAAGAATTATTGGTTTATTGAAAATTATGAGCAGTGCTAATGGGGCGAATTTTGTATTAACAAACTTACGTACTAATTTATTTTGTCATTTCTGATCTAGGTGACGTTTTACAAGCGAAGAACCTGGGTTCAGTCCTGCACGGGGACAGGTGCATGGGTAAGTCTTCTGACACTTGCTACCCTTGCTCATCCAACAGTAAATAACTACTTAGCTGTTAGACCAATGGTGTAAGTCGCATGCAGAAAAAAAGGACCAAACTATTTGGTTTTCTTGGGTTGTCCTGAGTACCAACCCTCCGGGATTAATACTAATCCGATTAAATACACAATACCGTGACTGGAACAATATACAAATAACCCACACATAAAGAGAGAGAGAGAGAGAGAGAGAGAGAGAGAGAGAGAGAGAGAGAAGAGAGAGAGAGAGAGAGAGAGAGAGAGAGAGGATCTTACGACGACGTCTCAGTCTGACTTGGACCAGTGACAAAGTCACACTAACACAAAAGAGTGAAGGAGCCAGTATATACTGCCTCCTTCACTCTTTGTGTTAATGTGACTTTGTTAATGGTCCAAAATGGACCTAGAATTTTTTAACTGTGGTCCCCAAACACATCCAAGACGTAGAATGGTTTCTTGATAGACTCCACCACATATGAAGTATAGAACTCCATCAGCCTGAGTTGGGAGACTAATATAGTGACGGGGACACCTTCAAGCACTCCACCATGGGTTCAAATACCTGCCACAACTCCAGACGTCCATCCAGCAGGCTGCAGTTACTTTTACAAAGCTATTACCATTGTATCAATCGCATCTGCTAGAAAAATGACAGGATGGATAATGAGAACCTTCAAAACTAGGGAGGCCAAGCCCATGATGACACTCTTCAGGTCACTTGTTCTATCTAGGCTGGAATATTGCTGCACACTAACAGCACCTTTCAAGGCAGGTGAAATTGCTGACCTAGAAAATGTACAGAGAACCTTCACGGCGCGCATAACGGAGATAAAACACCTCAATTACTGGGAGCGCTTGAGGTTCCTGAACCTGTATTCCATGGAACGCAGGTGGGAGAGATACCTGGAGTTTACCTGGAGAGAGTTTCGGGGGTCAACGCCCCCGCGGCCCGGTCTGTGACCAGGCCTCCTGGTGGATCAGCGCCTGATCAACCAGGCTGTTGCTGCTGGCTGCACGCAAACCAACGTATGAGCCACAGCCCGGCTGATCAGGAACTGACTTTAAGTGCTTGTCCAGTGCCAGCTTGAAGACTGCCAGGGGTCTGTTGGTAATCCCCCTTATGTATGCTGGGAGGCAGTTGAACAGTCTGGGGCCCATGACACTTATTGTATGGTCTCTTAACGTGCTAGTGACACCCCTGCTTTTCATTGGGGGGATGTTGCATCGTCTGCCAAGTCTTTTGCTTTCGTAGTGAGTGATTTTCGTGTGCAAGTTCGGTACTAGTCCCTCTAGGATTTTCCAGGTGTATATAATCATGTATCTCTCCCTCCTGCGTTCCAGGGAATACAGGTGATACATGATTATATACACCTGGAAAATCCTAGAGGGACTAGTACCGAACTTGCACACGAAAATCACTCACTACGAAAGCAAAAGACTTGGCAGACGATGCAACATCCCCCCAATGAAAAGCAGGGGTGTCACTAGCACGTTAAGAGACCATACAATAAGTGTCATGGGCCCCAGACTGTTCAACTGCCTCCCAGCATACATAAGGGGGATTACCAACAGACCCCTGGCAGTCTTCAAGCTGGCACTGGACAAGCACCTAAAGTCAGTTCCTGATCAGCCGGGCTGTGGCTCGTACGTTGGTTTGCGTGCAGCCAGCAGCAACAGCCTGGTTGATCAGGCTCTGATCCACCAGGAGGCCTGGTCACAGACAGGGCCGCGGGGGCGTTGACCCCCGGAACTCTCTCCAGGTAAACTCCAGGTAAACAGATTTAATGGAAGTGCTGAGGACTTTATGCAAAAACTGAAATAAGTGCTTATACATACGTAAGAATAAGTTCTATAAAAGTTTGTCGTGTTGATTGAATAAGTAAGTTTATTTAGGTACAGATATACATAAATACAGTTACATAAATGATCATACATAGCAGTATATGTATAGATTACCTGGGATAACCCCAAAAAAAAAGTCAGACAAAGTGACTTATTTCCATTGGGATCCATAGATTATTTCCAAGGTCGTATTATTTAAGGTAAGACACGGGAATAATGGTACAGGAATAAACAATAATATAATCAAATTAAGAGTTAAACCCAAAAGAATCATACAGCGCTTCAGGCAAAGATGTGCGAATGGAGGAACGTGCAAAGGTGATGAATGAAGGACAGGAGTGAGGGAAGGCAGGATGATTGAGGAGGTAGGGAAGAGTGCAAGATAAAAGAGAATTAAAATCACAGTTAGTGCCGTAAGTTCATTTTTGCTATAAAGTGTTGAAGGTGGGTACAGGAAGAAATCATGAATAACCACAAATGAATTTCCACTATAATCTTTGACTGTACTGGGTTATTCTAGGTTAAACTTGTACAATAAGATAAGATAATGTACTATACACTTGTGCCCATAACATTTAAGTGCCCGTAAAGTTGGTGGTCAAGCACCCCAATGGAAATAAGTCACTTCGCTGACTTGTTTGGGTTATCCTAGGTAATTTACACTATGTATAATTGTGTGTGTACTCACCTATTTGTGGTTGCAGGGGTCGAGTCTTAGCTCCTGGCCCCGCCTCTTCGCTGATTGTGTGTGTGTGTGTGTGTGTGTGTGTGTGTGTGTGTGTACTCACCTAATTGTGGTTGCAGGGGTCGAGACTCAGCTCCTGGCCCCGCCTCTTCACTGATCGCTACTAGGTCCTCTCCCTCTCTGCTTCCTGAGCTTTGTCATACCTCTTCTTAAAACTATGTATGGTTCCTGCCTCCACTACTTCACTTGCTGTGTGTGTACTCACCTAGATGAGGTTGCAGGGGTCGAGTCCGAGCTCCTGGCCCTGCCTCTTTACTGATCGCTACTAGGTCACTCTCCCTGAGCCGTGAGCTTTATCATACCTCTGCTTAAAGCTATGTATGGATCCTGCCTCCACTACATCGCTTCCCAAACTATTCCACTTACTGACTACTCTGTGGCTGAAGAAATACTTCCTAACATCCCTGTGATTCATCTGTGTCTTCAGCTTCCAACTGTGTCCCCTTGTTACTGTGTCCAATCTCTGGAACATCCTGTCTTTGTCCACCTTGTCAATTCCTCTCAGTATTTTGTATGTCGTTATCATGTCCCCCCTATCTCTCCTGTCCTCCAGTGTCGTCAGGTTGATTTCCCTTAACCTCTCCTCGTAGGACATACCTCCTTAGCTCTGGGACTAGTCTTGTTGCAAACCTTTGCACTTTCTCTAGTTTCTTCACGTGCTTGGCTAGGTGTGGTTCCAAACTGGTGCCGCATACTCCAATATGGGCCTAACGTACACAGTGTACAGGGTCCTGAATGATCCTTATTAAGATGTCGGAATGCTGTTCTGAGGTTTGCTAGGCGCCCATATGCTGCAGCAGTTATTTGGTTGATGTGCGCTTCAGGAGATGTGTCTGGTGTTATACTCACCCCAAGATCTTTTTCCTTGAGTGAGGTTTGTAGTCTCTGACCCCCTAGACTGTACTCCGTCTGCGCCTTCTTTGCCCTTCCCCCAATCTTCATGACTTTGCACTTGGTGGATTGAACTCCAGGAGCCAATTGCTGGACCAGGTCTGCAGCCTGTCCAGATCCCTTGTAGTTCTGCCTGTCTTCGATCGAGTGAATTCTTCTCATCAACTTCACGTCATCTGCAAACAGGGACACCTCAGAGTCTATTCCTTCCGTCATGTCGTTCACAAATATCAGAAACAGCACTGGTCCTAGGACTGACCCCTGCGGGACCCCGCTGGTCACAGGTGCCCACTCTGACACCTCGCCACGTACCATGACTCGCTGCTGTCTTCCTGACAAGTATTCCCTGATTCATTGTAGTGCCTTCCCTGTTATCCCTGCTTGGTCCTCCAGTTTTTGCACCAATCTCTTGTGTGGAACTGTGTCAAACGCCTTCTTGTAGTCCAAGAAAATGCAATCCACCCACCCCTCTCTTTCTTGTCTTACTGCTGTCACCATGTCATAGAACTCCAGTAGGTTTGTGACACAGGATTTCCCGTCCCTGAAACCATGTTGGCTGCTGTTGATGAGATCGTTCCTTTCTAGGTGTTCCACCACTCTTCTCCTGATAATCTTCTCCATGATTTTGCATACTATACATGTCAGTGACACTGGTCTGTAGTTTAATGCTTCATGTCTGTCTCCTTTTTTAAAGATTGGGACTACATTTGCTGTCTTCCATGCCTCAGGCAATCTCCCTGTTTCGATAGATGTATTGAATATTGTTGTTAGGGGTACACATGTGTGTGTGTGTGTGTGTGTGTGTGTGTGTGTGTGTGTGTGTGTGTGTGTGTGTGTGTGTGTGTGTGTGTGTGTGTGTGTGTGTGTGTGTGTGTGTGTGTGTGTGTGTGTGTGCGTGTGTGTGTGTGTGCCTGGGCCTAAATAAACTTCCTTATATACTACATTATAGGTAAACAGCACCACAGTTTCCGTAGTGTAGTGGTTATCACGTGCGCCTCACACGCGCAAGGTCCCCGGTTCGATCCCGGGCGGAAACATTTACTTTAGGTACGAAGGAAATAGGTCACTGTGTTTGGCTGTAATGTGGTATTCTAGGTTAAATCTACATAATGAACTTGTCATGTGCCTAAAACATCTATATGTTATCTTGACTTTTAAAATAAAATGCTATGTTCTGTATTTAATGCATGAATTTAAGAAAAATAATCATCTTGGAAGTCAGGCACAAAGATGCACCAAAAATGCTTCAAATTTACTTCTCTAGGGCTAGTAAGTAAGTTTCCGTAGTGTAGTGGTTATCACGTGCGCCTCACACGCGCAAGGTCCCCGGTTCGATCCCGGGCGGAAACATTTACTTTAGGTACGAAGGAAATAGGTCACTGTGTTTGGCTGTAATGTGGTATTCTAGGTTAAATCTACATAATGAACTTGTCATGTGCCTAAAACATCTATATGTTATCTTGACTTTTAAAATAAAATGCTATGTTCTGTATTTAATGCATGAATTTAAGAAAAATAATCATCTTGGAAGTCAGGCACAAAGATGCACCAAAAATGCTTCAAATTTACTTCTCTAGGGCTAGTAAGTAAGTTTCCGTAGTGTAGTGGTTATCACGTGCGCCTCACACGCGCAAGGTCCCCGGTTCGATCCCGGGCGGAAACACGTTGTTTTTTTTTTTTTTAAGATGGTAGGAGCTCTGAAGGAACTGAATACACATGTAGGGCAGCTGAACACACACATGGATGGCAGCTGAACACACAATGATGGCAGCTGAACACACACATGGATGGCAGCTCAACACACATGGATGGCAGCTGAACACACAATGATGGCAGCTGAACACACACATGGATGGCAGCTGAACACACATGGATGGCAGCTGAACACACAATGATGGCAGCTGAACACACACATGGATGGCAGCTGGAGACGAAGAAGAGCCACAGTAATTGCAGGGAAGCTCTCTGATAGCGGTCAATACGTAAAGTGAACTACAGGAATAGAATATAGAGGCCGAGAGACAGTCTCCCGAGTGAGTGTAGTGGAAATGGCTAGGAACCAGTACAGTTGGTCGATAGTAAAGAGGTGAGGCCAGGAGCTATGTAGTAACCCCTCAAAACATAACAAGAAAGAAATATTAATCGTGTCTGCCTACTTTCTGTGCTCGACTGAAGAAGCCTACTGTGTAGGCGACACGTTTCGGAACACAGATGCCTAACTTTTGCGTATGTGTCTTGCTTACATAATATTAGTCATTTCGTGTTTTTCAATTACATTATATAGTTGTTGTCCCCTCAAGGAAGGCTCCTTGACGCTGGTGAGGGGCTCTTGATCTAGGGAATTGGATCTGTGCTCCAGTTCCCTGAATTAAGCCTGAATGCCTTCCATCCCCCCATAGGCGCTGTATAATCCTACGGGTTTAGTGCTTCCCCCTTGATTATAATAATAATAATAATATATAGTTGCTGTATCCAGTACAGTATGGGATAGTCGAAAAAAAATATTATTATAATTATTATTATAATTAAAAAGAAACGCTGAACCTACAAGGGTCCATAGATATCTTATAACTACTAAAAAAAAAAATGAAAAAAAACACTGGTCATAGCTGAGTTGCAATCTTTGTAAAGACAGTTTGTTTATCTAGTCGAGGTAAAATGAACCTTACTGGAAATGAATCACACTCATTGACTTTGTTGAATTATCATAAGTTAAGACATGGGATAAGAGCGCTGAGGAAGACTCAGGATTATTAACCCAGCAAAAATAACCCGAGTGACTTATTTCCAACGAGAGTACTGCATTTCTGTTTGCCCAGGATGCAACCTACATCAGTTGGCTAACACCTGGGAACATCAGGTATTAACCAACTAACCTCAGCACAAGCTACCTCACTTGTCAATTTATTTGCAGTTGTGATAATACCATTGTGCTCTCTGAACATTACAGTTTACCGTTCTATAGTGTGGTTCCTTTGTGTTCCGTACTATTTATATCGTTTATATGCGGTAGACTTCCATGCATCGCCCGTCTGCATAGTGATTTTCTTGTAAATTTAGTTAAAAAAAAAAGGTGCATCTAAAACTGACTAGCGCATGTTATAAAAGCCTTTCCACATACTATTCAATCCTGGATGTAATTTTTTCAATCCCATTTACAAAAACCGTACTATATAAAGAGCTTTTTAAGACTGCCAACTGTAATCATTTTCTTCCATAGCGAATGAGCAGAAATTTCTCTTCTGTAAATATGTTATTGTTTTATGTGGTCCACTGCAAGACTTAGTTTACATGGGATGGAAGGCTTCCTCTGTGCTCCTTGGATGCCACATTGAACTTCCAGTGCCGTCTGAGAAGTATGATAGCGCTATGATTTATATATGTTTATAATCATGTATATGTAGTGACCCTGCAGCCTACACGAGACTTCCTGCCACCACTACCCATGCTTACGCTGCCCACCACAACAAAGCCCTCCCCCCCTGTCACCACCAGTATAACTCACCCTGTCGACCACAACAAACAAAACCTACCTGTCACCACTAACATAACTCACCCTGTCGACCACAACAAACAAAACCTACCTGTCACCACTAACATAACTCACCCTGTCAACCACTACCCACATACACTAAAAATACTCACTTCTTCTGAAACATCCACTCACGTATCTTATCCTCCATGGAGGTAAGAAGGTGGGTTCCCTCTTCATAGACAATCTTGGTCTGTATATGTTTCTGAAGGTTGTCCAGCTCAGTGGTCCTCTCCTCCTGGGCGAGGTACCGGCCTTCGTAGACGTTCAGTAACTTCTTGTCCCAGCTTCGATCCAGTGTTGGGTCTGGACGCTGCACGAATATTAACGTCCTGTTACAATAAACATATGCTGCTATGTATGATAGATTCTACGTAACTGTATCTGTGTATACCTGAATAAACTTACTTACTAACCGAGGAATCGATTAACAAACAACACACACTTTGGCTAAAGGACACTTTAGATGTTTTTTCGGACCCCAATAGAAATAAGACACTTTTGCTGACTATGGGGGGTTTATTCTAGGCAATTTACAAGTACGTATGTGTACCTGTGCCTAAATAAACTTACTTGGCCCATCCTGGACCATTAGGATCGTGGTCTATGGCGAACCAAAACAATGAATAAAGTTTTCTCTCCAACGCGTCAGTTGACTGAACTGTTCCAACAATTTACTGTCACTTTTAACCATCATATAGGACCCTCTTATATGTTAATTGAATGTTTTCTTAATATAGGCTTTGTTTTAGGAGTATTTGGACAACCCAAATTATTATTATTATTACAATTAAAACCAAACGCTAAACCCACCAGGGTCATACAGCGCTGAGGACAACCCAAAGATAAGTATTAATAGATTTTATTCTGATTATTAACCCTTAGATTCCAGAATAACACAAGAAAAAAACTCTGGCTTATTTCCATTTGGAGGTCTTGTGCAGCGAGAGATAAAGACTGAGGTGACACATAACCCACACCACAGCCTCGCCACTTACCAGACCTAAGAAGAGTTCCTCCTGGAAGCGCATTTGACGCACTCTGCGCCTGGCTAGCATGCCTCGTGTGCACGCCTGCAGCCTCACCACTGCTACCTCCAGTGACACTTGCTGACGTCCTCTACCTCGCTCACGTTCCTGCCAGGGAGAAGTACAATGTAACAATCACTGTACACCCTAATGTTCCTTAAAAGGGGTAAATGCACTAACAAAAATAATTACGGCACATTTCCCCACATTTCTGAGGGAGAATTTCATCGTAGCAGAACACATCACACCACATTTAGCATTTCTCTCAGGAAGAATCTCCCCGTGAGAAACACACTGTGGGATGTATTTCTTGAACATTGCTTATGGCTTTCACTTCAGTTTAATGGTCGTGTAATATCGGTCTTGAGAAGTACTCAGCTCAGTAATTTTGAAGATTTTTTTTATTATAAACGCTAAACCCATGTGGGTCACTGGGTCATTCAGGCTTGACCCTCTGTCTGCTCAGAGCGATACAGACGCATTCTACCCGTAATCTTGAAAAATGGACTATGGATATAAATATGACATGTCGTTAAGACACTTGTCAATATTGTATACCATTATAATATTCATATTGACTACGGAGCTGAACGCCTCTCAAGGCTGACTATCTCAAGGCTGATGAGTTGGTTACCTGTTTAGCTATGAGGTCACGACGGTGGTCAGACTTGGCCCTGCCTTGCTTAGCTCTCTCATGCTTCTGCAGCAGCAGGATGGCCTCTGACACGGTGAGGGGCGACACCTCGTCCTCAGACACTGCCTCCAATCCCGCACGTCGTAGACACTCGTCTATTAACACGTTTCTCTGTCAAAAATTATGACAGCGCTACAATAACCATGGAAGGTGCTACGGTGTAGTGAAAGGCGCAACAATAACCATGGAAGGTGTTACGGCAGTCGTGGAAAGCTCTACAATAACCATGGAAGATGCTACGGTGCAGTGGAAGGCGCTACGGTGCCCTTTGAAAGTTCTATGGTAACCGTAAAAGGTGCTATAGTAGCAGTGAAGGTAGAGGACTACGTTACTGTCGCAGTTAACGGAAAAAAAACTCTTAACCCAAGTGTATTCGCCGAAAATAAAGATAAAACTCCTAAATAATAATAATAATAATAATGATAATAATAATAATAATAATAATAATAATAATAATAATAATAATAATAATAATAATAATAATATAATAATATAATAATAATAAAACTTACATTTTTCACTCTTTAGAATAGTTTGCATTCAAGTGGTAGTCTTACCAACCTCTGTGATGATGGGCAGCCTCTCTCTCCTGACGTAGGCGGGGATGGGGACGACCAGGTCTTGTGGTGTCAAACTGAGCTCCATCATAATGTCATCACAGTGGTGTACATCACTCAGCTCCAGCGACACCAGTTCGTGCTGGGGAACACACAAACATAACTGAATGAAACCTTACGAATTGATTTTCGATTATAGAAGCTACGTTTTTTGAGCGTTATTTCAGGTAATTGACACATGTGTTAGGTAAGACACATATGCAACAGTTAGACAACTTTATTCCGAAACGTTTCGCCTACACAGTAGGCTTCTTCAGTCGAATACAGAAAGTAGGCAGGAACAGTAGAGATGTGAAGACGATGTAATCAGTCCATCACCCTTAAAGTCGTAGAATTTGAGGTTGTCAGTCCCTCGGCCTGGAGAAGTTCAGTTCCATAGTCTATGGAACTATGGAACTGAACTTCTCCAGGCCGAGGGACTGACAACCTCAAATTCTACGACTTTAAGGGTGATGGACTGATTACATCGTCTTCACATCTCTACTGTTCCTGCCTACTTTCTGTATTCGACTGAAGAAGCCTACTGTGTAGGCGAAACGTTTCGGAATAAAGTTGTCTAACTGTTGCATATGTGTCTTACCTAACAACCTGTCGGTATTGTATACCATTTTGATGTTCAATTGACACATGTGTTACTAGGTATGGCATGTACTTATGTGTACCTAAATAGACGCATTTAGTCCCTCCCTCTGGGAAGGTTCCTCAATACTGGTGGAAGGCTCTTGATGCAAGTAAGTAGAGTATCATGTAGTGGTTAGAGCAGAGTACGATAAGATTTTGTTTGGATTTTTAACCCGGAGGGTTAGCCATCCAGGATAACCAAGTAAAGTCAGAGCGTCATCGAGGACTCTCTTATATCCCCTGGGTCCTTTAATCTTCTTTCCCAAGATGACACTCAAACAGTCGACTAACACCTAAGAACCTGAACATCAAAATGGTATACAATACCGACAGGTTGGTAGGTAAGACACAGGCAACAGTTAGGCAACTTTATTCCGAAACGTTTCGCCTACACAGTAGGCTTCTTCAGTCGAAAACAAAGTAGGCAGGAACAGTAGAGATGTGAAAACGATGTAATCAGTCCATCACCCTTGAAGTCGTAGAATTTGAGGTTGTCAGTCCCTCAGCCTGGAGAATCTCGCACGGGAGATTCGTCTGTAAAAACTTGCATTATTGGTCACAGTGGTGCCTGTGCTAACCTTCGTATGGTATATAAATATATCTAGTTGGATGAATCTTATTGTAGCCAGCTGGCCCAGTGGCTAACACGTCGGTCTGGAGTTTTATGACTCTCCGATCGCGGGTTTTTTCCCCACCCGTAATATGGTTTGTTTACAATCGTGTCATTACGATTTCGTGAGACAGAAGAATAGTTGGGATTTTGAATTCTACTCTTGCCTAACGTATAGTCATGACCTAGTTCCACCTCTGGATTTGTCCAAGGTGACGCAACCTACGACTGCTTAGCCTCACCTGTCTGCAGTATATAAGCTCCTTCGCATATATCCCTGTATAAGAAAATATTAGTGGTTATAAATATAGCCATAATTTTTAAAGGGGTGGACAGGTAAGCCAGCGGAAGGTCTCCGTCAGATGACCAAAAGCTCCTGTTGTGGGTCATATGACTAAGAAACAATCGTCCTGTTTCCTGACAAACCTTACCTAACCTAAACTATATGCTGCACTCTTTTGAAGACTGATGGACTGATCACATCGGCTTCAGGCTGAGGGACTGATTACCTCAAACTCCTTCTGATCTTCAGCCATTCTTCTCTATGGCAGACTGAGGAAGCACTGATTGGCGAAACGTTTCCACAATAAAGATGTCCAAGTGTTGCATAAGTATCTGATTAATAAACCTGTCGGTTATATGAACCAGTCATGTACACACTAAAGTAGGCCTAGGGGCCATACTAGGCAGGTCATTTCACCTTCAGCTCGACGATCCTCCGATGGTTGCGTCGAGGAGTCGACGCAGCAGGAAGCGCTTCTGAGGGTGCAGGAGGAGGTCATAGCAGGTGCTAAGCTTCCTAGCAGCTCCTAGGTACTGTACATACACCCGCCGCACTCGCGTCGTCACCTCCCCGCGTTGCTGCGTTTATATAGACGAAATTAGGTACTTAAGATGTGTTTCTACACTATTATACATGATAGTTACACAGTGGGAACACCCACAGTGTAGCTGCTACACTATTCTACATAACTGTTTATCTTACTCTTAAGACTTAACGTGGAATAAGTTTACATATTTCATATGTTTATCAATACCTTCTATAATATACCAGCAGACTTAATTTTAACTTTACATAGATGAAACAACTTACATCGTGATGAAATGTTCCTTGAAGTTCTTGATCTTTCTCCAATATAACAGTCAGTTCATCCTGAGCTTCGCCCCACAAGGCATTAAATGTCCTGCAAAGTAATAATTATTATTAGAAAATTAATAAGAACTGTTGTATGCTGTTACATTGCTATTTATTTAGATATTTAGGCTTTGTATAGTGTACCTGAACGACATTGTCAGTTGGTCACAGTTGTTTACATGGTTGTCATGGCAACATCTTTTATAAATATTTTAGGCACTTTGGGCCCTTCAAGGGAAAGGGTTCCTTGATGCTGGCGAGGGGCTCTTGATCTAGGGAATTGGATCTGTACTCCAGTTCCCTGAATTAAGCCTGAATACCTTCCATCCCCCCCCCACGTGAGCTGTATAATCCCACGGGCTTAGCGCTCCCCATGATCATAATTATAATAATAATTTAGGCATTTTGGTCAGTTTATTGTCTAAATTGATTTGGTAATTAATTTAAAAATTTAAATGCAAGTAAAACTGACTAAAACAAAATTTTAATAATGGTGCTGGAAAGTAACTGTTGGTTATATTTATTTTTATAGAGCATTATTCATTTCATGATATTCACCAAATTATTGCAGTATTTAAGCAATTATTGCCTTTTATTGAAGTTTTATTAAAGTACAAACAGACTGGTTGATCAGAGACAGTGTTGCAATTAGCGGACGGAGGATCGAACCTTCACCACTCCTTGCTCTAACTGATTCACACAGATACATAGCTTCCCTAAATAAAATTTTGAATTTTATTGTCTTTTTAAATAATTAATAGTGTTGTTTAGTGAGGATTTATTAAAACCATCATGATAAACAATGCTACAAAGATAGGCTCGTAGTTCACAATGTTTACATATTTTTGTTACACTTCGCGCCAAATTTACGAACACGTTGGTCTGCTTAGCCGCGGGAGGAAGATACTCAGGTCTCTCAATTTTTTTAAGTGTTTTAGCGTTTCATTCGTTGTATCTGACTTCGCGTGAGGCCATATTAGTGCTTAAAGATGTATGTCAAAGTACGAACAATGGATGGTAGCCTGACGGCTGTGGTGACCATATCTAAACTGACCAGCGTCCAGGACTTCAGGGTGATGGTGGAGGAGAAGCTCAAGGTAGCGACTGACAGGCAACGGTTATTTTATCGTGGCAAACAGGTGAGTGCTTAATATTTATTTTAGATATTGTGGGTAAGGAGCAGTGCCCCTGCCAAGAGCTGCCACCACGTTATTTGGCAATTTCGGCACATATTATGGACAGTTACGTAAGTTTATTTAGATACAGGTACACATAAGTACAGTTATACATAGTAACATATGTGTAAACTACCTAGGATAAAAAGAAGTCAGGCAGAATGTCTTATTTCCATTGGCGTAGCATGCTTTATTTTGAGTGCCAATAATCTCTGATGTTCCCAGGTCGTCTACTGGTCAGAAGTCTGATGTTGTCCTTCTAGTGGAGAGTTCTCCCGTACCAAAATTTTGAAAATGCCCCCCCCCCTTACCAAAAAAAAATCCTAACCTGACCAAAATTTTCTCAGTGGATAATTCGTGGCCAAATTTTAACTTACAAGGCCTGCTGACTGGTGGTTTGAGAAGTTGGAGACTTAGCCAGACATAACATTTTGCATAAACTTTAATTATAGAGTGAATTTTAAATGTAATGGACCAGTATGAAGAGAGGGTGTCTAGTAATGCCAGTTCTGTTTAATTTGAATAAAAAGATTGTTTTGCCATGATCTAAATAAATTACAATTTTGGAAATGACAGATTTTGTCCATTGTTTCTGAAATCAGTTTACCTAGTAGTACATAACAGAAACAGACAATTTTGGAAACAATAGACATGTCCACTGTGTCTGACAGATTTTGTTTGTTATTTCCGAAGTCCATTAAATCTAGAGTTTAAGGCATTTAAGGTACAGTATATAGACTTAAGAACTGTGTTTTCTTTTAACAGATGGAAGATGGATACAACTTGTTTGACTACAACATCAACATTAATGATGTAATCCAGCTGATGGTTAAACCAATCTTGACAGAAACTAATACAAATACTCCCAGTAAGCCTCAAAGTATGAAAAAGGAGACCAACTCTACTACAGATAAAGAAAATGTACAGGTATTGAGTCTATTTCAAGTGTAAATTTTGTCTTAATGAAGTTTATGTAGAGTTGATGAATAAAAATATGTAACATCTGGGTTTATATATTGATGGAGGACCCTTAAAGGTACCTATTTGGGAATGCTTGCAACTAATGGTTATTAAAAAGATGAATGGGGGGAAAAAGGGTTGTCACATAATAGAAAGTATTGAAAGACAGCATATCAATGACCAAATTTTCAGAAGCTATTTAAATAAATCAATTTGCTGTAGTATTTTTATAGTTATCTGTGTTCTGATTAGTATTGTACTATACAGTACCTTGATGGATTAACCAAAACAAGAAACTGCAATATTATCTGCATTCTGGCTAGTTATTTTTCAGGCAACTCACATTCATTTGCTAAATATTAAATTTTATTGTGAGATTTTTTGGTTATGTGATTCCAGAATGTACATCTTAACAATTGCCCTATTGTGACACAATCATCTGTTTTGCCTTTTATTTGTTATGGTCATCATCATCATATATTTACAGAATAATGAGAGGAAGAAGGATAGTATCAGTGAAAGCGAAAGTGAATATTATAGAGTTGGAGATCTGGTAGATGTCAAGTTTCTCTCTGATGGAACATGGTGGGAAGGAAAAATTGTGAAGATAACATCTGCCCCAGAAACCACAGAGCCTAGTAATGGAGACGATGGTTTTCTCTATCATATTGTTTATGAAAGGTAAGTTAAAATCTTTAGCATTTAATTATAGTAATGTAGTGAGGTAAATTTGTTGTAGAATGAACCGTACAAAGTACACTAATTAAAGATAGCAAGTAGCCATCCTCAACATAATGCTGTATTTATAGATTCACTTTTAGGGAAATGCAAAATTATCAGTGATTCACATGCATATGCTGTGTTTGTGTGTGTGTTTTGTTTATTTTGTGCGTTTTTATATATAATTATAAACAGAACACTGATATTATTGGATAAAACCACTTCAGACACTTGTGACTGTGATACCAGTGGTGTTATTTACAATATTTGTTATGGATTGATGAAGACCATAAATAAAATGTAGAGTAAATATTGTGGAAAATGAGCAGGCATAAGTGTGAACCTTCATGGAAGATGTAACAAAGTGAGTATCTTGGGGAGAGGTGATGCCTTCTGGGTAGAGAACGTTGGAAATGGCTCATTTCATAATTTCTTTGTACTGTAGGAACATTGATGGAGTGTGACTTCACTGTAAAGTTGGTTACCTTACTTTATAAAGTTCCAGTTCTACACTGGAATGCTGGAATGGCAGCCAGATTTCTGGATATAATGACTTCTTTATGTATGAGTGAAATCAAAATGTTACTAATGTGAGACATGCAAAGCCATAAATACTAGACCCAGTATTTACTAAAAAGAAAATCATTATAAATTATCTAAACCCACTTGGAGGGGGATGGTTGTGTTCTCTTTGAAATAACATTTGCTGCTTAATATGAGCTGGGAGACAAAGAAAATCTCAGAAAGTCTCATTATAAGAAAGGAAAATATAATTTAGTACAGGATTTCACAGAAGCATTTGGGTTGTGAAATGCATTAGTATATTGCAAGAAGTGTTAGGGTAAAAGTTTTGAAAATTTGCATAGTAGATTCCATGAACATAAGTTCTTTCTATCAACACACCGGCTGTATCCCACCGAGGTGGGGTGGCCCAAAAGGAAAAACGAAAGTTTCTCCTTTTGCATTTAGTAATATATACAGGAGAAGGGGTTACTAACCCCTTGCTCCTGGCATTTTAGTCGCCTCTTTCAACATGCATGGCTTGCGAAGGAAGAATTCTGTTCCGCTTCCCCATGGAGGTAAGAGGAAATAAATAAGAAAAAGAACTAGTAAGAAAATAGAAGAAAACCCAGAGGGGTGTGTATATATATGCTTGTACATGTATGTGTAGTGTGACCTAAGTGTAAGTAGAAGTAGCAAGACGTACCTGAAACCTTGCATGTTTATGAGACAGAAAAATGGACACCAGCAATACTACCATCATGTAAAACAATTACAGGCTTTCGTTTTACACTCACTTGGCAGGACGATAGTACCTCCCTGGGCGGTTGCTGTCTACCAACCTGGAAATATAAACACATATGCAGTATAATGTGATCCTTTATTGACTACGTTTCGCCCACACAGTGGGCTTTTTCAAGTCACAAACAGAACTACCTGGGGTGGAAGGAACGCGAGTATTTATAGTCAGGTTCAGAATGCTGAGGTCAGGTGGAGAATGCTGCATCTGATGATGTACCAAGTGGGGTTATAGAGTCTTAAATCTTGGGTAGCTTGGAAAGGAGATTGGATAAGTTTGTGAGCAGACCTTCTACAGTGTTCTTATGTGGGATAGCGATGAAGAAGTTTCTTGGCAAGTGGTTCAGCTATGTTATAGAAGCCACTATTCTGGTTGAAGTTGTCGGATATAGAAATAAGTGATGATTCCAGGATTCTTCGGTATTGAGTGTTGTCTTCTGTGGCGATAAGTCTTGAGTTTCTGTAGTTTATCAAGTGGTTGTGTGAATTACGGTGTTGTACGCAGGCATTCCTTGTGTCGTCAGACCTGCTTGCGTCTGACGACACAAGGAATGCCTGCGTACAACACCGTAATTCACACAGCCACTTGATAAACTACAGAAACTCAAGACTTATCGCCACAGAAGACAACACTCAATACCGAAGAATCCTGGATTCATCACTTATTTCTATATCCGACAACTTCAACCAGAATAGTGGGTTCTATAACATAGCTGAACCACTTGCCAAGAAACTTCTTCATCGCTATCCCACATAAGAACACTGTAGAAGGTCTGCTCACAAACTTATCCAATCTCCTTTCCAAGCTACCCAAGATTTTAAGACTCTATAACCCCACTTGGTACATCATCAGATGCAGCATTCTCCACCTGACCTCAGCATTCTGAACCTGACTATAAATACTCACGTTCCTTCCACCCCAGGTAGTTCTGTTTGTGACTTGAAAAAGCCCACTGTGTGGGCGAAACGTAGTCAATAAAGGATCACATTTTACTGCATGTGTGTTTATATTTCCATTGTGTCGGTATTTTATACCATTTATTTCCACCGTCTACCAACCTACTACCTACAATGAACATAAGTTATGTTACAAAAATAACAAAAAATAATCACTCAAATGCATGTTTAATACATTTTTTTCTGTATATTGGATGTGAACCTAATGTAATTTATTTCTTACGTATTACCAGGCAAGAGACTGATCCTCCAGTAGAGCTACAGCTAAAGCATATCCGACCTCGAGCTCATAAGAAGATTAGTTTTACTGATGTTAATCCTGGAGACATGGTGATGGCCAACTACAATATAGAAAATCCTGAAGAAAGGGGACATTGGTTTGACTGTAAAGTATGTGTAATGTATTTTCTGTAATGGGTTCTATGCATTTTAGACCATATAGCACATCTTTTGTAATTTTTTTTTCTTTATTTGTGAATTGTACTATGTAATACACTGGAATTGTTATACTACTAGGTTGGCAGATATCATGCTGGAGGATACAGCATTACTGTCTTCTTATAAGTATAAAACACACCAACATTGGGTTGGTAAGTAGTAGCCATCCAGGAAGGTACTACTGTCCTGTCACAGAAGTATGTAGCAGAAGCCTGTTACTAGTTTGCACTGGCATGATTACTGATCTTTTCTTTCTGTCATGTGAACTTGTAAGATGACAGATAAACTGTAAAATGCTTCTACAGGATTATTAACACACTTTTGTGTGTGTTAATAATCCTCTTACGTACACCAGTTAATAGTCTGGCCGATATATTCATTTCCTTAAAATTCAGTTTCATCATTACCAGTTTTAAGAAGCAGGTGGACCATCTTATCTAGGATGTTAGTCCCAGCTTAGTGTTTATTCTATATTAATTATGTTAATATATTCTTAGCAATCCTTAACCCTTTGACTGTCTTGGTCGTATATATATGTCTTACGAGGTACCGTGTTTGACGTATATATACATATGTACTCGTAAATTCTAGCGGCTTCAAATCAAGCAGGAGAAAGCTGGTAAGCCCACATGTTAGAGAATAGGTCTGTGTAGTCAGTGTGCACCATATAAAAAAAATCCTGGAGCATGCAGTGCATAATGAGAAAAAAAAAACTCCGTCCGTTTTTTTTTTTTTTTTTTTTTTTTTTTTTTTTAATTAAAATGACGACTTTGTGGTCTATTTTCGTATAGTATTTATGGTTCTCTTCTCGTTTTCTTGGTCTCATTTGATAGAATGGAAAACATATTATAGAAATAGAGGTGAGTTTGGTTGGCTTTACCATAAAAAGAACCTGGAAATGGAGCTCATAATAGTGGAAATGTTTGATTTTTGCCGATGTTCAAAAGTAAACAAATGATGTCATTGTCCAATAAATGTCCAACTAGCCATTCTAATATGCAGTCATGAATGGGTTGACATTATTTGTACAATTACTACAATATTGCAGTAGTCTACATAACAGTAAATCTTCTATTTTTTGTTTAAATAAAAGTTCAAAATAAAAAGCAAGAGTAATATCAGAGGGGCCTGGAGACATGACTGATGAACAAAGAAAATGTTATTTTAGAGCCAGGAATGTCTGCATGGTTCATTCTGAACCTTATTTTGAAATTGTCATATTTTTTAATTTTCGTGAAATTGACCAAATTGCAAATTTCTGACCAAGTTATTGGGTAGTTGAAATCGGTAAATGGGCAGTTTTTTGTACAGTACTCAATCGATAGAAAAAAATGGAGTTCTAAAGAAATAGTTATGAGTTTGGTCGACTGGAAAAATGGAATTAGCCGAAAACAGGGCTCAAAGTGGGGGAAATCGCCGATTTGTAAATATCACCGATGTCGCTAACTTTGCGAGAGCATAATTCCACCAGTTTTCCATCAAATTTCGATTTTTTTTGTGTCATTACAATCGGGAAAAGATTCTCTATCATTTCCTAAGTTTTTTTTTTTTTTTTTTTTTTAATTTTGCGGCACCAGGAGTCACCTGAGGATTGGGGGTTGCGACAGTCAAGGGGTTAATATGTAAGGTTTGGCAATAAGAATCATTCTCTGTTAATGCGAATGGAATGCTGATTACCCCCAGTGACCCTCAGGCCACTTGTAAGCTTTCACTCATGAGTAAATATCTTAAATAGGGAGTGCTTTTTATTTTATTTATATATTAAAGAACACTGTCTGCCCTGTCCATCCTTGACTTGAACTTAAATGCACTGTATAATTCTTACAGGTTTAGTGCTTCTCCCAGGAATGCAATCATAATGTTACTCCTTGGATAATTCTGAGTATGTAAGATAGTGTTATATAGTCTCTGATACAAGTACTGTATTTGCTAAACACAGTTTAATCATGTTTATTAAACTAAATCTAATCTTTTTAATTATATTTAATATACAGCGGTTCTCATTATTCTTCTGTGCTCAGTGGTGAGAGCCAAAATAAACATATAGTGGCAGTCCGGGTCTGGAGTGGCTTAGTGATGGTCTTATGACTAATATTTCCTTTCCAGATTAGAAGGTCTGATCTAAGTCCTTGTTTATTTTGTCCCACTCACTTCTGAGCTCTGTACATCATGCTTGTTTGCACTTTAGTGAAGTTATGATCAGAAAGTATTGTTTTTGAGATTTTTATGTCTTGATTAGTTCCTCATTTGTGAGAATGAAGTATAATACAGTGGACCCCCGCATAACGATCACCTCCGGATGCGACCAATTATGTAAGTGTATTTATGTAAGTGCGTTTGTACGTGTATGTTTGGGGGTCTGAAATGGACTAATCTACTTCACAATATTCCTTATGGGAACAAATTCGGTCAGTACTGGCACCTGAACATACTTCTGGAGTGAAAAAAATATCGTTAACCGGGGGTCCACTGTACTTTTATTTTTCTAGTAGGCTCTTACCTGTTGGCTCAATGCTCTTAGGATCCTTCTATGTGCCTGTTGGTCTAGAGCAGGGGTGGGCAAACTTTTCAGTGCAGGGGCCACATTCAGAAAGTTGCGGGTAATGTGTCAATGTTCCACAATATTATTTAGCATTGCATGGTAACTTTTTTTTTTTTTTTCTCAAATTTACTAACATTTTGTCCCCAAATGACATGAGTATGTGACTTGATCTTGGCAGGCCTCATGCTGCCTGCGGGCCCACTGCTGGTCTAGAGTGCTTCCTGTTATTTTTTCTGATTACAAAATAAACTCCATGTAAGAATATTTTTAAACATTTATAATCTAATATCTTCTTTGTTAAAGTTGTTAAGTGCAAATTAAATCTTTTAACACCAGCCATCTCCCACCGAGGTTAATTTTAAATTCTTCTTTCAACAAACCAAATGCATCCCACTGAAGCAGGGTGGCCCAAAAAAAAAGAAAAACAAAAGTTTCTTTTTTCAGGTCAGAAGAATCATCAACACCAGAACACAAAAAGAATTAGTTGCTACAGTCTATATTGGATGTGATTCTACTCCTCTGGAAAACTGCCACATACGTTTTGTTAATGAGCTGTTTGCAGTGGAACAAAACATAAAGTTGCACGAACGAAATGAGGATATTGAGAAAGTTTTAGCTGAAGGATCACCTGCTAAAAGTGAGCTATTCTCCTTACATTGTGATTTTTTAGTATTCCTGCTAAGGGTAATTTTCTTTTTTTTGTATTTTAACTGTCTATTATCACAGTACTATCTTGCTTTGATTTTATTTAAAAAATATGCTCATGATTTACTGAAAAATTTAAGACACATATAATAGCATTTTGTAATTTTTTAAATGCTCTTTTTCCAGTGACTCTAAACTCATTACTGTTTTTTCCAGCATAAAAGGCGCATCCCGCTCCCCACAAAAAAAAAAAAAAAAGTCTTTGAAATCACCCTGCACCTTACATGCTCAAAATCAGGGTCAAGGGTAGGCGTAGGGTTATGCTTAAGCAGTTGTTTACTAACATTAGGTTGCAACTGCTTTCAGTGAAACACTGTGCCAGCAAGCAGCCAGCATTCAATGTTAACTAGCATCTAATCATAAGGGCTTTATGTTAACGTACATAATAAGTAAACCAGCTGTAACAGTTGTAAGTAATTGTAAAGTATCAGGGTCATTAGCCCATGTATGCCAGATCACTCATAGGAGTAAGACAGATTTTTTTTTTTTATTAACACGTTGGCCTTCTCCCACCAAGGCAGGGTGGCACGAAAAAGAAAAACTTTCATCATTCACTCCAGTGTCTTGCCAGAGGCACACTTACACTACAGTTATAAAACTGCACCATTAACGCCCCTCCTTCATGGTGCAGACACTGTACTTCCCAATCGAATATTTGTTTCATCAAGAGGGGTGTGAAGTAACACACAACACAGTATTCATATCTGTAAAGATGAATATGATTACTGATTTACTGTTGATACTTCTGTTGGTTGAACATTTATTCAAGTTTTCACTTTTCAGATTACCTATAACCTATTATAATAGTCAAAGAGAAGGCATGCTTACACATTTGGTTATACACATTAGGTTTACCTGGAGAGTTTACCTGGAGAGAGTTCCGGGGGTCAACGCCCCCGCAGCCCGGTCTGTGACCAGGCCTCCTTGGGTCAGTGTCCCAGGATGCGACCCACACCAGTCGACTAACACCCAGGTACCCATTTTACTGATGGGGAACATAGACAACAGGTGGAAAGAAACACGTCCAATGTTTCTACTCTGGCTGGGAATCAAACCCAGGCCCTCACCGTGTGAAGCGAGAGCGTTAACCACCAGGCCACCAGAGCCTGGGCGAGTACTACAAGTGATCAAATTTGCAAAGGAACATGGGAACCCAGCCTTAGCAAGGCATTATGGGCCACCCCAACAAAGAAAATGGTAAATGACTGGCAAAAACAAGAAGAAAATCGAAACATGATTTTTGCAGGCCAAAAGCTAAATGGGTGGAACTTGAAAATGAGATGAAGACTTGGGTTTAAGATCAGAGGAGACAAGGTTTTATAGTGACAACTAAAAAAAATATTTTGAAGCTAAAGTGAGAGCAGCTGTAAGAGGGCATGATAGATTGTTCTGGTGCTACGAGCTGGTGCTATAGATTCATGAAAAGGAATGGATTAGCCATGTGAACAAAAACAAAATAAGATGAATAAAAAATGGGTTTAACTTCCTCATTTCTAAGATGAATAAAAATGGCTTTAATTTCTTCACCTTTAAGATGAATAAAAATATTTTATTTTCCATTTTCTCTTGGTTTAGAAATTTATTAAACATTCCCTAAGTTATGGTATGTCTCTTCTAAAATGTTCTAATTAAAAATATGGTATTGAATGTTTTGACTTTAAAACCACATCTCTACACAATCTTGTTTTGTTAGTGTTTACGGTATTATAAATGGACATGCAGTTCATTGTAGTAATTAAGTTGTAATACTCATAAAGTGTAAGCACAAGTAAAGTGTTTTAATAATTTATATTTAACACATTCACAGTGTACCTTATTTATATGTATTTTCTGTACAGAGTATTACAGGCTATATATTCATGAGACAATTTGAGTAAAAATGGCAGGGTGTTACTTTAGTGGGGTTTAATATAGATTTGAATAGATGAGAAGCTTTAAAATGACCCAGTAGTGGGGAGGGCTATCAGGGGAAAAAGTTTCTCTCTCTCTCTCTCTCTTCCCCAATATGTCTGCTAAAATTGAGGTGTATTTCATATGCCAGAAAATACAGTATTTTCCTAATTTCTTATTCTTTTGCCCATCTTTCCAAGTACGTACTGGTGCTGTACTTTCCACCTCTGTAAGTTAGTCCAGCTAAACTGGTTTCTCTGAATACTTTTATAAACATTAACATTGCTCTAACATTATTATAATCAAATATATATATGGTTGAATTACTATTCTGTATGAGAAATGTTTTATTATGTATGTGTGTGTGTCATACTTTTAAAGTTGAAGTAAGGAGGGCAGCTGGATGCAGCAGGGATGTCATGTTTGGGAGCAGTGTGTGGTGTGAATTCAGAGTTTATTTAGGCACAGGTACACATAAGTGCAATTATCATACATAGTGAAATTACTTAGGATAACCCATAAAAAAAAAAGGGTCAGTGACTTTTCCATTGCAGTAGCTGCGTTGGTCTTGCCATTTAGAAAGGATGGATCAGAATGACAGAGGGTACTAGTGTGTAAATCTGGGATAGAGGGAAGGAGGGGTTGGGGTTATTCCATGAAGGTTGGAGGGAAGAAAGGAAAGGTTTTAAGCAACCACCAGGTGTGCTAGATCAGAGTGAGTGGAGATGGGGCTTTAGGATGCATTGTTGGAACATGAGCAAGGTAACATTTATGAAGGACTTCAGGGAGACCAGTTAGCCAGGTTTGAGTCTTGGAGATGGGAATGTTGCAGTATAAAGGGTAGTTTGAATTGTTATGTCCACATCTTTCTGACAAAACTGCTGTTGAATGAGTGACAGTGACTGTTGTTGCCTTTTCTTGGGCCACCTACCTTTGTGGGAGACTGCTAGCGTGTTAAAAAAATTTTTTTATAGTGCTCATTCACCATTCTCATTATATGAGAGTGCTGTACAGATTTTAATATTTAGTAGAAAATATGTACATTAGATTAAAATTTCAAATTCTTTATTAACATAAATGTTGAAACAGGAGAAATTGCTCCAAGTTGTTCAACTTGCAAGGACAACCCAAAACGCAAGTGTAAGGATTGTGGGTGCAACGAATGTGGAGGAAAGGAGAATCCTGAGAAGCAGCTCATGTGTGATGAATGTGACATGCCATTTCACTTGTATTGCCTCAAGCCACCACTGGAAAGCATACCTGATGTTGATGAATGGTGAGTAAACACACAAGACATTTTAACTATTCTTTAGTAGTTGATTATAACCATAATGCAGTAGTACATAGTGTAGTAACTTTTTATTTCCTAATTCTTATGATGTTTAAATACAACTCTGATCCTAAAATTAAACTAGTGTAAGGCAGATACATCAGATAATGTTTAAGTAATGAGTATGAACATCTTAGAAACTGTTTTGTTTTAGTGAGGTTTTACCCTATGAGTAATCCTCTTACAAGCAAGGGGAATAATTAGGTAGGACTGTCTCTTAAGAAATGAAAAATCCCAAGATACTTCCTACTTTACATGAGAATTAGTTTTTTAAATGGACAAAGGAGCTTATTACCCTTGTCTGCAAGTTTCTGCCTTAAGGAAATATTTCTGTAGCCTTGAACTTTAAACAGCAGTTACAGTGGTTGTACAGTAAATATCAACAAATTCCCAGTAGAATGTTTTTATTCCAAACTTAAGCATTTTGACCAAAATGTTAATGAGCTAACAGCTGCAGGATCTGTCCTGACAGAGGAAAACATTGCTTTTACTGAACTAATTTAAACATCCCAACTTGAAAACAATGAGTTACAAAGTAAAAGCAGCTAAGATTCCATCAAGTTCATAGAATTCAAACACCAATGAAACCGTGAATAAAACTTAGCTCGATCATAGGAAGAATTTGACATCAGCAAAGTTATAACAGTCTGTCTTAATTTAATTACCTTACAGCATTGGCACAGCAAATGGATTTCTGGTGGTCAAAAACAGATAAGGTA
This sequence comes from Cherax quadricarinatus, assembly GCF_026875155.1. Classification (NCBI taxonomy): domain Eukaryota; kingdom Metazoa; phylum Arthropoda; class Malacostraca; order Decapoda; family Parastacidae; genus Cherax; species Cherax quadricarinatus. The sequence goes on from NC_069427.1 coordinate 45,562,037, forward strand.
AAATCTTTTAAGCATCTCTAAAGATATGCTGCACTCAATTTTTCTAATTGTTCTTACTATCTTTTGAATTGTTAATATTTACTACATGATTCCTCTTACTCTGGGCATTTCAGCGATATTTTGGTTGCACTAAGAGAAGCAGCAGCAGTATTGAGGTAGAGAGAAAGAGATGTGAGGTTCAATATGCCAAATATTAAACCAAGCTGAACTGAACCAGTAAGCAGGCAGGAATGACCAATGCTCAGTCTCTGCTGCTGGGGCTGCTGCTCCTGCAGATAATCTGGTACCTTCAAGTTTAAATATTAAATTCATTTGCTCATTCCTGGCTGATTTTGGGGGTCTTTGTATTTTGGTTACCCCTGCCTTGGTAAAAAAAAAAAATAGTGCCTACATGTGATTGGTTATGTATATTTTTAAAGGGTACATAAATAGGAGAGATACCAGGGAAATTACATGGAGATTAAGTAGTGGACTTTGGCATTTCTTTTAGTGTTTGAGCCCTTTGATATGCACAGAGTTTCTAAGTAAATTTCCATTAGTCAGTCATCAGTGTCAGCTATCAGTGATACATTAAATACAGTCATGCCCTGCATACCGACGTTTTGGTCAGTGACAGACCACATATATGGCACTGATGTAAACAAACCTACTCTGCTTCCAGTTGTATGCAGGTACAGTGGAACTTTGGTTTTAGTGATTAATCCTTTCGAAAATGTCTGACGAAAACAGAATCGTACAAAAACTGAAGTAATATTTCCCATAAGAAATAATGTACATAAATCCAATTAATCTGTTCCAGACACCCAAAAATATTAACACATACTTTTTATAGAGAATAACTATAGTTTTACATACAGAAAACAATGAGAAATAAATATGAATGACTAATGAAATGGATAAATGAACATTTAACATCACTTTTACTTTTATTGAAGACTCTTATTGGAATATGGAAGATGGCGAGGAGGGGAGAGGGAGGAGGGGAGAGGGAGGAGGAGAGATTGTTTGGAAGGGAAATCCCTGTCCATAAGGAATTCAGGTATCAAGGCCCTATCCGGGGTTACTTCCCTTCTTTGTCTGTTTCTGGCGTCTCTTTAAGATTTGCCTAAAATGGGACAAGGCATTGTCATTGTACATGTTGCAGACGCAGCTTGCAACAGGTTTGTTAGGGTGATATTTCTCCACAGATTTTGTAACTCTTTCCAAATTTACATGCATGTCCTTAATCCCCCCTTTTCACAAATCAGTTTCCCTTTAAAATAACAAAAAGGCACAATACCAACGGGAACAATACACAAATAACCCGCACATAAAAGAGAGAACTTACGACGACTTTTTCGGTCCGACTTGACCATTGACAAAGTCACACTAAAGGGGTGGAGCAGGACGCAAATTTATGGGCAGGAAGGGGTGGAAGAGTATTATAGTAACAAAATTTAAAAAAACCGACAGGAGAAATTAAGACACTGCAAAACACCCGGGCCCCCCAAACGAACTTTCGCCATCCAGCCACCACGGGATGGCGAAACGTCCACAACAAAAAAACCAGACGCCGAAACAGTGTCTTATTTCAACAGAGTTGTAGAAAAGAAAAGAGGTTAAGTGGTAGGGGAAAAGGGGGAAAAAGGAAGACGAGCCAGTCAAATAAAAAAGGAAGGGGACACGCAAAGGAGCTAGATCCCCCAAAGGGGGGAGAGCAACGCACAGAGGCAAAAAGGGAATGGGTGAAAAAAAATAAATAAGAAGGAAAGAAACACGAACAGGGGAAGAAAGAAAACCCCAGGGGGAAAAAAGGAAGGGGAAAAGGGGGAAAGAGGAAGAAGAAAATAAAATAAAAAGGAGGATTCAGGTTAAGTCAGGGGTGTTTGAAGTTTGAGCTTTTTACAATGTTGGGGAGGAAGGCACTACAGAGACAACCAGGGCAAGGTTCATAAAAGGGAAAGTTGTGATTAGAGAGGTTTCAACAAACGGCGACTGTTCATTTGGGAAGTAGGAAAAACTTTTAGCAGAAACCATCAATGATGACTATGATCTCTGACTTGACAGAAAAGGCTTGTTATGTCGGAAAGCCTAACACTATTTTTGTGCCCCTAAGTCCTGTCAGAAAGAGATCGACCAGTTTCTCCGAAGTATTGAAGAGGACAGGGGGACAAAAATAGAGTAACACCGGGAACACTTAGAGGGGGGAGAGGTATGAACGAGTTTAGTGCAAAGGGTTTAGTCTGGGGGAAAGGGGTAACTAATGTCTAAGGGGGGAGAAATGTTGAATAAAAAGCCCCGGAAATGTGGGAAGGCAAGAATAGAAGATTTCCCCCATGAGTAAGATTTGGGAAAAGAAATTTTTTTAGCACGTAGGGGGCAGAGTCATGAAATGGGAAGGGTGCCAAGACGGGAGAACGAATTAGAAAGGGGAAAAATTTTTGCTGGAAGGAACTGAGGATACGAGCGGAGGACGAGAAGGGGAGATAAGAACACTTTTCTTGCAGGGAACATAAAGGGAAAAAAGTATGAATGTACATCCCACGTGCATAGGTTTACGAAAAGGGAAAAGGGGAAAAACCTTTTTCTGAGCGTGGACAAGGACATAAAGGAAAAGGAAGAAAGGGAATTAGATTCCCTTTTCAGCTTTAAACTTAAGGGAAAGGGGGCAAATTATTAAGAGCTCAAGAAATTTGGAAAGACGGAGTCATAGGCCACAGAGCAAAGATGCATCCACATAGCGAGCCCAGAGGAAGGTTGCACATCGGGGGTAGGAAGAAAACTCTCAATATTCCATGTAAAGTTTTGAAAGGGACGGGAGAAGGGGAAGCCCATAGTAAACACCAAAGGTTTGAAAATAATATTTCCCTTAAGGGAAAAGGAGTTAGAGTCCAAACAAGGCAAAAGACAAGAATGCATCATGGGATAGGGAATGAAAAAACCCCTACGGGCCTTCTCCAAAGGGAAATCAAACATCACAAGAGGGACTAAAACGCAAACTAAACATCTTACAGGGGGGGAGAGACGAACCCGTTAAATGAAGTCTTAGAGTACAGGGGCAGGAAAAAAGTACCAAAAAGGGATGGGGGTTTTGGCCACCCACGAAGCAAGAGAATAAAAACAGAACCTCGAGGAAAAGATGGGACAAGGGGAAATATCGGGTTTTTATGAGTTTTGGGAAGGCCAAAAATGGGAAGAGGGGGACGAACACAAACCCGTTGAAAAAGGGTCAAAGTCAGGGGGACAGGGGTCGGAAGATCCTTAGCTTTTTTTGTTGAAATTTCCTTAAAGCATCAAGAGGGTTGGAAACGAGGGAGTTAGGTGCGTGATAGAGAGCAAGACACACGAGCGGGGGTAATCCTCGCGAAAAGGGATAACTACCGAATTACCTTTGCAAAGATAGTATGACAATGTTAGGTTGGATTAAGGAAAAAGGGCAAGGGGGAACCGGGGGAAGGGGGTGATTCTTGAAAACAACAACAAGAGGGGGAAAGGGAGAGCACCACGAAAAGTGGACAAGTCGGAAGATAGAAAAAGTTTGACGAAAGGAATCAAAAGAGCAACAGGGAAATACCGCGCGGGGAGTGGGCAAGGGGCAAAGGAAGACCAAACCAAAATTCAAGCCATATTGAGAGAGGAGACAGAAACAGATTAGTAACACAGTCATGAGGGAAATTTTAGACCAAGGGCTAGCTGAATGAACGTTGAAGTTTATTTTATTCCAATGCCCTTTCTTCTTTTAAACCCAAACAAACATTGTCATACTATCTTCTGACAAAAAATTCGGTAGTTATCCTTGATCGCGAGGATTACCCCGTAAAGCTGATGTTTTGCTCCTGACTCACGCACCTACACCCCTCTCTTTTCCCCAACCCCTTGTCGCATCAAGAAACTTTCAACAAAAAAAAAAAAGGGACCCTCCACCCTGTCCTCCTGACTTTGCCCTTGTTCAACGTTTTGTTCATCTTCCCTCTCTTCCCTGTTTCTAGGCCTTCCCAAAACTCTAAACCTGATATCCTCTTTTCCTATCATACCTCTAGAGGTTTTGTTTCTTTTTCTCTTGCTTCTTGGCTGGGCCAAAACCCCCGCTCCCTTCCTTGGGATTTTTTTCCGCCCACCCCCGTCACCCTCAAAACTTCATTTGAACGGGCGCTCTCCCCCCAACCTGTAAAAGCTTAGCTTGACGTTATCCCTCTTTTCCAAAGTCCCTCTTGATGATGTCCTTGATTCCTTTAAAAAGGGCCCTGTAGGTTTCTTCATCCAATATCCCCCCGATGCTTTCTTGATCTGATCCGCCTCTTTTGGACTCTAAATCCTTTTCCTTCCAAGGGAAATATTTTTCTCAAACCCTTTGTCGCTATGGCTTTCCCCTTTCTCCCGTCCTTGCTAATCTTTACATGGAATACTTTGAACGTTCTTTTTCCCACCCTCGATGGCAACCTTCACTCTGGCTCCGCTTGTGGGGCATCTTTGCTCGGGCCCATGACCCCGTCTCTTCCCAACCCTTTTCTTGAAGCCTTAATAATTTTTTGCCCTTTCCCTTAAGTTTAAAAGCAATGGGAATCTAATTCCTTACTTCCTTTCCGATGCCATGCCACCGCTCAGATACAGGTTTTTCCTTTTTTCCCTTTACCGTAAACCAGCACAGTGGCAGTACATTCACTACTTTTTTCCCATCTGCTTCCCCTGTCAAGAAAAGGTTTTTTTCCCCTCTTTCTCCGTGCCCTCCCCTCTTGATCCCATTCCTTCAGCGAAAATTTCCACTCTTCATAATTCGTTCTCCCTCTTGCTACCTTCCCATTTTATAGACTCTGCCCCCTCACGTGCTAAAAGAATTTCTTCTCTCCCAAACCTCTACTCATGGAACTCTTTATCCTCTCCTTCCCACATTTTTTCTTTCTAATCTCAACAATTCTCTCCGTCCCTTAGACATTAACTTACCTTCCGCCAACTAACACTCTTCCACTAATCTCGTCATACCTCTCCTCCCTCACAATGTTCCTGGTGTCTACTCTATTTTTTGCTCCTCCTGTCCCTTCATACTTCGGGGAAAAAGGTCGATCTCTTTCTGACAGACTTAGGGGCACAAAATAGGTTTGGCTTTTCCGACCTAACAAAGCTCTTTTCTGTCACTCGAATCATAGCCAAAAAAATTATTGACTGGCTTCTGCTAAAACTGTCTTTTCCCCACTTCCAACTCGAACAGTCCCGTCTGTTGAATCCTCTCTAATCACAACTTTCCTTGTATGAACCTTAGCCCGGCTTCGTCCGTAGATGCTTCCTCTCCCACTACATTGTAAAAGCCCCAAAATTTAGAAACCCGACTTTAACCCAAACCTCACTTTTTTATTTTATTTTTCTTCTTCCCCCTTTCCCCTTTCCCTCTCCTTTTCTCCTCTGGGTTGTCTTTCTCTCTCCTTCTCGTGTTTCTGTTCCCTTTTTCATTTTTTTTATTTACCACTTCCCCCCTTTTACACCTCGTGCGCTTGCTCTCCCCCCTGTGGGGATCACCTTGGGAGTCCCCCTTCCTTTGTATTTGACTGGCTCTCTTTCCCTTTTTTTCCCACTTCTTCCCACCACTACTACTACCTCTTCTTCTTCTACACAAAACTGTTAAATTAAGACACATGTCGGCGTCGGGTTTTCTTTGTTGTGGACGTTTCGCCATCCCCGTGCTGGCTGGATGGGGAAACTCTACAATGGGGATTCCCGGGGTTTTGCATGTGTCTTAATTTCATCCTGTTGGTATTAAACAATTCTTGACTACTCTATACACAAATACTTCCACCTCTTCCTCCATTTAGCCGTCCTGCTCCACCCCGTTATGTGACTTTTTCAAAGGCCAAGTCACCCAAAAGCGTCATAAGCTTCTCTCTTTTTTTGTGCGGGTTAATTTTTGTATCAGCTTCCCTTTATTTCTTTTTTTCGCCAGGGTGGGAAAGATCGTTGATGAGGACCCCCCTACATCCGGGGGAGACCAGCCACGGGACGCCACTTTGACTTTGCTACGAAAATTTTTTCTTGAATTCTATCTATTTTTTGCCTTCTTTATCAAAGGCTGGGACTCGGGGAAATTTTTTTTTTGGCCCCAAAGGTGGCTTATTTTGCATCACACTCGATAAACAAGCCAAAAAAAAATGGGTTAAAAACAAAATGTTTTGGGGGGGGGTGAACACGGGGGGTGAGCTCACTCAATGAGAAAAAAAAAGGGAGACTGGCCAAAAAGCAGGGGATTCTTTTTTTGGGGGGGCACTCGATTCGGAAATGATGGCCAAGTCACACGGCGGGGGACGAATTGGGGTGGCTATTTTTAAATGGTGCCTGATATTTTTTTTTTTCCCCGAGTTTGCTTAAATTTTAAGCCTTGCTGATCACCTCAAAATTTTAACACTGTGTACAATTAACTATGAAGTTCATGCACTTTTGAGGCATTTAGGTACCCTGCACTTAATATGTGGTAGACAAATTTCCGATTGATTTGTGTGCTAAATTTGGAAACAGCTGTAAAGTGTTTCTTCTCTTTTGGGGGGCCTTACCTCGGGTTAAACAAAAAAAAAAAAGGGTTTAGAAAGCCCATCTGATTATCTTCACACTTTAACACTTGTGTATCCTACCTAGAAAAAGGATGGGATTGTAGGTGCTAATTTACCATTTTTATATTTAAAATGGTATTTTTTCTGTGAAATAATTTGCATATGTCTATTTTGAATAGCTTCTATCTCTAATGGCTGATGCATGTTTTGGACAGAATGGTACCCATGGTACCCAACAAGTTTAGGCTTTTGAGTATACAAATTTGCCAGTTTTTTAACATTGTTAATGAATTCAGAATTATTTGATTACTAGCAGTAGCTGGAGAGAGCCTCTTCTGATTTGCTTCAGTGCTACACTCTACTTGTCCTTTAGCTTGCAGTAAGGTAGAGGGGACTTAGCTTATAGGATATGGGGATTTTTTTTTTTTTTTTTTTTTTTTTTTTTTTTTTTTTTTTTTTTTTTTTTTTTATTATCACACCGCCGATTCCCACCAAGGCAGGGTGGCCCGAAAAAGAAAAACTTTCACCATCATTCACTCCATCACTGTCTTGCCAGAAGGGTGCTTTACACTACAGTTTTTAAACTGCAACATTAACACCCCTCCTTCAGAGTGCAGGCACTGTACTTCCCATCTCCAGGACTCAAGTCCGGCCTGCCGTTTCCCTGAATCCCTTCATAAATGTTATTTTGCTCACACTCCAACAGCACGTCAAGTATTAAAAACCATTTGTCTCCATTCACTCCTATCAAACACGCTCAAGCATGCCTGCTGGAAGTCCAAGCCCCTCGCACACAAAACCTCCTTACCCCCTCCCTCCAACCCTTCCTAGGCCGACCCCTACCCCGCCTTCCTTCCACTACAGACTGATACACTCTTGAAGTCATTCTGTTTCGCTCCATTCCTCTACATGTCCGAACCACCTCAACAACCCTTCCTCAGCCCTCTGGACAACAGTTTTGGTAATCCCGCACCTCCTCCTAACTTCCAAACTACGAATTCTCTGCATTATATTCACACCACACATTGCCCTCAGACATGACATCTCCACTGCCTCCAGCCTTCTCCTCGCTGCAACATTCATCACCCACGCTTCACACCCATATAAGAGCGTTGGTAAAACTATACTCTCATACATTCCCCTCTTTGCCTCCAAGGACAAAGTTCTTTGTCTCCACAGACTCCTAAGTGCACCACTCACTCTTTTTCCCTCATCAATTCTATGATTCACCTCATCTTTCATAGACCCATCCGCTGACACGTCCACTCCCAAATATCTGGGGATACCTTTCTCTAATCATCAAGTGACCAGAATGCATCTAGTTTCTTGAGTGATATCCATGAGTTCTGTTGCACTTCTGAAGGGTTGGTCTTAAGTACAATATAAGCTGACATTACAGTTCAGGGCCATGAAGATGTCAGTTGAACAGTGAAATATGTGGATAGCTTGTATTTTTAATTTATTTCGTTATTTGGTTCTGGGGGCTGAATTTTAGCATGTTATAATTTGTTTATGTATGATACAGTAGGTTGCCATTTTTAATCATGCACAAATACCACATGAGAGATATGCATAAACGAATGTGTAGTACTGGGCGAACACTGTAGAGTAGGATATAACAAAAATGAGTGATATACTGTGATTATACATTTGGCATTATATTAATATTAATGTGATTTAATTTATTGTTATTGTAAACTGTGTATTATTCCTAGGTACTGTCCTTTGTGTAAAAATGATGATAGTGAAATAGTCAAAGCTGGTGAGAAACTGAAAGAGAGCAAGAAGAAAGCAAAGATGGCTTCCTCAAAAAGCAATACTTCACGAGACTGGGGTAAAGGGTTTGCCTGTGCTGGGAGACAGAAAGTGTGCACCATTGTGCCACAAAATCATTTTGGACCTGTACCTGGTGTTGAAGTGGGCACTTTATGGAAATTCAGGTTACAGGTATTTAACTTTAGTTGTTGTTGCTTTTTAACATTACTCTTGATTGTACATTCTGTAGATAGATCATTATGTATTCACCCCCTTGGGAAGAAGATGCACAAGTTTTATAACCACTCTGGATGGTCACATGATTTTTTATGTTTTTTTTTTTTTTTTTTTTTTTTTTTTTTTCACATTCCTTTTTACTATTCTGTTTTAGTACCAACTCAAACAGAACCCAGATAACTGATGATCTATAGCTTTTTATAAACCATAATATATTTCATAATACTCTGTACTATACTATTGCATTTACAAAAAATATGTGCCCATGCTTGCTATTATGCTAACACATTGAAATAAGAACATAAGAAAGAAGGAACACTGCAGCAGGCCTACTGGCCCATGTGAGGCACGTCCAAGTCTCCTATTGGCAAAAGCAAATGCCTTAACCTAGTCAGGTCAGGTCACATTCACTCAAGGAAGAAGCACGGCATCTGAACTAGTAGCACAAGCTAGTCAGGTCCAGTTCACACCCACCCACACCCACTCGTGTATTTATGTAACCTATTTTTAAAACCACAACGTTTCAGCTTCTATAACTATACTCGGGAGTGTGTTCCGCTCATCCACAACTCTATTACCAAACTAGTGCTTTCCTAAATCCTTCCTGAATCTGATTTTGTTCAACTTAATGCCATTGCTGTGAGTCCTGTCTAGGCTAGATATTTTTAGCACACTATTTACATCACCTTTATTTATTCCTGTTTTCCGTTTATACACCTCAATCATATCCCCCCCTCCCTAATTCTACGCCTTTCTAGAGAGTGCAGATTCACGGCCCTCAGTCTGTCCTCATAGGGAAGATTTCTGTTACATGGGATCAACTTTGTCATCCTCCTTCGTATGCTTTCCAGTGCATTTATATCTATTCTGTAATACGGTGACCAGAACTGTGCAGCATAATCTAAAAGAGGACAAACCAAAGATTATATATATAGAGTTGAAGAACAACCTGAGGACTTCTATTATTTATACTTCTTGATATGAAGCCAAGTTTTCTGTTAGCTTTATTGCAAACACTTATGCACTCTTGTATTGGTTTTAGATTACTGCTAACCAGAATTCCTAAATCCTTTTTTGCAATCAGTAATATTAAGATCTACATTATTTAGTTTATATGTGGCATGGTTATTTTCCTGTCGGACATTCAGAACTTTGCATTTGTCTATATAAACTGCATCTGCCACTTCTCTGACTACTGCATCAGTCTATTCAAATCATCCTAGAGTGCTCTAATGTCCACATTAGAATGAATTGGACAGCCTAATTTGGTGTCATCAGCAAATTTGCTTATGTCTCTATTTATTCCCTCATCTATGTCATGTATGTAAATTGTGAGCAACAAGGAGCGCAACACTGACCCCTGTGGAAACACCGCTTGTGACGTGCCCCCATTGTGATTTCTTCCCATTTATGCAAACTCTCTGCTACCTATTTGTCAACCGTGCCTCTAATATGGTCGTCACCAAATGAGTTTATGGGGCTGAACTGCAGGTACTGCAGCTGCTGCTGCTTGTTATGAAAGATATTGCTCATGGAATTCTACAATGGATAAACCTATATTCAGTACCTTGAAGGAGTGGTGGGGGGATGTTTCAGTCTGAGGGTAAACTACACCCCCCCCCCTCCCCTTTAAATATAATAGAGCCTCTCCTCACTTAGCGATGTACTCATTCATCAACGAATTGGACTTAGGACAGGCTCTCTGACCAGTATGCATACCTAAATAATGTATATTAGAGCTGATTTCCTCTATTCTGTTTAATACAACACAGCTTCTCACTTAATGGCGGTGTTCCATTCCTAAGACCACGTCGGTAAGCGAATTCGTCACTAAGTGAGGAGCATACTGTAATGGTAGTGAGTTTGTGTCAACTATCTTTGATACTGTTTTAATGTCACCTTTGCACCGTTTATAACATTTCTGGTATATTATTAAATGTTTATGCAGTAGTGTACTGTATATTGTAATAAAAAGAATAGAGGAAATCAGCTCTAATATACATTTTTTTTAACTCCATACTGTCAAGAGCCCCGAAAACCCCTGAGGCATCGTAAATGAGTACTTCTAAGTGAGGAGAGGCGTAACAGTAAAACACGTAAAACTTTTAAAAATATATAAAAATATTATAAATGGTGCGGGGTAACATTAAAACAATATCAAAAGGGTTGACACAAACCCTCTACCATTTAATAGATGCCCTCATTTTGCAAAAATTTGTTTACCGGCGTGTTCTTGGGAAGGGAATCTGTCTTTAACGGGGAATTTGTAAAAATAAAATTTAACGCCACTCCAAGGGGAATGGAACAGTTTTTTTCCCCCATACCCTTGGTGTCGTTAGAGGTGACAAAATGCCAGAGCGAGGGGACATAACCCCTTCTTTTTTACAAATTTTAAAATTTAGAAATTTTAATTTTTTTTTTTTGGGGGCCACCCTGCCTCTGAATTTGGGGCTGGTTTTTTTTGAAATATATTTCTACAAATGTATGCAGTTGTTGAATGCATGGGGAGATAACTTTTTTGTGTAAAGAAGCGGGTCTGTTGGATCCTACTAACAGTGGACCCCCGCAAACGATTTCATCCATAGCGATTATTTCGCATACCGCTTACTTTTAAAAATCGCAAAAATTTTTTCCGCGCATACCAAAAAAACCCCCACCGATTTTCGTCCGAGACGCTCCAATGTCCCCTCAGCCAGCCCACATTGCCGCCCGTGCCATTGTTTTTCCCCGCCAGCCTCCCGTAACATCCAACAACATTCGGAATACAGTGGACCCCCTTAAAAGATTTTTTTAAAACCGTGCAAGAGGGGCCCTCGTTTTTTGCGAAATAATCGTTATGCAAGAATTTTCCCCAAAGAAATAAAGGGAAACAAAATTAATCCGTGCAAACCCCAAAAAGATGAAAAAAAATTTTTTTTTCCCCATGAAATTTAATTTAATACACACAAACTGAAAAAGGGATGCACAATTAAATGACACTTACTTTTATTGAAGATCTGGTGATGATTGATGGGATGGGAGGAGGGGAGAGCATTAATCTTCTTACTGTTTAGAAGGGGAATCCCCTTCCATTACGACTTGAGGTAGCAAAGTCCTTTTCCTGGGGTTACTTCCCTTCTTCTTTTAATGCCACTAGGACCAGCTTGAGAGTCACTGGACCTCTGTCGCACAACAAATCTGTCCATAGAGCTCTGTACCTCCCGTTCCTTTACGATTTGTCTAAAATGGGCCACAACATTGTCATTGAAATAGTCACCAGCAACGGCTTGCAACAGCTGTGTCAGGGTGATTTTCATCTATAAAGGTTTGCAGTTCAACCCACTGTGCACACATTTCCTTAATCTTTGAAGTAGGCACAATGGATTCCACAACTGGCATAGGCTTCTCAGGTTAGCCCCAAACCCTTCAAAATCTTTCTTAATTTCCATACTAATTCTCACCCTTTTTACCACAGGTTGGCACTAGAACTTTCTTGGGGCCCATGGTCACTTATTTTCCAGAAACAGCACCGAAAACACTGTAATAATACGAAATATTCCGAGTGTATGCTTGGATGTTACCGCGGAGGCTGGCTGGTAAACAATGGGACGGCCGGCACATGTGAGGCTGGCTGAGGGCACATTGGACGCGTCTCGGACGAAAATCGGTAAGCGGGTTTTTAATCGGTATGCGCGGCAAAAATTTTGCGATAAAAGTAATCGGTATGCGGAAAAATCTCTATGTGATGCCATCGTTATGCGGGGGTCCACTGTATTTCGTATTATTACAGTGTTTTCGGTGCTGTTTCTGGAAAATAAGTGACCATGGGCCCCAAGAAAGCTTCTAGTGCCAACCCTACACCAATAAGGGTGAGAATTCCCATTGAAATGAAGAAAGAGATCATTGATAAGTATGAAAGTGGAGTGCGTATCGCCGACCTAGTCAAGTTGTACAAGAAACCCCAATCAACCATCGCTACTATTGTGGGCACCAAAAAGACAATCAAGGAAGCTGTTCTTGCCAAAGGTTTAACTGTGTTTTCGAAACAAAGATCGCAAGTGATGGAAGATGTTGAGAGACTCTTATTGGTGTGGATAAATGAAAAACAGCTAGCAGGAGATAGCGTCTCTCAAGCGATCATATGTGAAAAGCTAGGAAGTTGCATGAGGATTTTATTAAAAAAATGCCTGCAACTAGTGATGATGTGAGTGAATTTAAGGCCAGCAAAGGTTGGTTTGAGAGATTTAAGAAGCGTAGTGGCATCCATAGTGTGATAAGGCATGGTGAGGCTGCCAGTTCAGACCACAAAGCGGCTGAAAAATATGTGCAGGAATTCAAGGAGTACATAGAAAACTGAAGGACTGAAACCTGAACAAGTGTTTAATTGTGATGAAACAGGCCTGTTCTGGAAGAAAATGCCAAGCAGGACCTACATTACTCAGGAGTAAAAGGCACTCCCAGGACATAAGCCTATGAAAGACAGGCTTACTCTTCTCATGTGTGCCAATGCTACTGGTGATTGCAAAGTGAAGCCTTTATTAGTGTATCACTCTGAAACTCCCAGAGCGTTCAGGCAAAAGAATGTCCCTCAAGGATAATTTGTGTGTGCTGTGGAGGGCAAACAGTAAGGCATGGGTCACTAGGGAATTTTTCTATAACTGGTTACACCATGCATTTGCCCCCAATGTGAAAGATTACCTAACTGAAAAGAAATTAGAACTTAAGTGCCTCCTGGTGTTAGACAATGCCCCTGGTCATCCTACAGACGTGGCAGAGCGACTTTATGGGGACATGAGCTTCATTAAGGTGAAGTTTTTTCCTCCTAATACCACTCCTCTCTGCAGCCCATGGACCAGCAGGTTATTTCCAACTTCAAGAAACTGTACACAAAAGCTCTGTTTGAAAGGTGCTTTGTAATGACCTCAGAAACTCAACTGACTCTAAGAGAGTTTTGGAGAGATCACTTTAATATCCTCAATTGTGTAAACCTTATAGGTAAGGCTTGGGAGGAAGTGACTAAGAGGACCTTGAACTCTGCTTGGAAGAAACTGTGGCCAGAATGTGTAGACAAAAGGGATTTTGAAGGGTTTGAGGCTAACCCTGAGATGATTATGCCAGTTGAGGAATCCATTGTGGCATTGGGGAAAATCCTTGGGTTGGAGGTTAGTGGGGAGGTGTGGAAGAGTTGGTGGAGGAGGACAATGAAAACTAACCACTGATGAGCTGATAGAAATTCAAACGGACTACTGCATCAGTCTCATTCAAATCATCCTAGAGTGCTATAATGTCCACATTAGATGAATTGGACAGCATAATTTGGTGTCATCAGCAAATTTTGCTTATGTCTCTTATTTATTCCCTCATCTAGGTCATGTATGTAAATTGTGAGCAACAAGGAGCGCAACACTGACCCTGTGAAACACCGCTTGGGACGTGCCCCCATTTGTGGATTTCTTCCCATTTATGCAACTCTCTGCCTACCTATTTGTCAACCGGGCCTCTAATATGGTCGTCAACCAAATGGTTGTATGGGCTGAACTGCGGTACTAGCTGGTGCTGCTTGTTATGAAAGATATTGCTCATGGACATACTAAATGGAAATAAACCTATTTTCAGTACTTGAAGGAGTGGTGGGGGGAATGTTTCAGTATGAGGGTAACTCCACCCCCCCCCCCCTCCCCTTTAATATAATAGGTGCCTCTCTCACTTAGCGATGTACTTCATTCTTCAACGAATTGGAACTTAGGACAGGCTCTCTGACCAGTATGCATACCTAAATAATGTATTTAGAGCCTGATTTCCTCCTATCTGGTTTAATACAACACGCTTATCACTTAATGGCGGACTGTTCCATGCCTAGACCAGTCGGGTAAGCGAATTCGTCAACTAAGTGAGGTGCTTACTTTTAATGGTAGTGAGTTTGTGGTTAAACTATCTTTGATACTGTTTTAATGTCACCTTTGCACCTTTTATACATTTCTGGTATATTATTAAATGTTTTTGCAGTGTGTACGTATATTTAATAAAAAGAATAAATAGAGGAAAGCAGCTCTAATTACATTATTTAGACTTCCCATACTGGTCTGAGAGCCCGTCGTAAGTATGAGGCATCGGTAAATGAGTCGTTGCTAAGTGAGGCAGATGCGTATACAGTTCCACTACTGTATAAACATTTTAAAATATATCAGAAATCATTATAAATGGTGCTGAGGTAACATTAAAACAATATTCAAAAGATGGTTGAACGAACCCTCTACATTATAATAGTTATGCTCCATCAATTAGCGTCAAATTTGTTTACCGGACGTGTTCTTGGGAAAGGAATTCTGTCTTTAACTGAGGAGAGGTTCGTATTAAATAATTATTTAACAGCCAATCCAAGGGGGAAGTGGAACAGTTCTTCCTCCATCAGCCTTGGGTTGGCGTTAGATGGTGACTAAAATGCAGGAGCAGAGGGAATGTAACCCCTTCTTTATTATCTAATTTTAAATTTAGAAACTTAAGTTTTTCTTTTGGGCCACCTGCCCCCCCTCAGTGGATGTGGCTGGTTTGTTGAAAGTAGTAGTTCTAACCTGAATTGTATACTGTTGTTGCAGCATCGGAGATAACGTTTTGTGTAAAGAAGCAGGTCTGATTGGTATCCGGTAATATATTGAATAACATGAGATGCCTTTTTTTTTTTTTTAAACCTCTTTGCCTATTCTATGAATAAAGGAAACCCTCGATTTGAAAGATTTTTGAGATAAGCGAGATCTACTGGTGAAAAGTTCCAGTAATCAGTTGAGATTCATACAACAGCCAACTGTCTGACTGTCCTATAGCAACAAAAATACTTTTGCCATTATTTGGTTAGGCTGATGATAGTTGTAGATCATTTAAAATTTATAAAATCATTTAAATATCTTCAAATTGTTAATTATTTTTATTTTTTTTTTTGTATTATCACACCGGCCGATTCCCTCAAGGCCGGTGGCCGAAAAAAGAAAAAACCTTTACCATCATTCAATCCATCACTGTCTTGCCAGAAGGGTGCTTTACACTACAGTTTTTATACCTTGTTGTTAATGTTCAAGATTTATACACCCTCTTAACAAAATTTATTTTCAACATTTATTGCAAAGGATTTGTAGTTTTTCTACATTTCAGTATTGTATTAGGTATACAGTAAAGAACTTTATTTTATTTTTTTTTTTTATCAGAGGTTTACTGTTTTTTTCCTTATAAGCATATTAGTAAGGAATGTGTTCATAATCTTATGAATTTTTTTTTTTTTTATCACTCCTCGAGTTGCTTTTGTCTCGTCTACTGAGGCAGGGTAACCCATAAAAGATGAACCACACTCGCAGTTATTCATTCACTTTGTCTTGCCAGGAGCATGTTGACATTACAATTCAGATGGTCCTTTGAACTGCATTTAATTAGTGTTCAGTATGTCAACTGTTTAACAAAGTAAAATTTATTTGTATTTAAAGCCTTTTTTTATTATTTAATTGCAATGATTTCCCTTTTAGGCTTCAGAAGCTGGTGTACATCGTCCACATGTTGCTGGCATCCATGGCCGGGAAAATGAAGGTGCCTACAGCATTGTACTCTCTGGTGGCTATGAAGATGATGAAGATAATGGAGACTCCTTCACCTACACTGGCTCAGGCGGCAGGGACCTCTCTGGTAATAAAAGAACTGCTGAACAATCCTGCGATCAGCAGCTTACTAGGATGAACAGGTAAAAGTTGCTAGATAAATGTTTATTAATACTATTATAATTTATTAATACACTGGCTGTACACAAATAACCCACACATAAGAGAGAGGATCTTACAACAGTCTTGACTTGGACCATTTACAAAGTCATTGTGATTTTTGTAAAATGGTCCAAAAGTCAGACCAAAATGTCGTCGGTAAGCTCCTCTCTCCTATGTGCGGGTTATTTGTTGTATTGTTCCAGTCACGGTTTGCCCCCCCTATGCCCTTTTTGTTTTTTGCACTGACTGTATCTCGCTGAGGCAGGGCTGACCCGAGAGAAAAAAAGAAACTTAACTTTTTCTTCTTGTTGCATTTAGTAATTTATACAGAACGCGGGGTGTACTAGCCTCTTGATCCCAACTTCTTAGTCATCTTTATGACATGGCATGAGTTATGAAGGAAGATTCTTTATCTGGTTTTCCAATGGAGATTTACAATTATATCAAATTTCTTTTGTTATTGGAGAATGTTTGGATAGGCAAACATATGTTCCCAGAGTGACATTAGGTATTGTTAAAAAATGTGAATTTGTCACTAGTTTGGAAGATAAGGTTGTACCACACTGCAAATTGTGTTGTAAGTAAGTAAGTTTATTTCAGGTATACACAAATACAGTTTACATAGAATTATCATACATAGAGCACATATTGTGTAGAGAACCTAGGATAACCCAAAAAATCAGACAGAGTGGATATTTCCAATTGAGGTGGTCCTTTGTAGCTAGTTCGTTATTATTATATTTTATTGTGTTATAAGACTTTATTATTATAGGGAAGTGCTAAGATTTTAAGTCTTTGTAACAGGCACCACCATCACCAAATCCGGCATAACAGGACATCGGGTTCCCATCAGTTATTCAGCACTAATTTCGCGCTAGCATAATTTCAAACTTTCCAGGGTCACCACACAACTGCTGGTACTGTTATATGGTGGCAGGTATTGCTGCCATAAGTGTCAGTTCCAATTTCTTTTTCTCCATTTATTGTTATAACTGCTTACTTTTAGGTCCTAGCCATTGGATTCCCAACAAATAAAAGTCGATGCTTTCTATGTGTATGCACCTACCACAGTACAGTGTCCATTAAAGATTAAGGTGGCTTTGAGCCACTGTCATTGCCATGAGCTCAGTCTCGGAGCAAGGGGAATATGCTTATTATTACACTACAAACTAACCACTACAGTTATTTTGCCTATCACAATTGATCTTTTTTTTTCCAACAAGTCGGCCGTCTCCCACCGAGGCAGGGTGACCAAAATAGAAAGAAAATCCCAAAATGAAAATACTTTCATCATCATCAACACTTTCACCACACTCGCACTTTATCCATGGTTTTGCAGAGGTGCTCGAATACAACAGTCTAGACAGCATACAGATATTAAGGTTAACAAAACATATCCCTCCAAACTGCCATATCCAAACCCCTCCTTTAAAGTGCAGGCATTGTACTTCCATTTCCAAGGACTCAAGTCCGACTATATGAAATAATAACCGGTTTCCTGAATTCATTCATAAAATATTACCCTGCATCACACTCACAGACGTCAGGTCCCAAGTACCATTGTCTCCATTCACTACTTCTAACACGCTCACGCCAACTCACTTGCTGGAAGTCCAAGCCCTCCTTGCCCACTATAACTCCTTTACCCCTCTCTCAAACCCTTTGAGGCTCGACCCTCCCCGCCTTCCTTCCCCTATAGATTTTATGCTTTACACTGTCATTCTACTTTGATCCATTCTCTCTAAATGACCAAACCACCTCAACAACCCTTTCTGCCTCTGACTAATATTTTATTAACTAACACTTCTCCTAATTTCCACACTCCGAATTTTCTGACATAATATTTACACCACACATTGCCCTTAACAGGGACATCTCACTGCCTCCAACCATCTCCTCGCTGATGCATTTACCACCCAAGCTTCACACCCATAGAAGAGTGTTGGTACGATCTATACTTTCTACATTCCCTTCTTTGCCTCCATTAGATAACGTTTTTTGACTTCCACATATACCTCAATTTGCACCACTCACTTTTTTCCCTCATCAATTCTATGATTTAACCTCCTTCCTTAATAAATCCATCCGCCGACACATCAACTCCCATAGTATCGGAAAACATTCACTTCTTCCATACTCCTCCTCCCCAATTTGATATCAATTTTTCTTTATCTAAATTTTTTGCACCCTCTCCCCTTACCTTTTCTATGTTCACTTTAATTTTACTTTAACAATTTCCCAAAATCATCCATAACCTTTGCAATTTTTCTTTAAATCTCCCATAGCACAGTATCATCAGCAAAAAGTAACTGTGTCTTCCCATTTTAAATTTGTTTCCCCCAAAAATTTTAACCCCCACCCTCTCCCAAAAACCCCCTGCATTTACTTCCTTTTAAAAACCCCATTTAAAAAATATTAAAAACCATGGTGACTTTAAACCCCGTCTAAGATATTTTTCTGGGAAGTAGTTCCCTCTCTTCTACACACCCTAACCTGAGCCTCACTATCCTCATAAAAACCTCTTTAACGCATTTAATAACTTACCACCTATTCATATACTTGCATGACATCTGCCACATTGCTCCTCTATCCACTCTATCATATGCCTCTTTTTAAATCCAATTAAATGCAATAAAAAAATTCACTATCTTTGCTAAAATACTGTTCACATATATGCTTTCAATGTTGTAAACAACTGTCTACACATCCCTACCCACTCTGAAACCTCCTTGCTATCCGCAATCTACATTCTGTTTTTCTCTACATTTCTTTCAATTATAAACCCTACGATACACTTTTCCTGTATACTCAGTAAGCTGATTTCCTCTATAATTTTTACAGGTCTCTTTTGTCCCCTTTCCTTTATATAAAGGACATTTTACATGCTCTCTGCCAATCCTATGTTACCTTACCCTCTTTTCATACATTTATTCAACAAAAGTACCAACCATCTCCAACACTATATCCCCCCCTCTTTTAACATTTCTGTCATGATCCCATCAGTTCCAGCTGCTTTAACCCCTTTCATTTTACATAATGCCTCACGTACTCCCCCAATTACATTCTGCTTTTCTTCACTCCTAAAAGATGGTATATACCTCCCTGACCAGTGCATGAAATTCCTGCCTACTGTTTCTTCCTCTTAACATTTAAAGTTCTCAAATATTCTCGCCATCTACCAATACCTCCATCTTCCCATCTACTTAACTCCCTACTATGTTTTTAACTGACAATCATATTTTCCCGAGGCTTTTTAAACTTGTTTAACTCACTCCAAAATTTATCTAATATGTATTAATAAACTATTTAAGATGACATAAAAATCATGTTAATACTCAGAATAAAATATTTGCATAATACCAAGCAGTTTTGTGTAGGTATAAGAGGGGCAACTGATTATATCGGCATCATTTTTCTTAGTTGTAAGCTACAGTTAGAGTATAGAGGTAGATGGGAAAAGAGGAATCGGTGGCTACATACAAAGTAAGTAGGAGGTGAAAAGTGTAATTTAACTAAGGGAGGAGGAAGTTCGGGGAGATAAAGTACGACTGTTGGCAGAAAGGTGGGTGGTGCAAAGATGAGTAGTAGGGGGTTGGATGAGGGTTGGAATAGTTTTAAAAATGCAGGCAGTATCAGAATGTGGGCAGAAGTTTTGTGGTTTAGTGATGGGGGTGAGGGAGGTGGAAGAGGAGTGAGTGGTGGAATGTTGAAAGTAAGGGTGTGATAGAAAGTGAAAAGTTTAGGTTTTGAAGAGGTTTTTACAAAGCAGAAGTGTTATATGAAAAGAGAGTTATGGGGAAGTAAATGAAATGGTGATTAAAAAAAAGTGAGTGGTTGAGAGTGTGCAAAAGGTGAGCGTGATAGAGTGGAGAGGCACTGTCAAGAAATTTTAAAGAAATAAGAAAAAATTTTTGGTAGTGAGTTAATCCAAGTTAAGAAAAGCCTAGGGAAAGTATGGATTTGTCAGTTTAAAATTACAGAGTAGGGGAGTTAGTAGATGGGGAGATGGAGGTATTAGGTAGATGGCGAGAATATTTTGAGGAAACTTTTAAATGTTGAGGATGAAAGGGAGGTGGTAATTTCATGCAAATGGTCAGGGAGGTATACCATTTTTGTGGAGTGAAGAAGAGCAGAATGTAAGATGTGGGGAGGTTGTGAGGACATTACGAGGAATGAAAGGGGTTTAAAGCAGCTGGAACTGGTGGGATCATGACTCAGAAATTTAAAAGCAGGTGGAGGATATAGTGTTGGAGTAGGTTGGTACTGTTGTTTATTAAATGTTTGAAAGAGGGAAGGTACCTAGGGAGTGGTTGGAGAGCATGTATAGTCCTTTATATAAAAGGGAAAGGGGACAAAAGAGATTGTAAAAATTATAGAGAATAAGTTTATGAGTATACCAGGAAAAAGTGTACGGTTGGGTTTTAATTGAAGGAATTAGAGATAAGACAGAATGTAGGAATTGCGGATGAGCAGGGAAGGTTTCAGAGTGGGTAGGGGATGTGTAGATCCAAGTGTTTTCATTGAAGACATATATGTGAACAGTATTTTGATAAAGTAGGGTAGTTTTTATTGCATTTATGGGATTAGAAAAGGCAAATGTGAGTGGATAGGGGAGAGCAATGTGCAGATGTTTGCAAGTATATGGAATAAGGTGGTAAGTTACTAATTGCTGTAAAGTTTTTTGAGGATAGTGAGGCTCAGGTTAGGGGTGTGTAGAGAGAGGGAGATACTTCCCGCGTAAAAGATAGGTCTTAGACAGGGATTGTGTAATGTCACCATGGTTGTTTAATATTATTTATTAGGTGGGGTTGTAAAAGAAGTAAATGCTAGGGTGTTCGGGAGAGAGGTGGGATTTAAATTATGGGGAATCAAATTCAAAATGGAATTACACAGTTTACTTTTGCTCTGATGATACTGTGCTTATGGGAGATTCTAAAGAAAAAATTGCAAAGGTTTAGTGGATTGAGTTTTGGGAATGTGTGTAAAGGTAGAAAGTGAAAAGTGAACATAGAAAAGAGTTAAGTGATGAGGAGGTATCCCAATGATTTAGATAAGAAAAATTGGATATCAAATTGGGGAGGAGGAAGTATGGAAGAAGTATATGTTTTCAGATAATTGGGAGTTGACGTGTCGGCGGATGGATTTTGAAGGATGAGGTTAATCATAGAATTGATGAGGGGAAAAAAAGGCGAGTGGTGCATTGAGGTATTTGTGGATGTCAAAAAAACGTTATCTATGGTGGCAAAGAAAGGAATGTATGGAAAGTATAATAGTACCAACACTCATATATGTGTGTGAAGCCTTGGGTGGTTAAATGCAGGCAGCGAAGGAGACGGTTGGAGGCAGTGGAGATGTCCTGTCTAAGGGCAATGTGTGGTGTAAATATTTATGCAGAAAATTCGGAGTGTGGATTAGGTAAAGGTGTGGAGTTAATAAGAGTATTAGTCAGAGGGCAGAAGTGGGGTGGTTGAGGTGGGTTTGGTCATCTTAGAGAGAATGAATCAAGTTTGAATGACATTGAAAGCATAAAATCTATTGGGGAAGGAGGCGAGGTAGGGGTGCGTCCTCGAAGGGTTGGGGAGAGGGGAGTAAAGGACGGTTTTGTGGCAAGGGGCTTGGACTTCCAGACTAGCTGCGGAGCGTGTTAGATAGGAGTGAATGGAGACGATTGGTACTTAGACCTGACGATCTGTTGGAGTGTGAGTTGGGTAATAGTTAGTGAAGGGTTTTCAGGAAACGTTATTTTCATATAGTCGGACTGAGTCTTGGAAATGGGAAAGTACAATGCCTGCACTTTTAAAGGGGGGATTTGGGATTTTGGCAGTTATTTGCAGGGATTTGTTGTGTATCTTTATACGTATATGATTCTAAACTGTTGTTATATTGAGCTCCTCTGCCAAAAAACAGTGTTTTATGTGACGAGCGTGTGGTGAAAGTGTTGAATGATTGATGAAAGCATTTCTTTTTGGGGATTTTCTTTCTTTTTTGGGTCACCCTCGCATTCGGTGGGAGACGGCCAACTTGTTTGAAAAAAAAAAATTGAAGAGGATATGGGATATCAAGTACCTTTCTCTTATCCCTGCTTGGGGCTGATATTAGAGAAAGCGGAACATTAGCCAGGGCTTACTGTGATTTACACTCGTACTGCACCATAAACTGAAACTTGAAAGTATTTTCTTACATTGATTATCACACTTAGCAGTATTTGTGTAGAGACCTAGGATAACCCAAAAAAAGAAAGTAGGCTTATTTCTAGTACTAGCTTGGGTAGCCATATTGTGATTTTTGGTATATATTCGATTACCACGCGGGCGTAGAAAAATTGGAGTTTTTCTTTACACCTGTTTTCTGTGTTCACCCGTCAGTAAATGGGTTCTGGGTGTTTTGTGGGACTGGTTATGGTTCCTCATCCTGGGACACTGACCTAATTGCCTGAAATGCTTAGCATAACAAGGGGTTTCTAACATAGTATTGTCACTGGTCTGTCAGCTATGGTCTGTATTATTTTCTTGTACATTGTAGTAAATATAGATATTATTATTGTTGGTATTATTTTTATTTTATTTTCTTTCTGTTGTTTTGTCTGGGCTATACTTATTGAAACTTGGGCAATGTATGATGGAAATATGCTTCTTAACGTACACCAGAAATGAAAGAAATCAGACCATAATAATGGAGTTCAACTTCTCGGCCATTAGTGGCCCATAGCGGTTATTTTGTATGGTTTTTTTTTATGGTTGTATTCTCGTTTTTTTTTTGGTCTCTTTTGATAGAATGGAAGCTTATACTACAGAATAGATATGATTTTTTATTGCGTTCACGACGAATAAGTAGTCATGAAATATTTGGCTGAAGTAGCGGAAATGTCCAATTCTTTAGCGATGTATTCAAGAAAAAACACGTTGTGCATCTGCCAGTCCAAATTCCAATACACCGTCAAGAAATGGGGGTGACACGATATTACAGTTGTTACTTAATGCGGTAGTCATGCATAACAGTAAATTTCTATTTTTTGTGTGAATAAAAATTCCAAACCTGGTAACAGGAGTAATATAAGAGGGACCTGGAGCCATGACTGATGAACAGAGAAAGTGTTATCTTAGCGCCAGGAATGTCTGCATTGTTTATTCTGGACCTTATTTTGAAATTGGCCAAATTACCAATCTCTGACCAATGGGTATTGAAATGGTGAAGGGGAAACATGGGCGGTTTCTTGTATCAGCCGACAGAATAGAAGTAAATAAATAAGTTAAGTTTATTCAGGTATAACGAAAATACTGTTACGTAAGATTATCATACATAGTAGCGTATTATATAGAGGAAACCTAGGAAAACTCAAAAAAGTCAGACAAAGTGACTTATTTCCAGTACCTAGCTTTGGCTTGCCATATATGATTTTTGGTAAATATTGTTTTTTCTCAGTTATTTTTTGGGCTATCTTATTGAAACTTCATCAATGTATGATGGAAAGATGCTTCTTAACATACATCAAAAATAAAAAAGAAACAGACGATAAATAAGGGAGTTCACTTCTCAGCCTTTAGTCACTTCTTTGCGGTATATTTTCGTATGGTTTTTATGGTTGTATTCTTGGGTTTTTGGTCTCATTTGATAGAATGGAAGATATATTACAGAAATACGTGTAGATGTGATTTTGATTGGCTTCACAACGAAAAGTACCTTGAAATTGAGCTCAATGAACTTTCTGTAAGTCAAGTTGGTTAATTTTTTTAAGTGTATTCTAACCTAACCACTCTGTAATTCAGCAAACTCAGTAATCCGACACACTACAGGTCCCAGTGATGCCGGCTTTGTGATGGCTGACCTGTATATTATCTAGGGAATAGTGGAGGTGCGAGGTAAATAGGTTTGATCTAAAGAAGGGAGGGAAGTTCCAAATTCTTGGATGAAGAGCCCTTCAACATCAAAGCACCCCATGTTAAGGAAAACTAAAACTGTAGTTTAAAAAAAATATCCTCTAGATAATGTTTGCTGATTCCACAAATAAATAATGCAAAGTTGCACAAATGTTGAGACCGATTATATCATTAATTTTTATTTTTATCTTTCTCATATGTAATTCTTACTTTTTTTGTTTGTTTGCTTTTTCAAGAGCCCTTGCCCTAAATTGCAATGTGCCAGTAAACAAAAATGGAGCAGAAGCCAAAGACTGGAAAGGAGGCAAGCCAGTGCGAAGTCAGTTAGAAATGCAAAAGGCCGTAAGCATTCAAAGTATGCACCAGAGGAAGGTAACAGGTAAGTTGTCATTAATAGATTTTATTGGTAGCACATTAAACAATGATTTTCATGAATATGGTAAGTTGGGGAGGAATGGATATTGAATCTAAAACATATTTTGATAAGCTAAGTTTTGCTATTAAAAAATCTTAGTATGACTCTGTATAAAGTTCACTTCTCTGAGGTGCTAGTATTTCACCTTGTTCATTTTTATCTGGCACAAGCCAATGCTTCATGCCATCCTTCATAAATGGTATCAAAATCAGCATTGATTTGCCTTTGTAGGCACTAGAGAATTGCAGTTATACAGTGGACCCCCGCATAGCGAACTTAATCCGTGCAAGAGGGCTGGTCGTTATGCGAAATGTTCGCTATGCGAATTAATTTTCCCCATAGAAATAATGCGAAATAAATTAATCCGTTGCAAGTACACCAAAAGTGATGAAAAAAAAAATTTTTTTACAACAATAAAATGTTATTTTAGTACACAACTGAAAAGGCATGCACAATTTATGGGGACACTTAGCTTTTATTGAAGTTCTGGTGAGGATTGATGGGATGGGGGGGAGGAGGGGAGATGAGAGTGTTAGTGTTTAGATGGGGAATCCCCTTCCATTAGGACTTGAGGTAGAGCAAGTCCTTTTCTGGGGTTACTTCCCTTCTTTTTTTAATGCCTCAGGACCAGCTTCAGAGTCACTGGACTTCTTTCGGCACTACATATCTGTCCATAGTGGCCTGTACCTCTCGTTCCTTTATGATTTGTCTAAAGTGGTTCGACGAAACAGTGTCATTGGTAACAGTCACGCCAAGCACGCTTGCTTTAGCTGTGTGAGGGTGGATTTTCATCAAAAAAAGGTTTTGCCCACTTCAAGCCATTTTGGCCAATTTCCTTAATCTTTGAAAGAGGCTATTCCTTCAATTTCCGCTCTCTCCCTCCTTTGGAAACCAGTTCCCCAGGTCTGGCCTCTTGCTCTTGAAGTTGATCTATCAGCTCATAAGTGGTTTGTTCTTCATTGTCCTCCTCCACCAACTCTTCCACATCCTCCCCACTAACCTCCAACCCCAAGGACTTCCCCAATTCCACAATTGATTCCTCAAACTGGTATACTACTCCTCTCAGGGTTAGCCTCAAACCCTTCAAAATCCCTTTTGTCTACACATTCTGGCCACAGTTTCTTCCAAGCAGAGTTCAAGGTTCTCTTAGTCACTCCCTCCCAAGCCTTACCTATAAGGTTACACAATTGAGGATATTAAAGTGATCCTTCCAAAACTCTTTTAGAGTCAATCGAGTGTCTGTGGTCACTTCAAAGCACTTTTGAAACAGAGCTTTTGTGTACAGTTTCTTGAAGTTGGAAATGACCTGCTGGTCCATGGGCTGCAGGAGAGGAGTGGTATTAGGAGGCAAAACTTCACCTTAATGAAGCTCATGTCCCCATAAAGTCGCTCTGCCACGTCTGTAGGATGACCAGGGGCATTGTCTAACACCAGGAGGCACTTAAGGTCTAATTTCTTTTCAGTTAGGTAATCTTTCACATTGGGGGCAAATGATGGTGTAACCAGTTATAGAAAAATTCCCTAGTGACCCATGCCTTACTGTTTGTCCTCCACAGCACACACAAATTATCCTTGAGGACATTCTTTTGCCTGAACGCTCTGGGAGTTTCAGAGTGATACACTAATAAAGGCTTAACTTTGCAATCACCACTAGCATTGGCACACATCAACAAAGTAAGCCTGTCTTTCATAGGCTTATGTCCTGGGAGTGCCTTTTCCTCCTGAGTAATGTAGGTCCTGCTTGGCATTTTCTTCCAGAACAGGCCTGTTTCATCACAATTAAACACTTGTTCAGGTTCCAGTCCTTCAGTTTTTATGTACTCCTTGAATTCATGCACATATTTTTCAGCCGCTTTGTGGTCCGAACTGGCAGCCTCACCATGCCGTATCACACTATGGATGCCACTACGCTTCTTAAATCTCTCAAACCAACCTTTGCTGGCCTTAAATTCACTCACATCATCACTAGTTGCAGGCATTTTTTTAATTAAATCGTTCATGCAACTTCCTAGCCTTTTCACATATGATCGCTTGAGAGACGCTATCTCCTGCTAGCTGTTTTTCATTTATCCACACCAATAAGAGTCTCTCAACATCTTCCATCACTTGCGATCTTTGTTTCGAAAACACAGTTAAACCTTTGGCAACAACAGCTTCCTTGATTGCGTTTTCTTGCCCACAATAGAAGCGATGGTTGATTTTGGTTTCTTGTACAACCTGACCAGGTCGGTGATACGTACTCCACTTTCATACTTATCAATGATCTCTTTCTTCATTTCAATGGGTATTTCTTACCCTTTGAGGTGTAGGGTTGGCACTAGAAGCTTTCTTGGGGCCATGGTCACTTATTTTCCACAAACAGCACCGAAAACACTGTAATAATACGAAATATTCCGAGTGTATGCTTGAATGTTACCGCGGAGGCTGGCTGGTAAACAATGGGACGGGCGGCACATGTGAGGCTGGCTGAGGGCGCACATTGGACGCGTCTCGGACGAAGGTCGCTGAGCGGGTTTTTGTCCACTATGCGGGGCAAAATTTTAGCGAACAAAGCGTTCGCTATGCGGATTGTTCGCTATGCAAGGCGTTCGCTATGCGGGGATCCACTGTATATTAATAATGCCTTTCATTGCACAGTAAGAAATAACATATGTACTCACTGTGAGAACTTCTATCATTGTGCCTTGGAAAGTGAACTCGGGCACATGATATTGTGCAGCCAGATGTATTTTCATTTCTTTTATTTTACACAGTTATGTGTTGCCTTAATGCATTTGCCAGTCTATTTTATTATTTATTTTGTTACTGTTATTATTCTACTGGGTACAAATTAATACAGTTCATTTTTTTAAGGTATGATGGCATTTACAAAATTGTAAAGTACTGGCAAGATACAGGTAAAAGTGGCTACAAGGTGTGGCGATACTTGTTACGTCGTGATGACCCGACTCCTGCACCATGGACAAAGGAAGGCAAGCAGAGAATCCAAGAATTGGGATTAGAGATTCAGGTTCGTACTCCTAAGAGTCTGGGTAGTCTTGCCTTTTAATTGTGCCTCTTTACAAAATATCAGTGTCTTGTTTTTTCTACAGTAAATTCTATTGCACTTTAACTTTAACTTTTAGGCTGTTGCCTGTCCTTCTCTGAACTAGGTATAATACAATTTGTAATTTTAAATAATTTTCAAAATTTAGAAGTTAAAAATTTCGATTTAGATTTTTTGCCATTTTTCTTATTAAGAAAATGCATTTTGATAAGTTTGGAATGATCTTTATATTAAAGAGTTTTCTGAAGCAAGTGATAATTTTTTTACTATTTCTGATTAGGAATAGGAAGTGCTTCCCTGGATTTTCCTCTGGATAAATAAAACTTTAAAATTTTTATTAATAGACTTTGCTTTGTAATGCCACTTTTTTCTAATGAAGCTTTTACTGTACTTATTTGACTTGTATATTTTTTATATTAATGGGGGACTGCTAAATACATAGGGGTTATACAGTGGTGGGAGAATGGGAGATAAGGCTTGATCCAG
The DNA here is from genome assembly GCF_026875155.1 of Cherax quadricarinatus. Lineage (NCBI taxonomy): Eukaryota > Metazoa > Arthropoda > Malacostraca > Decapoda > Parastacidae > Cherax > Cherax quadricarinatus. The sequence continues at coordinate 45,590,086 of NC_069427.1, forward strand.
GATAGGGAAGGGTAGCTCCAATTCCTTGGACCAAGACTCCTCTAGCATCAAAGTATCCCCCCTAATAGGTATTTAGCTTATGATTTTTGTTAGTTATGAGGTTGGCAACAGCAGATGTATACCGAAGAGGCTGTAAAGAAGTGTTGCATCGGCACTGTGTTGAGGAGAATACATAGTCAAAGAGCCAGTTAACACCATAGTTATTTGAAAACACTTTAAAACCTGTATTTTATGATTGAAAGAATTAAGAGGTAAGACAGAATGTAGGATTGCGGATGAGCAAGGAGGTTTCAGAGTGGGTAGGGGATGTGTAGATCAAGTGTTTACATTGAAGCATATATTTTTTTTTTTTTTTTTTTTTTTTTCAACAAGTCGGCCGTCTCCCACCGAGGCAGGGTGACCAAAAAAAAAAGAAAGAAAATCCCCAAACAGAAAACACTTTCATCATCATTCAACACTTTCACCACACTCACACATTATCACTGCTTTTGCAGAGGTGCTCAGAATACAACAGTTTAGAAGCATATACGTATAGAGATACACAACATATCCCTCCAAACTGCCAATATCCCAAACCCCTCCTTTAAAGTGCAGGCATTGTACTTCCCATTTCCAGGATCAAGTCCGACTATATGAAAATACCGGTTTCCCTGAATCCTTCACTAAATATTACCCTGCTCACACTCCAACAGATCGTCAGGTCCCAAGTATCATTCGTCTCCATTCACTCCTATCTAAAAACGCTCATGCACGCTTTGCTGGAAGTCCAAGCCCCTCCCCCACAAAACCTCCTTTACCCCCTCTTTCCAACCCTTTCGAGGACGACCCTACCCCTCTTTCCTTCCCCTATAGATTTATATGCTTTCCATGTCATTCTACTTTGATCCTTTTCTCTCTAAATGACCAAACCACCTCAAACAACCCCTCTTCTGCCCTCTGACTAATGCTTTTATTAATCCACACCTTCTTCCTAATTTTCTGCATAATATTTACACCACCATTGCCCTTAGACAGGACATCTCCACTGCCTCCAACCGTCTCCTCGCTGCTGCATTTACCCCCCAAAGGGTTCACATCCATATAAGAGTGTTGGTACTACTATACTTTCATACATTCCCTTCTTTGCCTCCATAGATAACGTTTTTTGACTCCACATATACCTCAATGCACCACTCACCTTTTTTCCCTCATCAATTCTATGATTAACCTCATCCTTCATAAATCCATCCGCCGACACGTCAACTCCCAAGTATCTGAAAACATTCACTTCTTCCATACTCCTCCTCCCCAATTTGATATCCAATTTTTCTTTATCTAAATCATTTGATACCCTCATCACCTTACTCTTTTCTATGTGAACAGTATTTAGATAAAGGTAGGGAAGTTTTTATTGCATTTATGGATTTAGAAAAGGCATATGATAGAGTGGATAGGGGATCAATGTGGCAGATGTTGCAAGTATATGGAATAGGTGGTAAGTTACTAAATGCTGTAAAGTGTTTTTATGAGGATAGCGAGGCTAAGGTTAGGGTGTGTAGAAGAGAGGGAGACTACTTCCCGGTAAAAGTAGGTCTTAGACAGGGATGTGTAATGTCACCATGGTTGTTTAATATATTTATAGATGGGGTTGAAAAAAGAAGAAAATTTGCTAGGGTGTTCGGGAGAGGGGTAGGATTAATTTAGGGGGAATCAAATACAAAATGGGAATTGACACAGTTATTTTTTGCTGATGATACGTGCTTATGGGAGATTCTAAAGAGAAATTGCAAAGGTTAGTGGATGAGCTTGGGAGTGTGTGTGTAAAGGTAGAAAGTTGAAAGTGAACATGGGAAAAGAGTAAGGTGATGAGGGTATCAAATGATTTGGATAAAGAAAAATTGGATATCAAATTGGGGAGAAGGAGTATGGAAGAAGTGAATGATTTCAGATACTTGGGAGTTGACGTTGTCAGCAGATGGATTTATGAAGGATGGGGTTTAAAATCATAGAATTGATGAGGAAAAAAAGGTTGAGTGGTGTGTTTGTGGAAATATGTGGAGTCAAAAAACGTTATCTATGGAGGCAAAGAAGGGAATGTATGAAAGTTTAGTAGTCCCAAAACACTTTAATGGGTGTGAAGCTTGGTTGTTGAATGCAGCAGCGAGGACACGGTTGGAGGCAGTGGAGATGTCCTGTCAAAGGGCAATGTGCGGTGTAAATATTATGCAGAAAATTCGGAGTGTGGAAATTAGGAGAAGGTGTGGAGTTAATAAAAGTATTAGTCAGAGGGCTGAAGAAGGTTGTTGGGGTGGTTTGGTCATTTAGAGAGAATGGATCAAGTAGAATGAATGGAGAGCATTTAAATCTGTAGGAGAAGGAAGGCGGGTAGGGGTTTCTTTCCTCGAAAAGGTTGGAAGGAAGGAGTAAGGGGGGTTTTTTGTGGCGAGGGGTTTGGGATTCCAGCAGGCGTGCATGAGCGTGTTAGATAGGAGTGAATGGAGACAAATGGTATTTGGGACCTGACGATCTGTTGGAGTGTGAGCAGGGTAATATTTAGTGAAGGGATTCAGGGAAACCGGTTATTTTTATATAGCTGGACTTGAGTCCTGGAAATGGGAAATACAGTGCCTGCACTCTAAAACAGGGGTTTCGGGATATTAGCAGTTTGGAGGGATACGTTGTGTATCTTTGTACGTATATGCTTCTAAACTGTTGTGTTCTGAGCACCTCTGCAAAAACAGTGATAATGTATGAGTTAGGTGAAAGTGTTGAATGATGATGAAAGTATTTTGTTTTTGGGGATTTTCTTTCTTTTTTGGGTCACCCTGCCTCGGTGGGAGACGGCCGACTTGTTGAAAAAAAAATAATTATGATTCTTCAGAGTACAGTACTGGATACATTACTATACTTTGAAGACAGGACTATATCCAGTACAGTACTGAATACAGCCCCACTGTGAGTGAACCTTCATAAAGTAAAGGTTTTTCCTATCTTTAAGTGGAATTACCTCATGTATGGTTTCACGAAGGTGTAACCAATTAAGCAGAATGGCAGGTGTGATGCAAGAAAAAGAGCTTTATTAGAGAAAAGAAAACTCATTTTCTCTCAAGAGTTCTTTCATAGGTAACTAGAGTAATATAATGTACTACCAAAATTTAACTTATTAAGCTAAATGTTTTAGTTATGGCCTATTTTTTTTTACAATGATGGAATAAATGTTGAGATAAATTTGCTCATTTTTTTATAAATACTCTTCAATTTTATTGTTCAAAGTACTCCTTTTGAAGAACTTGATCCAATGAATTGGAGCTTTTGACCACTTGAATCAGACAGGATTACCTCCCTGTACTGGGTGCTGGATGATCCCTGTGGGTTAAGTGATTTCCTAGGAATACAATATATATAATAAGTATTTAAAGGACATTAAAGTAGGATTATAACTTGCTGATACTTATCCTCATCTTTAATGTAGTGTATACAAGAGTAACATACATGGATATTCTTTAACCCAGAATATGATTACTTTAATCTTAGTATCCAGATGGTTACTTAGAAGCACAGAAAGAGAAAGAAGATAGAGCTGCTAATGAAGACAGTGAGATAGAAAATGAAGAAGATGGAAAAGGGAAGGGTAAATCAAGTAAGAGAAAAAATAACCAAAATTCATTTAATGAGGTAAGTGAGTCAAATTAAGTTGACACGTTGACTGGCTTCACTGAGAGTGCTGGTGGTGCAAATGTCTCTTTGCATCTTGCTTGTGACAGCAGAGTATAAAAAACATGCTCTGCAATGCTGAATGCCTCATACGGGCTTAGTGCTTGTTTATAACCCTTTCAGGGTCCCCAGGCCCTCTCCAAGACTTGTTCTCAGGGTCCCCCAATTTTTAAAAAAAAAAAATATTTTTCTCATGAAAAAAATAGAGAATCTTTTCCCGATCATAATGACACCCAAAAATATGAAATTTGATGGAAAACTTACGGAATATGCTCTCCCCGAAGTTAGCTGTCTCGACGATGTTTGCGCATTGGCAATTTTGCCCACTTTGGCCCTATTTTCGGCCCAAATTTCCCGTGTTACTAATCGACAAAAATCATAACTGTTTTGCTAGAAAATCCATATTTTCTATCGAATGAGTACAAGAAACCACCCATTTACTGATTTCAACTATCCAATAAAGTGGTCAGAATTTAACAATTTTGCCCAATTTTTACACAAATTTCAAAAAATACCAATTTCTGAATAGGGTCCAGAATAAACAAGAAAGACATTCCTGGCACTAAAAATACAAGTTCTCTGTTCGTTAGTCACATCCTCAGGCCCCTCTTGCATTTCTTTGGCTTTCCACTTTGAATTTTTATTCTTACAAAAAATAAAAGATTTACTTTTATGCGAACTACTGCATTAGTGTAGAAATGGTATAAATAATATCAGCGCACTTGTGAAGGAATATTAGACTCACCAGTTGACGTGTATTGGACGCTTGGCATGATTTGTTTACTTTTGAACTTTGGTAAAAATCGATCATTTCTGCTACTTTGAGCTCAATTTCAAGGTACTTTTCATTGTAAAACCAGTCAAAATCATCTCAATTTCTGTAATATGTCTTCCATTCTATAAAATGAGACCAGGAAAACTAAAATACAACAATAAATACCATACGAAAATACAGTGCAAATTCGCTGTTTTAATCCAAAAACGCGGTCAAAGTTTTTTTTCTCATTACGCACTGTGTGCTGCAGGATTTTTTTTACACTGTGCACACTGACCACATAGACCCATTCTTTCATATGTAGGCCTATTAGCTTTCTCTCACTAGATTTGAGGGCGCTAGAATTTAGGCGTTCTAGTACGTCAAAAACCCTGGGGCGTAAGACATACTAGTACGGCCGAAACCCTGAAAGGGTTAATGCTAATATTATTATTGCAGCCTCTCGTCACTTAGTGACGTACTCGTTTACCGACAACTCGGACTTACGACGGGCTCTTTGGCCAGTATTCATAACTAAATAATGTATGTTAGAGCTGATTTCCTCTATTCTGTTTATATTACAATATACAGTACACTACTGTGTAAACATTTAAAAATATACCAGAAATGCTATAAATGGTGCAGAGGTGACAGTTTAAAAATATCAAAGGTGGATGACACAAACCTACTACCATTATAGTGTGCTCCTCACTTAATGATGAATTTGTTTGCCGACGAGGTCTTAGGAACGTAACTCCGTCATTAAGTGAGGAGAGGCTGTATTATAATAAACAAGAGGGAGGGAGTATGGAAGAATTGAATGTGTTCAGATATTTGGGATTTGACTTGTCAGTGGATGAGTTTATGAAGTATAAGGTTAATCATAGAATTGATGTAGAGAAAAAAAAAGGTGAGTGGTGCATTAAGGTATCTGTGGAGACATAAAACATTATCCATGGAGGCAAAGAAGGGAATATATGAGAGTATTGTGGTACCAACACTTATATGGGTGTGAAGCATGGGTTGTAAATGAGGGCTGAAGAGGGGTTGTTGAGGTGGTTTGGTCATTTAGAAAGAAAGGAGCAAAGTAGAATGACTTGGAGAGTGTATAAATCTGTAGGGATAGGAAGGCGGGGTAGGGGTCGTCCTCAAAAAGGTTGGAGGGAGGAGGTAAAGGTTTTGTGGGCAAGAGGCTTGGACTTCTAGCAAGCATGCATGAGTGTGTTAGGAATGAATGGAGACAAATGGTTTTTGGGACCTGACAAGATGTTGGAATATGAGCAGGGTAATATTTTGTAATATTTTTACAAAGTAGAAGTGATGCAAGGAGGGAAGAGTATATGGAGAAAAAGAGAGAGGTTAAGAGAGTGGTGAAGCAGTGTAAAAAGAGAGCAAATGAGAGAGTGGGTGAGATGTTATCAACAAATTTTGTTAAAAATAAGAAAAAGTTTTGGAGTGAGATTAACAAGTTAAGAAAGCCTAGAGAACAAATGGATTTGTCAGTTAAAAATAGGAGAGGAGAGTTATTAAATGGAGAGTTAGAGGTATTGGGAAGATGGAGGGAATATTTTGGGGAAATTTTGTTAAATGTTGATGAAGATAGGGAAGCTGTGATTTCGTGTATAGGGCAAGGAGGAACAACATCTTGTAGGAGTGAGGAAGAGCCAGTTGTGAGTGTGGGGGAAGTTGTGAGGCAGTAGGTAAATAAAAGGGGGGAGGGCAGCCGGGATTGATGGGGTAAAAATAGAAATGTTAAAAGCAGGGTGGGGATGTAGTTTTGGAGTGGTTTTGGGGCAATTATTTAATAAATGTATGGAAAAAGGGTAAGGTACTAGGGGTTGGCAGAAAGCATGCATAGTTCCTTTGTATAAAAGGCAAAGGGGATAAAAGGAGATGCAAAAATTGTAGGGGGATAAGTCTGTTGAGTATACCTGGCAAAGTGTATGGTAGAGTTATTATTGAAAAAAATTTAAGAGTAAGACGGAGAATAGGATAGCAGATGAACAAGGAGGCTTTAGGAAAGGTAGGGTGGTGTGGACCAGGTGTTTACAGTGAAACTTAAGTGAATAGTATTTAGATAAGGCTAAAGAGGTCTTTTGTGGCATTTATGGATTTGGAAAAGGGATATGACAGGGTGGATATCGGGGCAATGTGGCAGATGTTGCAGGTGTATGGTGTAGGAGGTAGGTTACTGAAAGCAGTAAAGGGTTTTTATGAGGATAGTGAGGCTCAAGTTAGAGTATGTGGGGAAAGGGGGAAATTATTTCCCAGTAAAAGTAGGCCTTAGACAAGGATGTTGGATGTCAACCGTGGTTGTTTAATATATTTATAGATGGGGTTGTAAGAGAAGTAAATGCGAGGGTCTTGGCAAGAGGCGTGGAGTTAAAAAGATAAAGAATCACACATAAAGTGGGAGTTGTCACAGTTGCTCTTTGCTGATGACACTGTGCTCTTGGGAGATTCTGAAGAGAAGTTGCAGAGATTGGTGGAGGGAATTTTGGGTAGGGTGTGCAAAAGAAGAAAAATTAAAAGTGAATACAGGAAAGAGTAAGGTTAGAGGATAACAAAAAGATTAGGTGATGAAGATTGGAATATCAGATTGGAGGGAGAGAGTATGGAGGAGGTGAATGTATTCAGATATTTGGGAGTGGACGTGGTCAGGGGAAATGGGTCTATGAAAGATGAGGTGAATCATAGAATTGATGAGGGCAAAAGGGTGAGTGGTGCACTTAGGAGTCTGTGGAGACAAAGAACTTTGTCCTTGGAGGGAAAGAGAGGAATGTGAGGGGTATAGTTTTTACCAACGCTCTTATATGGGTGTGAAGCATGGGTGATGAATGTTGCAGCGAGGAGAAGGCTGGAGGCAGTGGAGATGTCATGTCTGAGAGCAATGTGTGGTTTTGAATATAATGCAGAGAATTCGTAGTTTGGAAGTTAGGAGGAGGTGCGGGATTACCAAAACTGTTGTCCAGAGGGCTGAGGAAGGGTTTTTGTTGAGGTGGTTCGGACATGTGGAGAGAATGGAGCGAAACAGAATAACTTCAAGAGTGTATCAGTCTGTAGTGGAAGGGAAGGCGGGTAGGGGTCTGCCTAGGAAAGGTTGGAGGGGGGGGGGTAAGGAGTTTTGTGTGCGAGGGGCTTGGACTTCCAGCAGGCATGCGTGAGCGTGTTTGATAGGGGATGAAATGGAGACAAATGGTTTTTAATATTGCGTGCGTTTGGGAGTGTGGGGCAAAGTAACATTTATGAGGGGTTCAGGGAAACCCGGGGCAGGCCGGGACTTGAGTCCTGGAGATGGAAGTACAGTGCCTGCACTCTGAAGGAGGGGTGTTAATGTTGCAGTTTAAAAACTGAAGTGTAAAGCACCCTTCTGGCAAGACAGTGATGGAGTGAAGATGGTGAAAGTTTTTCTTTTTTCGGGCCACCCTGCCTTGGTGGGAATCGGCCAGTGTGATAAAAAAAAAAAATATTTCGTGAAGGGATTCAGGGAAACTTGTTAGCCAGACTTGAGTTCTGGAAATGGGAAATACAGTGCTTGCACTTTAAAAGAGGGGTTTGGGATATTGGCAGTTTTTGGAGGGACATCTGAAGTCATATCAGAGTGCCTCTGCAAAGACAGTGATTTTGTATGAGTGATGAATGACGATGAAAGTTTTTTCTTTCTTTTTAAGTTTTTCTTTCTTTTTGGGTTGCCCTGCCTCAGTGGGAAACGGCTGACTTGTTAAAAAAAAAAAATAACACCCCGGGAGGTACTACCGTCCTACCAGGTGAGTGTAAAACGGAAACCCATGATTGTTCTACATGATGGTAGGATTGCTGGTGCCTTTTTTGTCGTAAACATACAAGATTTCAGGTATATCTTGCTATTTATATTAGGTCACACTACACTTGCATATGCAAGCATATTTTATATACACCCCCTCTGGGGCTTTCTTCTATTTTCTTACTAGTTTTGTTTATTTCCTCTTTTCCCCATGGGGAAGTGGAGCAGAATTCTTCCCTCTGTAAGCAATGCATGTCATAGGAGGCTACTAAAATACTGGGAGCAAGGTGCTAGCAACCCCTTCTCCTGTATATGTTACTAAATTTAAAAAGAGAAACTTGTTTTTCTTTTTAGGTCACCTTGCCTTGGTGGGATATGGCCAGTTTGTTAAAGAAAGAAAAAAATGAAAATGCCCAGTCATCATGGTCTTTCAAAGATGTCATTTCAATCAGCATTTTGATATCTCTTATGGTTTAGGTTATTAACCCTTTGACTGTTTCAGGGCCCTCTCTGAAACTGTCATTCTATGTCGCCAAATATTCGAAAAAAAAAAATTATTTTTTCTTATGAAAATGTTGGGAATATTTTTACTAGTGTTTTAAGCCTAAAAAAAAATTTTTGCCATCAGTACTTACCGAGATATAGAGCCGCAAAGTTTGCAGAAATTGACGTGCTTTTATGGCAACAGCGGCGACTGCCGCCCACCCGGTATTCTTTTATTTACTCTAATTCAAAGGTTTCTTGCATTTTTCATTATTTTTCTTTTCCAGGTAACTTATGTGGCCTGTGAGACCAATGTAAGGTGCATTGTTCAAATTACACTAAATTATTTACAACACAATAACAGAACAAACTTTATCACTATTAGTTTGTGTATACACTTTGTTTACACAAACAAACAATACAAACAATGTTTATTACTATTGTTCCATAATATATATACATATGTACAGTCACTAAACACGTTCCCTAGAACGGCTGCAGCTTGTGGAACTCTTTGAACATGGGTATATGCAGAGGGGCATTCACACTCCTCACACAAAAAACGGTGTCTCTGCGTGTTTGTGGGCGTTTTGTGGTATGCATACATTACATAACCCTCTTCTGAGCATTTTTCTTGGCAGTAGTAGGAGGCAGTTGTATGGGGTGTGATCACCAGGCCCATACGAAGATGACGTTCTGTGGGGGGCTGGTTCTATTGCAGGAGTTGTTCCTTTGTATTTTGCAATTATTGTCTGATTACCTGACAGGCAAAATTCACCAATTTGGTGTTTTGTTGGTCTTCAATTGTATATGTTATAAGCATTTAGCATAGAGATATAACAAGATGGAAAAAAAGTTTGATATACCACTTATAATCTTGCGTACACAGTCTGCAAACCCAATCTGCATGTCACATTTGTCCACTAAGCGCATATTGAGGTTGTGTCCATGACAGCTGCAGGCTTTAAAAATGGGTTCATTGGTCTCTCTGTTGTCCCTGCCACTGGGTACCATTTCGTTTGTGTGAACTGATGTCAACAATGTGACATCACGTTTGTCATGCCACCGAAATGCCATGATGTCATTGGCAGCAAAGGCTTGCACCTCACCTCTGGGGAGTGCCAGCGTCAAAACCTTGGCATATGTTTGCGATTACCACGCACTGTGCCACAAAAGGTCATGTCAAGTTCACTCGCAAGAATCACTGAGTAAGGGGCTTGTGTACCAGTTATCAGTAATAACATATGCCCTTACCAAGATATGGTTCCATCATTGTTCGAACCACATCACCAGAGATACCCAATAACTTCATGGTATCTCTCAAAGTATTACTGCCAGTGTACACAATAATATCAAAAACAAGACCACTTCTGCAATCACACAGTACAAATAGCTTTATACCAAGCGTTTCCTCTTGTTTGGGTTTATATATTGCTTGAATGAGAGTTTTCCCTTTTGAATAAAATCAAGGACTCATCAATAACAAGCTTCCTGAAGGGATAAAAATACATGCAGCACTTTGTTTCAGGTACATAAACACATTTCTTATCTTAAAATAACCTGTCGCTTCTGTCGGGCCCTGGTTTTGTCTAAAAAGTGTAACATACGCAACAGTATCAGGAAAGATTGACACCTATAATGTCACTAAAACCTGGAGTTGAATCAGGCGATCTGTTGTCCAGTATGTGGTGACAGTGTGCTTATAAACATGTGGCATAAGCATTATTGTGGCAAAAAACAGGTACATCTCTGCCACAGTTGTCCCCTTTCCCACTTGTGTAGCCGGGGATTTTGGTGAGAGAATTGTATTTGCCATGGTGTATTCACAGTATGTGTTGGGTTTCCCTGACAATGATGTCCATCGGGGGTTCATCGAAGAATAACTCAAAGCAGTCCAGTTCACTGGCATTGTTCCCAAGTGGACAAGATGGCTTTTTTCCACTTGTGTTTCATCAAAGTCATGGGGACTGGGAACAAACTCGTCAACCGTCCTGCCAATCCCAGATGCGGTCTGCTGGTGGGGTCTGGATATTGTACCGTGGTTGTGGCGTGCAGGTTGTGGTGGTGCAGGTTGTGGCATGTGGGGTAGGGTGAGGCTGGTTGTTCTGCTGAGTCAGCCGCGTGGCTAGTAGCGTGGCCCGGTGATGGTGCCACATGGGCCGTGCCACCCCTCACTATACAACCACTGCCTCCTCCCACTGTCACCATTCATACCCATCGTTACAATATCGTCATCTTCACTATCAGGTCGTGGTGTTGGCCCACGGGATGTGCTCCCAGAGTTTCTCCTTCCCCTTGGAACAACATATGAAACACTACCAGACCGCATGCTACGTGTACATACTGGCGCTTCACTGGGGAATATTCACTCTCACTGTCACTAGAACTGTTTTCAATGACCTTGAAATCACTTCACTATCACTATCACTGCTATCATCAGGGTTTGTACACGACCAAATAGTTTCCTCTTTCGTCCGGTACAGGCGAACGTGAACGTGAACAAGCCGGCACAGCACCAGAGGTCGAAAGGTTGTGGGTCATCTGGGTTTTCGTCACTATTTACGTTATCCTGGGCACTTTTTTCGGTAACACTCATTTGAAACCTTGAATTCACTGTCACTGACACTTTCATCACTGTTAGAGCTATCACTTGGGAACAAAAGACCCCCAATCCGCCGAGGAGTGGGGAACTTCTTCCCGAGAGGCATGGTAAAAATGGACTGACAACATGGCGTTCCCACAATGAAACCGCTAGGTCCCAGATTTTTTTCACAGGGTGCACACCGACCACTGAGACCCATTCTCTCCCGTGTAGGCCTATCAGGCCTTTGGCGCTCGATTTGAAGCCGCTAGAATTTGTGCGTATAAATACGTCAGAAACATTGGCTCGTAAGACGTATTTATACGTCGGAAACAGTCAAAGGGTTAAACCAGATCATACACAGGTGTTTAGCCTAAATTCAGTCTGGTCTTGCTGGATTAGTATAGGTGACTTTCTTTGGGAGTTCACAGTATCATTTAGCAGTGAGTTTGAATTTGTACACTGTTTTCTTGTGCATTTAAACTTTTTTCTATAAATTTTCTTTGGTGTCACTGTGCTTTGATATATAACCCCATATCCTTTATCTGATTTTTTTTTTTGTGTGTGTCTTCTCAATTAATATTGGTATAGCATTTTTGTGTGTGTGTGTGTGTGTGTGTGTGTGTGCATGTGCATGCACCTTAAACACTGACCGTCTCTCACTGAATGGTGACCTGAAAAACAAGGAAATGCATTCGCTATCATTCATTGAATGGCTGGCTTGCTAGAAGTGCACAAACCTCACAGTTCATATGACCTTCTGAACTACAACATCCCTGCCCCTCCTTCAGAGTGTAGGCATTGTATTTCACACCTCCAGGATTCAAATCTGTCTAACCAGTATTCGTGAATCCCTTCATAACTATTACCTTGCTTACACTCCACTAGCAGGTCAAGCCGTGAAAGCCATTTGTCTCCACTTTAATCTAGTAGGCTCACAGAAGCCTGCTGGATGCTCAAGCCATGATCACTTAATCTCTCCATTACCCCCCACATCTTTATAAACTCTTCCTGGGACAGCCCTTTATCCCTTCTCCTTTCCACCCCCAAATTTTGTATGCCCTTTTAGCCATTCTATTCTCCATCCCCCTCTAAAGGCCATGACCATTCTGAATTATAACTTTGGTGATCCCACACATTTCTAATTTCTACACTTGATTTATGTATAATATTCACACAACACCCTCAAAACTTGACATCTCCACAGCCTCAAGTCTTGTAGGTTAGTGCTTCATTTTATATTATAATTTAATAATCCACTGCCTCAAAACCCCCTTGCAGAAATGTTTTAAAGCCCATGCTTTACATCCATGTAAAAGTGTTGGTATTACTATATTCTAGTACATTTACACCCTTTCCCTCAGATAAATGTATTTTGTTTCACAGTTGTGTTAACTACCACCTACCTCTTTTTCCTTCTCTGTTCTGTGGGTTTTACTTCATTTTTGTGTTCCCCTTTGCTTAAATATTTCTTGCTAGCTTCATCCTTCTTTAATATTATTATTTAGAATCATCTTCCTGCTTAACTTAAAAGAAAAGAGCTTCATGGGTTTTTAGTTCATTCCTTAACTAATACAAGTTTGGGGACAATATACATTTAATGAGAAATTACTGTTAATATTCACACAATAAGTCCATTTTTTACAGCAGTAATGAGTTAATTTTTTGCTAGATTATATGTGCAGCTGCAAGACAAAACATTACAGTTTGTCATAAAATGTACAGAGGTCAAATGTTGCCCACATAGAATTAATTAAACTTCTAAACGGTGGGAATCTCTCAAAAAAAGAGAATATACTTGATAATATACTATAATGTACATGAATACATTTTGTTTATAAACCCTTTTAAAAAGGCCAGGGATATAATAGTTTTGTGTGTGTACTTTTCAGTCCTGAATGTAGTTAACTTTTTGGTTACCCTTGAAAAATTTTACTGGGACAGACTGTTTACATTTTGATAGAAACATAGAAATCAGAAGGTAAAATTTGGTTCCATTGATAAAAATTTTAATTTTGTCTAAAAAGTTAATATGTTGGTTACAGGGAATTGGATATTCTGAACCAAAGAAAAGGAAGAGTATTGTTCATATTCTTGAAAAGGAAGTGGAGCACCTAATCAAAAAGGATGAAAAGGAACGAAGCTTTGGAAAGAATGTAAAACTTTGCTTATAGAAGGTCGAACAGTAAGTAACTAATTTCTGTGGGGTGTGAATGTGATGCAGAGAATTTTTAGCTTGGAGATTAGAAGTAGGTGTGAGGTTACTAAAAGTATAGTTCACAGAGGTGAGGAAGGATTATTGAGGTGGTGGACATTTAGAGAGGGTAGAACAAAAATGTATGATTAGGGAAAATGAATAAAATTTGAAGTGGAGGAAAAGAAGGGGAGGGGTCATCCTAGGAAAGGGTTGAAGTAAAGGAGGTTTTGTGTGCAAGGGGCTTAAACATCCTGGTTTGGTTAGGTAAGGTTCATCAGGAAACAGGCAAGCGTTTTCCTGACATGGATCTTAGTCAGGTGATGACCCGCCATTGGAGCTTTTGGTCATCTGCCTGAGGCTTGCCCCTGGCTTACTGGTCCATCCTTTAAAAATTATGGTCATAGTTATAACCATTTTTATATTTTTGGGTGTCCAACTGGCTTGTGTGAGTGTGTTAGGAGCTAGCGATGATTTGATTTTGCTATTGGAGTGTGAGCAACTTTAACATTGATTTAAAAGATTTAGGGAAACCAGTTAGCCCTACTTGAGTCCTGGGGTGGAAAGTACAGTGCATTGCCACTGTAATATCAGCACACCTTTTACAAGACACTGATAGACTGCATAATGGTGAGTGTTTCCTCTTTTGGGTCACTCTACCTCGGTTTGGGAATGGGCCCGCATGTTAAAAAGAGTTTGAAGAAAATCTGTATTTTTGAATATGAATCTTAGATTGAAGTTAAAATTTATTTATAGTAAAATTTTTTATTTTTATTACTGTTTTTATTCATATGAAACTCTAAACTTGAAACTCATGAAGATCAGTCCTTTGTCAGCTAAGCCAAAAAACAGGTACCTTAACTGTGCTTTCATAGCTTACCGGTTTAAAAAAGAATTAAATCTTACTTCACAGTCTGGATCAGTTAAAAAATATTTTCCAAAAAGGAAAGGGTTTTAATATACAGTATGTTATGGTATTCATTTCATTAGAACACTAAATCTAATTGATGATTGGGTTTTTTTCAGCAATTCTTGAATGGTGTGGAGGAAAGGTTCTTGTGTGTGTGCTGTCAAGAGCTAGTTATCAAGCCCAGTCACTACTGACTGCAAGCACAATGTGTGGGCCAACCTTGCTTGCAGCGTTCTTTCAAAGCTGATGTGTTCACGTGTCCAGCCTGCAGATATGACTTAGGCAAAGACTATCCTATGGACATCAACAAACCACTTAGCAAATGTCTTGTAGCACTTTTTTCCTGGCTATGATGCAGCACGTTAGATTTTTGCAGAGGTACCCTTTTCCTTCTCTCAGTTTTACTGAAGGAATATGGGTAATCAAGAAGGTTTTTTATTCTTGATAATAAAACTGTACAGAAATTGGTTTCTTAAACTTATAACTATGTATATGGTTATATTCTCTGCATCCCCTTCTCACCCTATACTTGCCTAACAGTTTGTAGGGGAGAAGAGGCAATCAGTTTCTAACTCCTGGACCAGTGGTTGTGCCAAGGGGAAGGTTATGGGGACTTCAGCCTCCCCCAAACCCGAAAATAAAAATAGTAATAATGCTGTTTTTAAAGCAAGTCTCCTAGTCCCCTTCCATTCAGGTAGCCACTCAAACCCTCCCAATTCAGTAATTCTGGCACTGCCCCAGTCTTGGACCATACCTCATTACCATCCAACCCACCAAATGATGTGTTCCATGAATTCATGAATGTAATTTGTCTACCCAACAAGGGAAAAATAAAATGGGGTGACCAGCTCGTACATAGAAAGGGAAAAAATACATATTTTTTTTGTTAGTGCTTTATTTCATGGTTACAGCCAGGACCATACACTCGTACACTAAAAATATTACTGGTTAACAGTCTCAAAAAGTAAAATTTATCATGAAAATTTGAGGCTAATACAAAATTTTCTCATCTGTAAGGTGAGTAATGGTAACCTATATGTTAAGAGGACAAAATGTACATGCAAATTATTTAATAATTTGTTTAGTTAACATTTTAATGAATTTTTTACTGTACTAGTGTTAATGAATTTTCCTGGTTTTCCTGTATAAGTGTATTTAGTAATTGATATTATAGCTGTTAACCTGCCTTGGGGGGAAAAAACCCGTCAAAATTTATTTAGTTATATCATTACGATTTAAGCATCGATAATAATAGCTCAGTCAGTACTGATTTTGAGAGTGCTAAATTCTTAGAAATTATAGTCTGAGTATTTATAACATGTTGCATATTTTTAATGCCGTTTAACTTTACAAAAAAATTACTTGCAAGGCAGTAGTAATGTCTGTATTGATTGTTTTTTTATGTTTTATTGTATTTTTTAAATTTTAATGAAACCTGAAGTAAGTTACTTTATTTTTATTGTGCTTTGTATTTACAAATACTATATATTGTAGGTGAGCTTTGCTAAAACATTGGTATTGATTGACTGTCTAAACTTGTATCTGGACAGGTAAATTATTAAAGGGGAAACTGTCTTAAATTATTATTATTACAACTTCATAAAAAGTACAGTACTGCACTCTGACGGAAGGGTGGAGATATCGTATTTGGAGAGTCAGCAGAATAGCGATGTCAGCATGCTTCAGGCAAGACAGTGAGTGAATGAGTGATGGTGAATGCTTTCCTCTTAAGAGTCACCTTACATTGGGTTATTCAGTGTTACAGGTGTCTAGAGAGAGATTTTAAGGAAAGATTTTGTATGTTTTTTTTTTTTTTGCAGTTTGATTTAAAAACCGAATTGTTTTTACATTAGCTTTAAGTGCTAAACTTCATAGGGGTCATGCAAACACCTGGAGCTGGAGGCAATCAAAATTTTAAACCAAGGAAGGAATGAATAGCTCCAATTCCTTGAATAAAGAACTTGTCTCCAAGGGAAACCCTTCCCCTGCTGCCTTTTCATTGAAAAAGGGTTAAAATCAAATCACATGAATGATCTTTGATGGGGAATCACATGAAACCCCGAAAATGTATACCAAAGATTACACATTTTTCATTAAAAACTTTGTCTTCATAATAGCTTTTGTTAAATTTAAATGTTTAAATAGCAATGCCACTAATAATGCGAGGAGGATAAATAACTTTTATGTAATATTTTTATGTATCAGGTAGTGATGTAAGGGAAAAAACAATAAACTGGCATGTACTGTATATAAACCAGGGATTGTCTGTTGTTTCTTGACTTCTTAAATAAAGATAGAAATTGTAGCCTGCATCTCTTTGGACCTCCCTATTATTATTACAGGTATTACATCCATGGTCAGCACTAAACCTGTAGAGGGTCAGTGCCTATGGCTCAATTCAAGGAAATGGAGCTCATTAATTTCCTTAGAACAAGAGCCCCTCAACAGCATCAAGGACCAGACAAGCCTGGCCCATGGCCGTGCTCTGAGAGTAGTGAAACTCTTCAAAGACAAAGATATAAGAAACCTTCCTTGAGAGGCCTAGTATTCTTGGCTTTTGTTATTCACATAATTGCCTCTGTTTTGCTCATTTTATTACATTCATAGTGAGCACAGGCTGTAGGGATAATAGTGCTCATTTTGTCCTTTTTATTGTTATTAGACAAATATCTATTATAGTCACGGGAAAGCTTATTACTAAATTCATCGGGAGTTACAGTCCATAGTTTTGATTGTAATCATAATAAGTGCTAAACCCACAAAGGTTATAGATTAACTTACGAAGTGCATACAAATAAACCACTCTGCTTTGTGATCAAAGTAAGCTATTGGGATTATTACAAGGAACTCAGAATGAGTTCAAGTTCAAAGAATGCTACACAAGGGTCAATGAAGGCTGCATTTAACTGGCTACTGCCAAGTACAGTGGACCCCTGGTTATCCGCCATAATCCATTCCAGAAGGTCAGCCGATATGGGAAATATTAATTCGGCTAAGAATTAATGGAGATACAGTGGACCCCCGCCTTACGATCAGCTCCCAACTCGATTAATTATGTAAGTGTATTTTTGTAAGTGCTTTTGTACGTGTATTTTTGAGGGTCTGAAACGGACTAATCTAATTCACAATATTCCTTATGGGAACAAATTCGGTCTATAACGGCACCCGAACAGACCTCTGGAATGAAAAAATATCGTAAGGCAGGGGTCCACTGTACAATTAATCCGTTCCAAACAAAATATTCACAAAAAAATATTTTTTTTAATTATGTAAGTACAGGTCTCCCTCAACACTCACGAGGGTTAGGGGATCAAGAGCCTCGCGAATGTTGAAAAACCGTGAATGTTTGGTGCCCCGATATATTGTAGGGAAATATAATACAATACTGCTTCCTTAACTTGTTGAACCATGAACAATCATAAAATGCATGAAAACGCCGAAAATTTGCACTAAATACATACGTTATGCCTTAACAACATGTATGTTATTAAATACCACTGCCTCCACCACTCCGACCCCCCACAACTGGCAGCCAGCCCTCCCACCACTGTGTGGTGAGTGTTTTGTTTTTTTCATTATTTGCTATTAAACTACAGTATAAATAATGTCAACCAATTTATGACTGCATATTGGAATGGCTATTCGGACAGGTATTGGAAGGTGACATCATGTGTTTACTCTTGAACACAGCAAAGAATCAAACATTTGTGCTACTGCTAATAATAATAATACAGTGGACCCCCGCATACCGTTGGCATCACATAACGTTAAATCCACATACCGATACATTTTATCGCTAAGATTTTGCCTCGCATACCGCTAAAAAACCCGCTTAACGCTATTTGTCCGAGACGCGTCTAATGTGCGGCCTGAGCCAGTCTCACATGTTCCGCCGGTGGCATTGTTTACCAGCCAGCCTCCGCGGTAACATCCAAGCATACAATTGGAACATTTTGTATTATTACAGTGTTTTTGGTGATTTTATCTGCAAAATAAGTGACCATGGGCCCCAAGAAAGCTTCTAGTGCCAACCCTACAGGAATAAGGGTGAGAATTACTTTAGAGATGAAGAAAGAGATCGTTGCTAAGTATGAAAGTGGAGTGCGTGTCTCTGAGCTGGCCAGGTTGTATAGTAAACCCCAATCAACCATCGCTACTATTGTGTCCAAGAAAACGGCAATCAAGGAAGCTGTTCTTGCCAAAGGTTCAACTGTGTTTTCGAAACAGAGATCGCAAGTGATGGAAGATGTTGAGAGACTTATTGGTGTGGATAAATGAAAAACAGATAGCATCTCTCAAGTGATCATAAGTGAAAAGGCTAGGAAGTTGTATGAGGATTTAATTAAAAAAATGTCTGCAACTAGTGATGTGAGTGAATTTAAGGCCAGCAAAGGTTGGTTTGAGAGATTTAAGAAGCGTAGTGGCATACATAGTGTGATAAGGCATGGTGAGGCTGCCAGTTCGGACCACAAAGCAGCTGAAAAATATGTGCAGGAATTCAAGAAGTACATAGACAGTGAAGGACTGAAACCTGAACAGGTGTTTAATTGTGATGAAACAGGCCTGTTTTGGAAGAAAATGCCAAGCAGGACCTACATTACTCAGGAGGAAAAGGCAATCCCAGGACATAAGCCTATGAAAGACAGGCTTACTCTGTTGATGTGTTCCAATGCTAGTGGTGATTGCAAAGTGAAGCCTTTATTAGTGTATCACTCAGAAACTCCCAGACCGTTCAGGCAAAAGAATATCCTCAAGGCTAATTTGTGTGTGCTGTGGAGGGCAAACAGTAAGGCATGGGTCACTAGGGACTTTTTCTATGACTGGTTACACCAAGCATTTGCCCCAATGTGAAAAATTACCTAACTGAAAAGAAATTAGACCTTAACTGCCACCTGGTGTTAGACAATGCCCCTGGTCATCCTACAGACGTGGCAGAGCGACTTTATGGGGACATGAGCTTCATTAAGGTGAAGTTTTTGCCTCCTAATACCGCTCCTCTCCTGCAGCCCATCGACCAGCAGGTTATTGCAAACTCCAAAAAACTGTACACAAAAGCTCTGTTTGAAAGGTGCTTTGTAGTGACCTCAGAAACTCAATTGACTCTAAGAGAGTTTTGGAGAGAGCACTTTAATATCCTCAATTGTGTAAACCTTATAGGTAAGGCTTGGGAGGGAGTGACTAAGAGGACCTTGAACTCTGCTTGGAAGAAACTGTGGCCAGAATGTGTAGACCAAAGGGATTTTGAAGGGTTTGAGGCTAACCCTGGGAATCCTATGCCAATTGAGGAATCCATTGTGGCATTGGGAAAGTCCTTGGGGGTTGGAGGTTAGTGGGGATGATGTGGAAGAGTTGGTGGAGGAGGACAATGAAGAACTAACCACTGATGGGCTGCTAGATCATCTTCATCAGCATGAGGACAGACCTGAGGAAACTGCTTCGGAGGAGGGGAGAGAGAAATTGAAGAAGTTGCCTACTTCAAAGATTAAGGAAATGTGTGGGAATGTGGCTTAAAGTGCAAACCTTTTTTGATGACAATCACCCTAACACAGCTATTGCAAGCCGTGCTGGTGACTATTACACTGACAATGTTGTGAACCACTTTAGGAAAGTCATAAAGGAACGGGAGGTACAGGCCTCTATGGACAGATATGTTGTGCAACAGAAGTCCAGTGACTGAAGCTGGTCCTAGTGGCATTAAAAGAAGAAGGGAAGTAACCCCGGAAAAGGACTTGACACCTCAAGTCTTAATGGAAGGGGATTCCCCTTCTAAACACTATGACTCTCTCCTCCTCCCATCCCATCAATCATCACCAGATCTTCAATAAAGGTAAGTGTCATGTAATTGTGCATGTCTTTTTCAGTTTGTGTGTATTAAAATTAATATTTCATGTGGTAAAAAATCTTTTTTTCATACTTTGGGGTGTCTTGCATGGATTAATTTGATTTCCATTATTTCTTATGGGGAAAATTCATTCGCATAACGATAATTTCGCATAACAATGAGCTCTCAGGAACGGATTAATATCGTTATGCGGGGGTCCACTGTATAATAAAAATAATAATAATAATAAAAATAATAATACATGTAGACAGCCTGTACTGTCTGCACAGACAGCCCATGCTGTCTGCCAGCTTAGTTCATATTTCGCGCCATGCTGGTGCTGCCACCTATAGGCCTTGCCACTTCAGTATGCCCAGACTTGCCTCACCCTCACTCACACAGCGGCCTAGCAGCAAGACACAAGGCCTCCCAGCTCTCTCTCGTGGGATGGCCCTGCCCGGGCCATGGGCACAAACACACAAGCCTGTGTACCCACCACGACTTAACAATAAAGTAAGAAGCCTCCGAAGACGTATCATTAACCACCCGCTTGCTACAGCCTACCAAACAAACCCGTTATATTGGTACCAGCGGTGGTCGCAGCAGTTGTGTTTGCCCAAAGCGAGGAAGGAAGAGGGATGAAGTCATCTTCACTTCATCATCCCATGCAAGAAGCATCCGTCTCTCAATGAGTTATCCTGATGTCGTGTCTGCACGTTTGAGCATCCAGACACAGGTACAAGCAGGATCCAGTTCGAAATTTGCCGAAATTCTCCGAGAATTGTAAGTGGCGTCACAGTGACCCCACGCTACAGCGTCCCACGCTGTTTCTCAAGTCACGTGTTCAGCGTCACTTGTATGTTGTTGTTGTTGTTCAGCTCAGCACAGCCGTTTCAGCAAGCCAGAGGTGAGTTTTGTGGCGATTTCTGCGTCCAGTGTGAGTTCTCTACGTATTTGTGGGTGGGGGAGGAGAGGAGAGGAAGTGGCTGTTCCTCACCTTGCCCATGCTCACCCTACTCACACTCACCCGTCTACCATACACCACTCACCACTGCCCACTCCCTCTGGTGTGTTTTCTGCTGTTTTCCATGTGAATTCATTGCCAGAGCTGTGTATCTGAGTGCCCGAGGCCACTCGAAGCTACGTGGATCAGCATGCCACATAGATCACGACACCACGTGGATCACGACACCACGTGGATCACGACGCCACGTGGGTGTGGGCGATGTCACATGGATCTACCAGCCACGTGAGTTACCAGATGTCCCAGGCCACATGCTGTGGTCTGCTGCCCGCATCACATTGACGTCACCCACGATGCTGCCCGACTTCATGACATCACGATGTCTGCCTGACGTCACCTCGAGATGTCTGCTGACGTCACCTCAAGATGTCTGCTGACGTCACCTGAGATGTCTGTTGACGTCACAGTGCTGCTGACGTCACCTCGAGATGTCTGCTGACGTCATCACGCCTGACATCACATGTTGTCACCATCGAGTGTTCAGTAATTATTTCAGTATTGTCGAGAAGATCGAGAGAAGATATATGTCGTGTTAATTAATTCCTCTCAGTCAGTGTTCTCACATGTTAGTGTACCGCGGGTGTGTAAAGTTTCCGTGTGTCCAGTGAGGTCTGAGCCAGACCTGAGTAGCACCACTGTGCTAAGTCACCTGTGTGACCAGTACATTTGACAGCTGATGTCAAGACAGCTCCGAGTGACTGAGCCCTCTTGTACAGAAAGCTTTTATGCTCGTCGCTCGTGTTCTGCAGAATCGTACCTGCTACGATTCCCATTGAGATTTGTTTCACTTCACCTCCAGACCGTCAGAGTGCAGTTATATGTAGAGAAACAAGTCTGGGGACGCTTAGACTAACCCCTGCTATAACTCCAACTGCCGAGAGAATGACACACTGTGTCAGCCTCGTGTCACAAGCTTCAGTGAGCAGCCTGCACAAAGAAGATGTCACTTTGACTGCTAGCTCTCTCACTGCAGTCTGGTGTATGATGTTACGACTCCCAGATGTTTCGCCCAGTCGTCTCTGCCACGACTCGCTCCACAACTCACTCCACGCTCGCCGGCAGTGACAGCCCAGCGACAGTACCAGTCGAGAAGTGTCCTCCTGAGTTGCTTGCCAGAAGTCCTGCCCAGTTGCCGAGTTTTGTCGACGCCTCACTCGAGGGCACCAGCATGTTGCGCCCCAGGTTGAGTGAAACCTGCAGCGACTCCTACGATGACTGCTTCACCGTTCCAGAGGAGACCGTAACCTGTTATGTCACAGCTCAGCCGCAGCGATGTCTCCTGTGTTGCAGTATCTGTCCAGACGCAGGAAGGCGTGCAGTGATGCACTTCGATGCTCATTGCCTATGACCACGATGTTTAGCACACCCCACATGATTTTTCTTCCCTCCCTGTAGGAAGTTTTTTTTCCATGTCCATATGTATATATATGTTTTTATTTTGTGTTCTGTGCCCTGTTCCTACAAGAGAGAGAGACCGAGTTTCTTTTACTACCAGTATTGTCGCGTCGGGACGACGCGCGGTAGGTGGCCGATTGTATGTAGACAGCCTGTACTGTCTGCACAGACAGCCCATGCTGTCTGCCAGCTTAGCTCATATTTCGCGCCATGCTGGTGCTGCCACCTATAGGCCTTGCCACTTCAGTATGCCCAGACTTGCCTCACCCTCACTCACACAGCGGCCTAGCAGCAAGACACAAGGCCTCCCAGCTCTCTCTCGTGGGATGGCCCTGCCCGGGCCATGGGCACAAACACACAAGCCTGTGTACCCACCACGATTTAACAATAAACGAAGAAGCCTCCGAAGACGTGTCATTAACCACCCGCTTGCTACAGCCTACCAAACAAACCCGTTATATACATATTAATAATTAATTAATAAATACGATAGAATTGAAGAAGGAAATTGTACAAAAATACGAGGGCTGAAGCAGTGGTGGAGGAAGTAGTTGACGCATCGTCAGTGTGGCTTTGTTTATGCTGGAGTATTAGTCTCCGTGCTCTTCCAAACATTTCACAATAATTCATTGTATTTGGTGCTTGTAGATTGAGTGTGACTGGAGTGGTTGAGGCAGTGATAGAGGCAGTGGTAGAGGCAGTGAAATATTTGGAAGAGCACGGAGACTAATACTCACTCCAGCATAAACAAAGCCACACTGACGATGCGTCAACCACTTCCTCCACCACTGCTTCAACCCTCGTATTTTTGTACAATTTCCTTCTTCAATTCTATCGTATTTATTATTATTATTATTATTATTATTATTATTATTATTATTATTATTATTATTATTATTATTAGCAGTAGCAGAAATGTTTGATTTTTTGCTGTATTCAAGAGTAAACACATGATGTCACCTTCCAATACCTGTCCGAATAGCCATTCTAATATGCAGTCATGGATGGGTTTACATTATTTATAATGTAGTTTAATAGCAAATAATGAACAAACAAAACACTCACCACACAGTGGTGGGAGGGCTGGCTGCCAGTTGCAGGGGTCGGAGGGAGGGTAGTAAGGACTCGTGGCGGTAAACTTAAATATGATTTGGCGGTTGGAAATTCGCGAATGTGTGAAGCCCGCGAAAGTTGAAAACGCGAATGTTGAGGGAGACCTGTATTACATACCTTTATTGAAGGCTAATGCTGGCTTCTGGAAGATAGGGAGGAGTTAGTGTTTGGAAGGAGAATCCCCTTCCATAAAGATTTTAGGTAGCAAAGCCTTCTCTTGGGTTACTTCCCTTCTCTTTTATAGCCACTAGGACCTGCTTGAGAGTCACTGTCCAGAGTGCTCTGTTTCTGGCATCTCTAAGATTTCCCTGAAGTGGGACAGGGTTGTCACTAAACATGTTGCAGATATGGCTTGTTTCAGCTTTGTCAGGGTGGTGTTTCTCTACAAAAGCTTGCACCCTAGTCCACACTGCACACACCTCTTTAATCTCTGAAGAAGGCACCTCCTTTACTCCCTCTTCCTCCTCTGAAGCAAGTTCTTCAGCTGCAGTCTGTTGCTGTTCGAGATGAAGTTCTTGCAGCTCTTCCCTGTGGTTCTCCACCAGCTCTCTCCACCACCTCCTCGCAACTGCTTTGCCTTCTCACAAGTGATCAACTCCACAACACTGTCTCCCACTAATTCTTTTTCCTTAATCCACAATAATAATAACTTTTCCATCTCTTCCATTATTGGTGGCCTTTGTTTAGTTAGAAGTTACTCCTTTTGCAACATTAGCATCTTTGATTTGTTCTTTCTTTGCCAGGATGGATGTAATTGTTGATTTATTTTTGCTGTACATCCTGGCAAGTTCCATCACCTTCATACCACCCTCAAACTTTTCTGTCACTTCACACTTAAATTCCACAGTGTTTCTCACTTTCTTTACCACAGGAACTTTACTAGGAACTTTCTTTGGA
Source organism: Cherax quadricarinatus (assembly GCF_026875155.1). Classification (NCBI taxonomy): domain Eukaryota; kingdom Metazoa; phylum Arthropoda; class Malacostraca; order Decapoda; family Parastacidae; genus Cherax; species Cherax quadricarinatus. The sequence goes on from NC_069427.1 coordinate 45,614,714, forward strand.
GCCATCTGTACTTATTTCACAGTTACACTGCAAGAAAAACCACTAAAAGCAATGGTAAACAAGTGAAATGTTTGGATGTATGAGCAGAAGCTTCCTCAGCCACCAAGAGACAAAGCCAAACTGAAGCGCAAGCTGCCCCAGCCGGCGGATGGACGCGTCCAAAACGGCCAATAACCGAGCAAACAGCTGATAACCAAGCGCCAAAAAACCCCCCAATAACCAGATGGCCAATAACCCGGGGTTTCCCAAAGTATAAGATACTTAAAACTTTT
>NC_069427.1:45615485-45769921 GCF_026875155.1 Cherax quadricarinatus
CCCCTCAACAACCCTTCCCCCAGCCCTCTGGACAACTTTTTTGGTAATCCCGCCCCTCCTCCTAACTTCCAAACTACGAATTCTCTGCATTATATTCACACCACACATTCCCTCAGACATGACATCTCCACTGCCTCCAGCCTTCTCCTCGCTGCAACATTCAACACCCACGCTTCACACCCATATAAGAGCGTTGGTAAAAACTATACTCTCATACATTCCCCTCTTTGCCTCCAAGGACAAAGTTCTTTGTTCTCCACAGACTCCTAAGTGCACCACTCACTCTTTTTCCCTCATCAATTCTATGATTCACCTCATCTTTCATAGACCCATCCGCTGACACGTCCACTCCCAAATATCTGGGGATACCTTTCTCTAATCATCAAGTGACCAAATGCATCTAGTTTCTTGAGTGATATCCATGAGTTCGTTGAAACTTCTGAAGGGTTGGCCCTTAAGTACAATATAAGCTGACATTACAGTTCAGGGCCATGAAGATGTCAGTTGAACAGTGAAATATGTGGATAGCTTGTATTTTTAATTTATTTCGTTATTTGGTTCTGGGGGCTGAATTTTAGCATTTATAATTTGTTATGTATGATACAGTAGGTTGCCATTTTTAATCATGCAAAAATACCAAAAGAGAGATATGCATAAACGAATGTGTAGTACTGGGCAAACACTGTAGAGTAGATATAACAAAAATGAGTATAACTGTGATTATACATTTGGAAATTATATTAATATTAATGTGATTTAATTTATTGTTATTGTAAACTGTGTATTATTCCTAGGTACTGTCCTTTGTGAAAAAATTTGATGATAGTGAAATAGTCAAAGCTGGTGAGAAACTGAAAGAGAGCAAGAAGAAAGCAAAGATGGCTTCCTCAAAAAGCAATACTTCACGAGACTGGGGTAAAGGTTTGCCTGTGCTGGGAGACAGAAATGTGCACCATTTTTGGCCACAAAATCATTTTGGACCTGTACCTTTGGGGTTGAAGTGGGCACTTTATGGAAATTCAGGTTACAGGTATTTAAAATTTAGTTTTTGTTTTCTTTTTAACATTACTCTTGATTGTACATTCTGTAGATAGATCTTAAAGTATTCACCCCCTTGGGAAGAAGATGCACAAGTTTTATAACCACTCTGGATGGTCACATGATTTTTTATGTTTTTTTTTTTTTTTTTTTTTTTTTTTTTTTTTTTTTCACATTCCTTTTACTATTCTGTTTTAGTACCAACTCAAACAGAACCCAGATAACTGATGATCTATAGCTTTTTTAAAACCATAATATATTTCATAATACTCCCGTACTATACTATTGCATTTACAAAAAATATGGCCCATGCTTGCTATTATGCTAACACATTGAAATAAGAACATAAGAAAGAAGGAACACTGCAGCAGGCCTACTGGCCCATGTGAGGCACGTCCAAGTCTCCTAGGCAAAAGCAAATGCCTTAACCTATCAGGTCAGGTCACATTCACTCAAGGAAAAAAAGCACGGCATCTGAACTAGTAGCACAAGCTAGCAGGTCCAGTTTTACACCCCCCCCACACCCACTCGTGTATTTATTAACCTATTTTTAAAACCACAACGTTTCAGCTTCTATAACTATACTCGGGAGTGTGTTCCGCTCATCCACAACTCTATTACCAAACTAGTGCTTTCCTAAATCCTTCCTGAATCTGATTTTGTTCAACTTAATGCCATTGCTGTGAGTCCTGCCCTAGGCTAGATATTTTTAGCACACTATTTACATCACCTTTTATTTTTTCCTGTTTTCCGTTTATACCCCTCAATCATATCCCCCCCCTCCCAAAATTCTACGCTTTCTAGAGAGTGCAGATTCACGGCCCTCAGCCCTGTCCTCATAGGGAAGATTTCTTTACATGGGATCAACTTTGTCATCCTCCTTTCGTATGCTTTCCAGTGCATTATATCTATTCTGTAATACGGTGACCAGAACTGTGCAGCATAATCTAAAAGGGGAAAAACCCAAAGATTATATATATAGAGTTGAAGAACAACCTGAGGATTTCTATTATTTATCCCTTCTTGATATAAAACCAAGTTTTCTGTTAGCTTTATTGCAAACACTTATGCACTCTTGTATTGGTTTTAGATTACTGCTAAACCAAATTCCTAAATCCTTTTTGCAATCAGTAATATTAAGATCTACATTATTTAGTTTATATGTGGCATGGTTATTTTCCTGTCGGACATTCAGAACTTTGCTTTGTCTATATTAAACTGCATCTGCCACTTCCTACTACTGCATCATCTATTCAATAAATCCTATTGTGCTCTAATGTCCACATTAGAATGAATTGGACAGCCTAATTTGGTGTCATCAGCAAATTTGCTTATGTCTCTATTTATTCCCTCATCTATGTCATGTATGTAAATTGTGAGCAACAAGGAGCGAAAACACTGACCCCTGTGGAACACCGCTTGTGACGTTTCCCCCATTGTGATTTCTTCCCATTTATGCAAACTCTTGCTACCTATTTGTCAACCATGCCTCTAATATGGTCGTCACCAAATGAGTTTATGGGGCTGAACTGCAGGTACTGCAGCTGCTGCTGCTTGTTATGAAAGATATTGCTCATGGAATTCTACAATGGATAAACCTATATTCAGTACCTTTAAGGAGTGGTGGGGGGATGTTTCAGTCTGAGGGTAAACTACACCCCCCCCCCTCCCCTTTAAATATAATAGAGCCTCTCCTCACTTAGCGATGTACTCATTCATCAACGAATTAGACTTAGGACAGGCTCTCTGACCAGTATGCATACCTAAAATGTATATTAGAGCTGATTTCCTCTATTCTGTTTAATACAACACAGCTTCTCACTTAATGGCGGTGTTCCATTCCTAAGACCACGTCGGTAAGCGAATTCGTCACTAAGTGAGGAGCATACTGTAATGGTAGTGAGTTTGTGTCAACTATCTTTGATACTGTTTTAATGTCACCTTTGCACCGTTTATAACATTTCTGGTATATTATTAAATGTTTATGCAGTAGTGTACTGTATATTGTAATAAAAAGAATAGAGGAAATCAGCTCTAATATACATTATTTAGACATCCATACTGGTCAGAGAGCCCGTCGTAAGTCTGAGGCATCGGTAAATGAGTACGTTGCTAAGTGAGGAGAGGCTGTATACAGTACACTACTGTATAAACATTTAAAAATATATCAGAAATATTATAAATGGTGCTGAGGTAACATTAAAACAATATCAAAGATGGTTGACACAAACCCTCTACCATTATAATAGTATGCTCCTCACTTAGCGACAAATTTGTTTACCGGCGTGTTCTTGGGAACGGAATTCTGTCATTAACTGAGGAGAGGTTGTATTAATAATAATTTAACAGCCACTCCAAGGGGAAGTGGAACAGTTCTTCCTCCATCAGCCTTGTGTGTCGTTAGAGGTGACTAAAATGCCAGGAGCGAGGGACTAGTAACCCCTTCTTTATTACTAAATTTAAAATTTAGAAACTTAAGTTTTTCCTTTTGGGCCACCCTGCCTCAGTGGAATGTGGCTGGTTTGTTGAAAGTAGTAGTTCTACAGAATGTATGCAGTTGTTGAATGCATCGGGAGATAACGTTTTGTGTAAAGAAGCAGGTTTTTGGTACCGGTACATATACAGGGGACCCCCGCATAACGATTGCACACATGCGTTATTCGCTCCGCTTACTTTAATCGCAAAATTTTGCCGCCATAACCGTTAAAAACCCGCTCACCGATTTTCTCCGAGACGCTCCAATGTGCCCCAGCCACCTCACTGTGCCGCCCGTCCCCATTTTTACCACCCAGCCTCCGGGGGAAACCCAAACATACATTCAATAAGTGGACCCCCGGTTAACGATTTTAATCCTGCAAGAGGGCCATCGTTATCGAAATAACTTTTTGCGAATGAATTTTTCCCCATAAAAATAATGGAAAAACAAATTAATCCTGCAAACGCCCAAAAGTATGAAAAAAAAATTTTTTTTACCCCATGAAATGTAATTTTAATACAAACAAACTGAAAAGGCATGCACAATTAAAAAGAATTACTTTTATTAAGTTGGGGATGATTGATGGGATGGGGAGGGGAAACAATCTTTTTACTTTTTTTAGAAGGGGAATCCCCTTCCATTACACTTGAGGTAGCAAGCCCCGGGGTTTTTCCCCTTCTTTTTTTAAATGCCACTAGGACCACTTGAGTCACGGGCCCTCTGTCGCACAAAAAATTTTCCCTAAGTCTGTCCCCCCTTCCTTTTACGATTTGTCTAAAAGGGCCACAACTTTTGTCATTGAAATAGTCCCAGCACGGCTTGAACAGCTGTGTGGGGTATTTTCATCTAAAAAGGTTTTGCGTTAAACCCATGTCACACATTTCCTTTTTCTTTGAAGTAGGCCAATGGACCAAAACGGCATAGGTTTCCGGGGTTAGCCCCAAACCCTTCAAAATCTTTCTTAATTTTTCCATACTAATTCTCACCCTTTTTACCACAGGGTTGGCACTAGAAGCTTTTTTGGGGCCCAGGGTCATTTATTTTCCAAAAAACACCACCGAAAACACTGAAATAATACGAAATATTCCGAGTGTAGTTTGGATGTTACCGCGGAGGTGGCTGGTAAACAATGGGAGGGCCGGACATGGAGGCGGGCTGAGGGCACATTGACGGTCTCGGACGAAAATGGTAAGGGGGTTTTTTAAATCTTTTGCGGGCAAAAATTTTGCGATAAAATAATCGGTATGGGGAAAAAAAATCTCTATGTGATGCCATCGTTATGCGGGGGGCCACTGTTTTCTATTTAATTACAGTTTTTCGGTGCTGTTTTGGAAAATAAGTGACCATGGGCCCCAAGAAAGCTTCTAGTGCCCAACCCCACCCAAAAAGGGTGAGAATTCCCATTGAAATAAGAAAGGATCTTTTAAAATATGAAATGGAGTGGTATCGCCCACCTAGTCAAGTTGTACAAGAAACCCCAATCAACCATCGCTACAAATTTTGGGGCCCCAAAAAAACAACAAGGGAAACGTTCTTGCCCAAAAGGTTTAACTGTTTTTCGAAACAAAGATCGCAAGTGATGGGAAAATGTTAGAGATCTTATTGGTGTGGATAAATGAAAAAACAGCTAGCGGAGATACGTCTTCCCAAACGATCATATTAAAAGGCTAGGAAGTTCATAGGATTTTATTAAAAAAATGCCTGCAACTAGTGATATGGAGGAATTTAAGGCCAGAAAGGTTGGTTTTTAGAGATTTAAGAAGCGTAGTGGCATCCATAGTGTGATAAGGCATGGTGAGGCTGCCAGTTCAGACCACAAAGCGGCTGAAAAATATGTGCAGGAATTCAAGGAGTACATAGAAACTGAAGGACTGAAACCTGAACAAGTGTTTAATTGTGATGAAACAGGCCTGTTCTGGAAGAAAATGCCAAGCAGGCCCTACATTACTCAGGAGGAAAAGGCACTCCCAGGACATAAGCCTATGAAAGACAGGCTTACTCTTCTCATGTGTGCCAATGCTACGGGTGATTGCAAAGTGAAGCCTTTATTAGTGTAATCACTCTGAAACTCCCAGAGCGTTCAGGCAAAAGAATGTCCTCAAGGATAATTTGTGTGTGCTGTGGAGGGCAAACAGTAAGGCATGGGTCACTAGGGAATTTTTCTATAACTGGTTACACCATGCATTTGCCCCCAATGTGAAAGATTACCTAACTGAAAAGAAATTAGAACTTAAGTGCCTCCTGGTGTTAGACAATGCCCCTGGTCATCCTACAGACGTGGCAGAGCGACTTTATGGGGACATGAGCTTCATTAAGGTGAAGTTTTTTCCTCCTAAATACCACTCCTCTCCTGCAGCCCATGGACCAGCAGGTTATTTCCAACTTCAAGAAACTGTACACAAAAGCTCTGTTTGAAAGGTGCTTTGTAATGACCTCAGAAACTCAACTGACTCTAAGAGAGTTTTGGAGAGATCACTTTAATATCCTCAATTGTGTAAACCTTATAGGTAAGGCTTGGGAGGAAGTGACTAAGAGGACCTTGAACTCTGCTTGGAAGAAACTGTGGCCAGAATGTGTAGACAAAAGGGATTTTGAAGGGTTTGAGGCTAACCCTGAGATGATTATGCCCGTTGAGGAATCCATTGTGGCATTGGGAAAGTCCTTGGGGGTTTGGGGGTTAGTGGGGAGGATGTGGAAGAGTTGGTGGAGGAGGACAATGAAGAACTAACCACTGATGAGCTGATAGATCAACTTCAAGAGCAAGAGGCCAGACCTGGGGAAACTGGTTCAGAGGAGGGGAGAGAGAAATTGAAGAAGTTGCCTACTACAAAGATAAAGGAAATCTGTGCAAAGTGGCTTGAAGTGCAAACCTTCATGGATGAAAATCACCCTCACACAGCTATTGCAAGCCGTGTTGGCAACCTGTACACTGACAATGTTGTGAAACACTTTTGGGGAAGCCCTTTAAAGGAGGGAGAGGTACGGGCCCCCATTTATGACGGATATCTTGTGCGAAAAAAAGTCCAGTGACTCTGAAGCGGGCCCCTAGTGGCATTAAAAAAAAAGGGGGTTTTTAAACCCCAAAAAAGGGAAATTTGGGCTCCCCTAAAGCCCCTAAGGGAAGGGGATTCCCCCCCCCTAAACAGTAAGAAGAAAAGCTCTCCCCCTCCTCCCATCCCTCAACCCAACCCCAATTTTTCCCAAAAAAAAGTAGTGTCAGGGTAAGTTGCATGCCTTTTTCATTTTGTGTGTTTTAAAAATTAACATTTCATGTGGAAAAAAAAAAAAAATTTTTTCTTTCTTTTGGGGTTTGTCTTGAAACGGTTTAATTTTTTTCCAAATTATTTTTAGGGGGAAAAAATTCATTCCCCAATAACGATTATTTCCCCAATAAAAATTACCCCCTTGGGGGGATTAAAATCGTTAAGGGGGGGTCCACGAAATTAAAATACCATAGTTTGGCCTTTTTTTTTTTTTTTAAAACCCTTTTTTGGGGCCTATTCTAGGAATCGGGGGAAACCCCTCGATTTGAAAGTTTTTGGGTTTGACGAGATTACTGGGGAAGTCCAGTAATCATTTTAGATCTCTTTAAACAGAACTGTTGCCCTGTCCTAATAGCAACAAAATACTTTCCCCTTTTATTAGGATGGGCCGATGAATTTGGGTAGACTTTTAAAAAATTTAAAAAAACCTTTAAATACTTAAACTTTTTTAATGTTCAGAATTTATACACCCTCTAAAAAAATTTATTTTCAACATTTAAGGGCAATGTTTTGTAAGTTTTTTAATCCCCATTTTTTTTGGTTTTGGGTATACAGTAAAAAACTTTATTTTTTTTTTTTTTTTTATAGAGGTTTACTGTTTTTTTTCCTTTAAGCATTTTTAGTAAGGAATGTTTTCCCAAAATCTTAGGGAATTTTTTTTTTTTTTTTTAATCACTCCCCCAAAGGTTGTTTTTGTCTGCCACTGGGGAAAGGGGAAAACCCAAAAAAATAAACCACACTCGAAATTAAATTCATTTTGGGTTTTTGCCAGGGGGGCATGTTGCCCATTACAATTCAGATAGTCCTTTGAACTGCTTTTTAATTTAGTGTTCAGTAGTCAATGTTTAAAAAAGAAAAATTTATTTGTTTTTTAAACCCTTTTTTTTTTAAATTTTAATTGCAAGATTTCCCTTTTGGGGTTTCAGAAGTGGTGTACATCGCCACTTTTTGCTGGCACCCCATGGGGGGGAAAATGAAGGGGCCTCCCATCTTTGGGTACCCCCTTCTGGGGCTATGAAGTTTGTGAAGAAAAAGGAAACCCTTTTTTTTTCCCTACACTGGCTCGGGCGGCAGGGCCTCTCGGGAAAATAAAAGAACGCTGAAAAAATCCTGGGGATCAGCAGCTAACTAGGAGAACGGGTTTAAAATTTGTTTAGAAAAAATTTTTTTTTAATACTATTATTTTTTATTAATACACTGGCTGTACACAAATAACCCACACAAAAGAGAGAGGACCCCTTACAACATCTTTTGGGACCATTTTTTTAAAAATCATTGTGATTTTTTTTAAAAGGTCCAAGTCCCCGACCCAAAATGTCGTCATAACTCCCTCTCCCATGTGGGGGGTTATTTTGTATTGTTTTCCAGCACGGTATTGTGCCTTTTTGTTTTTTTTCACTGACTGTAAACTCGCTGTGGGAGGGTGACCCCAGAAACAAAACTTAACTTTTTCTTTTTGTTTTAATTTTGTAATTTTACAGAACCCGGGTTTTTACTAGGGCCTTTTCTCCCAAATCTTTGTCCCTTCTCTTATGAAATTTCATGACTTATGAAGGAAAGATTCTTATCTGGTTTCCCATGGAGGGTTTACAATAAATCAAATTTCCTTTTGGGATTGAGAGGAAAGTTTTTGGGTAGGCAAACATATGTTGCCAGAGCTGACATTAGGTATTTTAAAAAAAAGTGAATTTGTCCAATAGTTTGGAAGATAAAAAGGGGACCCCACTGCAAAATTGTGTTGAAAATAATAAGGTTTTTTTCAGGGATACACAAATACATTACATAAATTATCATACATACACATAAATTTTTAGAGAAACCCGGATTAAACCCAAAAAAAATCAGGCCCGGTGACTTATTTTTCCCTTGGGGTCCTTTGTACTAGATTATTATTATTAATTATTTAAATTTTGTTATAAGATTTTTTATTATAGGGGAAATGGGAAACTTTTTTTGTCTTGTAAGGTCCCCCCATCCCCAAATCCCGGGAATCAGACCTTTCCGGGTTTTCCCTCATTTTTTTCAGCACTAATTTCGGGGTAGATAATTTTTAAATTTCCCGGGGTCCAAAACCAAAACCCGCTGGGACTGTTTTTTGGGGGCATACTTGCGCTAAGTCAAATTTCCCAAATTTTTTTTTTCTCCCTTTTTTGTTATAACCTGCTTTTCTTTTAGTCCTTGCCATGGTTCCAACAAATAAAAGAAAAAGCTCTTCTATTTTTTAAAGCACCTACACATTTTAAAATTTTCCCCTTAAAGATAAGGGGGCTTTGAAACAACCCGTCGGTTGCCTTTAGCTCAGTTCGTGATGCAAGGGGAAAATGCTTTATTTTTCAAAAATTTTCAAAAACTACAGCTTATTTGCATCACAATTGAAACTAATATGATATAATAAACAATATAAATGACATTTTTAAAAAAATGTTCAATACTCCCCGAAAAAATATTTGGCCTAATACCAAAAAGTTTGAGGAGGTTTTATAGAGGGGCAACTGATATATGGGTCAATTTTTTTGTTGTAAACAAAATTAGAGTAAGAGGTAGAAGGGAAAAAAAGGAAGGTGGGCAACAACAATTTAAAGGGGGGGAAAGGGGGAAAGTGAAAACAAGGGAGGAGGAAAATTCGGGGGGAAATAAAAAGCTGTTTTCAAAAAAAGGTGGGCTAGTGCAAAGATTTAGTAGTGGGGGGGGTTGAAGAGGGTAAAGGTTTTTAAAAAAAAAGTATCAGGGGAAAGGGGGGCAGAATTTGTGGTTTTTAGGGGGTGGGGGGGAGGTGGAAAAAGGAGTGAAATTTTTTGGTTTATTAAGTAAAGGGGGTGTAAAAAAAAGGAAAAAAAATTTTGTTATGAGAGGTTTTTTCAAAGAAAGTGTTATAAAAAAGAGAGTATATGGGAAAAAAAAAAAAAGGGGAAAGAGAAATTTGGGGAGAGAGGGGCAAAAGGAGAGCAGATGATAGATGGGGAAGGCCCCCAAAAATGTCAGAAATTTTTAAAAAAAAAAAAGAAAAAAATTTTGGGGGTTAGTTTAAAAAAAATTAAGAAAGCCTAGGGAAAAAAAATTTGGGTTTTTTCAGTTTAAAAACAAAAGTAGGGGAGTTTGAGATGGGGAGATGGAGGGGATTAAGTAGAGGGGAAAATAAAATTTGAGAAAATTTTTTTAAAAGTTTTAGGAAGAAAGGGGGGCGGTAATTTCATGCATGGTTTAGGGAGGTATAAACCCTTTTTTAGGGGGTGGGAAAAGAGAGAATGTAAGTGTTTGGGGGAGGTACGTGGGGGGGGATTACGAAAAATGAAAAGGGGAAAAAAAAGCTGGGAAATGGTGGGATTTATGACGAAATGGTAAAAGCAGGTGGGGTATAGTTTGGATGTGGTTTTGGGACTTTTTTTTTAAAAAAATGGATAAAAAGGGGGGAAGGGACCTAGGGATTGGCGGAGGGCATGTATAGTCCCTTTATATAAAGGGAAAGGGGACAAAAGAGATTGTAAAAATTATAGAGGAATAAGTTTATTGAGTATACCAGGAAAAGTGTACGGTAGGGTTATAATTGAAAGAATTAGAGGTAAGACAGAATGTAGGATTGCAGATGAGCAAGGAGGTTTCAGAGTGGGTAGGGGATGTGTAGATCAAGTGTTTACATTGAAGCATATATGTGAACAGTATTTAGATAAAGGTAGGGAAGTTTTTATTGCATTTATGGATTTAGAAAAGGCATATGATAGTGGATAGGGGAGCAATGTGGCAGATGTTGCAAGTATATGGAATAGGTGGTAAGTTACTAAATGCTGTAAAGTTTTTATGAGGATAGTGAGGCTCAGGTTAGGGTGTGTAGAAGAGAGGGAGACTACTTCCCGGTAAAAGTAGATCTTAGACAGGGATGTGTAATGTCACCATGGTTGTTTGATATATTTATAGATGGGGTTGTAAAAGAAGTAAATGCTAGGGTGTTCGGGAGAGGGGTGGGATTAAATTATGGGGAATCAAATTCAAAATGGGAATTAACACAGTTACTTTTTGCTGATGATACTGTGCTTATGGGAGATTCTAAAGAAAAATTGCAAAGGTTAGTGGATGAGTTTGGGAATGTGTGTAAAGGTAGAAAGTTGAAAGTGAACATAGAAAAGAGTAAGGTGATGAGGGTATCAAATGATTTAGATAAAGAAAAATTGGATATCAAATTGGGGAGGAGGAGTATGGAAGAAGTAAATGTTTTCAGATACTTGGGAGTTGACGTGTCGGCGGATGGATTTATGAAGGATGAGGTTAATCATAGAATTGATGAGGGAAAAAAGGCGAGTGGTGCATTTAGGTATATGTGGAGTCAAAAAACGTTATCTATGGAGGCAAAGAAAGGAATGTATGAAAGTATAGTAGTACCAACACTCTTATATGGGTGTGAAGCTTGGGTGGTAAATGCAGCAGCGAGGAGACGGTTGGAGGCAGTGGAGATGTCCTGTCTAAGGGCAATGTGTGGTGTAAATATTATGCAGAAAATTCGGAGTGTGGAAATTAGGAAAAGGTGTGGAGTTAATAAAAGTATTAGTCAGAGGGCAGAAGAGGGGTTGTTGAGGTGGTTTGGTCATTTAAAGAGAATGAATCAAAGTAGAAATGACATTGAAAGCATATAAATCTATAGGGGAAGGAAGGCGAGGTAGGGTCGTCCTCGAAAGGGTTGGAGAGAGGAGTAAAGGAGGTTTTGTGGGCAAGGGGCTTGGACTTCAGAAGCATGCTGTGAGGTGTTAGATAGGAGTGAATGGAGACGATATGGTACTTAGGACATGACGATCTGTTGGAGTGTGAGTAGGGTAATATTTAGTGAAGGGATTCAGGGAATCAGGTTATTTTCATTTAGGTCGGACTCAGAGTCCTGAAATGGGTAGTACAATGCCTAGCACTTTAAAGGAGGGGTTTGGCGTATTGGCAGTTTGGAGGGTTCTGTTTATCTTTATACGTATAGCTTCTTAAACTGTTGTTTTCTGAGCACATCTGCAAAAACAGTGATTATGTGCGAGTGTGGTGAAAGTGTTGAATGATGATGAAAAGCATTTGCTTTTTGGGGCATTTTATTTCTTTTTGGGTCACCTGCCTCGGTGGGAGACGGCCAATTGTTTGAAAAAAAAAAATGGAGAGGATATGGGATACAAGTACCATTCTCTGATCTCTGTTCGTTGGGGGCTTATATTAGAGAAAACGGAACATTAGCCAGGGCCTAACTGTGATATACACTCGTTACTGCCCTTTAAACGGCAATCAAGAAGCTATTTTTCTCTACTTTGATTATCCACACATAGCAGTATTATGTGTTAGAGAACCTAGGGATAACCAAAAAATGTCAAAGTGGCTTATTTCTCAGTAACTAGCTTGGGCTAGCCATATGTGATTTTGGTAAATATTCGATTCCAAGCCGGTTAGATTATTGGAGTGTTTCTTTACACCTGTTTTCACCTGTGTTCACCGTAGTAATGGGTATTCTGGGTGTTAGTGATGGTATAGTCTCATCCTGGGACACTGACCTATTTGCTGGAAATGCCTTAGCATAACAAGGGTTTCTAACATAGTAGTTTGTCACTGGTGTCAGACTATGCCGTCTGTATTCCATGTTACATGTAGTAAATAAAGATATTATTATTGTTGTTATTATTATTATTTATTTTCTTTCTGTTGTTTGTTGGGTTATCTTATTGAAACTTGGGAAATGTATGATGGAAATATGCTTCTTAACGTACACCAGAAATGAAAGAAATAAGACCATAAATAATGGAGTTCACTTCTCGGCCATTAGTGGCCCCATAGCGGTATATTTTCGTTTGGTTTTTATGGTTGTATTCTCGTTTTTTTTTGGTCTCATTTGATAGAATGGAAGCATATACTACAGAAATAGTATGTTTTTTTATTGCTTTTCACCCCCCGACGAAAATTTGCTTGAAATTGTGCTGAAGTAGTGGAAATGTCCTTATTCTTTAGCGATGTTCAAGAATAAACACGTGTGCGTCTGCCAGTCCAAATTCCAATACACGGTCAAGGAATGGGTTGACACGTATACAGTAGGTTTACAATAATAGGGTAGTATGACTACGTAAATCTTCTATTTTTTGTGTGAAATAAAAATTCAACTGTAACCGAGAGTATATAAGAGGACCTGGAGCCATGACTGATGTCAGAGAAAGTGTTTTCTTAGCGCCAGGAATGTATGATTGTTTATTTCTGGACCTTTTTTTTGAAATTGCCAAATTACAATCACTGACCATTTGGGTTGTTGAAAATGGTGTGAATGGGATATGGGCGGATTCTTGTACTAGCCGACGAATAGAAGTAATTAAATAAGTAAGTTTATTCAAGTATACACAAATACAGTTACGTAGATTATCATACATAGTAGCGTACTATATAGAGAACCTGGGATAACCCAAAAAGTCAGACAAAAGTGACTTATTTCCAGTACCTAGACCTTTGGTTGCCTTATTGATTTTTGGTATATTATTGTTTTTTCTCAGTTATTTTTTGGCTTTACTTATTGAAACTTTGTTAATGTATGATTGGAAAGATGCTTCTTAAAACATACATCAAAAATATCAAGAAACAGACGATAATTAAGGGGTGTTAACTTCTCAGCCTTTAGTCACTTCTTTGCGGTATTTTTGTATGTTTTTTATGTTGTATTCTTGGGTTTTTGGTCTCATTTGATAGAATGGAAGATATATTAAAGAATACGTGTTAGATGTGATTTTGATTGGCGTTCCAACTCGAAATGTACATTGAAATTGTGCTTCAATGAAACTTCTGTAAGTCAAGTTGGTTATTTTTTTTTAGTCGTATTCTAACCTAACCAACTCTGTTAATTTCAGCAAAACTCAGTATCCGTCACACTACAGGTCCAGTGTTGCCGGCTTTTGTGATGGCTGACCTGTTTATTATCTTGGGAATAGTGGAGGGGCGGGTAAAATAGGTTTATCTAAGAAGGGGAGGGAAGTTCCAAATTTTGGATGATGTAGCCCTTCAACATCAAAGCACCCCATGTTAAGGAAACTAAAACTGTAGTTTAAAAAAAATATCCTCTAGATAATGTTTGCTGATTCACATAATAAAATAATGCAAGTTGCACAAATGTTGAGACAGATTATATACATTAATTTTTATTTTTTGTCGTTCTCATATGTAATCTTAATTTTTTTGTTTTGTTTTGCTTTTTCTCAAGAGCCCTTTGCCTAAATGGCAATGTGCCAGTAAACAATAATGGTGAAGAAAGCCATAAGACTGGAAGGAGGAAGACAGTGAGAGTATAGTAGATATTGCAAAAGGCCGTAAGCATTCATATAGTAGCACAGAGGATGGTAACAGTACGTTGTCAGTACATAGATTATTATTGGTAGCCTTTAAACTATGACTTTTCATGAATATGGTAAGTTGGGAGGAATGGATAGTGATATCTAAAAATATTCTTGATAAGCTTAGTTTGCTGCTATTAAAAAATCTTAGTATGACTCTGTTATAGTTCACTTCTCTGAGGTGCTAGTATTTCACCTTGTTCATTTTTATTCTGGCACCAAGCCAATGCCTTCATGCCATCCTTCATCAAATGGTTCAAATATCAGCATTGATTTTGCCTTTTGTAGGCACTAGAGAATTGCAGTTATATATTAATAATGCCTTTCATTGCACAGTAAGAAAAATCATATGTAATCACTGTGGGAACTTATATATTGTGCATTGGAAGTGAAACTAGGGCTCATGATATTGTGTTTACAGAAGATGTATTTCATTTCTTTTATTTTACAACAGTATTGGTTGCCTTAATGCATTTGCCCGTCTATTTTATTATTTTATTTTGTTACTGTTATTATTCTACTGGGTACAATTAATACAGTAATTTTTTTAAGGTATGATGGCTTTTACAAAATTGTAAAGTACTGCAGTACAGTAAAAAGTGGCTACAGGTTGTGGCGATACTGTTACGTCGTGATGACCCGATCCTGCACATGGACAAAGGAAGGCAAGCTGGAGAATCCAAGAATTGGGATTAGAGATTTTTTTTCAAAATTCCCAACATAGCCCAAAACCCCCCCCCCAGTTCGTACTCCTAAGAGTTGGGTAGTCTTGCTTTTTAATTGTGCCTCCTTTACATATATCAGTGTCTTGTTTTTTTCTACAGTAAATTCTATTGCACTTTAACTTTAACTTTTAGGCTGTTGCCTGTCCTTCATGAACTAGGTATATACATTTTGTAATTTTTAAATAATTTTCAAAATTTAGAGTTAAAAATTTCGATTTTGATTTTTTTGCCATTTTTCTTATTAAGAAATTGCATTTTGTATGTTTGGAATGAATCTTTATATTAAAGAGTTTTCTGAAGCAAGTGATAATTTTTTTACTATTTCTGATTAGGAATAGGAAGTGCTTCCCTGGATTTTCCTCTGGATAAATAAACTTTAAAATTTTTATTAAGAGACTTTGCTTTGTAATGCACTTTTTTCTAATGAAGCTTTTACTGTACTTATTTGACTTGTATATTTTTTATATTAATGGGGGACTGCGAAATTACATAGGGTTATACAGTGGTGGGGAGAAATGGGAGATATGGCTTGATCAGGATAGGGAAGGGGCTAGCTCCTTTTCCTTGACCAAGACTCCTCTAGCTTCAAAGTATCCCCCCTAATAGGTATTTAGCTTATGATTTTTGTAGTTTTGAGGTTTGGCAACAGCAGATGTACTTCCGAGTGGCTGTAATAGATGTGTTGCATCGGCAACTGTGTTGAGAAATACATAGTCAAGAGCAGTTAACACATAGTTATTTGAAAAAACACTTTAAAACCTGTATTTTATGATTGAAAGAATTAGAGTAAGGACAGAATGTAGGATTGCGGATGAGCAAGGAGGTTTCAGAGTGGGTAGGGGATGCGATAGTTCATGTGTTTTACATTGATGCATATATGTGAACAGTATTTAGATAAAGGTAGGGAAGTTTTTATTGCATGTATGGATTTAGAAAAGGATATGATGAGTGGATAGGGAGCAATGTGCAGATGTTGCAAGTATAAGGATTAAGGTGAAGTTACTAAATGCTGTAAAGAGTTTTATGAGGATAGCGAGGCGAGTTAAGGTTAAGGTGTGTAGATGAGAGGGAGACTACTTCCCGGTTATAAGTAGGTCTTTTGAAGGGATGTGTAATGTCACCATGGTTGTTTACTATATTTATAAGATGGGGTTGTAAAAGAAGTAAAGCTAGGGTGTTCTTCGGGAGAGGGTAGGATTAATTTATGGGGAATATAATAAAAAATGGGATTTGACACAGTTACGTTTTGCTGATGATACTGTGCTTATGGAGATTCTAAGAAAAATTGCAAAGGTTAGTGATGAGCTTGGGAGTGTGTGTGTAAAGGTAGAAAAGTTTGAAGTGACATAGAAGAGAGTAAGGTGATGAGGGTATCAAATGATTTGGATAAAGAAATATTGGATATCAAATTGGGGAGAAGGAGTATGGATGAAGTGAATGATTTCAGATACTTGGAGTTGACGTGTAGCAGATGGATTTATGAGGATGAGGTTAATCATAGAATTGATGAGGGAAAAAAGGTGAGTGGTGTGTTGTGGTATATGTGGAGTAAAAATGTTATTATGGAGTGAGTCGGTGGCAAAGAAGGGAATGGTATTGAAAGTTTAGTGTGCCAACACTCTTATATGGGTGTGAAGCTTGGGTTGTGAATGCAGCAGCGAGGACGCGGTTGGAGGCAGTGGCGATGTACTGTTAAGGCATTGTGCGGTATAAATATTATGCAGAAAATTCGGCGTGTGGAAATTAGAGAAGGTGTGGAGTTATAAAAGTATTAGTCAGAGGGCTGAAGAGGGGTTGTTGAGGTGGTTGGTCATTTGAGTGAATGGATCAAAGTAGTATGATATGGCGAGATTAATTCTGTAGGAAAGGAAGGCGGGTTGGGGTCATCCTCGATAAGGTTGGAAGGAAGAGTAAGGGAGGTTTGTGGTCGAGGGCTTGGACTTCAGCAGGCGTGCTGAGCGTGTTAGATGGAGTGAATGGAGACAAATGGTATTTGGGACCTGACGATCTTGTTGGAGTGTGAGCAGGTAAGATTTAGTGAAAGGGATTCAGGAAACCGGTTATTTTTATTTGATGACTTGGTACGGGAAATTGGGAAATTCAGGTGCTGCACTTAAACAGGGGTTTCGGGATATTAGCAGTAGGAGGGATACGTTGTGTATCTTTGTAGTATATGCTTCTAAACTGTTGTGTTTCTGTGCCCTCTGCAAAAACAGTGATAATGTATGAGTGAGGTGAAAGTGTTGATATGATGTGAATGTATTTGTTTTGGGATTTATCTTCTTTTTGGGGTCACCCTGCCTCGGTGGGAGACAGCGGTCTTGTTGAAAAAAAAAAAAAAAATTATGATTCTTCAGAGTACAGGCTGGAAAAATTATTATACTTTGAAGGACAGGACTATATCCAGTTACAGTAGCACTAACAGCCCCACTGTGAGTGAACCTCATAATGTAAAGGTGTTTCCTATCTTCTAAGTGAAATTTCCATTGTTTTGGTTTCATGAAGGTGTACACAATTAAGCTAGATTGGCAGGTGTGATGCAGAAAAAGTGACTGTTATTAGAGTAAAAGAAAATATTTTCTCTCAGAGTTCATTTATTCTGGTATCCGAGAGTTTTATGGTATTACACTAATAGGGTAAAAATAAAAATAATCTTATTAAGCTAATGTTTTAGTTATCGCTATTTGTTTTATACATTGATGGAATAATTGTTGAGATATTGCTAATTTTTTTATATAATATACTCTTCAATTTTATGTGTTCAAAGTACTCCTTTTGAAGGAACTTGTCCAAAGGAATTGGAGCTTTTGACCACTTGATTCAGGTGGGGGGGTGGGAAAAAAAAAGGATTTATCTCCCTGTACTGGGTGCTGGATGATCCTGTGTGGTTAAGTGATTTCCTAGGAATACAATATATTATATTAGAGTATTTAAAGGACATTAAAGTAGGATTATAACTTGCTTGATACTATCCTCAATCTTTAAGTAGTGTATACAAGAGTAACATATAGGATATTCTTTACCCAGATATGTTACTTTAATCGTAGTATCCAGATGGTTTCTCAGAAGACACAGGAAAGAGAAGAGATAGAGCCTGCTAATGAAGACGTGGAGTTAGAAAATGAAGAAGATGGAAAAGGGAAGGGTAAATCAAGTAAGAGAAAAAATTACAACCAAATTCATTTAATGAGTTAAGTAGTTCAAATTAGTTGACACGTGACTGGCTTCACTGAGTGTGTGGTGGTTGCAAATGTTCTTTGCATTTGCTTGTGGACAGCAGAGTTATAAAAAACATGTCCGCAATGCTGAATGCCTCATAGGTTAGTGCTTGTTTATAACCTTTCAGGGCCCCAGGCCTCTCCAAGACTGGTTCTCAGGGTCCCCCAATTTTTAAAAAAAAAAAAATTATTTTTCTCATGCAAAAAAAATGAGAAATCTTTTCCCGATCATAATGACACCAAAGTATTGAAATTTGATGGAAAATCTTACGGAATTATGCTCTCGCGAAGTTTAGCTGTCTCGACGATGGTTACGCTTGGCAATTTTGACCACTTTGAGCCCTATTTGCGGCCTTTTCCGTGTACTAAGCGACAAATTTCATAAACTGTTTCGCTAGAACTCCATATTTCTATCAGTATGAGTACAAGATAACCACCAATTTATGATTTCAACTATCAAATTAAGTGGTCTGAATTTAACCAATTTTGCAATTTTCACACAAAATTTCAAAAGCTACCAATTTCTGCTTGGGTCCTGAATAAACAAGAAAGTCAGTCCTTGGCACTAAAATACAGTTTCTGTTCGTTGTCAATCCTTCAGGACCCTCTTGCATTTCTTGGGCTTTCCTAATTTGAATTGTGAATTCTTACTAAAAAAATAAAAGATTTACTGTATGCGGTCTACTGATTTATGTAGATTGGTATAAATAATTCTGCGCCACTTGTCGAGGAATATTAGACTCTACCAGTGACGTTTATGGACGCTTGGCATGATTTGTTACTTTTGAACTTTGTAAAAATCGCATTTCTGGCTACTTTGAGCTCAATTTCAGGGTACTTTTCATTGTAATACCAGTCAAAAATATTCTCAATTTTCTGTAATTGTCTTCCATTACTATGAAAATGAGACCAAGGAAAACTAAATTACAAAATAAATTACCTACGAAAAATACAGTGCAAATTCGCTGTTTTAATCCAAAAACGCGGTCAAAGTTTTTTTTCTCATTACGCCACTGGTGCTGCAGGATTTTTTTTACACTGTGCCACACTGACCACATAGACCCTTTTCTTTCATATGTAGGCCTATTAGCTTTCGTCACTAGTGAGGGCGATAGAATTTAGGGCGTTCTAGTACTGTCAAAAAACCCTGGGGAGTAAGAACAATACTAGTACGGCCGTATACCTGAAAGGGTTTATGCTAATATTATTATTGCAGCTCTCGTCACTTGTGACGTACTGTTACCGACAACTCGGACTTACGACGGGCTCTTTGTCTGGAGTATAACTATATAATGTATGTTAGAGCTGATTTCCTCGATTCTGTTTATATTACAGTATACAGGAAACTACTGTGTATAATCATTTAAACATAGTACCAGAAATGCTCTATAAATGGTGCAGAGGTGACAGTAAAACAATATCAAAGGTGGATGACTACACCTACTTACAATTATAGTGTGCTCCTCACTTACATGTATTTGTTTACCGACGAGGTTTATGGACGTAACTCCGTCATTAAGTGAGGAGAGGCTGTATTATAATAAACACGAGGGAGGAGTATGGTAGAATTGAATGTGTTCAGATATTTGGGATTTGACTTGTAGTGGATGAGTTTATGAAGTATAAGGTTAATCATAGATTGATGTAGAGAAAAAAAAAAGGTGAGTGGTGCATTAAGGTATTGTGGAGACAAAAACATTATCCTGGAGGCAAGAAGGATATTGAGTGTATGTGGTTACCAACACTTTATGGGTGTCAGCATGGGTTGTATATGAGGGCTGAAGAGGGGTTGTTGAGGTGGTTTGGTCATTTAGAGAGAAAGGAGAAAGTAGAATGACTAGGAGGAGTGTATAAATCTGTAGGGTTAGGAAAGGCGGTGGTAGGGGTCTTTTTATTTTAGTCCATCAAAAGGTTGGGGGAGGAGGTTAGGTTTTGTGAGGCAAGAGGCTTGGACTCTTGCCAAGCATGCATGACGTGTGTTAGAATGAATGGAGACTAATGGTTTTTGGGGACTGACAAGATGTTGGAATATGAGCAGGGTAATATTTTGTAAATTATTTTTACAAAGTAGATGTGATGCAAGGTGGGAAGAGTATATGGAGTAAAAAGAGAGAGGTTTAAGTGGATGTGGTGAAGCAGTGTAAAAAGAGAGCATATGAGTGAAGTGGGTGAGATGTTATCAACAAATTTTGTAAAAAACTAGAAAAGTTTTGGAGTGAGGATTAAAAAGTTAAGAAAGCCTAGTGAACAAATGGATTCTGTCAAGTTAAAATAGGAGAGGAGAGCCCCAACCTAGTAAATGGAGTGTTTGAGGTATTGGGAAGATGGAGGGAATATTTTGAGGAATTGTTAATTGTTGATGAAGTAGGGAAGCTGTGATTTCGTGTATAGGGAATGGAGGAAAACAAATCTTGTAGGAGTGAGGCAGAGCCAGTTGTGAGTGTGGGGGAAGTTCGTGAGGCAGTAGGTAAATGAAAGGGGGGAGGCAGCAGGGATGATGGGATTAAAGATAGAAATGTTAAAAGCAGGTGGGATTATGTTTAGGGAGTGGTTGGATGCAATTATTTAATAAATGTATGGAGAGGGTAAGGTACTAGGGATTGCAGTAGCATGCATAGTTCCTTTGTATAAAGGCAAAGGGGGATAAATGAGAGTGCAAAAATTGTAGGGTATTAGTCTGTTGAGATATACCTGGGGCCAAAGTGTATGGTAGGTTATTATTGAAAGAATGAAGAGTAAGTCGCAGAATAGGTAGCAGATGAAAAGAGGCTTTAGGAAAGGTGGGGGGTGTGTGGACCAGGTGGTTTACTGTGAACATATAAGTGAACAGGTATTTAGATAAGGCTAAGAGGTCTTTGTGGCATTTATGGGATTTGAATAAGGCATATGACAGGGTGGATAGGGGGGCATTTGTGGCATGTGTATGGTGTAGGAGGTACGTTTACATGAAAGCAGTGAAGGGTTTTTACGAGGAAGTGAGGCTCAGTTAGTGTATGTGGAAAGAGGGATAATTAGTTCCATTATAAGGTAGGCCTTAGACAAGGATGTGTGATGTCCCGTGGTTGTTTTTATTTATTTATAGATGGGGTTGTAAGAGAAGTAAATGCGAGGGTCTTGGCAAGGAGCAGTGGAGTTAAAAGATAAAGAATCTAACATAAGGTGGTGTTGTCACAGTTGCTCTGTGGCTGATGAACTGCTCTTGGAGATTCTTGAAGAGATAGTTGCAGAGATGGGTGAAAGAATTTTGTAGGGTGGGCAAAAGAAGAAAATTGAGTGGAATACAGGAAAGAGTAAGGTTATGTGGATAACAAAAGATTAGGTGATGAAAGATTGGATATCTGATTGGAGGGAGAGGAGTATGGAGGAGGTGAATGTATTCAGATATTTGGGAGTGGAGTTGTCAGCGGTTGGGTCTAGGAAATATGATGGTGAATCATAAGTATGATGAGGGGAAAAGGGTGAGTGGTGCACTTAGGAGTCTGTGGAGGTCAAAGAAACTTTGTCTTGGAGCAATGAGAGGATGTATGAGAGTTAGTTTTACCACGCTCTTTATGGGTGTGAGCATGGGTGATGGAATGTTGCAGCGAGGAGAAGGCTGGAGGGTGTGGAGATGTCATGTATGTGAGCAATGTGTGGTGTGAATATTATGCAGGAATTCGTAGTTTGAAGTTTAGGTGAGGTGCGGGATTACCAAAACTGTTGTACAGGGGCTGAGGTAAAGGGTTGTTGAGGGGTGGTCCTCCCCCCATGGACATGTGGAGGAGAATGGAGCGAAAAAGAATAACTTCAAGATGTGTATCAGTCGTCAGTGGAAGGAAGGCGGGGTAGGGTTGCTAGGAACGTTGGAGGAGGGGTAAAGGAGGTTTTGTGTGCGAGGGGGGCTTGAACTGCCAGCAGGCATGCCTTGAGCGTGTTTGATAGGAGTGAATGGAGACAAATGGTTTTTAATTACTGACAGTTGCTGTTGGAGTGTGAGCAAAGTAACATTAATGAAGGGGTGCGGGAACCGGCAGGCCGGGACTTGATCCTGGAGATTGGGAAAGTACAAGTGCCCTGCACTCTGAAGGAGGGGTGTAATGTTGCAGTTTAAATAAAGAAGTGTAAGCACCCCTTATTGGCAAGACAGTGATGGAGTGAATGATGGTGAAAGTTTTTCTTTTTCGGGCCACCCTGCCCTTGGTGAATCGGCCAGTGTGATAAAAAAAAAAATTTTTTGTGAAGGGATTCAGGGAAACTTGTTAGCCAGACTTGGTTCTGGAAATGGGAAATACAGTGCTAAACTTTAAGAGGGTTTGGGATTTGGGCAATGTTTTTGGAGGGACATATGATGTCATTCTGAGTGCCGCTGCAAAGACAGAGATTTTGTATTGAGTGATGAATGACGAATTGAAAGTTTTTTTTCTTTTTAGGTTTTTCTTTTCTTTTTGGGTTGCCTGCTCAGTGGGAAAAGGTGACTTGTTTAAAAAAAAATATATCACCCGGGAGGTACTACCGTCACTACCAGGTGTGTGAAAACGGAAACCCATGATTGTTCTTACATGATGTCAGGATTGCTGGTGCTTTTTTGTCTCGTAAAAACATACTTGATTTCAGGTATATCTTGTATTTTATTGGTCACACTACACTTGCTTGTGCAAGCCATATATATATACACCCCCTCTGGGGCTTTCTCTATTGTCTTTACTAGTTTTTGTTTATTTTCCTCTTTTCTACATGGGGGAAGTGGAGGCAGAATTCTTCCTCGGTAAGCCATGCTTGTCATAGGAGGCTTACTAAAATACTGGGAGCAAAGGTGCTAGCACCCTTCTTATGTATTATGTTACTAAATTTAAAAAGGATGAAACTTTCTTTTATTTTTAGGTCACCTTGCCTGGTGGGGTATGGCAGTTTGTTAAAAGGAAGAATAAATGAAAATGCCCAGTCAGACATGGTCTTTCAAAGATGTCATTTCAATCGCAGTTTGATATCTTTATGGTTTAGGTTATTAACCAGATCATACACAGGAGTTTAGCCTATAATTCAGTCTGCGTCTTGCGGGATTGTCTAGGTGACTTTCTTTGGGAGTTCTACAGTATAATTTAGCAGTGAGTTTGTTTCTGTAACGTTTGCTTGTGCATTTAACTTTTTTCTATAAATTTTTTTTGGGGTCACTGTGCATTTGATATTTTACCCCATATCCCTTTATCTGATTTTTTTTTTTTTGTGTCTTCTCAATTAATATTGGTATAGCATTTTTGTGTGTGAGTGTGTGTGTTGCGTGCATGTGCATGCACATAAACTCTGTCCGTCTATCCAACTGTATGGTGACCTGAAAAAAACAAGGGTAAATGCGTTCACTTTCATTTCAATGGAATGGCTGCGTGCTAGAAGTGCACATTCCTCACAGTTCATATGACCTGACTCAACCATCCCTGCCCCTCCTTCAGAGTGTAGGCATTGTATTTCACACCTCCAGGATGCAAATCTGTCTAACAGTATTACGTGAATCACTTCATAACAATACCTTGCTATACAACTCCACTAGCAGGTCATAGCCTTGAAAGCCATTTGTCTCACTTTTAATCTAGTTGGCTTCACAGTAGCCTGCCTGGATGCTCATGCACATGAGCACTTAATTCTCTCCATTACCCCCCACATCTATATTTAAACTCTTCCTGGGTACAGCCGTATCCTTTCTCCTTTCCACTCCCAATGTGTATGCCCTTTTAGCATTCTATTCTCCATCCTCTCCCACTAAAGGCCCATGACCATCTCTGAATTATTATTTGTGATCCCACACTCTTCTAATTTCTTACACTGTTCTATGTTTAATATTCACACACCACCCTCAATAAAATAAACCTTGACATCTCCATGCCTCAAGTCTTGTAGGTTAGTGCTTCATTGTATATTATAATAATTTAATCCTCTGCATCAAGCCTCCTGCAGCATTGTTTAAAGCCCTTGCCTTCACATCCATGTAAATGTGTTGGTCTTTCTATATTTTGTACATTTACACCCCTTTCCCTCTGATAAATGTATTTTGTTTACTTTGTGTTAGCAATACCATCCTACTCAGTTTTCCCTTCTTGTTCTGTGTTGTACTTCTTTTTGTGTTCCCATTGCTTAAATATTTCTTGCTAGCTTCATCTCCTTCGTTAATATTATTTTTAGAATCATCTTCCTGCTTAACTTAACTTGAAATTGGGGTACTTCATTGGTTTTTAGGTCATTTCCTTAACTAATTCCAAGTTGGGCACAATATATACATTTATTGTGTAATTTCCTGTTAATATTCACACAATATGTCATTTTCTACAGCAGTAATGAGTTAATTTTGTGCTAGCATTGTATGTGCAAGCTGAAGACAAAACATTTACAGTTAGTCATAAAATGTACAGAGGTATATGTTGCCCTCATAGAATTAATTAAACTTGAAAATTGTGGGAATCTCTCTAAAACAGAGAGAAATATACTTGATTAATATATAATGTACATGAAATACATTTTGTTTATACCTTAAATAGGGCAAGGGATATATTAGTTTGTGTGATGTACTTTTCCAGTCCTGTATGTAGTTAATTTTGTGTTTCCTTGAATTTTAGTGGGCACAGACTGTGTTATATTTGATAGGTAAACATAGAATCAGAAGGTAAACTGTGGTCTCCAATTGATATAATTTAATTTTGTCTAATATGTTAATATGTTGGTTACAGGGAATTGGATATTCTGAACCATAGAAAAGGGATGAGTGTTGTTAATATTCTGAAAAGGAAGTGGAGCACCTAATCAAAAAGGATGAAAGGTAACAGCAAGCTTTGGTAAGATATGTAAAACTTTGCTTATAGAAGGTCGAACCAGTAAGTAACTTATTCTGTGGGTGTGAATGTGATGCAGAGCTTTTTAGCTTGGTGATTAGAAGTAGTGTGAGGTTACATAAGAGTATAGTTCACAGAGGTGTGGAAGGATTATGAGGTGGTGGACATTTAGAGAGGGTAGAACCTAAATAGTTATGATTAGGAAAATGAATAAAATTGAAGTGGAGAAAGGAAGGGTAGGGTCATCCCCTTGGAAAGGGTTGAAGTAAAGGGAGGTTTTTGTGTGCAAGGGCTTAAACTCCTGGTAGGTTAGGTTAAGGGTCATCAGCGTGAATAAGGACTAGCGTTTCCTGACAGGATCTTAGTCAGGTGATGACCAGCCATTGGAGATTTTGGTATCTGCTGGAGGCTTGCCGCAGGGCTTCTGGCATCCCTTAAAATTTTTGTCATAGTTATAACCATTTTTTATATCTTGGGTGTCCACTGGCTTGTGTGAGTGTGTTAGGAGCTAGTCGATCTTGATTTTTTTTTGGGTTATTTGTTTTTTGCTTTTGTGTGTGTGCCCAACTTTAACATTGATTAAGAGATTTAGGGAACCGTTAGCCCTACTTGAGTCCTGGGAGGTGAAAGTACAGTGCATTGCCCCTGTAATATCCAATCCACACCTTGTACAAGACACTGATAGGACTGCATAATGGTGAGTGTTCCGCTTTTGGGTCATCTCCTCGGTTGGGAATGGCCAGGCATGTTAAAATGAGTTTGAAGAAATCTGTATTTAGTATATGATTCTTAGATGAAGTTAAAATTTTATTTACTAGTAAAAATTTTTATTATTATTTACTGTTTTTATTCATATGAAACTCTAAAAACTTTAATCTCATGAAGATCAGTCCTTTGTCAGCTAAGCAAACACAGGTACCTTAACTGTGCTTTCATAGCTTTACCAGGTAAACTCAGAATTAATCTTACTTCACATTCTGGATCAGTTAAAAAAATATTTTCACATTAAAGGATGGGTTTTAATATACAGTATGTTATGGTATTATTTCATTAGAACACTAAATCTATATTTTGTTGTTTGGTTTTTGCAGCAATTCTTGTATGGTGTGGAGAAGGTTTCTTGTGTGTGTGCTGTCAAGTGACTAGTTATCAAGCTGTCCACTACTGAATGCAAGCACAATGTGGGCCAACCTTGGCTTGCAGCGTTCTTCAAGCTGATGAGTGTTCCACGGTGTCCAGCCTGCAGATATGACTTGGCATAGGGGACTATCTATGGAATCAAATCATACACTTTGCAAATGTCTTGTAGCACTTTTTCGTGGCTTGATGCGACACGTTAGATTTTTGCAGAGGTACCCTTTACCTTCTATCAGTTTTACTGAAGGAATATGGTGTAATCAAGGAAGGTTATTATTCTTGATAATAATACTGTACAGAAAATGGGTTTCTTAAACTTTTAAACTTATGTTATGGTTATATCTCTGCTCCCCTTCTCACATATTACTAGCCTAACAGTTTGTAGGGGAGAAGAGGCAATCAGTTCTAATCTGGACATTGGGTGTGCCAAGGGGAGGTTATGGGACTTCAGACTACACCATAATTCCGAAAATAAAAATGGTAATATTGCTGTTTCAAAGCTAGTCTCCTAGTCCCCCTACCATTGTGGTAGCCACTACATAACCCTCCCATTGTCAGTAATTCTGGCACTGCCCAGTCTTGGACACATTCCTCCATTACCATCTAACCTACAATTTGATGTGTTCCATGAATTCATGAAATGTTTATTTTCTCCTAACAAGGGGAAAAATTAAATGAGTGACCAGCTCGTAATAGAAAGGGAAAGTATTACATATTTTTTATGTTAGTGCTTTATTTCATGGTTACAGCCCAGGTCATACACTCGTACACTACAATATTACTGGTGAACAGTCTCAAATAGTAAAATTTTATCATGAAATTTGAGGCTAATACAAAATATTCTCATTCGTAAGGTGAGTAATGGTAACCTATATGTTGAAGATTTAGAAATGGCTATGATAGTGGATAGGGGAGGCAATGTGGCAGATGTTGCATGTATTGGTATAGGTGGTAAGTTACTAAATGCTGTAAAGTTTTATGACGGTTGTGAGGCTCAGGTTTGGGGTGTGTAGAAGAGAGGGAGATACTTCCCGGTAAAGTAGATCTTAGACAGGGATGTGTATTGTCACATTGGTTGTTGATATATCTTTTTAGATGGCGGTTGTAAATGAAGTAAATGCTAGGGTGTTAGGGGGGAGGGGTGGAGATTATTTATGGGGATTCAAATTCAAAATGGAATTTAATCACAGTTACTTTTTGCTGATGATACTGTGCTTATGGGAGATTCTAAGGAAAAATTGCAAAGGTTAGTGGAGGAGTTGGGAATGTGTGTAAAGGTAGAAAGTGAAGTGTACATCAGAAAAGAGTATGGTGATGTGGGTATCAAATGTTTTAGATAAGAAAAATTGGATATCAAATTTGGGGAGGAGGGAGTATGGAAGAAGTAAATGTTTTCGATACTTGGAGTTGAGTGCTCGGCGGATGATTTATGAAGGATGAGGTTAATCACTAGAATTGTTGAGGGAAAAAAAGGCGTGTGGTGGCATTTTGGGATATGTGGTGTCAAAAAACGTTATCTTGGTGGCAAAGAAAGGAATGTATGAAAGTATATTAGTCCAACACTCTGATATGGTGTGATGCTTGCGGTGGTTAATGCAGCAGCGTGGAGACGGTTGGAGGCAGTGGAGATGTCTGTCTAAGGGCAATGTGTGGTGTTAATAATAATGCAGAAAATTCGGAAGTGTGGAAATTAGGAAAAGGTGTGGAGGTAATAAAAGTATTAGTCAGGGCAGAAGAGGGGTTGTTGAGGGTATGGTTTGGTCATTTAAAGAGAATGAATAAAGTAGAAACGTCATTGAACGCATATAAATCTATAGGGGAAGGAAGGCGAGGTAGGGGCGTCCTCGAAAGGGTTGGAGAGAGGAGTAAAGGAGGTTTTGTGGGCAAGGGGCTTGGACTTCAGAAGCATGCTGTGAGGTGTTAGATAGGAGTGAATGGAGACGATATGGTACTTAGGACATGACGATCTGTTGGAGTGTGAGTAGGGTAATATTTAGTGAAGGGATTCAGGGAATCAGGTTATTTTCATTTAGGTCGGACTCAGAGTCCTGAAATGGGTAGTACAATGCCTAGCACTTTAAAGGAGGGGTTTGGCGTATTGGCAGTTTGGAGGGTTCTGTTTATCTTTATACGTATAGCTTCTTAAACTGTTGTTTTCTGAGCACATCTGCAAAAACAGTGATTATGTGCGAGTGTGGTGAAAGTGTTGAATGATGATGAAAAGCATTTGCTTTTTGGGGCATTTTATTTCTTTTTGGGTCACCTGCCTCGGTGGGAGACGGCCAATTGTTTGAAAAAAAAAAATGGAGAGGATATGGGATACAAGTACCATTCTCTGATCTCTGTTCGTTGGGGGCTTATATTAGAGAAAACGGAACATTAGCCAGGGCCTAACTGTGATATACACTCGTTACTGCCCTTTAAACGGCAATCAAGAAGCTATTTTTCTCTACTTTGATTATCCACACATAGCAGTATTATGTGTTAGAGAACCTAGGGATAACCAAAAAATGTCAAAGTGGCTTATTTCTCAGTAACTAGCTTGGGCTAGCCATATGTGATTTTGGTAAATATTCGATTCCAAGCCGGTTAGATTATTGGAGTGTTTCTTTACACCTGTTTTCACCTGTGTTCACCGTAGTAATGGGTATTCTGGGTGTTAGTGATGGTATAGTCTCATCCTGGGACACTGACCTATTTGCTGGAAATGCCTTAGCATAACAAGGGTTTCTAACATAGTAGTTTGTCACTGGTGTCAGCTATGGTCTGTATACCATGTACATGTAGTAAATAAAGATATTATTATTGTTGTTATTATTATTATTTATTTTCTTTCTGTTGTTTGTTGGGCTTATCTTATTGAAACTTGGGAAATGTATGATGGAAATATGCTTCTTAACGTACACCAGAAATGAAAGAAATCAGACCATAAATAATGGAGTTCACTTCTCGGCCATTAGTGGCCCCATAGCGGTATATTTTCGTTTGGTTTTTATGGTTGTATTCTCGTTTTTTTTTGGTCTCATTTGTTAGAATGAAGCATATACTACAGAAATAGTATGTTTTTTTATTGCTTTTCACCCCCCGACGAAAATTTGCTTGAAATTGTGCTGAAGTAGTGGAAATGTCCTATTCTTTAGCGATGTTCAAGAATAAACACGTGTGCGTCTGCCAGTCCAAATTCCAATACACGGTCAAGGAATGGGTTGACACGTATACAGTAGGTTTACAATAATAGGGTAGTATGACTACGTAAATCTTCTATTTTTTGTGTGAAATAAAAATTCAACTGTAACCGAGAGTATATAAGAGGACCTGGAGCCATGACTGATGTCAGAGAAAGTGTTTTCTTAGCGCCAGGAATGTATGATTGTTTATTTCTGGACCTTTTTTTTGAAATTGCCAAATTACAATCACTGACCATTTGGGTTGTTGAAAATGGTGTGAATGGGATATGGGCGGATTCTTGTACTAGCCGACGAATAGAAGTAATTAAATAAGTAAGTTTATTCAAGTATACACAAATACAGTTACGTAGATTATCATACATAGTAGCGTACTATATAGAGAACCTGGGATAACCCAAAAAGTCAGACAAAAGTGACTTATTTCCAGTACCTAGACCTTTGGTTGCCTTATTGATTTTTGGTATATTATTGTTTTTTCTCAGTTATTTTTTGGCTTTACTTATTGAAACTTTGTTAATGTATGATTGGAAAGATGCTTCTTAAAACATACATCAAAAATATCAAGAAACAGACGATAATTAAGGGGTGTTAACTTCTCAGCCTTTAGTCACTTCTTTGCGGTATTTTTGTATGTTTTTTATGTTGTATTCTTGGGTTTTTGGTCTCATTTGATAGAATGGAAGATATATTAAAGAATACGTGTTAGATGTGATTTTGATTGGCGTTCCAACTCGAAATGTACATTGAAATTGTGCTTCAATGAAACTTCTGTAAGTCAAGTTGGTTATTTTTTTTTAGTCGTATTCTAACCTAACCAACTCTGTTAATTTCAGCAAAACTCAGTATCCGTCACACTACAGGTCCAGTGTTGCCGGCTTTTGTGATGGCTGACCTGTTTATTATCTTGGGAATAGTGGAGGGGCGGGTAAAATAGGTTTATCTAAGAAGGGGAGGGAAGTTCCAAATTTTGGATGATGTAGCCCTTCAACATCAAAGCACCCCATGTTAAGGAAACTAAAACTGTAGTTTAAAAAAAATATCCTCTAGATAATGTTTGCTGATTCACATAATAAAATAATGCAAGTTGCACAAATGTTGAGACAGATTATATACATTAATTTTTATTTTTTGTCGTTCTCATATGTAATCTTAATTTTTTTGTTTTGTTTTGCTTTTTCTCAAGAGCCCTTTGCCTAAATGGCAATGTGCCAGTAAACAATAATGGTGAAGAAAGCCATAAGACTGGAAGGAGGAAGACAGTGAGAGTATAGTAGATATTGCAAAAGGCCGTAAGCATTCATATAGTAGCACAGAGGATGGTAACAGTACGTTGTCAGTACATAGATTATTATTGGTAGCCTTTAAACTATGACTTTTCATGAATATGGTAAGTTGGGAGGAATGGATAGTGATATCTAAAAATATTCTTGATAAGCTTAGTTTGCTGCTATTAAAAAATCTTAGTATGACTCTGTTATAGTTCACTTCTCTGAGGTGCTAGTATTTCACCTTGTTCATTTTTATTCTGGCACCAAGCCAATGCCTTCATGCCATCCTTCATCAAATGGTTCAAATATCAGCATTGATTTTGCCTTTTGTAGGCACTAGAGAATTGCAGTTATATATTAATAATGCCTTTCATTGCACAGTAAGAAAAATCATATGTAATCACTGTGGGAACTTATATATTGTGCATTGGAAGTGAAACTAGGGCTCATGATATTGTGTTTACAGAAGATGTATTTCATTTCTTTTATTTTACAACAGTATTGGTTGCCTTAATGCATTTGCCCGTCTATTTTATTATTTTATTTTGTTACTGTTATTATTCTACTGGGTACAATTAATACAGTAATTTTTTTAAGGTATGATGGCTTTTACAAAATTGTAAAGTACTGCAGTACAGTAAAAAGTGGCTACAGGTTGTGGCGATACTGTTACGTCGTGATGACCCGATCCTGCACATGGACAAAGGAAGGCAAGCTGGAGAATCCAAGAATTGGGATTAGAGATTTTTTTTCAAAATTCCCAACATAGCCCAAAACCCCCCCCCCAGTTCGTACTCCTAAGAGTTGGGTAGTCTTGCTTTTTAATTGTGCCTCCTTTACATATATCAGTGTCTTGTTTTTTTCTACAGTAAATTCTATTGCACTTTAACTTTAACTTTTAGGCTGTTGCCTGTCCTTCATGAACTAGGTATATACATTTTGTAATTTTTAAATAATTTTCAAAATTTAGAGTTAAAAATTTCGATTTTGATTTTTTTGCCATTTTTCTTATTAAGAAATTGCATTTTGTATGTTTGGAATGAATCTTTATATTAAAGAGTTTTCTGAAGCAAGTGATAATTTTTTTACTATTTCTGATTAGGAATAGGAAGTGCTTCCCTGGATTTTCCTCTGGATAAATAAACTTTAAAATTTTTATTAAGAGACTTTGCTTTGTAATGCACTTTTTTCTAATGAAGCTTTTACTGTACTTATTTGACTTGTATATTTTTTATATTAATGGGGGACTGCGAAATTACATAGGGTTATACAGTGGTGGGGAGAAATGGGAGATATGGCTTGATCAGGATAGGGAAGGGGCTAGCTCCTTTTCCTTGACCAAGACTCCTCTAGCTTCAAAGTATCCCCCCTAATAGGTATTTAGCTTATGATTTTTGTAGTTTTGAGGTTTGGCAACAGCAGATGTACTTCCGAGTGGCTGTAATAGATGTGTTGCATCGGCAACTGTGTTGAGAAATACATAGTCAAGAGCAGTTAACACATAGTTATTTGAAAAAACACTTTAAAACCTGTATTTTATGATTGAAAGAATTAGAGTAAGGACAGAATGTAGGATTGCGGATGAGCAAGGAGGTTTCAGAGTGGGTAGGGGATGCGATAGTTCATGTGTTTTACATTGATGCATATATGTGAACAGTATTTAGATAAAGGTAGGGAAGTTTTTATTGCATGTATGGATTTAGAAAAGGATATGATGAGTGGATAGGGAGCAATGTGCAGATGTTGCAAGTATAAGGATTAAGGTGAAGTTACTAAATGCTGTAAAGAGTTTTATGAGGATAGCGAGGCGAGTTAAGGTTAAGGTGTGTAGATGAGAGGGAGACTACTTCCCGGTTATAAGTAGGTCTTTTGAAGGGATGTGTAATGTCACCATGGTTGTTTACTATATTTATAAGATGGGGTTGTAAAAGAAGTAAAGCTAGGGTGTTCTTCGGGAGAGGGTAGGATTAATTTATGGGGAATATAATAAAAAATGGGATTTGACACAGTTACGTTTTGCTGATGATACTGTGCTTATGGAGATTCTAAGAAAAATTGCAAAGGTTAGTGATGAGCTTGGGAGTGTGTGTGTAAAGGTAGAAAAGTTTGAAGTGACATAGAAGAGAGTAAGGTGATGAGGGTATCAAATGATTTGGATAAAGAAATATTGGATATCAAATTGGGGAGAAGGAGTATGGATGAAGTGAATGATTTCAGATACTTGGAGTTGACGTGTAGCAGATGGATTTATGAGGATGAGGTTAATCATAGAATTGATGAGGGAAAAAAGGTGAGTGGTGTGTTGTGGTATATGTGGAGTAAAAATGTTATTATGGAGTGAGTCGGTGGCAAAGAAGGGAATGGTATTGAAAGTTTAGTGTGCCAACACTCTTATATGGGTGTGAAGCTTGGGTTGTGAATGCAGCAGCGAGGACGCGGTTGGAGGCAGTGGCGATGTACTGTTAAGGCATTGTGCGGTATAAATATTATGCAGAAAATTCGGCGTGTGGAAATTAGAGAAGGTGTGGAGTTATAAAAGTATTAGTCAGAGGGCTGAAGAGGGGTTGTTGAGGTGGTTGGTCATTTGAGTGAATGGATCAAAGTAGTATGATATGGCGAGATTAATTCTGTAGGAAAGGAAGGCGGGTTGGGGTCATCCTCGATAAGGTTGGAAGGAAGAGTAAGGGAGGTTTGTGGTCGAGGGCTTGGAC
Organism: Cherax quadricarinatus; assembly: GCF_026875155.1. Classification (NCBI taxonomy): domain Eukaryota; kingdom Metazoa; phylum Arthropoda; class Malacostraca; order Decapoda; family Parastacidae; genus Cherax; species Cherax quadricarinatus. Next base: position 45,648,629 of record NC_069427.1, read on the forward strand.
TTCAGCAGGCGTGCTGAGCGTGTTAGATGGAGTGAATGGAGACAAATGGTATTTGGGACCTGACGATCTTGTTGGAGTGTGAGCAGGTAAGATTTAGTGAAAGGGATTCAGGAAACCGGTTATTTTTATTTGATGACTTGGTACGGGAAATTGGGAAATTCAGGTGCTGCACTTAAACAGGGGTTTCGGGATATTAGCAGTAGGAGGGATACGTTGTGTATCTTTGTAGTATATGCTTCTAAACTGTTGTGTTTCTGTGCCCTCTGCAAAAACAGTGATAATGTATGAGTGAGGTGAAAGTGTTGATATGATGTGAATGTATTTGTTTTGGGATTTATCTTCTTTTTGGGGTCACCCTGCCTCGGTGGGAGACAGCGGTCTTGTTGAAAAAAAAAAAAAAAATTATGATTCTTCAGAGTACAGGCTGGAAAAATTATTATACTTTGAAGGACAGGACTATATCCAGTTACAGTAGCACTAACAGCCCCACTGTGAGTGAACCTCATAATGTAAAGGTGTTTCCTATCTTCTAAGTGAAATTTCCATTGTTTTGGTTTCATGAAGGTGTACACAATTAAGCTAGATTGGCAGGTGTGATGCAGAAAAAGTGACTGTTATTAGAGTAAAAGAAAATATTTTCTCTCAGAGTTCATTTATTCTGGTATCCGAGAGTTTTATGGTATTACACTAATAGGGTAAAAATAAAAATAATCTTATTAAGCTAATGTTTTAGTTATCGCTATTTGTTTTATACATTGATGGAATAATTGTTGAGATATTGCTAATTTTTTTATATAATATACTCTTCAATTTTATGTGTTCAAAGTACTCCTTTTGAAGGAACTTGTCCAAAGGAATTGGAGCTTTTGACCACTTGATTCAGGTGGGGGGGTGGGAAAAAAAAAGGATTTATCTCCCTGTACTGGGTGCTGGATGATCCTGTGTGGTTAAGTGATTTCCTAGGAATACAATATATTATATTAGAGTATTTAAAGGACATTAAAGTAGGATTATAACTTGCTTGATACTATCCTCAATCTTTAAGTAGTGTATACAAGAGTAACATATAGGATATTCTTTACCCAGATATGTTACTTTAATCGTAGTATCCAGATGGTTTCTCAGAAGACACAGGAAAGAGAAGAGATAGAGCCTGCTAATGAAGACGTGGAGTTAGAAAATGAAGAAGATGGAAAAGGGAAGGGTAAATCAAGTAAGAGAAAAAATTACAACCAAATTCATTTAATGAGTTAAGTAGTTCAAATTAGTTGACACGTGACTGGCTTCACTGAGTGTGTGGTGGTTGCAAATGTTCTTTGCATTTGCTTGTGGACAGCAGAGTTATAAAAAACATGTCCGCAATGCTGAATGCCTCATAGGTTAGTGCTTGTTTATAACCTTTCAGGGCCCCAGGCCTCTCCAAGACTGGTTCTCAGGGTCCCCCAATTTTTAAAAAAAAAAAAATTATTTTTCTCATGCAAAAAAAATGAGAAATCTTTTCCCGATCATAATGACACCAAAGTATTGAAATTTGATGGAAAATCTTACGGAATTATGCTCTCGCGAAGTTTAGCTGTCTCGACGATGGTTACGCTTGGCAATTTTGACCACTTTGAGCCCTATTTGCGGCCTTTTCCGTGTACTAAGCGACAAATTTCATAAACTGTTTCGCTAGAACTCCATATTTCTATCAGTATGAGTACAAGATAACCACCAATTTATGATTTCAACTATCAAATTAAGTGGTCTGAATTTAACCAATTTTGCAATTTTCACACAAAATTTCAAAAGCTACCAATTTCTGCTTGGGTCCTGAATAAACAAGAAAGTCAGTCCTTGGCACTAAAATACAGTTTCTGTTCGTTGTCAATCCTTCAGGACCCTCTTGCATTTCTTGGGCTTCAAAAAAGCGAAAAAGGTGGGAAGTTGATGAGGTTTTAAATTTAAAAAAATCCCTGAAAAATTGTGTGGGGTGAATTTTAAGGGCCCAGAAAAGGTTGGTTTGAGAGTTTTAAGAAGCTTAGTGGCATACATAGGTGAAAAGGGCTGGTGAGGCTGCCATTCGGCCCCAAAAAAAGCATGAAAAATATGTGGAATTCAAGAAAAAAGACAGTGAAGGACTGAAACCGAAAAAAGTGTTTAATTGGATAAAACGGGCCTGTTTTGGAAAAAAATCCCAAGCAGGCCCTTCTTACTAGGGGGGAAAAGGGCACCCCCAGGCATAGCCTTAAAAGCAGGCTTATTTTTGTTGATTGTTCCAATTCTGGTGTTGCAAAGTGAAGCCTTTTTTGTTTTCCCTCTGAAAACCCCAGCCGTTGGGGGAAAAAAAAAGAATGTCTCAAGGAAATTTGGGTGCTTGGGGGCAACAGAAAGGCATGGGTCACTAGGGATTTTTTTCTTGACTGGTTACACCATGCTTTGCCCCCAATGTAAAAGTTCCTAACTAAAAAGAAATTAAAACTTAATCCCTCCTGGGGGTTAGACAATGCCCCGGGTCATCCACAGTTTGGGGCAAGCGACTTAATGGGGACATAAAATTCATTAAGGTGAAGTTTTTGCCTCTAAACCATCCCTCCGCAGCCCATCGACCGCAGGTTTTTTGCAAAAATCCAAAAAACTGTACACAAAAGCTCTTTTGAAAGGGGCTTTGTAGTGACCCCCAGAACTAATGACTCTAAGAGAGTTTTGGAGAGAGCACTTAATATCCTCAATTGTTTAAACCTATAGGTAAGGCTTGGGAGGGGGTGACTAAAAGACCCTTTAACCGCTTGGAAGAAACTGTGGCCAAAGTGTAGACAAAAGGGATTTTTAAGGGATTGAGGGTAACCCGAGAGGATTATGCCAGTTGAGGAATCCATTGTGGCATTGGGAAAAATCCTTGGGGTTGGGGGTTGTGGGGGAGGATGTGGAAAGTTGGTGGAGGGGACAAAGAAGAACTAACCCCTGATGACTGATAGATCAACTCAAGGCAAGAGGGCCCCGACGGGAAAAATGGTTCAGAGGAGGGGAGAGAGAAATTGAAAAGTTGCCTATACAAAATTAAGGAAAATTTGCAAAGGGCTTTTAAGTGCAAACCTTCATGGTGAAAAAACCCCTCACCAGCTATTGCAAACCGGTTGGGAACCTTAACTGACAATGTTGTGAAAAACTTTAGGGGAAATCATAAAAAAACGAGGGACAGGCCACAGGACGTATGTTTGGGGGAAAGAAAATCCAGTGACTCTGAAGCGGTCCTAGTGGCATTAAAAAAAGAAGGGAAGTAACCCCAGAAAAGGACTCGACACCTCAAGTCTTAATGGAAGGGGATCCCCTTCTAAACACAACACTCTCTCTCCCCTCCCCCCATCCATCAATCATCACCAGATCTTCAATAAAAGTAAGTGTTCATGTAATTGTGCATGCCTTTTTTCAGTTTGTGTGTTTTAAAAAATTAACATTTATGTGGTAAAAATTTTTTTTTTCATACTTTTGGGTGTCTTGCACGGATATTATTTGATTTCCATTATTTCTTATGGGGAAAAATTCATTCGCATACCGATTATTTCGCATACCAATGAGCCCTCTTGCACGGATTAAAATCGGAAATGCGGGGGTCCACTGTATTAAAATTTATAATATATATATAATTATATATTTATATTATAAATATATTTATATATATTTATTATATCATATTTGTGTGTGTGTGTGTGTGTGCAAAAATTTAATTTTGAAGTTACGACGTAACATAGGTGGACATATCTTAGATTTGCAATAAATTCAGATTCTTTGGTTTGATAGTTCTATATGACCCTTGTGGGATTAGTGCTTAGTTTTGATTATAATTGGTTTATTATAAGATTGATTTACTTGTAAGTTGATGGAACATCTACTAAATGTTTGGTGTGGTATTTAGAGACAATCTCTCTCCACTAGTCAATTTGGCTTTCATAAGGGCCACTCCACTACTGATTCCTTACTCTGCTTAGATTCCTTCACTTGTAATGCCTTTGCCAGTAATCACTTGGTTATTGCAGTATTTTTTTGATCTTGAAGATTTAACATCTTGGCCCAAGCTTATTCCATAGACCTCCGAGGCAACCTGCCACTTTTCCTTAAAAATTTGAGACTTCTGTGCTCAGGTTAATAACTTGCTTTACCCAGACTTTGTCAAAGCTGAAGTGTCCCTCAAGGATGCATCCTTAGCTCCACTCTTTCTACTTGCTGTAAATGATCTGGCCTCTGTTCTCCCATCTAATATTTGGTCATCACTTTGTTGATGACTCTGCTATAGCTTTTGCAGGTGCTGACTGTCTCCTAGTAGCAGCCTCACTCCAGAATGCCGTCAACCATGTTTCCCATTGGGCCACTACTCATGGGTTTAAATTTTCTGGTGCTAAAATGCACCAAGTTACTTTCATCAGACATTCTGTCATCTCTGATACTCCATTGTACCTGTATGGCTCCCATATCCTTGAACGTGATATGGTTAGATTTCTCCCCTGTTTGCTCCGTTGTCGGGGGGAAAAACTTGCATTACCTCCCTGAAAGCAACTTGCCATAACAAGCTAAACTTCCTTAAAGCCCTTGCTAGTTTTATGGGGAGGGGGGTAGATCGTTGAAGACAACTTCGACTACATTCGGCCCTAATTTTATTGAAACTAGACTGGTGACCAGAATACTTTCTGCAGCTTTCCACAGCTCTTTCTAAAACTGACCCCATCCATCATCAGGGTTACTTTGTCTAGGTGTTTTTTCATTCCCTGTTTAAGGGGGTTTTCCCCCTTGAACAATAAATGTGACGCCCATTTTTCTGTTATTTTTTTACACTCCGCCTTCACGACCTTTTACTACAGGATGATGGACTTGTGAGGTTTACTATTGATTGCTGCCCCCTTTACTTGTTCGTTTTTTTCTTCACTCGCTCTACTTTTCTTTAGTTCTCCCCCCATAGTTCAACTGCACTAACTTTTTCTCTTCCCCTTGGAAAGGGCTGACAGTTTGTCTGTTCTTTCCCCCTGCGTGCGGGGAAACTTTAATACTACGTTTCTTCTCTGCCCCCCTTTTCTTAAACCCCTTAGTTCATTCTCTGCCATTGCAGTTTACATGATGGTTCTAAATCCCCGGTCGGGTTTGCGCACTGTTTTGGACAGTGTTTTATGAAGTCATTTATTAGTTTGGCTAGATTTTCACAGCTGAACTTATCCAATTTTCAAAGCAAATTTTCCATACTGCATCCCAAGCCTACCCAAAATTGACTTCCTTTTACTCTCTACCCTACCCCTTATTTTTGTTTTTCCCTTTTCTTTAGAAACTGACCCTAATGTTTACAAAAAGGTGTATATTTTTTCCATTTTTGCTTTATTACTTTTAAAGGCTGAAGCGACAAGGGTCACGCAACATCCCAAAAAATTAAGTACTCTTTTTTACGGGGGAAACCCCGGTTATTGGCCGGGTTTGGTTATTGGGGGGTTTTTTTGGGCGCTTGGTTTTCGGGTTTTTTGTGGGTTTAAAGGGCCGTTTTGGACGCTTTCATCCCCCGGTTTGGGCAGTTTTGCGCTTCAGTTTGGTTTTGTCTCTTTTGGATGAGGAAGCTTTTTCCCTCATAAAACCAAACATTTAAAAACTTGTTTACCATTCCCTTTTAGTTTTTTTTTCTTGCATTTGTAACTGTGAAAAAAGGAACAGATGGCCCCAAAGAAAGTTCCTATTTAAAGTTCCTGGGGGTAAAAAAAAGTGAAAAAACACTGTGGAATTTAAGTGGGAAGTGACAAAAAAGTTTGGGGGTGGTATAAAGGGTTTGAGGGAAATTGGGGCCAGGATGTACAGCAAAAATAATTAAAAAATTTACATTCCATCCTGGGAAAAAGGAAAAAACCCAAATCAAAGATGCTAATGTTGCAAAAGGGTAATTTTAAACTAAAAAAAGGGGCCCCAATAATGGAAGAGATGGAAAAAGTTATTATTTTTGTTTTTTAAAGGAAAAATTTTTAGGGGGGAGACATTTGTTGTGGAGTTGACCCTTGGGGAAAAAGGAAAAAGCAGTTGCGGGGGAAGGTGGTGGAGAGAGCTGGTGGAGAACCACGGGGAAGAGCTGCAAAAAACTTCTTTCTGGGAACAGCAACGATGCGTGAAGAACTTGTTCAGAGGGGGGAAGGGGGGAGTAAAGGGGGTTTGACTTTTTCGGGTTAATTAAAAAAGGTGTGTGCAGTTTTTGGACTTTTTTTGCAGCTTTTGTAGAAAAAAACCACCCAAAACAAAGCGGAAACCCCTTTAATTGCAACTTGTTTGTGAAAACCCCTGTCCCTTCAGGGAAATTTAGAGATCCCAGAAACAAAAGCACTCTGGAAGGACTCTAAAGCGGGTTTCCTTTGGGGTTAAAAGAAAAGGGGAAAGAAACCCAAAGGGAAAAGGGGTTTTTTGCTAAAAAAAAATCTTTAGGGAAAGGGTTTTTTCCCCTTTTCCAAAAACCAAAACTCCTCCCTATTTTAGAACCCCGCTTTTGCCTTCAAAAAAGGTTTGAAATTCAGGCCCTCCCTCAACATTGAGTTTTCAAATTTTCGCGGGCTTTCACACATTCGGGGAATTTTCCCAACCCCCAAAAATCATATTTAAGTTTACCGCCAGGGGTCCTTACAAACCCTCCCCGACCCCTGAAACTGGCACCCAAGCCCTCCCCCCCACTGTGTGGTGAGTGTTTTTTTTTGTTCTTTATTTGCTTTTTAAACAAACTTTTAAAATAATGTAAACCCACCCATACTGCATATTAGAATGGCTTTTTGGGGACGGGTTTTTGGAAGGTGACAAAATGTGTTTACTCTTGAATACAGAAAAAAAATCAAACATTTCCTTTTGTTTAAAAATAATTTTTTAATTATAAAAAATTAAAAATAATAATTTTAATAAAAAAATAAAAAAAATAGTTTGAATTGAAGAAGGAAATTGTCAAAAATCGAGGGTGAAGCGGGGGGGGAGGAAGTGGTTGACGCATCGTCAGTGTGGCTTTGTTTATGCTGGAGGGGTTATTAGTTCCTTTGCTTTTCCCAAAATATTTAAATGCCTTAAATTTCCCTTATCATTTCCCTAAACCCAACCCCATTTCCACTCAATCTAAAAAAAAAACAAATACAATAAATTTTTATTGGAAATTTGGGAAAAGAGCAGGGAGACTAATACCCCGGGCCCCCCCCCCCGCCACACTGACGATGCGTCAATACTTTTCACCACTGAAAAAGGCCCTCGTTTTTTTTTGTCCCTTTTTCCTTTTTAAATTTATGTATTTTTTAAAATTAAATTATTAATTGTATATAAGGGGTTTTGTTTGGTGGGCCCTTTTGAAAGGGGTTTTTAAAATGACACGTCTTCGGAGGTTTTTTCGTTATTTTTAAAATTCGTGGTGGGTACACAGGCTTGTGTTTTTTGCCCTTTCCCCGGGGCGGGGCCCACCCCACAAAGGAGAGAGCGGGGAAAGGCCTTGTGTTTTTGGGCTGCTAGGCCCCCTTGTGTGAGTGGGGTGAGGATTTCTGGGCTTTATAAAGGGGAAAGGCCTATAGGTGGCAGCCCCAGTTTGGCGGGGAAATATAAACAAAAGCTAAAAAGCCCGCATGGGTGTCTGGCAGACATTTCAGGCTGTCTACATACAATGGAACCTACGCGCGTCGTCCCGACGCGCCCAATACTGGTAGTAAAAGAAATGGGCTCTCTCTCTTTTTAGGAAAAGGGCACAGAACACAAAATTAAAAAAAAAATATATACATTGGAATGGAAAAAAAAAATTTACGGGAAAGGGGAAAAAAAAATCATGTGGGGGTTGTCCCAAACATCGTGGTTTATAGGCAATGAGCATCGAAGTGCATCACTGCAAACCTTCCTGCGTCCCGGGGCAGATTACTGCAACACAGGGGGGCATCGCTGCCCCTTTAGTGTGAATAAAAAGGTTTCGGTCTCCTCTGGAACGGTGAAGGGAGTCATCGTAGGGGTCGTGCAGGTTTCCTCAACCTGGGGGGCAACTTTTTGGGGCCCTAGTTGAGGCGGGCGAAAAAAACTCGGCCCAAATGGGCAGGGCTTCTGGGAAGCAAATCGGAGGACATTCTCGGGGCTGGTAAATGTCGCTGGGCTTTTCACTGCCCCGGGGAGCGTGGAGTGGGTTTTGGAGGGGAGTCGTGGCAGAGAAGACTGGGCGAAAAATCTGGGAGGGCTAACATCATACCCAGATGAGTGAGAGAGCTAGCAGGCAAAAATTACATCTTCTTTTTTGCCCGGCCCGTCACTGAAGGGTTGTGACACGAGGCTGACACAGGGGGTTCATTCTCTGGCGTTGGGGGTTATAGCAGGGGTTTGTTAAACGTTTCCCCCGCTTGTTTCTCTTTCATATAACTGCCTCTGCGGTTTGGGGTGAAGTAAAAAATCTCAAAGGGAATGTAGCAGGTAAGTTTTTTTGCCCGAAACGAGCGAAGAAGGGATAAAAGCTTTCTTTTACAAAAGGGTCAGGGCACTCGGGAGCTGTCTTTTTTCATCAGGGTGTCAAATGTAGGGGCACCCCCAGGTGACTTTGAACCCGTGGTTGCTAAATCAGGTTTTGGTCAGACCTCAAATGGAAACACGGAAAAAATTTTTCAACCCGGGGGTTTCACTAACATGTGGAAAAATGACTGAGAGGAATTAATTTTAAAAACGACATATATTTTTCTCTCCGATTTTTCTCGACAAAACTGAAATTTAAATTTCGAACAATCGATGGGGACAAATGTGATGGGCAGGCGTGATGAAGTAAACAAGACATCTCGGGGGTGACGTCAGCAAACACTGTGACGTCAAAAAAGACCCTCTCAAGGTTTACGTAGCGACTCTTGAGGTGGGCGTCAGGGGACATCTCGAGGGGACGTCAGGGAGACATCGTGATGTTTATGAAGTGGGCCCGCATCGTGGGTGACGTCCAAAGTGATGCGGGCAGCAGAACCCCAAACTTGGGGGCCTGGGGGCAAACTTTGGGAACTCAAGTGGCTGGGTAGATCCATGTGACCTGCCCCCACCCACGTGGCGTCGTTTATCCACGTGGTGTCCCTGTCCAGGGGGTGTGTGATTAGTGGTTTCTTTACCACGTTTGCTTTGAGTGGGCCCCCGGGCACCAGTACCCCAGCTCTGGCAATGAATTACATGGAAAACAGCAGAAAACACACCGAGGGAAAATGGGCAGTGGTTTAGTGGTGTATGGTAGACGGGTTTTTTGGGGTGAGTAGGGTGAGGGATGGGCAAAAGGGGAGGAACAGCCCCTTCCCCTCCCCTCCTCCCCCACCCACAAAATTAAAGTAGAGAATCACATGGACCAAAAAAAGAAAAAAGCCAAAAATTAAACCCCGGCTTGCTGAAAGGGGTTTTGCTGGCTGAAAAACAACAAAAAAATTTCAAATGACGCGAACACGGATTGAGAAAAAGCGTGGGACCGTTTTAGCGTGGGGGGCACTGTTTAGCCACTTACAATTCTCGGAGAATTTCGGGCAAATTTTCGAATGGATCCTGCTTTACCTGTGTCTGGATGCTCAAAAGTGCAGACCGACATCAGGATAACTTGTGAGAAGGGGTGTTCTTGCATGGGATGATGAAGTGAAGATGACTTCATTCCCCCTTCCTTCCCCGCTTTTGGGGAAAACAACTGTGCGGGCCCCCGCTGGGGACCAAAAATAACGGGTTTGTTTGGGGGGCTTTTGAAAACGGGTGGGTTTAAAGATACGTTTTTGGAGGCTTCTTACTTTTTGTTAAAATCGTGGTGGGTTTCCAGGCTTGTGTGTTTTGCCCCTGGGCCCCGGGGAGGGCCCTCCCCCCCAGAGAGAGCTGGGGGGCCTTGTGTCTTGCGCTAGGCCCCCTGTGTTTAGTGAGGGTGAGGGAAGTCGGGGCATACTGAAGTGGCAAGGGCCCAAGGTGGCAAACCGCAAAGGGCGAAAAATGAACTAAGCTGGCAGACAGGGATGGGGGTGTCTGTGCAGACAGTAAAAGGCTTTTTCTACATGTATTTTAAATTTTTTTTATTATTATTATTTTTTATTATACAGTGGAAACCCCCCCACCCCTAACGGGTATTAATCCGTTCCTGAGAGCTCATTTTTATGCGAAATTTTTCGTTATGCGAAAGAATTTTCCCCATAAGAAATAATGGAAAACAAATTAATCCAGCAAGACACCCCAAAAGTTTTGGAAAAAAAAATTTTTTACCACATTTAAAAAATTAATTTTTAAAACACACAAATGAAAAAGACATGCACAATACTTTACACTTACCCTTTTTTGAAGATCTGGTGGTTGATGGGATGGGGAGGAGAGAGTCTTGTGTTTAGAAAGGGGGGAATTTCCCCCTTCCCTTAAGACTTGAGGTGCAAGTCCTTTTCCGGGGTTTTCTTCCCTTCTTCTTTTAATGCCACTAGGACCAGCTTCAGTCACTGGACTTCTGTTGCACAACATATCTGCCATAGAGGCCGAACCTCCCGTTCTTTATGACTTTCCTAAAGGGGTTTCACAACATTGTCAGTGTAATAGTCACCAGCACGGCTTGCAATAGCTGTTTTTAGGGTGATTGTCATAAAAAAAGGGTTTTTGCACTTTAAGCCACATTCCACACATTTCCTTAATCTTTGAAGTAGGCAACTTCTTCAATTTTCTCTCCCCTCCTCCGAAAGAATTTCTCAGGTCTGGCCTCATGCTGATGAAGATGATCTAGCAGCCCATCAGTGGTTAGTTCTTCATTGTCCTCCTCCACCAACTCTTCCACATCATCCCCACTAACCTCCAACCCCAAGGACTTTCCCAATGCCACAATGGATTCCTCAATTGGCATAGGTTTCCCAGGGTTAGCCTCAAACCCTTCAAAATCCCTTTGGTCTACACATTCTGGCCACATTTTCTTCCAAGCAGAGTTCAAGGTCCTCTTAGTCACTCCTCCCAAGCCTTACCTATAAGGTTTACACAATTGAGGATATTAAAGTGCTCTCTCCAAAACTCTCTTAGAGTCAATTGAGTTTCTGAGGTCACTACAAAGCACCTTTCAAACAGAGTTTTTTGTGTACAGTTTTTTGGAGTTTGCAATAACCTGCTGGTCGATGGGCTGCAGGGAGGAGCGGTATTAGGAGGCAAAAACTTCCCCTTAAATGAAGCTCATGTCCCCTTTAAAGTCCGCTCGGGCCACGTCTGTAGGATGACCAGGGGCATTGTCTAACACCAGGTGGCAGTTAAGGTCTAATTTCTTTTCAGTTAGGTAATTTTTCACATTGGGGAAATGCTTGGTGTAACCAGTCATAGAAAAAGTCCCTAGTGACCCATGCCTTATGTTTGCCCTCCCAGCACACAAAAATTTAGCCTTGAGGATATTCTTTTGCCTAAAGGGTCTGGGAGTTTCTGAGTGATACACTAATAAAGGCTTCACTTTGCAATCACCACTAGCATTGGAACACATCAACAGAGTAAGCCTGTCTTTCATAGGCTTATGTCCTGGGGTTGCCTTTTCCTCCTGAGTAATGTAGGTTTCCGTTGGCATTTTCTTCCAAAACAGGCCTGTTTCATCACAATTAAACACCTGTTCAGTTTCAGTCCTTCATTGTCTATGTACTTCTTGAATTCCTGCACATATTTTTCAGCTGCTTTGTGGTCCGAACTGGCAGCCTCACCATGCCTTTTTCACAAATGTATGCCACTACGCTTCTTAAATCTCTCAAACCAACCTTTGCTGGCCTTAAATTCACTCACAAACACTAGTTGCAGACATTTTTTTTAATTAAATCCTCAACAACTTTTCCCAGCCTTTTCACTTATGATCACTTGAGAGATGCATCTGTTTTTCATTTATCCACACCAATAAAGTCTCTCAACATTTCCATCACTTGCGATCTCTGTTTCGAAAACACAGTTGAACCTTTGGCAAGAACAGCTTCCTTGATTGCCGTTTTCTTGGACACAATAGTAGCGATGGTTGATTGGGGTTTACTATACAACCTGGCCAGCTCAGAGACACGCACTCCACTTTCATACTTAGCAAAGATCTCTTTCTTCATCCCCTAAAGTAATTCTCACCCTTATTCCTGTAGGGTTGGCACTAGAAGCTTTCTTGGGGCCCATGGTCACTTATTTTGCAGATAAAATCACCAAAAACACTGTAAAAATACGAAATGTTCCAATTGTTGCTTGGATGTTACCGCGGAGGCTGGCTGGTAAACAATGCCACCGGCGGAACATGTGAGACTGGCTCAGGCCGCACATTAGACACGTCTCGGACAAATAGCGTTAAGCGGGTTTTTTAGCGGTATGCGAGGCAAAATCTTAGCGATAAAATGTATCGGTATGCGGATTTAACGTTATGTGATGCCAACGGTATGCGGGGGTCCACTGTATTATTATTATTAGCAGTAGCACAAATGTTTGATTCTTTGCTGTGTTCAAGAGTAAACACATGATGTCACCTTCCAATACCTGTCCGAATAGCCATTCCAATATGCAGTCATAAATTGGTTGACATTATTTATACTGTAGTTTAATAGCAAATAATGAACAAACAAAACACTCACCACACAGTGGTGGGAGGGCTGGCTGCCAGTTGTGGGGGGTCGGAGGGAGGGTAGTAGTGGTGGAGGCAGTGGTATTTAATAACATACATGTTGTTAAGGCATAACGTATGTATTTAGTGCAATTTACGGCGTTTTCATGCATTTTATGATTGTTCATGGTTCAACAAGTTAAGGAAGCAGTATTGTATTATATTTCCCTACAATATATCGGGGCACCAAACATTCACGGTTTTTCAACATTCGCGAGGCTCTTGATCCCCTAACCCTCGTGAGTGTTGAGGGAGACCTGTACTTACATAATTAAAAAAAATTATTTTTTTGTGAATATTTTTGTTTGGAACGGATTAATTGTACAGTGGACCCCTGCCTTACGATATTATTTCATTCCAGAGGTCTGTTCGGGTGCCGTTATAGACCGAATTTGTTCCCATAAGGAATATTGTGAATTAGATTAGTCCGTTTCAGACCCTCAAAAATACACGTACAAAAGCACTTACAAAAATACACTTACATAATTAATCGAGTTGGGAGCTGATCGTAAGGCGGGGGTCCACTGTATCTCCATTAATTCTTAGCCGAATTAATATTTCCCATATCGGCTGACCTTCTGGAATGGATTATGGCGGATAACCAGGGGTCCACTGTACTTGGCAGTAGCCAGTTAAATGCAGCCTTCATTGACCCTTGTGTAGCATTCTTTGAACTTGAACTCATTCTGAGTTCCTTGTAATAATCCCAATAGCTTACTTTGATCACAAAGCAGAGTGGTTTATTTGTATGCACTTCGTAAGTTAATCTATAACCTTTGTGGGTTTAGCACTTATTATGATTACAATCAAAACTATGGACTGTAACTCCCGATGAATTTAGTAATAAGCTTTCCCGTGACTATAATAGATATTTGTCTAATAACAATAAAAAGGACAAAATGAGCACTATTATCCCTACAGCCTGTGCTCACTATGAATGTAATAAAATGAGCAAAACAGAGGCAATTATGTGAATAACAAAAGCCAAGAATACTAGGCCTCTCAAGGAAGGTTTCTTATATCTTTGTCTTTGAAGAGTTTCACTACTCTCAGAGCACGGCCATGGGCCAGGCTTGTCTGGTCCTTGATGCTGTTGAGGGGCTCTTGTTCTAAGGAAATTAATGAGCTCCATTTCCTTGAATTGAGCCATAGGCACTGACCCTCTACAGGTTTAGTGCTGACCATGGATGTAATACCTGTAATAATAATAGGGAGGTCCAAAGAGATGCAGGCTACAATTTCTATCTTTATTTAAGAAGTCAAGAAACAACAGACAATACCTGGTTTATATACAGTACATGCCAGTTTATTGTATTTTCCTTACATCACTACCTGATACATAAAATATATTACATAAAAGTTTATTTATCCTCCTCGCATTATTAGTGGCATTGCTATTTAAACATTTTGAATTAACAAAAGCTATTATGAAGACAAAGTTTTTAATGAAAAATGTGTAATCTTTGGTATACATTTTCAGGGTTTCATGTGATTCCCCATCAAAGATCATTCATGTGATTTGATTTTAACCCTTTCAATGAAAAGGCAGCAGGGGAAGGGATTCTTGGAGACAAGTTCTTTATTCAAGGAATTGGAGCTATTCATTCCTTCCTTGGATTAAATTTGATTGCCTCCCAAGCTCCAGGTGCTGCATGACCCCTATGAAGTTTAGCACTTAAAGCTAATGTAAAAACAATTCGGTTTTTAAATCAAACTGCAAAAAAAAAAAAAAAAAAAAAAAAAAAAAAAAAAAAACATACAAAATCTTTCCTTAAAATCTCTCTCTAGACACCTGTAACACTGAATAACCCAATGTAAGGTGACTCTTAAGAGGAAATGCATTCACCATCACTCATTCACTCACTGTCTTGCCTGAAGCATGCTGACATCGCTATTCTGCTGACTCTCCAAATACAGTATCTCCACCCTTCCGTCAGAGTGCAAGTACTGTACTTATTATGAAGTTGTAATAATAATAATTTAAGACAGTTTCCCCTTTAATAATTTACCTGTCCAGATACAAGTTTAGACAGTCAATCAATACCAATGTTTTAGCAAAGCTCACCTACAATATATAGTATTTTGTAAATACAAAGCACAATAAAATAAAGTAACTTACTTCTAGGTTTCATTAAAATTTAAAAAATACAATAAAACATAAAAAACAATCAATACAGACATTACTACTGCCTTGCAAGTAAATTTTTTGTAAAGTTAACGGCATTAAAAATATGCAACATGTTTATAAATACTCAGACTATAATTTCTAAGAATTTAGCACTCTCAAAATCAGTACTGACTGAGCTATTATTATCGATGCTTAAATCGTAATGATTATAACTAAATAAATTTTGACTGGGTTTCCCACCAAGGCAGGTTAACATGCTATAATATCAATTACTAAATACACTTATACAGGATACCAGGAAAATTCATTAACACTAGTACAGTAAAAAATTCATTAAAATGTTAACTAAACAAAATATTAAATAATTTGCATGTACATTTTGTCCTCTTAACATATAGGTTACCATTACTCACCTTACAGATGAGAAAATTTTGTATTAGCCTCAAATTTCATGATAAATTTTACTATTTGAGACTGTTAACCAGTAATATTTTTAGTGTACGAGTGTATGGTCCTGGCTGTAACCATGAAATAAAGCACTAACATAAAAAAATATGTATTATTTCCCTTTCTATGTACGAGCTGGTCACTCATTTTATTTTTCCCTTGTTAGGTAGACAAATTACATTCATGAATTCATGGAACACATCATATGGTAGGTTGATGGTAATGAGGTATGGTCCAAGACTGGGGCAGTGCCAGAATTACTGAATTGGGAGGGTTATGAGTGGCTACCTCAATGGTAGGGGGACTAGGAGACTTGCTTTGAAACAGCATTATTACTATTTTTATTTTCGGGTTTAGGGGAGGCTGAAGTCCCATAACCTTCCCCTTGGCACAACCACTGGTCCAGGAGTTAGAAACTGATTGCCTCTTCTCCCCTACAAACTGTTAGGCAAGTATATGGTGAGAAGGGGATGCAGAGAATATAACCATATACATAGTTATAAGTTTAAGAAACCAATTTCTGTACAGTATTATTATCAAGAATAATAACCTTCTTGATTACACCATATTCCTTCAGTAAAACTGAGAGAAGGTAAAGGGTACCTCTGCAAAAATCTAACGTGCTGCATCATAGCCAGGAAAAAGTGCTACAAGACATTTGCTAAGTGGTTTGTTGATGTCCATAGGATAGTCTTTGCCTAAGTCATATCTGCAGGCTGGACACGTGAACACATCAGCTTTGAAAGAACGCTGCAAGCAAGGTTGGCACACATTGTGCTTGCAGTCAGTAGTGACTGGCTTGATAACTAGCTCTTGACAGCACACACACAAGAACCTTTCCTCCACACCATTCAAGAATTGCTGCAAAAACCAATCATCAAATTAGATTTAGTGTTCTAATGAAATGAATACCATAACATACTGTATATTAAAACCCATCCTTTTTGGAAAATATTTTTTAACTGATCCAGACTGTGAAGTAAGATTTAATTCTGATTTTACCGGTAAGCTATGAAAGCACAGTTAAGGTACCTGTGTTTTGCTTAGCTGACAAAGGACTGATCTTCATGAGTTTCAAGTTTAGAGTTTCATATGAATAAAAACAGTAATAATAATAAAAATTTTTACTAGTAAATAAATTTTAACTTCAATCTAAGATTCATATTCTAAATACAGATTTTCTTCAAACTCTTTTTAACATGCTGGCCATTCCCTACCGAGGTAGAGTGACCCAAAAGAGGAAACACTCACCATTATGCAGTCTATCAGTGTCTTGTAAAAGGTGTGCTGATATTACAGTGGCAATGCACTGTACTTTCCACCTCCAGGACTCAAGTAGGGCTAACTGGTTTCCCTAAATCTCTTAATCAATGTTAAAGTTGCTCACACTCCAATAGCACATCAAATCATCGACTAGCTCCTAACACACTCACACAAGCCAGTTGGACACCCAAGATATAAAAAATGGTTATAACTATGACCATAATTTTTAAAGGGATGGACCAGTAAGCCAGCGGCAAGCCTCAGGCAGATGACCAAAAGCTCCAATGGCGGGTCATCACCTGACTAAGATCCATGTCAGGAAACGCTTGTCCTGTTTCCTGATGAACCTTACCTAACCTACCAGGATGTTTAAGCCCCTTGCACACAAAACCTCCTTTACTTCAACCCTTTCCTAGGATGACCCCTACCCTTCTTTTCCTCCACTTCAAATTTATTCATTTTCCTAATCATACTATTTTGTTCTACCCTCTCTAAATGTCCACCACCTCAATAATCCTTCCTCACCTCTGTGAACTATACTTTTAGTAACCTCACACCTACTTCTAATCTCCAAGCTAAAAATTCTCTGCATCACATTCACACCCCACAGAAATTAGTTACTTACTGTTCGACCTTCTATAAGCAAAGTTTTACATTCTTTCCAAAGCTTGCTGTTCCTTTCATCCTTTTTGATTAGGTGCTCCACTTCCTTTTCAAGAATATGAACAACACTCTTCCTTTTCTTTGGTTCAGAATATCCAATTCCCTGTAACCAACATATTAACTTTTTAGACAAAATTAAAAATTATATCAAATGGAACCACATTTTACCTTCTGATTTCTATGTTTCTATCAAAATATAACACAGTCTGTGCCCAGTAAAATTCAAGGTAACACAAAAAGTTAACTACATTCAGGACTGGAAAAGTACACACACAAACTATTATATCCCTGGCCCTATTTAAGGTATAAACAAAATGTATTTCATGTACATTATATATTATCAAGTATATTCTCTGTTTTAGAGAGATTCCCACCAGTTTAGAAGTTTAATTAATTCTATGTGGGCAACATATGACCTCTGTACATTTTATGACTAACTGTAATGTTTTGTCTTGCAGCTGCACATACAATGCTAGCTCAAAATTAACTCATTACTGCTGTAGAAAAATGGACATATTGTGTGAATATTAACAGGTAATTTCTCATTAAATGTATATTGTGCCCAACTTGTATTAGTTAAGGAATGAACTAAAAACCCATGAAGCTCATTTCATTTAAGTTAAGCAGGAAGATGATTCTAAATAATAATATTAAAGAAGGATGAAGCTAGCAAGAAATATTTAAGCAAATGGGAACACAAAAATGAAGTACAACACAGAACAGAGAAGGGAAAAGAGGTAGGTGGTATGTTAACACAACTGTGAAACAAAATACATTTATCTGAGGGAAAGGGGTGTAAATGTACTAGAATATAGTAATACCAACACTTTTACATGGATGTGAAGCATGGGCTTTAAACATTGCTGCAAGGAGGCTTGAGGCAGTGGATTATTATTATAATATAAAATGAAGCACTAACCTACAAGACTTGAGGCAGTGGAGATGTCAAGTTTGAGGGTGTTGTGTGAATATTATACATAGAATCAAGTGTAGAAATTAGAAGATGTGTGGGATCACCAAAGTTATAATTCAGAGATGGTCATGGCCTTTAGAGAGGATGGAGAATAGAATGGCTAAAAGGGCATACAAATTGGGAGTGGAAAGGAGAAGGGATACGGGCTGTCCCAGGAAGAGTTTATATAGATGTGGGGGGTAATGGAGAGATTAAGTGATCATGGCTTGAGCATCCAGCAGGCTTCTGTGAGCCTACTAGATTAAAGTGGAGACAAATGGCTTTCATGGCTTGACCTGCTAGTGGAGTGTAAGCAAGGTAATAGTTATGAAGGGATTCACGAATACTGGTTAGACAGATTTGAATCCTGGAGGTGTGAAATACAATGCCTACACTCTGAAGGAGGGGCAGGGATGTTGTAGTTCAGGTCATATGAACTGTGAGGTTTGTGCACTTCTAGCAAGCCAGCCATTCAATGAATGATAGTGAACGCATTTCCTTGTTTTTCAGGTCACCATTCAGTGAGAGACGGTCAGTGTTTAAGGTGCATGCACATGCACGCACACACACACACACACACAAAAATGCTATACCAATATTAATTGAGAAGACACAAAAAAAAAAAAAATCAGATAAAGGATATGGGGTTATATATCAAAGCACAGTGACACCAAAGAAAATTTATAGAAAAAAGTTTAAATGCACAAGAAAACAGTGTACAAATTCAAACTCACTGCTAAATGATACTGTGAACTCCCAAAGAAAGTCACCTATACTAATCCAGCAAGACCAGACTGAATTTAGGCTAAACACCTGTGTATGATCTGGTTTAATAACCTAAACCATAAGAGATATCAAAATGCTGATTGAAATGACATCTTTGAAAGACCATGATGACTGGGCATTTTCATTTTTTTCTTTCTTTAACAAACTGGCCATATCCCACCAAGGCAAGGTGACCTAAAAAGAAAAACAAGTTTCTCTTTTTAAATTTAGTAACATATACAGGAGAAGGGGTTGCTAGCACCTTGCTCCCAGTATTTTAGTAGCCTCCTATGACATGCATGGCTTACAGAGGAAGAATTCTGCTCCACTTCCCCCATGGAGAAAAGAGGAAATAAACAAAAACTAGTAAGAAAATAGAAGAAAGCCCAGAGGGGGTGTATATATATATGCTTGCACATGCAAGTGTAGTGTGACCTAAGTATAAATAGCAAGATATACCTGAAATCTTGTATGTTTACGAGACAAAAAAGGCACCAGCAATCCTACCATCATGTAGAACAATCATGGGTTTCCGTTTTACACTCACCTGGTAGGACGGTAGTACCTCCCGGGGTGTTATTTTTTTTTTAACAAGTCAGCCGTTTCCCACTGAGGCAGGGCAACCCAAAAAGAAAGAAAAACCTAAAAAGAAAGAAAAAACTTTCATCGTCATTCATCACTCATACAAAATCACTGTCTTTGCAGAGGCACTCTGATATGACTTCAGATGTCCCTCCAAAAACTGCCAATATCCCAAACCCCTCTTAAAGTGTAAGCACTGTATTTCCCATTTCCAGAACTCAAGTCTGGCTAACAAGTTTCCCTGAATCCCTTCACAAAATATTTTTTTTTTTTATCACACTGGCCGATTCCCACCAAGGCAGGGTGGCCCGAAAAAGAAAAACTTTCACCATCATTCACTCCATCACTGTCTTGCCAGAAGGGTGCTTTACACTTCAGTTTTTAAACTGCAACATTAACACCCCTCCTTCAGAGTGCAGGCACTGTACTTCCCATCTCCAGGACTCAAGTCCGGCCTGCCGGTTTCCCTGAACCCCTTCATAAATGTTACTTTGCTCACACTCCAACAGCACGTCAAGTATTAAAAACCATTTGTCTCCATTCCCCTCCTATCAAACACGCTCATGCATGCCTGCTGGAAGTCCAAGCCCCTCGCACACAAAACCTCCTTTACCCCCCTCCCTCCAACCTTTCCTAGGCAGACCCCTACCCCGCCTTCCTTCCACTACAGACTGATACACTCTTGAAGTTATTCTGTTTCGCTCCATTTTTCTCCACATGTCCGAACCACCTCAACAACCCTTCCTCAGCCTCTGGACAACAGTTTTGGTAATCCCCGCACCTCCTCCTAACTTCCAAACTAACGAATTCTCTGCATTATATTCACACCACACATTGCTCTCAGACATGACATCTCCACTGCCTCCAGCCTTCTCCTCGCTGCAACATTCATCACCCATGCTTCACACCCATATAAGAGCGTTGGTAAAACTATACTCTCATACATTCCTCTCTTTGCCTCCAAGGACAAAGTTCTTTGTCTCCACAGACTCCTAAGTGCACCACTCACCCTTTTCCCCCTCATCAATTCTATGATTCACCTCATCTTTCATAGACCCATCCGCTGACAAGTCCACTCCCAAATATCTGAATACATTCACCTCCTCCATACTCTCTCCCTCCAATCTGATATCCAATCTTTCATCACCTAATCTTTTTGTTATCCTCATAACCTTACTCTTTCCTGTATTCACTTTCAATTTTCTTCTTTTGCACACCCTACCAAATTCATCCACCAATCTCTGCAACTTCTCTTCAGAATCTCCCAAGAGCAGTGTCATCAGCAAAGAGCAACTGTGACAACTCCCACTTTATGTGTGATTCTTTATCTTTTAACTCCACGCCTCTTGCCAAGACCCTCGCATTTACTTCTCTTACAACCCCATCTATAAATATATTAAACAACCACGGTGACATCACACATCCTTGTCTAAGGCCTACCTTTACTGGGAAATAATTTCCCTCTTCCTACATACTCTAACTTGAGCCTCACTATCCTCGTAAAAACCCTTCACTGCTTTCAGTAACCTACCTCCTACACCATACACCTGCACATTGCCCCCCTATCCACCCTGTCATATGCCTTTTTCAAATCCTAAATGCCACAAAGACCTCTTAAGCCTTATCTAAATACTGTTCACTTATATGTTTCACTGTAAACACCTGGTCCACACACCCCCTACCTTCCTAAAGCCTCCTTGTTCATCTGCTATCCTATTCTCCGTCTTACTCTTAATTCTTTCAATATAACTCTACCATACACTTTGCCAGGTATACTCACAGACTTATCCCCCTACAATTTTTGCACTCTCTTTTATCCCCTTTGCCTTTATACAAAGGAACTATGCATGCTTTCTGCCAATCCCTAGGTACCATTACCCTCTTCCATACATTTATTAAATAATTGCACCAACCACTCCAAAACTACATCCCCACCTGCTTTTAACATTTCTATCTTTATCCCATCAATCCCTGCTGCCTTACCCCCTTTCATTTTACCTACTGCCTCACGAACTTCCCCCACACTCACAACTGGCTCTTCCTCACTCCTACAAGATGTTGTTCCTCCTTGCCCTATACACGAAATCACAGCTTCCCTATCTTCATCAACATTTAACAATTCCTCAAAATATTCCCTCCATCTTCCCAATACCTCTAACTCTCCATTTAATAACTCTCCTCTCCTATTTTTAACTGACAAATCCATTTGTTCTCTAGGCTTTCTTAACTTGTTTAATCTCACTCCAAACTTTTTTTTATTTTTAACAAAATTTGTTGATAACATCTCACCCACTCTCTCATTTGCTCTTTTTTTACATGCTTAAACCACTCTCTTAACCCTCTCTCTTTTTTTTCCATATACCTTCCCTCCTTGCATCACTTCTACTTTGTAAAAATATTACAAAAATATTACCCTGCTCATATTCCAACATCTTGTCAGGTCCCAAAAACCATTTGTCTCCATTCATTCCTAACACACTCATGCATGCTTGCTAGAAGTCCAAGCCTCTTGCCCACAAAACCTTTACCTCCTCCCTCCAACCTTTTTGAGGACGACCCCTACCCCGCCTTTCCTATCCCTACAGATTTATACACTCTCCAAGTCATTCTACTTTGCTCCTTTCTCTCTAAATGACCAAACCACCTCAACAACCCCTCTTCAGCCCTCATTTACAACCCATGCTTCACACCCATATAAGTGTTGGTACCACAATACTCTCATATATTCCCTTCTTTGCCTCCATGGATAATGTTTTATGTCTCCACAGATACCTTAATGCACCACTCACCTTTTTTTTTCTCTACATCAATTCTATGATTAACCTTATACTTCATAAACTCATCCACTGACAAGTCAAATCCCAAATATCTGAACACATTCAATTCTTCCATACTCCCTCCCTCTTGTTTATTATAATACAGCCTCTCCTCACTTAATGACGGAGTTACGTTCCTAAGACCTCGTCGGTAAACAAATTCATCGTTAAGTGAGGAGCACACTATAATGGTAGTAGGTTTGTGTCATCCACCTTTGATATTGTTTTACTGTCACCTCTGCACCATTTATAGCATTTCTGGTATATTTTTAAATGTTTACACAGTAGTGTACTGTATACTGTAATATAAACAGAATAGAGGAAATCAGCTCTAACATACATTATTTAGTTATGAATACTGGCCAAAGAGCCCGTCGTAAGTCCGAGTTGTCGGTAAACGAGTACGTCACTAAGTGACGAGAGGCTGCAATAATAATATTAGCATTAACCCTTTCAGGGTTTCGGCCGTACTAGTATGTCTTACGCCCCAGGGTTTTTGACGTACTAGAACGCCTAAATTCTAGCGCCCTCAAATCTAGTGAGAGAAAGCTAATAGGCCTACATATGAAAGAATGGGTCTATGTGGTCAGTGTGCACAGTGTAAAAAAAATCCTGCAGCACACAGTGCGTAATGAGAAAAAAAACTTTGACCGCGTTTTTGGATTAAAACAGCGAATTTGCACTGTATTTTCGTATGGTATTTATTGTTGTATTTTAGTTTTCCTGGTCTCATTTTATAGAATGGAAGACATATTACAGAAATTGAGATGATTTTGACTGGTTTTAACAATGAAAATTTCCCTTTGAAATTGAGCTCAAAGTAGCAGAAATGTTCGATTTTTACCAAAGTTCAAAAGTAAACAAATCATGCCAAGCGTCCAATACACGTCAACTGGTGAGTCTAATATTCCTTCACAAGTGCGCTGATATTATTTATACCATTTCTACACTAATGCAGTAGTCCGCATAACAGTAAATCTTTTATTTTTTGTAAGAATAAAAATTCAAAGTGGAAAGCCAAAGAAATGCAAGAGGGGCCTGAGGATGTGACTAACGAACAGAGAACTTGTATTTTTAGTGCCAGGAATGTCTTTCTTGTTTATTCTGGACCCTATTCAGAAATTGGTATCTTTTGAAATTTGTGTGAAATTGGCAAAATTGTTAAATTCTGACCACTTTATTGGATAGTTGAAATCAGTAAATGGGTGGTTTCTTGTACTCATTCGATAGAAAATATGGAGTTCTAGCGAAACAGTTATGATTTTTGTCGATTAGTACACTGGAATTGGCCGAAAATAGGGCTCAAAGTGGGCAAAATTGCCAATGCGTAAACATCGTCGAGACAGCTAACTTCGCGAGAGCATAATTCCGTAAGTTTTCCATCAAATTTCATACTTTTGGTGTCATTATGATCGGGAAAAGATTCTCTATTTTTTTCATGAGAAAAATATTTTTTTTTTTTTTAAAAATTGGGGGACCCTGAGAACAAGTCTTGGAGAGGGCCTGGGGACCCTGAAAGGGTTATAAACAAGCACTAAGCCCGTATGAGGCATTCAGCATTGCGGAGCATGTTTTTTATACTCTGCTGTCACAAGCAAGATGCAAAGAGACATTTGCACCACCAGCACTCTCAGTGAAGCCAGTCAACGTGTCAACTTAATTTGACTCACTTACCTCATTAAATGAATTTTGGTTATTTTTTCTCTTACTTGATTTACCCTTCCCTTTTCCATCTTCTTCATTTTCTATCTCACTGTCTTCATTAGCAGCTCTATCTTCTTTCCCCTTTTTTGTGCTTCTAAGTAACCATCTGGATACTAAGATTAAAAGTAATCATATTCTGGGTTAAAGAATATCCATGTATGTTACTCTTGTATACACTACATTAAAGATGAGGATAAGTATCAGCAAGTTATAATCCTACTTTAATGTCCTTTAAATACTTATTATATATATTGTATTCCTAGGAAATCACTTAACCCACAGGGATCATCCAGCACCCAGTACAGGGAGATAATCCTGTCTGATTCAAGTGGTCAAAAGCTCCAATTCCTTGGAACAAGTTCTTCAAAAGGAGTACTTTGAACAATAAAATTGAAGAGTATTTATAAAAAAATGAGCAATATCTCAACATTTATTCCATCATTGTATAAAAAAAATAGGCCATAACTAAAACATTAGCTTAATAAGTTACTTTTGGTAGTACATATATTACTCTAGGTTACCTATGAAAGAACTCTTGAGAGAAAATGAGTTTTCTTTTCTCTAATAAAGCTCTTTTTCTTGCATCACACCTGCCATTCTGCTTAATTGGTTACACCTTCATGAAACCATACAAAAGGTAATTCCACTTAAAGATAGGAAAAACCTTTACTTTATGAAGGTTCACTCACAGTGGGGCTGTATTCAGTACTGTACTGGATATAGTCCTGTCTTCAAAGTATAGTAATGTATCCAGTACTGTACTCTGAAGAATCATAATTTTTTTTTTTTCAACAAGTCGGCTGTCTCCCACCGAGGCAGGGTGACCCAAAAAAGAAAGAAAATCCTCAAAAACAAAATACTTTCATCATCATTCAACACTTTCACCTCACTCATACATTATCACTGTTTTTGCAGAGGTGCTCAGAACACAACAGTTTAGAAGCATATACGTACAAAGATACACAACGTATCCCTCCAAACTGCTAATATCCCGAAACCCCTGTTTAGAGTGCAGGGACTGTATTTCCCCCTTTCCAAAGGGCTCAAGTCCAGCTATATAAAAATAACCGGTTTCCCTGAATCCCTTCACTAAATATTACCCTGCTCACACTCCAACAGATCGTCAGGTCCCAAATACCATTTGTCTCCATTCACTCCTATCTAACACGCTCATGCACGCCTGCTGGAAGTCCAAGCCCCTCGCCCACAAAACCTCCCTTACTCCTTCCTTCCAACCTTTTCGAGGATGACCCCAACCCCGCCTTCCTTCTCCTACAGATTTAAATGCTCTCCATTCATTCTACTTTGATCCATTCTCTCTAAATGACCAAACCACCTCAACAACCCCTCTTCAGCCCTCTGACTAATACTTTTATTAACTCCACACCTTCTCCTAATTTCCACACTCCGAATTTTCTGCATAATATTTATACCGCACATTGCCCTTAGACAGGACATCTCCACTGCCTCCAACCGCGTCCTCGCTGCTGCATTCACAACCCAAGCTTCACACCCATATAAGAGTGTTGGCACTACTAAACTTTCATACATTCCCTTCTTTGCCTCCATAGATAACATTTTTTGACTCCAACAAAATACCACAACACACCACTCACTTTTTTCCCTCATCCATTCTATGATTAACCTCATCCTTCATAAATCCTCTGCTGACACTTTCAACTCCCAAGTATCTGAAATCATTCCCCTTCTTCCATACTCCTTCTCCCCAATTTGAATCCAATTTTTCTTTATCCAAATCATTTGATACCCTCATCACCTTACTCTTTTCTATGTTCACTTTCAACTTTTACCTTTACACACACACTCCCAAGCTCATCCACTAAACCTTTGCAATTTTCTTTAGAATCTCCCATAAGCACAGTATCATCAGCAAAAAGTAACTGTGTCAATTCCCATTTTGTATTTGATTCCCCCTTTAAATTAATCCTACCCCTCCTTTCCCCAACACCCTAGCATTTACTTCTTTTACAACCCCCTCTATAAATATAATTAAACAACCATGGGGGACATTACACATCCCTGTCTAAGACCTACTTTTACCGGGAAGTAGTCTCCCTCTCTTCTACACACCTTAACCTTAGCCTCGCTATCCTCATAAAAACTCTTTACAGCATTTAGTAACTTACCACCTATTCCATATACTTGCAACATCTGCCACATTGCTCCCCTATCCACTCTATCATATGCCTTTTCTAAATCCATAAATGCAATAAAAACTTCCCTACCTTTATCTAAATACTGTTCACATATATGCTTCAATGTAAACACTTGATCTACACATCCCCTACCCACTCTGAACCTCCTTGCTCATCTGCAATCCTACATTCTGTCTTACCTCTAATTCTTTCAATTATAACCCTACCGTACACTTTTCCTGGTATACTCAATAAACTTATTCCTCTATAATTTTTACAATCTCTTTTGTCCCCTTTCCCTTTATATAAAGGGACTATACATGCTCTCCGCCAATCCCTAGGTACCTTCCCCTCTTTCATACATTTATTAAACAAAAGTACCAACCACTCCAACACTATATCCCCACCTGCTTTTAACATTTCTGTCATGATCCCACCAGTTCCAGCTGCTTTACCCCTTTTCATTCTACGTAATGCCTCACGTACCTCCACCACACTTACATTCTGCTCTTCTTCACTCCTAAAAAATGGTATACCTCCCTGACCAGTGCATGAAATTACCGCCTCCCTTTCTTCCTCAACATTTAAAAGTTCCTCAAAATATTCTTGCCATCTACTTAATACCTCCATCTCCCCATCTACTAACTCCCCTACTCTGTTTTTAACTGACAAATCCATACTTTCCCTAGGCTTTCTTAACTTGTTTAACTCACTCCAAAATTTTTTCTTATTTTCATTAAAATTTCTTGACAGTGCCTCTCCCACTCTATCATCTGCTCTCCTTTTGCACTCTCTCACCACTCTCTTCACCTTTCTTTTACTGTCCATATACTCTGCTTTTCTTATAACACTTCTGCTTTGTAAAAACCTCTCATAAGCTAACTTTTTCTCTTTTATCACACCCTTACTTCATCATTCCACCAATCACTCCTCTTTCCACCTGCCCTCACCCTCCTATAACCACAAACTTCTGCCCCACATTCTGATACTGCATTTTTAAAACTATTCCAACCCTCTTCAACCCCCCCCCACTACTCATCTTTGCACCAGCCCACCTTTCTGCCAACAGTCGCTTATATCTCCCCCGAACTTCCTCCTCCCTTAGTTTATACACTTTCACCTCCTCCTTACTTGTTGTTGCCACCTTCCTCTTTTCCCATCTACCTCTTACTCTAACTGTAGCTACAACTAAATAATGATCCGATATATCAGTTGCCCCTCTATATACCTCCATCAAACTGCTTGGTATTATGCCAAATATTTATTCTGGAGTATTGAACATGTTTTTATGTCATTTATATTGTTTATTATATCATATTAGATCAATTGTGATGCAAATAAGCTGTAGTGTTGATATTAGTGTAATAATAAAGCATATTCCCTTGCATCACGAGACTGAGCTCATGGCAACCGACAGTTGCTTCAAAGCCACCTTATCTTTAATGGACAATGTAATGTGTAGGTGCTTTACACATAGAAGAGCATTTCTTTTATTTGTTGGAACCATGGCTAGGACTAAAAGTAAGCAGGTTATAACAATAAATGGAGAAAAAGAAATTGGAATGACTTATGCAGCAAGTACTGCCACCAAACAGTACCAGCAGGTTGGTGTGGTGACCCTGGAAATTTGAAATTATGCTAGCCGAAATTAGTGCTGAATAACTGATGGAACCGGATGTCTGATTGCCGGATTTGTGATGGTGGACCTGTACAAGACTTAAAAGCTTAGCACTTCCCTATAATAATAAATCTTATAACACAATAATAATATAATAATAATAATCTAGCTACAAAGGACCCCAATGGAAATAAGTCACTCTGTCTGACTTTTTTGGGTTATCCTAGGTTCTCTACACATATGCTGCTATGTATGATAATTCTATGTAACTGTATTTGTGTATACCTGAATAAACTTACTTACTTACAACACAATTTTGCAGTGTGGTACACCTTATCTTCCAAACTAGTGGACAAATTCACATTTTTACAATACCTAATGTCAGCTCTGGCAACATATGTTTGCCTATCCAAACATTCTCTCAATACAAAATGAAATTTGATATTATTGTAAATCTCCATGGGAAACCAGATAAGAATCTTTCCTTCATAAGTCATGCATGTCATAAGAGATGACTAAGATGTTGGGAGCAAGAGGCTAGTAACACCCGCTTCTGTATAAATTACTAAATGCAACAAGAAGAAAAAGTTAAGTTTCTTGTTTCTCGGGTCACCCTGCCTCAGCGAGATACAGTCAGTGCAAAAAACAAAAAGGCACAATACCGTGACTGGAACAATACACAAATAACCCGCACATAGGAGAGAGGAGCTTATGACGACATTTTGGTCTGACTTGGACCATTTACAAAATCACAATGACTTTGTAAATGGTCCAAGTCAGACTGTTGTAAGATCCTCTCTCTTATGTGTGGGTTATTTGTGTACAGCCAGTGTATTAATAAATTATAATAGTATTAATAAACATTTATCTAGCAACTTTTACCTGTTCATCCTAGTAAGCTGCTGATCGCAGGATTGTTCAGCAGTTCTTTTATTACCAGAGAGGTCCCTGCCGCCTGAGCCAGTGTAGGTGAAGGAGTCTCCATTATCTTCATCATCTTCATAGCCACCAGAGAGTACAATGCTGTACACCTTCTTTTTCCCGGGGCCTGGATGCCGCAACATTGGACGTGTCACCACTTCTAACCTAAAAGGGAAAATCTTTTGCAATTAAATAATAAAAAAAGGCTTTAAAAAAAATAAATTTTACTTTTTTAAAAACATTTTGAATACTGAACACAAATTAAATCATTTCAAAGTATCTAAATTGTAAGTCACATGTCCTGGCAAGACAAAGTGAAGAATAATGCAGTGTGGTTCATTTTTTATGGGTACCCTGCCTCATAGAAGACAAAAGCAATCGAGGGTGATAAAAAAAAAAAAAATCATAAGATTATGAACACATTCCTTACTAATATGCTTAAAAGGAAAAAAACAAAAAACCTCTGATAAAAAAAAAAAAAAAAAATAAATTCTTTACTGATACCTAATACAAAACTGATGAAGAACTTACAAAACATTGCTTTAAATGTTGAAAAAAAATTTTTTAAAAGAGGGTTTAAAAAATCTAAACATTAACAAGTTGAAGAATTAAATTTTTTATAAATTTAAATGTCACAACTTCATCGCCTACCTAAAAATGGCAAAGTTTTTGTTGCTATTAGGACAGTCAAAGTTGGCGTTTAATGAGATCTAATGATTAGGGACTTCCCCCAGAAATTTCTCTTTATTAAAAAATTTTTTCATATCGAGGGTTTCCTGTATTCATAGAAAGCAAAAAGGGGTAAAAAAAAAAAAAAGGCATCTATGGTTTTTCATACAGGGGGCCCCCCATTTAACGTTTTTAACCCCGTGCAAGAGGGGTAATTTTTATGCGAAATAATTTTATGTGAATGAATTTTCCCCAAAGAAAAAAGGAAATAAAATTAATCCTTTCAAGACACCCAAAAAATATGAAAAAATTTTTTTTTTACCACATGAATGTTAATTTTAATACACACAAAGAAAAAGGGATGCACATTTAAAGACACTTATTTTATTGAAGATCTGGTGTGATTGATGGATGGGGGAGGGGAGGATTATCTTCTTACTGTTTGAAGGGGGAATCCCCTTCCATTAGGACTTTAGGTAGCAAATCCTTTCTGGGTTACTTCCCTTCTTCTTTTAATGCCACTAGGGGGACTTAGAGTCACTGGACTTCTTTCGCACAAAATATCTGTCCTAGTGGGGCCTTACCTCCGTCCCTTTTTGACTTCCCTAAAGGTTTTTACAACATTGTCGTGACAGGTTGCCAACACGGGTTTCAATACTGTTTTGGGGTGATTTTCTCCTGAAAGGGTTTTCACTTCAAGCCACTTTGCACGATTTCCTTTTTCTTTGTAGTAGGCAACTTCTTCAATTTCTCTTCCCCTCCTCTGAACCATTTCCCCCGGTCTGGCCCCTTGCTCTTTAAGTTGATCTATCACTCATCAGTGGTTAGTTCTTTATTTTCCTCCACCCCTCTTTCCCCATCCTCCCACAAAACCCCCAACCCCCCAAGGGCTTTCCCAATGCCACAATGGATTCCTCAAATGGCATAATCATCTCAGGGTTAGCCTCAAAACCTTCAAAATCCCTTTTTTCTACCATTCTGGCCACAGTTTCTTCCAAGCAGAGTTCAAGGTCCTCTTAGTCTACTTCTCCCAAGCCTTACTATAGGTTTACACAATTGATGGATATTAAAGTGATCTCTCAAAACTCTCTGAGGTCAGTGGGTTCTGAGGTCATTACAAAGCACTTTCAAACAGAGCTTTTGTGTTTATGTAAAACCCCCAGTTTCTGGAAGTTGCGAAATAAATAAACCGCTGGTCCATGGGCCTGACAGGAGAGGAGTGGTATGTCAGGAGGGCAAAAACTTACATTAATGAAGCTCATGGTCCCCTATAAAGTCGCTCTTGCCACGTCTGTAGGAAGACCAGGGGCATTGTCTAACACCAGGACGGCACTTAAGTTATAACTTTCTTTTCGTAGGAAACTTTCTCATGGGGGCACATGCATGGGTGATACCAGTTATCAGAAAATTTCCCTAGTGAACCCATGCCTTACTGTTTGCCCTCCACAGGCCACACAAATTATCCTTGAGGACATTCTTTTGCCTGAACGGTCTGGGTGTTTCAGTGTGATACACTAAAAAAGCTTCACTTTGCAATCACCAGTAGCATTGGCACACATGAGAAGAGTAAGCCTGTCTTTCATAGGCGTATGTCCTGGGAGTGCCTTATTCCTCCTTGAGTAATGTAGTCCTGCTTGGCATTTTCTTCCAGAAGCAGGGGCCTGTTTCATACAATTTTTAAACACTTGTTAGGTTTCAGTCTTCAGTTTCTATGTACTCCTTGAATTTGCAATATTTTTCAGCCGCTTTGTGGTCCTGAACTGCAGCTCACCATGCCTTATCACCACTATGGATGCCACTACGCTTCTTAAATCTCTCAAACAACCTTTGCTGGCCTTAAATTCACTCACAATCATCACTAGATGCAGGCATATTTTTAATTAAATCCCTCATTGCAACTTCCTAGCCTTTTCAATATGATCGCTTGAGAGACGCTATCTCCTGTATCTGTTTTCATTTTCACACAATAAGAGTCATCTCAACTCTTACCATCACTTGTGCGATCTTGTTTCGTAAAACACAGTTAAAACCCTTTGGCTATGAACAGTCTTCCATTGATTGTCTTTTGGTGCCCACAATAGTAGCGATGGTTGATTGGGGGTTTCTTGTACAGCTGACTAGGTCGGTATACGCACTCCCACTTTCATACTTATCAATAATCTCTTCTTCATTTCTATAGTAATTCTCACCCTTATTGGTGTAGGGTGGCACTAGATGCTGTCTTGGGGCCCATGGTCACTTATTTTCCAGAAACAGCACGAAAACACTGTAATAATACGAAATATTCCGATGTGTATGCTAGGATGTTACCGCGGAGGTTGGTGGTAAAACAATGGAATGGGCGGCACATGTGAGGCTCGGACTAGGGCGCACATTGGACGCGTCTCGGGACGAAATCGTCAGTGAGCGGGTTTTTAATCACGGTATGCGCGGCAAAAATTTTTGCGATTTATTAAGGTAAGAGGTATGCGAAATAATCGCTATGTTGATGCCAATCGTTTATGCGGGGGGTCCAACTGTATATATATTATATATATATATATATTAAATACAGTTATTGGTCTCACAGGCCACAAATGTTACTAGAAAAAAAGATAAAAAATTAGAAAGAAAAAGTATAGAAATACATAAAGAAATGCGAGTTTATGGAAATCGCGATGTTGCCGCCACCAGGTCATTTTGGAGTCAACTTCCTTCGGCTCTGTATCTCGGTATAAGACGATCAGAAATTTTTTTTTGTTTTATTACCTTCACAAAAAATATATCTTTAATTCTGTAGTAATTTTTTTTTTTTTTTCAAAATTTATTGGACACTGGGGCCCCCTTACAGATATTGCCTTTGGACCCTGAAAGGGTTATTAACCCACCCTCTTACACCCTGATGTCAGCTCGCATCAGGTGAGTAGTGCAGAGGCTGAAGCCACACAAACCATAAATTGGTCGTTACCATGTGTGAACGATCAATATAATTCATCAATAAAAATACGATATAACATATATGAAAATGGGAAAGATGAAGATGAATACTTAATATTACAGTTGGACCCTTGGCTAGTGATTAAAATCGGCCTACGATGAAAAACCAGTTAAGGGACATTCATCCTGAACACAGCTCCCCCTGTCTGTCTGGCCTTGAGCACGCCTCAGCTGTCCTGCCTTCAAGCTTGTGTGCCATTGTTTACAAGCCAGTGCGGGACGGTTCCACCCATACATTCAATACATTTTGTATTATTTCATTTGTTATTAGTGCTTGTAACTGCTAAATCAAGTACCTTGGGCCTCAGAAAGCTTCTAGTGCAACACCTGTGGTAAAATGGGTAAGTATTACAATCGAATTGAAGACAAGAGTAATTGCTATTTATGAAAGTGGAGTGCGGTGCCTCCTGCTGGCCAGGTTGTATAACAATACCCATCAACCATTGCTAACTATCTTGGCCCACAAGAAAGGCAGATAAAGGGAAGCTTGTGGTACAAAACATTAAGAACATAAGGCAAGAAGGGAAAACTGCAGCAGGCTACTGGCCATGCGAGGCAGGTTCCAAGTCTCCTACCGGCTTAATGAGGAATGCCCCAACACTAGTCAGGTCAGGTCTCATTTTCTTATGGAACACGGCCAACTGGACCTATAGAAGCACAAGGTAATAGGTCATCCAACTTCACACCCATCACACCCACTCATGTATTTATCTACCTATTTTTAAAACTACACAACGTTTTAGTCTCTATAACTGTACTCGGGAGTTTGTTCCACTCATCCACAAGTCTATTACCAAACCAGTGCTTCCTATATCCTTCCTGAATCTGAATTTTTTTAACTTAAAACCATTGCTGCAAGTCCTGTCTAGGCTAGATATTTTCAGCACACTATTTACATCCCCTTTATTTATTCCTATCTTCCATTTATACACCTCCATCATATCCCCCCTTACTCTATGCCTTACTAGTGAGTGCAAATTCAGGGCCCTCAGTCTATCCTCATAGGGAAGATTTCTGATACATGGATCAACTTTGTCATCTCCTTCGTACGTTTTCCAGAGCATTTATATCCATTCTGTAATACAGTGACCAAAACTGTGAAGCATAGTCTAAATGAGGCAACCTGAGGACTCCTATTATTTATGCTTCTTGATATGAAGCCAAGGATTCTGTTAGCTTTATTGCAAACACTTATGCACTGTTGTCTTGGTTTCAGATTACTGCTAGCCAAAACTCCTAAATCTTTTCGCAATCCGTAATATTAAAGGTTTTTTTAACTGGAAAAATCCTTTCTTTCCCTTGCTTTCTTAATTTTGTTTTTTCCCACCCCAAAATTTTTTTTTGTTTTCTTTAAAACCCTTTCAGGGCCCTTTCCCATAGATCTATGGTTTTCCCTTTTCAGGGCCCAAAAAACCGGGTTGGTTTATCCCTTTGAGCTAAAGCTAACTCTGATAAATTTGGTAGAGTAAATTTGGCCCTAGATATGAGACAATCATCTAGGGGTGGTAAGTGTGCCCCCACTTTAAAAACAAATCCGGGGCAGCCACTGTGTATAATGAAAAAGAAAAAACCGGGGGGAACCGGGGTTTTTTGTTTAAAAACAGCGACTTTGCAGTTTTTTTTTGTATGTTTTTACGCTTTTATTTGCGTTTTTTGGTCCCCTTTTTGATAAAAATGGAAACAAAATTACGAACAGGGGTTTTTTTTTAAAATTGGTTTTACCCGGGGGAAAAACGGCGGGAAAATGGCTCAAATTTTAGCATGAAATTTTAAAATTTTTTGCCGATGTTAAAGAGAAAAAAAAGGGGACCTCCACTCTAATACACGCCGGGCTGGTGGGTCTAATATACTTTCACAAATGGGGTTTGATGATATTTATCCCAATTTATTACAATATTGCAAAACGTAAATCTTCTTTTTTTTGGTTTGTAAATAAAAATTCATTATGTGAATAAAAAATCAAAATGGTTTTTTAAATTTGTTAAAGCCTAAAAAATCAAACTAATAAACAGGGGAAAATTTGTTGTTTAGTGCCGGGAAAATATTTACACTGTTTATTCGGGAAACCCTTTTTTTGAAACGGGAAATATTTTGAACTTTGTTTTAAAATTGGCCAAATTACCAATTTCCAAACACTTTATTTTGTAGTTGAAAAACATTTGACTTGGGGGATTTCTTGTGCCCCAATGATGAATAAAAGGGAATACAAGTATAAAATAGCAAAAAAATTTTGGCCCTTTAAAAATGGGAGTCAAAGTCGGAAAAAATCGCCGTTCGAAAATATCGCGGGGAACATAAAATTCAAAAAAAGAGCAAAATTTTTTGTCTTTTTTTCCATCAAATATCGTTTTTTTTTGTTTTTTACCTTCACAAAAAAGATTCTTTACCATTTCTAAGAAAAAAAAAACAATTTTTTTTTTTTTAAAATTTTTGGGAAAAATGGGGGCCCCCTTTCCCCAGATTTTCCCTTTTGGCCCCTAAAAGGGGTTTTAAACTGCCCAAAGTAGATTACTTTTTTTCAACTTTTGAAGGGTAAAAAAAAGGTTTAGATTTTTTTTTTTTTTTTTACATTTAAAAGGGTTTTCCCCCTTTTTGGACTGTCGAAACCCCCCAACCCTGAGGTGTCTCCTGGGTGTCGAAATTTTTTTAAAAAAAAAAAAAAAAAATTATTTTTTTTATAAAATGTTTAGAGAATTTTTTCCCCAATTTTTAAGGGACCCCAAAAAAAAACAAAATTTTTTTTGATGGAAAACTGACGGAATTATGCTTCTCGCGAAGTTATTTGACCTCACCCTTTGTTTACAAATCGGCGTTTTTCCCCCCACTTTAAACCCTATTTACGGAAAATTTCCCTTTTTCCCAGTCGCCCAAACTCATGGGCTATTTTTTAGAACTCCTTTTTTTTCAAATGGGTTGAGTACAAGAAACTGCCTTTTTACCGTTTAAAACTACCTAAAAATGTGGTCAAAAAATTTGGGAAAATTTGGGCCCAATTTTCACGAAAAATAAAAATATGACAATTTTCAAAAAAAGGTCCAGTTTTAAAACAATGCAGACATTCCTGGCTCTAAAAAAAACATTTTTTTTTGCTCATCGTCATGTCTCCGGCCCCCCTTTGATTTTTTCTTGCTTTCTATTTTGAATTTTTATTAAAACAAAAATAAAAAAGATTTATATTATGCGGGCCCAAACTGCAATACTATAATTTTTTTTAAAAAATTAACATCAACCCTTCTTGCTGCATTTTAAGAATGGTATTTGGGGACATTTTTTGGGGAAAATTGCTCATTTGTTTACTTTTGAACATCGGCAAAAATCAAACATATCCCCAAATTTGGAGCCTCCATTTCTAGGTTTTTTTTTTTATATTTAAAATCAATAAAAAATCACCTCTATTTCTATAATATTTTTTCCCCATTCAAATAAAATGAAAACCAAAAAAAAAGAGAATACAACCATAAATACTATACGAAAAATGGGACCCAAAGTTGGCATTTTTAATTTAAAAAAAAAAAGGTGGGAAAGTTTTTTTTTTTTTCATTATCCCAATTGGGGGTTGCCCCAAAGGATTTTTTTTTAGGGTTTTGCACCTGCCCACCGGGCCCCATTCTCTCAAATGTGGGCCTACCAGCTTTTCCTGCTTGTTTTGAAGCCGTTTAGAATTTATTGTATTTTAATTACATCAAAAAACGGTCCCTCGTTTTAAGACGTATATTCCCGGGCCCCCGACAGTAAAAGGGGTTTAAAAAAAAACTTTGATCTACATTTTTTTTTTTTTTATTTGAAAATATGAAAAAAAACCCCCCCCGTAATTATTTTGGGGAAGCACTACGATAAAAAACGTAGATATATTTTTTGGGGACAGTTTAAGGGTTAAAAACAGAGTAGGGGAAAAAAGGGTTTCCCCAATAAAAAATCCAGCAATCATTTATTCGGTTCCTTCAGTTTTTGGGAAATAATTTTGGTTTGCAAAAATTTTAAAAAATTTCCAGGGTTCCCCCACCCCAACCTGGGGGTCTGTTTGGTGGAAACTATTGCTGCAAAAGGGTTTTCCCAAATTTTACTTTTTCCCCATTTATTGTTTTTAACCTGCTTATTTTTACCCCTTTAGTCATGGTTCCAATGAAAAAGAAATGCTTCTCTTTTATGGAAAAAGAAACCTACACAGTACATTTTCCTTTAAAAAGAAAAGGGTTTGGCTTTAAAGCCACGGGCGGTTGCCATGAGCTCAGTCTCAGGGAAGCGGAGAATTGCTTTTTTTAAAGTAAAAATCAACACTACAGCTTTTTTGTCTATCAAAATTTTGATCTAATATGAAAAAAAAACAATAAAATAAAAAAAAATGTTAAATACCCCGAAATGAAAAATTTTTTGGGCCCAAACATGAGCATTTTGGGCCCAAAAGTTAGGAAGGGGATATGGAAAAAACAAAATTTACCATTCCCTATCCTTGTTTTTGGTGGTTATTTTAGAGAAAACGGAAATTTTATAGACGGGGGCTAACTTTTAATACACCCGTACTCCCCAAAAACATGAAAAAAAAAAGTTATTTTCTCTCTATAGTTTATAAACCAATACCCAGCTATGTGTAGAGCCCCCTAGGTTAACCCAAAAAGTCAGTGGCTTATTTTTTTTTCCCTGGCTTGGTTTAGCCATTTGATTTTTGGTAAAAAATTCGTTTCCCACCCGGGGTTGGAACAAAAGGGTTTTTTCTTACACCTGTTGTCTATTTTTTCCCAATTGGGTAAATGGGTACCTGGGTTTTTTAGTCGCTAGTGTGGGGGGTTTTTCCTGGGACACTAAACCCAAAATTTTCTTGAAATACTCACCCTTAAAAAGTGCCTTTCAAATACAGAAGTTTTTTCACCGTATTGAAATTTACCACCCTGTATTGTAGAATAGTTTAAATGACCCTCGTTGGAAATTTGGGAAGTCTTTTTAGTTGTTAAAAAAGATGTTATTTACTTTAGTTTAAATTAAGAAAATTTTTATATTTTATTTTTTTTTTTATTATCACACTGGCCGTTCCCACCAAGGCAGGGGGGGCCTAAAAAAAAAGGAAAACTTTCCCCCAATCATTCACTCCTTTCCTTTTCTTGCCAGAAAGGGTGTTTTAACTACATTTTTTTAAATGCAACATTAACACCCCCCCTTTTCGGGTTTGCGGCACTTTTATTTCCAATTTTTCCAGGACTCAAGTGGGCCCCTCCCGGGTTTTCCCCTAAACCCCCTTAAAAAAATGTTACTTTGCAAAACACTCCCCCCCCGCACGTCAAGTATTAAAAAACCATTTTTTCTCATTCACTCCTTTTCAAACCGCCCCACGCATGCCTGTTTGGAAGTCCAAGCCCCTCGAAACACAAACCGCCTTTACCCCCTCCCCCCAAACCCTTTTGGGCCCCGACCCCTAACCCCCCCTTCCCCTTTCCCTTTCAGGAAATGATTCCCCTCTTGAAGTAAATTTGTTTCGCTCCATTCTTCTTTCATGTCCAAACCCCCCTCAACAAACCCCCTTTCCCCGCCCTTGGACAACGGGTTTTTGGTTTAATTCCCCCCCACCTCCTTTATAACTTCCAAAACCCACGGGAAATTTCCCGCATTTTTTTCCCCACCCCATTGCCCCCAGACTGGACATCTCCCCTACCTCCCGCCTTTTCCTCGCTGAAAAATTTTATCCCCTTTTTCACCCCCCCTTAAGGCGTTGGTTTTAAAACTTTTACTCTCATAAATTCCCCCTTTGCCTCAGGAAACAAAGTTTTTTGTTCCAAAAGACTCCTAATGGGAAACCCCTCACCCTTTTTCCCCCCATCAAAATTTTATGATTACCTCAACCCTTTTATTGGGGCCCTTTTTTGCTGACACCCTCCACTTTCCCAAAATATCTGAATTTCATTCACCTCCCCCTACTTCTCCCCCAAAACTGATATTCCCAAACTTTCATCACCTAATCTTTTTGTTTTTCCTCATAAACCCCTTTCTCTTTCCTGTATTTATTTTTTTTTTTTTTTCTTTTGCACAACCCCACCAAATTCATCCTCCAATCTCTGCAACTTCTCTTTAGAATTTCCCAAGAGCCAGAGTGTCTCGCAAAAAAAAAACTGTGACAAATCCCCTTTTTGGGGTGATTCTTTATTTTTTTTAAACTCCCGCCTTTTTTACCAAGACCCTCGCATTTACTTCTCTTAAACCCCCTCTATAAAAAATATTAAAAAACCACGGTGACATCCACATCCTTGTTTTAAGGGGCCCACTTTTTCTGGGAAATAATCTCCCTCTTTCCCACATTTCTAACTTGAGCCTCACTATCCTCGTAAAAAATTTCTTTGCCCCAGTTTAAACCCACCTCCTACACCCAAAAACTTGCAACATCTGCCACATTGCCCCCTTTCCCCCCTGTCTTTCGCCTTTTCCAAATCCCTAAATGCCACCCCCCCCCACCTCTTTAGCCTTATCTAAAAAACTGTTCACTTATATGTTTCACTGTAAAAACCTGGTCCCACACCCCTACCTTTTCCCAAAGCCCCCCTTGTTCATCTGCTATCCCATTTTCCGTTTTTTAATTTTTAAAATTTTTTCCCAATTTTTAACCCCTTTCCATACACTTTACCAGGTATACTCAACAGATTTTCCCCCCATAATTTTTGCACTCTCTTTTTTTTCCCTTTTCCCTTTTTACAAAGGAAAAATATGCATGCTCTTGCCCCAAACCCCAGGTACCCTTTCCCTCTTCCATACATTTTTAAAAAATTGCAACCCCAAACCCCTCCCCAAAAAAAAAAATCCCCCCCTTTTTAAAAATTTTATCTTTATCCCATCAATCCCAGCTGCCTTTCCCCCTTTTTATTTTTTTCCTACTGCCTCACGAAAAATTCCCCCCAAATCACAAAATGGCTCTTCCTTTACCCTCAAAATGTTTTTCCTCCTTTCCCCTTTTCACGGGAAAACAAAAGCTTCCCTATCTTCATCAACATTTTTAAAAATTTCCCCAAAAAATTCCCTCCCTCTTCCCAATACCTCTAAACTTCCATTTTTTTAACTCTCCTCTTTCCCATTTTTAATGACAAATCCAATTTTTTTCCCCTAGGCTTTTTAACTTGTTAATTAACTCCAAAACTTTTTCTTAAATTTTTAACCAAAAAATTTGTTGATAACATCTCCCCCCTCTCTAAATTTTCTTCTTTTTTAAAATTGCTTCAAACCCCTCTCTTAACCTCTCTTTTTTTTTTTCCATATACTTCTTCCCTCCTTGCTTTACTTCTACTTTGTAAAAACTTCTCTTTTGGTTAAACCTTTTTTTTCCCCTTTCTACTCTTTTCTTTTTTCATTCCACCAAAAGCTCCCTTCCCCCCTGCACCCACCCTTTTCCCGTAAACCACAAATTTGTGTACAAATCTTAAAAATAAATTTTAAACCCACCCCATACCCCTTCGACCCCTTGCCTATGCTCTTTATTGCCCATCTATTCCAATAGGCTGTTTTTATCTTACCCTTTCGGGCCCCCTCTTTTGGTTTTTTAAACCCTTTCCTCTCTCTTCCCTGATTTCTTCTTTTCTCCTTGGTTTTCTCATTTTCCTTTTACTCTCAGTGTTGCTACAACTAGGGAAAATGATCTGATATAATTTGTGGCCCCTCTCAAAAATGTTCCCCTCCTGAAAATCTACTCCAAAAAATTTCCCTTTTTTCTACCAATTTCTTTAAACCCAAAAAATTTTGTCAAATTTTGCCCCAAATTTATTTCTTTTTTACTTATTTTTTCCTTTTTTCTTAAAAATATGGATTACCTTTAACTAAAACCCCTTTCCCCAATTTCAAAATTCAAACAAAGGGGCTCCCCTTAATTCCCCCCTTTTTCCTGGCCCCCCCAAAACCCCTTTCCCTACCCACCCCTCTAAAAGTTTCTCCCACTTTAGCATTAGGCCCCTACCACAAAAATTTCCTCTCAACCCTTTGGTTTTAAAGGTTCCCATAAATTCATTAACATCTTCCCAAAAAACTCCCCTTTTCCCCCTCTGCTTTTTCCCTCTTCTCCCGGTGCATTTCACGCTTTTTTGACCACTTCACCCCCATCCAACCTTTACTTTAAAACCACAAAAATTTTTTGAATTTACAATTCTTTTTCTCTACACGTAAAAATGTTTGTGTAGCAAAAAAAAGATATTTTATTATTATTATTATATTATTATTATTTTCTTTAGTTGGGTTTTGTTGGGTTATTTTTATTCAAACTTTTGGGCAATGTTTTTTGAGGAAAAATACTTCTTCCCGTACACCAAAAAAAGAAAGAAATCAGACCAAAATAGCGGAGTTTACTTCTTTAGCCTTTTTGCGGCAGCTTGCGGTATATTTTTGTATGGTTGTCATGGTTTATTCTCATTTTTTTTTGGTCTATTTGATTGAAAGAAAGATATACTACAGAAAAAAGATATGATTTTGAAATTTTTCCCTGGGCCCAAAAATACCTTGAAATTGCACTCACAAGTAATTTAAAAAATGTTCCCCTTTTTTTAGCAAAGCTCAAGAGTAAAAAAAAATGATGTCACCCCTCCAATACCTGTCCGCCTGCCCGTCCAAATTCCAGTATGGAGTCAAGAATGGATTGACATTATTTATACAATTATTACAATAATGCAGTAGTCTGCATAACAGTAAATCTTTTTTTTTTTTTGTGAATAAAAATTCCAAATGGTAAGCAAGAGTAATAATATAAGAGGGGCCTGTAGTTGTGACTAATGAA
The DNA here is from genome assembly GCF_026875155.1 of Cherax quadricarinatus. NCBI lineage: Eukaryota > Metazoa > Arthropoda > Malacostraca > Decapoda > Parastacidae > Cherax > Cherax quadricarinatus. Next base: position 45,689,579 of record NC_069427.1, read on the forward strand.
CAGAGAAAATGTTATTTTAGTGCCAGGAATGTCTGCATTGTTGATTCTGGATCCTATTTTGAAATTGGCATCTGTTGAAATTTGTGTGAAATCGGCCAAATTGCCAATTTCTGACCACTTTATTGGGTAGTTGAAATAAGTGAATGGGTGGTTTCTTGTACTCAGTTGACAGACTAGAAGTAAATAAGTTTATTCAGGTATACACAAATACAGTTACATAGATTTTCATACATAGCAGTGTATGTATAGAGAACCTAGGATAACCCAGAAAAGTCAGACAAAGTGACTTATTTCCAGTACCTGGCTTGGGCTTGCCATATATGATTTTTGGTAAATATTTTTTTTTCTGGGTTGTTTGTTGGTCTATCTCACTGAAACTTGGGCAATGTATGATGGAAAGATGCTTCTTAATGTACAACAAAAAATAAAAATGATGGACGATAAATAAGGGAGTTCACTTATCAGCCATTAGCCGCCTCTTTGCAGTATATTTTCGTATGGTTTTTATGTTGTATTCTCATTTTTTGGACTCATTTGATATAATGGAAGATATATTACAGAAATAGACATGATTTTGATTGCTTTCATGATGAAAAGTACCTTGAAATTGAGCTCAAAGTAGCCGAAATGTTCGATTTTTGCCAATGTTCAATGAACTGTGTGTGCAAGACAGGTATAACAATACCGACAAGATGAAAGTTTTAAGACACTTGTGCAACATCTGGTTATCTTTATTGTAGACGTTTCACCATCCAGTGGCTTTATCAATACAAATTCTAGGACATAATTAGAAAACAGAAGAACTATTGTAGGTAGTAGGTTGGTAGACAGCAACCGCCCAGGGAGGTAAATACCGTCCTGCCAAGTGAGTGTGAAACGAAAGCCTGTAATCGTTTTACATGATGGTAGGATTGCTGGTGTCTTTTGTCTGTCTCATAAATATGCAAGATTTTCAGGGAAGTCTTGCTACTTCTACTTACACTTAGGTCACACTACACATACATGTACAAGCATATATATACACACCCCTCTGGGTTTTTTTTCTATTTTCTTTCTAATTCTTGTTCTTGTTTATTTCCTCTTATCTCCATGGGGAAATGGAACAGAATTCTTCCTCTGTAAGCCATGCGTGTTGTAAGAGGCGACTAAAATGCCGGGAGCAAGGGGCTAGTAACCCCTTCTCCTGTATATATTACTAAATTTAAAAGGAGAAACTTCAGTTTTTTCTTTTGGGCCACCCCACCTCAGTGGGATACGGCTGGTACGTTGAAAGAAGAAGAAGAAGAACTATATACAAAAGATGAGGTAATCAGTCCCTCAGCCTTGGAGGTGGTGTTTACAACACAGTGGTTGTAGAGATTCTGAAGCCAGGTAAGGGGGACTGGCGCTTATATAGGGTCGTGAAGAGAGACGTTTTAGCAGACGAGGATAGTCAGGGTGGGGGGACCCCCCAGTGGAAGTAGGTCCTTCCCAAAATTGATGGGCTAGTTGTAAAGTCGTGAAGAAGGTCAGTAGATGTCCCTGAATCAAGATACCATGATGTTGCAGTGCCTGAAAGTTGTGCAAAAAGGGTATACAATCCGCAAGATGAAAGTTAAGACACTTGTGCAACATCGGTTATCTTTTTGTGCGTTTCGCCATCCAGTGGTTTTATCAAAAAAATTCTAGGACATAATTAAAAACAAAGAACTTTTGTATATAGTTTTTGTTTTCTAATTACCTAGAACTTGTATTGATAAACCCAAAGGGATGGTAAAAAACGTCTACAATAAAGAAACCCAGATGTTGCACAAGTGTTTTAAATTTTCTTCAATGAACTGGTAAGTCAAGTTGGCAATTTTTTTAAATTTTTCTAACTTAACCACTCTGAATTTCGGAAAAATCAGTAATCCACAACGGTCCCAATGTCCCGGGTTTGTGAGGAGGACCTTGTAGATGAGGGCGGAGGTATTAGGTAGATGGCAGGAATATTTTGAGGAATTTTTAAAATGTCGACAAGAAAGGGAGGCGGTCTTTCATGCACTGGCAGGAAGTTTAACATTTTTAGGGTGAACAAGAGAGGATGGAGTGGGGGGGAGGTGCGTGAGGCAAAAAGTAATAGAAAGGGGGTAAAGCAGCAGGAACTGATGAGATTATGACGAAAGTTAAAAGCAATGGGGGGGGATATAGTTTTGGGAGGGTTTGGTATTTTTGTTTAATAAAGTATGGAAGGGGGGAAGATACCTAGGGTTGGGCAGAGAGCATGTATAGTTCCTTTTTTAAAAAGGGAAGGGGGACAACAGAGACTGTAAAAATTACGGGAAATAAGTTTATGAGTATACCGGGAAAAAAGTGTACGGTAGGGTTTTTAAATTGAAAGAATTAAGTAAGACAGAGAGTAGGATTGGGAAAAGCAAGGAGGCTTTAGAGTGGGGGGGGGTGGTAGATGAATTTTTTCCTTTTGAAGCATATACGTGAACAGTATTTAATAAAGGTAGGGAAGTTTTCATTGCATTTAGGGATTTAGAAAAGGCATTTGATAGAGTGGATAGAGGAGCAATGTGAAGATTTCCAAGTACAGTGGACCCCCGCATAGGACTTTAATCCTGCAAGAGGGCTGGTTGTTAGCGAAATGTTCGGTATGCGAATGTTTTTTTCCCCTAAGAAAAAAAGGAAATCAAATTAATCCTGCAAGACACCCAAAAGTAGAAAAAAAAAAATTTTTTTCCCAAATGAAATTTTTAATTTTAATAAAACCAAACTAAAAAGGTTGAAAATTAATGACATTACTTTTTGAAGATTGGTGATGAGATGGGATGGGAGGAGGGGGAGAAAAAATGTTAGTGTTTAAAAGGGGGAAACCCCCTTCCTTTAAGACTTAGGTTTTCGATCCTTTCGGGTTACTTCCTTCTTCTTTTAATCCCATGGCCCAGTTCAGAGTCACTGGACTTTTTCGCACAAATATCTGTCCATAGGGGCCGTACCTCTCTTTCCCTTTATGACCCCCAAAAGTTTTTCAAAACATTTCAGTGTAATAATCACCAGCAGGCTTGCAATAGCTGTGTAGGGTTTTTTTCCCCATAAAGGGTTTGCACTTAAAGCCACTTTGCACAGTTTTCCTTAATCTTTGTATAGGAAACTTCTTCAATTTCTTCTCCCCCCCCTCCTGAACCATTTTTCCTCGGGTCTGGCCTCTTGCGTTGAAGTTGTCTATCACTATCAGGGAGTTCTTCATTGCCCTCCTCCCCCAAACTTTTCCACATCACCCCCACAACCCCCAACCCAAGGTTTCCCAATCCCCACAATGGTTTCCAACTGGCATAACCCTCTCAGGGTTAGCCTAAACCCCTTCAAAAATCCCTTTTGCTAAAACCTTCGGGCAACAGTTTTTCCAAGCAGAGTTCAGGTTTTTCTTATCACTCCCCCCCAACCTTACCTAAAAGGGTTTCCCAAAATTGAGGTATTCCCCTTTGACTGTCGCGGTGTATATGTGGGAATACCGTGTGTTACCGTGTTTGATATCTATACGCAAAAAATTCTAGCGGCTTAAAATCAAGCAGGAGGGAAACGGGGTGGGGGCCCAATGGAAAATGGGTCTCCTTTTCTTCCCTTAAAAAAAAAGGGGGGGGCCCCCTGTCTTTAAATCCTTTTCCCTTTCCCCCCCTTTTTCGCATGTCTAGGGGGAAAAGAAATATGTGATTCCCCTTCAAATCTGGGATCTTCTCTTCCAAGTGATGCTCTAACATGAGGAAGTTCAATGAAGATCAATTTCAGTTTTCGAGGGTTTGAGAAAAAAAGCAATGGGGGGAGGAGGAGGGGGAAAGGGGAAAGGGGGAGGAAGGGAGGAGGAAGAAGGGGGGGGAAGAAGAGGGGAGGAAAAAGAGGAGGAGGAAGAAGAGGACGAGAAGAGGGGAGGAAGAAGGGGAGGGGGAAGGAAGGGGGGAAGGGGAAGGAAGGGGGAAGAGGAAGGAAGGGGAGGAGGAGGAAAAAAGGGGGGGGAGGAGGAAGAAGGGGGGAGGAGGAGGAAGGGGGGGGGGGAGGAAAAGGGGGGAGGAGGAGGAAGGAGGGAGGGGGGAGGAGGAAGGTGGAAAAGAAAAAAGAAGAAGAAGAAAAAATAAAAAAATAAATAAAAAAATAATAATACCTAAAAATAATAATATGTAATAATTGGTTCCCTGGGCATGAAAACATTTTCCCCCCTGCAGTGACAAAAAAGGGGAGATAACTTTGATAAGAGTGACCTTTGATGAGCGTAAAACGAGGGTGGAGGGGGGGGGGGAAGTGCCCATCTGCAAGAGCCGGGAGGGGGAGGGGGAGGAGGAGGAGGAGGGGGGGGAGGAGGAGGAGAGGGGGGGGGAAAGGAGGGGGGGAGGGGAGGGAGGAGGGGGAGGAGGAGGAGGGGAGGGGGAGGAGGAGGGGGGAGGAGGGGGAGGGGAGGGGGGAGAGGAGGAGGGGAGGGGGAGGGGGAAAGGAGGGGGGGGAGGAGGGGAGGGGGAGGGGGAGGAGGGAGGGGGAGGAGGAGGAGGGGGAAGGAGGAGGGGAGGAGGGGGGGGAGGGGGAGGAGGAGGGAGGAGGGGGAGGAGGGGGGAGGGGGAGGGAGGAGGAGGGGGGGGAGGAGGAGGAGGAGGAGGGGGGGGGAGGGGAGGAGAGGAGGGGAGGAGGAGGGGAGGAGGAGGAGGGGGGAGGGGGGGGAGGAGGGGGGAGGGGGAGGAGGGGGGGGAGGAGGGGGAGGAGGAGAAGGAAAGGAGGAGGAGAAGGAGAAGAAAAACAACAAAACAAACAACAAAAAATTTGTCTGTCTGTCTATTTGTCTGTCTCCCAAAACCCCCTTTTATCGTCTGCTCGTCTCAGAGGGGCCCAAAACTGTGTCTCACACCTTTACTAAATCTTCAAGCAGAGTATGCCTTTGTTGGTTTTTTTGGGTTTTCCTGGGTTTAATTACACTATGATTGTTGTTTTTAGTGCCTGGGACAGAGATAGACAGAGAGGAAGAAAGAAGACAGTTAAAAGAGATAGAATGAGGGGAAAGATAATTAGATAGAATGGAGGGGAAAGCAGATCGACCCATTTTTTTTGACAGGGGGGTGGGGGGAGTACTAATGAGACAATTGTCATTTTGACAGCTCCCGACCCCCTACTCAAAAAAATTATAAGACACCTCGCACACAAACAATTTGCTAAATGGTGATAATAGGGGTTTTTTTGAAAGTATCTAGTACTATATTGTGTATATATTTATAAAACCAGAAGAAGAAGGGAGGCAGGAATGAAGGAAGGATAGATGAAAGGAAGGAAAAAATAATGAAGGGCAGATGAAGGGAAAGTAGGAAGAGAGGTGGAATCCCTCCAGTGCCTCCAGGAAGGAAAGGAATGAAGGAAAATTTGGGAAGGGAAGATGCACAGACCATTTAACCCAGGATAACTACATAAAAAACCCCCGTGCTATCTTTGAAGAAAACTCTCAGACGGGTGTTTTGTCTTTGCCATAAAAAAAAAAAATCAAAAAAAATGCCACAACTGATTTTATGTGTGAGGTGTAAAAACCACTGTGATGACAATTTTTAGTGTAGGAGTGTAAACACAATTTTGGTATGACCCCCATGTTTTTTGTGTAAGAGGAAAAAAACCCCCTGGGGTATGACACCTGTTTTATGTGTGAGGAAACCCAAATGTGTATGACACCATGTTTTATGTGTGAGAGTGTAAAAAAACCCTGTGATGACACCTGTTTTTTGTGTGGTGTAAAAAAACCCTGTGTATGACACATGTTTTATGTGGGGAGTGTAAAAAAACCTTGTGTTACACCATGTTTTATGTGTGAGGAGTGAAAAACCAAATTTTGTATGAACCATGTTTTATGTGTGGGATGTAAAAACCCATTGTTATGACACCCTGTTTTATGTGTGAGAGTGTAAAAAACCCTTGTGGGTTTTACCCATGTTTTATGTGTGAGAGTTAAAAAAACCATTGTGAAAGACACCATTTTATGTTGAGGAGTGTAAAACACCATTGTGAGACACCATGTTTTTATGTGTAAGAGTGTAAAACACCACGTTATGACACCATGTTTTATTGGGGAGAGTGTAAAACACCATTTTGGTTTTGACACCCTGTTTTATGGTGAGAGGTGTAAAAAACCATTGTGTATGACACTTTTTTTATGTGTGGGGTGTAAAACCCATTGTGTATGAAAATGTTTATGTGTAAAAGGGGTAAAACACCTGTGTAGACACCATGTTTTATGTGTAAGATGTAAAACACCCGTGTATGAACCTGTTTTATGTGTTGGGGGTGTAAAAACACCCCTTGTTGACACCTGTTTTTTTTGTGTGAGAGTGTAAAAAACCCCTGTGTATGACCCTGTTTTATGTGTGAGAGTGTAAAACACCCTTTTGTATGAACCCTGTTTTTATGTGTGGGAGGTAAAAAACCTGTGTATGAACCATGTTTTATGTGTGAGAGTTAAAACACCACTGTTATGACACCATGTTTTATTGTGAGAGTGTAAAACACCATGTGTATGGGCACCATGTTTTATGTGTGAGGTGTTAAAAAACCCCCGTTTAAAACCCGTTTTATGTGTGAGAGTGAAAAAAACCTGTGTATGACACCATGTTTTATGTGTGAGAGTGTTAAAACCCCCATGTGTATAAAACACCCTGTTTTATGTGTGGAGTGTAAAACACCACTGGTAGACCCATTTTTATGTGTGAGAGTGTAGACACCTGTTTCACAGAGTTCCACAAGCTACAGAACTTTAGGGGTATGTTCGTGACGTATATGGGATATATATTATAGAACAAAAGTAATAAAATTTTTTTTTTATTGTTTTTTTTAAACAAGTTTTTTAAAAAAATATTTGATAATTATATTTGTGTGCTTATTGTGTTGTATACAAACGAGTGTAATAGTCATGCACCTTTCTTTGGGCTCACAGGCCCCATAAAGTTATGTAAAAAAATAAAATAGTGAAAAAAAAAAAACAAACCTTCAAAACAAATAAACTAAAGTTTACCGGGTGACGGGAGTCGCCGTGTTTTTCCAAAGCGGTCATTTTCTGCAAAAATTCTGCCTCTAATTTTTCGGTAATACGAGGGAAAAAATTTTTTTTTGGGGTAAAACATCAGAAAAAAAAATCTTAACATTTTTCACAGAAAAAAAAAATTTTTTTTTTTCGAAATTTTTTGACACCAGGACAAATTCAGGATTTGGGGCCCCTTGACAGTCAAAGGGGGTTTAAAAGCTCTTCCCAAAAATCTCTTAGAGTCAGTTGGTTTTGAGGTCACTACAAAGCACCTTTCAAAAAGAGTTTTGTGTACAGTTTTTGAAATTGCAATAACCTGCTGGCCAGGGGTGCAGGAGAGGAGTGGTATTAGAGGCAAAAACTTCACCCTTTAAAGAATTTCATGCCCCCTAAAGTCGCTCTGCCCGTCTGTAGGATCCAGGGCATTGTCTAACACCAGGAGGGACTTTAAATTCTATTTCTTTTTTTATTAGGGAAACTTTCACATTGGGGGGAAAAGCATGGGTAACCGTCATAGAAAAAAATCCCTAGTGACCCTGCCTTATGTTTTTTCCTCCACAGCACACACAAATTTTTTCCTGAGGACATTCTTTTGCCTGAAGGTCTGGGGGTTTCAAGGATACACTAAAAAAGGCTTCACTTTTCAAACACCCGTTTGGAAACCCTCAACAAAGTAAACCTGTTTTCTAGGTTATGTCCTGGGGGGCCTTTTTTCCTGAGTAATGTGGGCCGCTTGGCATTTTCTTCAAAAAGGCCCGTTTCATCCAATTAAACACTTTTCAGGGTTTTGTCCCCTTCACTGTCTATGTCTTCTTGAATTTCCCGCACATATTTTTTAGCTGCTTTGTGGGCCGAAAATGGCAACCTCCCACCTTTTTCACACTATGTATGCCCCTACGCTTTTTAAACTCTCAAACCAACCCTTTTCTGGCCTTAAAATTTACTCACATCATCACTAGTTGCAGGATTTTTTTAATTAAAACCTATGCAACTTCCCAGCCTTTTTTGCTTTGATCGCTTGAGAGACGCTTTCCTGCTAGTGTTTTTATTTACCACACCAAAAAACTCTCAACTCTTCCAAACACTTGCGATCTCTGTTTCGAAAACACAGTTAAACCTTTGGCAAGAACAGCTTTCCCTTTATTTCCTTTTTTTTTTGTCCACAAAAGTGCGATGGGTTTATTTGGGTTTCTTGTACAACCGACCAGGTCGGCGACACGCACTCCACTTTCTACTTATCAATTATCTCTTTCTTCATCTCTATTGGAAATTTTCACCCTTATTGCTGTGGGTTGGCAAGAAGCTTTCTTGGGGCCATGGTCACTTTTTTTTTCCAGATAAAACACCGAAAACACTGCAATAAAACGAAAATTTGATTGTAGCTTGTGTTTCCCCCAGAGGTGGCTGGTAAACAAAGCCACCGGGGGAACATGTGAGGGGTGGTGAGGGCGCAAATTGGAGCGTTCCCCGGACGAAGAGCGGTGGCGGGTTTTTTGGGGGGGGATGCGAGGCAAAAAATTTTTCGATAAAAACGAGCGGTTTGCGGATTGTACGGTATGCATGGACGGGATGGGGGGTCCACTGTATAGGAATAGGTAATAAGTTGCTAAATGCTGTAAAGAGTTTTTATGAGGATAGTTTAGGCACAGGTTAGGGTGTGGAGAAAAGAGGAGAATTTCCCGGAAAAAGTAGGTCTCAACAGGGAAAGTTTGTCACCATGGTTTTTAACCCCCTTTACTGTCGCAACCCCAAATCCTGGGTGTCCCCCTGGTGTCCAAAATTTCCCGAAAGAAAAAAAAATTATTTTTTCTTATGAAATTTATAGGAATCTTTTACTGATTGTAATGACACCAAAAGAACGAAGCTTATGGAAAACTAGGAAAATTTCGCTCTACAAAAGTTAGCGACCTTAGGATATTACGAATCGACGATTTCGCCCATTTGGCCAAATTTTTTCTAATTCCCTTGTTCCAGTCGACCAAACTCGTGCTATTCTTTGAACTCCCTTTTTTTTATCGACTTGTCAAGAAACGCCCATTTACTGATTTCAACTACCCCAAAAAGTTGTCAGAAATTTGCAAATTTTGGCCCAAATTTTAGAAAATTAAAAATATGATTTCAAAAATAGGGTTCAGAAGAAAATGCAAAAATTCCGGGTCTAAAAAAAAATTTTCTTTGTTCTCAGTCAGTCTCCAGGCCCCTTGATATTTCTTGTTTTTTATTTTGAATTTTTATTCAAACAAAAAATAGATTTACTGTTATGCAGACTCCTGCAATATTGTAATAATTGCATAAATAATGTCAACTCATTCATGACTGCATATTAGAATGGCTACTTGGACATTTATTGGAAAATGACATCATTTGTTTACTTTTGAACATCGGCAAAAATCAAACATTTCCCCTACTTTGAGCTCCATTTCAAGGTTCTTTTCATAGTAAAACCAATCAAAATCACATCTATTTCTATAATATGTTTTCCATAGTATCAAATGAGACCAAGAAAACAAGAATACAACCATAAATACTATACGAAAATAGACCACAAAGTCGGCATTTTAATTAAAAAAAAAAAAACGGTCGTAGTTTTTTTTTCTCATTATGCACTGCATGCTGCAGGATTTTTTTATATGATGCACACTGACCACACAGACCCATTCTCTCACATGTGGGCCTACCAGCTTTCTCCTGCTTGATTTGAAGCCGCTAGAATTTATGAGTATATATATGTCAAAAACGGTGGCTCGCAAGACTTATACATGTATATACGACCAAAACAGTCAAAGGGTTAATATATTTAAAGATGGGGTTGTAAAACAAGTAAATGCTTGGGTGTTGGGGAGAGGGGGTGGGATTAAATTATGGGGAATCAAATACAAAATGGGAGCTGATGATACTGTGCTTATGGGTGATTCTAAAGAAAAGTTGCAAAGGTTAGAGGATGAGTTTGGGAGGGTGTGTAAAGGTAGAAAGTTAAAAGTGAACACAGATAAGAGTAAGATGATGAGGGTATCAAATGATGTAGATAAAGAAAAATTGGATATCACATTGGAGAGGAGGAGTATGGAAGAAGTGAATGTTTTCAGATATTTGGGAGTTGACGTGTCAGCGGATGGGTTTATGAAGGATGAGGTTCACCATAGAATTGATGTGGGGAAAAAAGGTGAGTGGTGCGTTGAGGTATATGTGGAGACAAAAAAAATACATTATCAATGGAAGCAAAGAAGGGAATGTATGTAGTATAGTGGTACTAACACTCTTACATGGGTGTGAAGCTTGGGTTGTAAATGCTGCAGCGAGGAGGTGGTTGGAGGCAGTGGAGATGTCCTAAGGGTGTGGTGTAAATATTATGCAGAGAATTCAAAGTGTGGAAAATAGGAGGTGTGGAGTTAATAAAAGTACAGTGGACCCCCGGTTTACGATATTATTTCATTCCAGAAGTATGTTCAGGTGCCAGTACTGAACGAATTTGTTCCCATAAGGAATATTGTGAATTAGATTAGTCCATTTCAGGCCCCCAAACATACACGTACAAACGCACTTACATAAATACATTTACATAATTGGTCGCACTGGGAGCTGATCGTAAACCGGGGGTCCACTGTATTAGTCAGAGGGCTGAAGAGGGGTTGTTGAGTTGGTTTGGTCATTTAGAGAGAATGTATCAAAGTAGAATGACATGGAGTGCGTATAAATCTGTAAGGGAAGGAAGGCGGGGTAGGGGTCGTCCTCGAAAAGGTTGGAGGGAGGGGGTAAAGGAGGTTTTGTGGGTGAGGGGCTTGGACTTCCAGGAAACGTGCACGAGCGTGTTAGTGTGTGAGCATGGTAATATTTAGTGAAGGGATTCAGGGAAACCAGTTATTTTTATATAGCCAGACTTGAGTTCTGGAAATGGGAAGTACAATGCCTGCACTTTAAAGGAGGGGTTTGGGATACTGGCAGTTTGGAGGGATGTGTAACTGGATTATATATATATATATAAATGGGGCCCTGATATTATATTCTATAGGGAGTTTATTATATTATTTCAGGTCACTTTTTATAGTGTATCTTTATATATGCTTCTAAACGTTGTATATGGGCACCTCTGCAAAAACAGTGATTATGTGTGAGTGAGGTGAAAGTGTTGAATGATGATTAAAGTATTTTCGTTTTGGGGATTTTCTTTCTTTTTGGGTCACCCTGCCTAGGTGGGAGATGGCTGACGTGTTGAAAAAAAAAAAACTATATTTTTACATACACACAATGCAGATAAATACATATACGTAGTACTTAAATTAGTAATACAGTGGGCCCCCAGTTTTCGTAATTAATCCATTCCAGAGAGAGAGATTAAACCCAAATCTGATGATTTCTGAATTAATTTTCCCCATAAGAAATAATGTACAGTAGGGCCCCACTTATACGGCGGGTTAGGTTCCAGGCTGTCGCCGCTAAGCAGACATCGCTGGAAGGCAGAACGCCATTTTTTCCATTTATAAATGCATATAAATGCCGGACAACAAGTTTACACTAAGTTATATTAAGTTAGTAATAGAACTAGGCATTAAAAACACATTGTAGGTAGTAGGTTGGTAGACAGCAACCACCCAGGGAAGTACTACCGTCCTGCCAGATGACTGTGAAACAAAAACCTGTAACTGTTTTGCATGATGGTAGGATTGCTGGCTTCTTTTTCTGTCTCATAAACACGCTAAGATAACAGGGATATCTTGCTACTCCTACTTACACTTTGGTCACACTTCACAGACACGCACATGCATATATATATATACATACATCTAGGTTTTTCTCCTTTTTCTAAATAGCTCTTGTTCTTTTTTATTTCTTCTATTGTCCATGGGGAATGGAAAGAATCTTTCCTCCGTAAGCCATGCGTGTCGTATGAGGCGACTAAAATGCCGGGAGCAATGGGCTAGTAACCCCTTCTCCTGTATACAATTACTAAAAAAGAGAAGAAGAAAAACTTTATAAAACTGGGTTGCTTAAATGTGCGTGGATTTTAGTGCGGATGACAAGAAACAGATGATTGCTGATGTTATGAATGAAAAGAAGTTGGATGTCCTGGCCCTAAGCGAAACAAAGCTAAAGGGGGGTTTAGGAGAGTTTCAGTGGGGGGAAATAAATGGGATTAAATCCTGGAGTATCTGAGAGAGTTAGAGCAAAGGAAGGGGTAGCAGTAATGTTAAATGATCAGTTATGGAAGGAGAAAAGAGAATATGAATGTGTAAATTCAAGAATTATGTGGATTAAAGTAAAGGTGGATGCGAGAAGTGGGTCATAATAAGCGTGTATGCACCTGAAGAAGAGAGGAATGCAGAGGAGAGAAGAGAGATTTTGGGAGATGTTAAGTGAATGTATAGGAGCCTTTGAACCAAGTGAGAGAGAAAATTGTGGTAGGGGACTTGAATGCTAAAGTAGGAGAAACTTTTAGAGAGGGTGTGGTAGGGTAAGTTTGGGGTGCCAGGTGTAAATGAAATGGGAGCCCTTTGATTGAACTTTGTATAGAAAGGGTTTAGTTATAGGTAATACATATTTTAAGAAAAAGGGATAAATAAGTATACACGATAGGGATGTAGGGCGAAATGACAGTAGTTTGTTTGGATTAGTATTGGTAGATAAAAGACTGTTGAGTAGACTTCGGGATGTACATGTTTATAGGGGGCCCACAGATATATCAGATCATTTTCTAGTGTAAGCTACACTGAGAGTAAAGGTAGATGGGAACAGGAGAATAGAAGCATCAGGGAAGAGAGAGGTGAAGGTTTATAAACTAAAAGGGAGGAGGCAGTTAGGGTAAGATATAAACACTATTGGAGGATAGATGGGCTAATGAGAGCATAGGAAATTTGGGGTGAAGAGGTATGGGGTGGGTTTAAAAGGGTAGTGTTAGAGTGTTCAGCAGAAGTTTGTGGTTACAGGAAAGTGGGTGCAGGAGGGAAGAGGAGCGATTGGTGGAATGATGATGTAAAGAGAGTAGTAAGGGAAAAAAGTTAGCATATGAGAATTTTTTACAAAGTAGAAGTGATGCAAGGGGGGAAGAGTATATGGAGAAAAAGAGAGAATTTAAAGAGAGTGGTGAAGCAATGTAAAAAGAGAGCAAAGAGAGAGTGGGGGAGGATGTTATCAACAATTTGTTGAAAATAAAAAAATTTTTTTGGAGTGGATTAACAAGTTAAGAAAGCCTAGGAACAATGGATTGTCAGTTAAAAATAGGAGAGGGAGTTTTTAAATGGGAGTTAGGGTATTGGGAAGATGGAAGGGGATTATTTTGAGGATTGTTAAATGTTGATGAAGATAGGGAAGCTGTGATTTCGTGTATGGGGCAAGGAGGAATACATTTTGGGTAGGAGTGAGGAAGACCATTGTGAGTGTGGGGGAAGTTCGTGAGGCAGTAGGTAAAATGAAAGGGGGTAAGGCGCCGGATTGATGGGATAAAGATAGAAATGTTAAAAACAGGTGGGGATATAGTTTTGGAGTGGTTGGTGCAATTATTTAATAAATGTATGGAAGAAGGTAAGGTACCTAGGGATGCAGAGAGCATGCATAGTTCCTTTGTATAAAGGCAAAGGGGATAAAAGAGAGTGCAAAAATTATAGGGGATAAGTCTGTTTAGTGTACCTGGTAAAGTGTATGGTAGAGTTATAATTGAAAGAAAATTTAAAAGTAAACGGAGAATAGGATAGCAGATGAACAAGGAGGCTTTAGGAAAGGTAGGGGGTGTGTGGACCCGGTGTTTACAGTGAAACATATAAGTGAACAGTATTTAGATAAGGCTAAAGAGGTCTTTGTGGCATTTATGGATTTGGAAAAGGCGTTTTGACAGGGTGGATAGGGGGGCAAGGGTGGCAGATGTTGCAAGTGTATGGTGTAGGAGGTAGGTTACTGAAAGCAGTGAAGAGTTTTTACGAGGATAGTGAGGCTCAAGTTAGAGTATGTAGGAAAGAGGGAAATTTTTTCCCAGTAAAAGTAGGCCTTAGACAAGGATGGTGATGTCCCGTGGTTGTTTAATATATTTATAGATGGGGTTGTAAGAGAAGTAAATGCGAGGGTCTTGGCAAGAGGCGTGGAGTTAAAAGATAAAGAATCACACACAAAGTGGGAGTTGTCACAGCTGCTCTTTGCTGTGACACTGTGCTCTTGGGAGATTCTGAAGAGAAGTTGCAGAGTTGGTGGATGAATTTGGTAGGGTGTGCAAAAGAAGAAAATTAAAGGTGAATACAGGAAAGAGAAAGGGTTTATGAGGATAACAAAAAGATTGGGTGATGAAAGATTGAATATCAGATTGGGGGGAGAGAGTATGGAGGAGGTGAACGTATTCAGATATTTGGGAGGGACGTGTCAGCAGATGGGTCTATGAAAGATGAGGTGAATCATAGAATTGATGAGGGAAAAAGAGTGAGTGGTGCACTTAGGAGTCTGTGGAGACAAAGAACTTTTTCCTTGGAGGCAAAGAGGGGAATGTATGAGAGATATAGTTTTACCCAAAGCTCTTATATGGGTGTGAAGCGTGGGTGATGAATGTTGCAGCGAGGAGAAGGCTGGAGGCAGTGGAGATGTCATGTCTGAGGGCAATGTGTGGTGTGAATATAATGCAGAGAATTCGTAGTTTGGAAGTTAGGAGGAGGTGCGGGGTTACCAAAACTGTTGTCCAGAGGGCTGAGGAAGGGTTGTTGAGGTGGTTTCGGACATGTAGAGAGAATGGAGCGAAACAGAATGACTTCAAGAGTGTATCAGTCTGTAGTGGAAGGAAGGCGGGGTAGGGGTCGGCCTAGGAAGGGTTGGAGGGAGGGGGTAAAGAGGTTTTGTGTGCGAGGGGCTTGGACTTCCAGCAGGCATGCGTGAGCGTGTTTGATAGGAGTGAATGGAGAAAAATGGTTTTTAATACTTGACGTGCTGTTGGAGTGTGAGCAAAGTAACATTTATGAAGGGATTCAGGGAAACCGGCAGGCCGGACTTGAGTCCTGGAGATGGGAAGTACAGTGCCTGCACTCTGAAGGAGGGGTGTTAATGTTGCAGTTTAAAAACTGTAGTGTAAAGCACCCTTCTGGCAAGACAGTGATGGAGTGAATGATGGTGAAAGTTTTTCTTTTTCGGGCCACCCTGCCTTGGTGGGAATCGGCCGGTGTGATAATAAAAAAAAAATAAAAAAAAATAATTAAAAACACACAAAGTAAAATACATTCACAGTAAATTCATTACTTATCTTAAAGTATTTGTAATCTTAATGTAGGGAGAGAGGTGAGTAGTACTTATTTGTAGGAAGTCAAGTGCAGGTACCCAGGTGTAGGTAGCCCTGGCTCCCCGTCTCATACTTAATATACGTTATTTAAAACATCCCAGAGAGGTAAAATACACATACAGTACACTCATTATTTACCTTAAAATATGTGTAGTCTTAATATAGGAAGAGAGGTGACTAGTATTTATTTGTAGGAAGTCAGTGTAGGTAGCCGGTAGGTGGTAGCGGCCGGGGGACACCTAGGCTACTACATGTGGCCCAGAGCCATATTATTAACATCGACATGCCTTGTTCACTGAATTTAAATCATTTCTAACAAACTACTTTAGGATGCTATCATAACCGAAGGTAGAAGTAATGAATAATTCATTGTCCGAAAATTGTAACAAAACTGGAGTGAGGGTGGCTGGGCCAAACGCAGATTCATAAACGTTTCTTGATGGCTGTAGCAGAGGGAAACGTAATGTTGTCCCTCCACCCGGCTACCAACACCAGGGTCACAAGTATTATTTATCAGAGCACACATAAAAATATGCAATAAATGCCAGACTAATTATATTAAGTTAGCACCAATAGAAATAGGCATTAAACACAAGTAAAAGGTTTAAGATACACACCAGAAGTACCTTATTACATACCTGAAAATATTAATATTAAATGTGTTGAGAGGTGAGTGCAGGGTGTTTTATTGAATAAACTTTCAGAATGCACAACCTTCATCCCCTAACTTGGCACTTAAATCAAGAGGCTTGCGACTTCTCTGTTTTATCACAGCTAACCTTAGACGCATCGTCAATGAGAGACAACTAGTTAACGAAAGAGTTAACGACGGAGAGAGAACGATATACAGATGTTGAGACAATGTCAGAACACAAAAACTGAAACAGGTAGTGGGCAATCACTTGGTCAGGCGAAATAAATGCCATATTTATGTGTGTTCTACTTTTAGTTCATTCACGTACATTTGTACGAGTCTGTAAACATTTACCTCATATTTTTTTTATTTATAATAATTACCTCACAATACAAATTACTCTTTACATGTGTACAATTTGTACAAGTTAGTTAGAATAAACAAACAGCAACACACCATTTTTTAGAGTGAATGAAGATATATTAATCATAATATTATTCTTATATTATTACGATTTTTATATTATTAAAATAATAATAATATAATTATTATTATTATTAATAAAAGCACTTAAAACCCAAAGGGTCGTGAATAGCTATATATAGGGTAAAGGCATACGAAAGAATATTTTTTACGTATCCCCCAGTTTGACTAGAGAAAAACAATTCTTCAGAACTACCTACACAGCTGCTATGGTAAACAAATCTCATATTTACATCAATTTTTATTCTGTGAGTGATATCATGTTTATATGCTATGTAACAGGTTTCATATATAATTTTGAGGAAAAATATGTATAGATGGATTAATGAAAATGCTATATTGATTAAATAAGACATTTAGTGTGCCAAGAGTGTTTATTCTAGTAGTATTGGGCGTCATGCGTAGAGAGAGATTTATCGATTATAATGTGTACTGCACACCAGCCACAGTGTTTAAGTATATTTAGGTTAAGGTACACATAAGTATAATTATCAGAGTACATATAAAATATGCAGTAACTTTAAAACACTTGAAATTTTGGAAAGTTTCCTGACATAATAGATGTGGTCACAGAGAATGTAAACAAACCGGGTGGGGGCGCCGTATTTGAAAGATCGTTGCCTATAGCAATTTTTGGTCATAATTTGACATCGCCATATTAGCGGAACACCGTAAGGTGAAACGCTGTAAAGCGGGTCCTTACTGTAAATCCAATTAATCCGTTTCAGACACCCAACAGTATTAAAAAAATGTTTTCTACATGAAATATACATGTACCTACACACAAAACAATGATAAATGAAGAATAAAACAATAATAACATCACACTTACCTTTACTGAAGACATGGTGATGTATGGAGGATGGGAGGGGAGAGGATGGAGGAGTTTACAATTGCTTGGAAGGGGAATCCCCTTCCAATAAAGACTTCAGGTACTAAGTCCTTATCCTGGGTTACTTACCTTCTTTGTTTTTAATGCCACTAGGACCAGCTTGGTGTCACGGACCCCTGTTCCCAAAAAAAAAAAATTTTCCCAAGGGGTTTCTGGTTGGCTTTATTTTAAATTTTTTTTTGGAGACAGGACAAATGGCCCTTTCAATAGGGAACACAAATTTTCAGCTCTTCGATTTATTTACTAGCACAATTCATCTAATAATTTGGTTAAAAAATTAAAAAAGGGATTAAAGAAAGAAAACGGTTAACAAGGGGGGTTTGGGGGGGGGGGAAAAAGGGGGCCCGGGGGGAAAGGGGGGGGGGGTTGGAAGGGCATCAGGGGTGGCAGTGTTAGTCTTACCCTACATAACCCCAAACAACAATGGGGGGATTTTATTTTCAGGCTGCCCTTTTCTATTGATTCATCGTTTAAAACTTCCCTTCCCTACACTTTTAATCCCCCCACCCCTTTATCTTTGGGAGGGCGCAATGGGCCCTTTATCACTCCTCTGCTTTAGTTTTTGTAAAATATTGCTGAATCACAAAAAAAAGGCACTTTCTCTCCTCCTTTTCAGCCCTTTTAACCAAAGGGCTGGCGGGCACAAGAACTTTTTTTGGGGCCCCATGGTGGCTTTTTTAGCAGTTCCCAAGCATTTAAAAAAAAGGGAATAAAAAACAAAAAAATTTTTCATATGAAAATCATGGGATCATGCTTATGGCTGAGAAAAATGGCACATTAAGGGTCGGGCCCCTGTTGCTGTGCAGCGTGTTCGGGACGAATGACATTTTTCCGAGTTCAGGGGAAAATCACCGAGCCATTTTTTGACAAAAAAAACTTACTTACTCGAATATTACGAAATCCAAACCGAGACTTTAAACGGGGGGCCCCACTGTACAATAGAAAAATTTAAAATTTTAAATAAACATTTAAAATAACATTTATTTTCCCTTTTTAATGAAGCTTTTGCTGGATCGGGAAGATAAGGGGGAGTGGGGGAGCAAAATTTTTTTAAAGGGGAATCCCCTTCCAAAAGGGAACGTAAGTAAAATTTCCTTATCGGGGGTTTTACTTCCCTTCTTTGTTTTTTAAATTTGCCACTGGTCCCGCTTGGTCACTTGACCCCTTTTGGGCACAAAATAACTGTCCAGAGTCCCCCTTTTTTTTGTGCCTCAAAACTTTTCCCCTTAAAAAATGGGACATGGTTCGGGTCACAAAAAACTTGTTGCAGAGTTGGCTTGCTTCACCTTGCTCAGGGTGGTATTTTTCCAAAAAAACTTTGCCAAACCCATTTCACACATCCCCAATCAAATGAAAAGGGGACCCCTCCCCCCCTTTTAATCCTCCCCCTCCAAAGCAAGTTTCCCCAAATTTTGGTCGATGCTGCTCCCGATGAAAATTTTACCTTTCCCTGGGGGGCCTCCACCTCTTTCCCCGTCCTTGCCCCTCACCCCCCAACCCCCTGGACTTCCCCAATGTTTACAATTCCTTTTCCCCAATTTGGGAGAGGGTTTTGCAGGGTCAGGGTTTAGCCTCAAACCCTTCAAAAATCTTTTTTTGAGGGGAAAGCAGTATGGCCCCCAAAGTTTCCAAGCCGAGTTAAAAACCTGGAAAATCCTCCCCCCCACCTTTTTCCCATAAGGGTTTTGCAATGGAGAGAAAATTTAAGTGATTCCTCCAAAACCCTTTGGGTCAAAAGAGTGTCCAGGGCACTTCAAAGCCCCTTTTTAAACATTGCTTTGGTAAGAGATTTTTTAAAATTAGAAAAAAACCTGTTTGGGCTATGGGCTGGAGGAGAGGGGTGGTGTAAGAGGCAAGAACTTCACTGTTATAAAACTTAAGTCCCTAGACAATAGGTCTTCCAAGTTTGGAGGATTGAGCAGGAGCACTGTCCAGTACCAGGAGGCACTTGAGAGAAATTATTTTCCAGGAGGTATTTTTTCACACTGGGGCGAAACACTTCATGGACCCACTCTCAAAATTTGCTTCATGACCCATACCTTATTATTAGCTTTCCACAACACACAATTTATTCTTGATGACATTGTTTTTCTTGAACACTCTGGGATTTTCTGAGTGATACACCAGTAAAAGCTTCACTTTAAAATCCCCATTAGTGTTAGCACAGAACAAAAGAGTTAGCCTGTCTTTCATAGGCTTGTGTCCTGGCAATGCCTTTTCCTCCTGCATTATGTAGGCCCTCTTTGCCATTTTCTTCCAAAAGAGGCCTGTTTCGTTACAACTGAACACTTATTGGGATTTGAATTTTTCAGTCTCTAGGTACCTCTTAACCCTTTGAGGGTCGACAGGCCCTCTCTGAGATTCGTTCTCTGGGTCGGCCAAATTTAAAAAAAAAAAAAAATAATTTTTCTTATGAAAAAATAGAGAATCTTTTCCCGATCATAATGACACCAAAAGTATGAAATTTGATGGAAAACTTACGGAATTATGCTCTCACGAAGTTAGCAGTCTCGGCGATGTTTACGCATCGGCGATTTTGCCCACTTTGGGCCCCATTTTCGGCCAATTCCACTGTACTAGTCGACAAAAAACATGAATATTTCGCTAGAACTCCATTTTTTCTACCGAATGAGTGCAAGAAACCACCCATTTACCAATTTCAACTATTCAGTACAGTGGTCAGAATTTAGAAATTTTTGCCAATTTCACACAAATTTCAAAGATGCCAATTTCCGAATAGTTTCCAGAATAAACAAGAAAGATTTCTTGGCACTAAAATGACATTCCTCTGTTCATTAGTCACGTTCAAGGCCCCTCTTACATTCTTTTGCTTTCCACTTTGAATTTTTATTTTCCACAAAAAATAGAAGATTTACTGTTATGCAGACTGCAGTTTACCTGGAGAGAGTACCGGGGGTCAACGCCCCCGCGGCCCGGTCTGTGACCAGGCCTCCTGGTGGATCAGAGCCTGATCAACTAGGCTGGCTGTTACTGCTGGCTGCACGCAAAAACCCAAAGTTACGAGCCACAGCCGGTGGTCAGGAAAAACCCACTTTAGGTGCTTGTTCGTGCCAGCTTGAAGACTGCCAGGGGTCTGTTGGTAATCCCCCTTATGTATGCTGGGAGGCAGCTGAACAGTCTTGGGCCCCTGAAACTTATTGTATGGTCTCTTAACCCTTTCAGGGTCCGTCCCGTAGATCTACGGCTTTACGTTCAGGGTCCAAACCGTAGATCTACGCCATGAGCTCAGCTCACTCTGATAAACTTGTGAGTGGTACATTTGGGCCTAGATATGAAAAGAATACATCTATGTGGTATGTGTGCACCACATAAAACAGATCCTGCAGCACACTGTGTATAATGGAGAAAAAAAAATGAAATCATGATTTTTCGATTAAAACGGCAACTTTTCAGTGTTTTTTCGTATGTTTTTTATAGTTGTATTTGCGATTTCTTGGTCTCATTTGATAGAATGGAAGACATATTACAGAAATAGAGATGATTTGATTGGTTTTAGCACTGGAAATGGCTTGAAACTGAGCTCAAAGTAGCAGAAATGTTAATTTTTTGCCGATATTCAAGAGTAAACAAACGACCTCACACGTCTAATACACTTCAGCTGGTGGGTCTAATATACATTCACAAATATGGTGATGATATTTATACAATTATTACAGTATTGCATAACAGTAAATCTTCTATTTTTTGGTGTGAATAAAAATTCATTATGTGAATAAAAAATCAAAATGGAATTTATTTGTAAAGCCTCAAAACATAACTAATGAACAGAGCAAATGTTAGTTTAGTGCCAGGAATGCCTACATTGTTCATTCTGGACCCTATTTTGAAATTGGAATATTTTGAACTTTGTGTTAAATTGGCCAAATTAACAATTTCTGATCACTTTATTTTGTAGTTGAAACAGTTGACTTGGCGATTTCTTGTGCTCAATCGTTAGAATAGAAGTAATACTAGTGAAATAGCTAAGAATTTGGTTGATTGGAATAATGTAATTGGCCTAAAATGGGAGTCAAAGTCGGCAAAATCGCCGATTCGTAAATATCGCTGACACATCAAAATTCACGAGAGCATAATTTCGTCAATTTTCCACCAAATTTCGTACTTTTTGTTTTATTACCTTCACAAAAAGATTCTCTACGATTTCATAAGAAAAAATAACAAATTTTTTTTTGAAAATTCTTGGACACTGGTGCGTGACTCCAGATTTGGGCCTTGGACCCTGAAAGGGTTAATGTGCTAGTGACACCCCTACTTTTCATTGGGGGATGTTGCATCGTCTGCCAAGTCTTTTGCTTTCGCAGCGAGTGATTTTCGTGTGCAAGTTCGGTACTAGTCCCTCTAGGATTTTCCAGGTGTATATAATCATGTCTCTCTCCCGCCTGCGTTCCAGGGAATACAGGTTTAGGAACCTCAAGCGCTCCCAGTAATTGAGGTGTTTTATCTCCGTTATGCACGCCGTGAAGGTTCTCTGTACATTTTCTAGGTCAGCAATTTCACCTGCCTTGAAATGTGCTGTTAGTGTGCAGCAATATTCCAGCCTAGATAGAACAAGTGACCTGAAGAGTGTCATCATGGGCTTGGCCTCCCTAGTTTTGAAGGTTCTCATTATCCACCCTGTCATTTTTCTAGCAGATGCGATTGATACAATGTTATGGTCCTTGAAGGTGAGATCCTCCGACATGATCACTCCCAGGTCTTCGACGTTGGTGTTTCGCTCTATTTTGTGGCCAAAATTTGTTTTGTACTCAGATGAAGATTTAATTTCCTCGTGTTTACCATATCTGAGTAATTGAAATTTCTCATCGTTGAACTTCATATTGTTTTCTGCAGCCCACTGAAAGATTTGGTTGATGTCCGCCTGGAGCCTTGCAGTGTCTGCAATGGAAGACACTGTCATGCAGATTCGGGTGTCATCTGCAAAGGAAGACATGGTGCTGTGGCTGACATCCTTGTCTATGTCAGATATGAGGATGAGGAACAAGATGGGAGCGAGTACTGTGCCTTGTGGAACAGAGCTTTTCACCGTAGCTGCCTCGGACTTTACTCTGTTGACTACTACTCTCTGTGTTCTGTTAGTGAGAAAATTTAGATCCATCGACCGACTTTCCTGTTATTCCTTTAGCACGCATTTTGTGCGCTATTACGCCATGGTCACACTTGTCGAAGGCTTTTGCAAAGTCTGTATATATTACATCTGCATTCTTTTTGTCTTCTAGTGCATCTAGGACCTTGTCGTAGTGATCCAATAGTTGAGACAGACAGGAGCGACCTGTTCTAAACCCATGTTGCCCTGGGTTGTGTAACTGATGGGTTTCTAGATGGATGGTGATCTTGCTTCTTAGGACCCTTCAAAGATTTTTATGATATGGGATGTTAGTGCTATCGGTCTGTATTCTTTGCTTTTTGCTTTACTGCCCCCTTTGTGGAGTGGGGCTATGTCTGTTGTTTTTAGTAACTGTGGGATGACCCCCGTGTCCATGCTCCCTCTCCATAGGATGGTAAAGGCTCGTGATAGGGGCTTCTTGCAGTTCTTGATGAACACGGAGTTCCATGAGTCTGGCCCTAGGGCAGAGTGCACGGGCATGTCATTTATCGCCTGTTCGAACTCATTTGGCATCAGGATAACATCGGATAGGCTTGTGTTAACCAAATTCTGTGGCTCTCTCATAAAAAATTCATTTTGATCTTCGACTCTCAGTCTGGTTAGCGGCTTGCTAAAAACTGAGTCATATTGGGACTTGAGTAGCTCACTCATTTCCTTGCTGTCATCTGTGTAGGACCCATCTTGTTTAAGTAGGGGCCCAATACTGGATGTTGTTCTCGGCTTTGATTTGGCATAGGAGAAGAAATACTTTGGGTTTCTCTCGATTTCATTTATGGCTTTTAGTTCTTCCTGCAATTCCTGACTCCTATAAGATTCCTTTAGCTTAAGTTCGATGCTTGCTATTTCTCTGACCAGTGTCTCCCTACGCATTTCAGATATATTGACCTCTTTTAGCCGCTCTGTTATTCTTTTCCATCGCCTGAAAAGGGAGCGCCTGTCTCTTTCTATTTTACATCTACTCCTCCTTTTTCTTAGAGGAATAAGCCTTCGGCATACATCGAGTGCCACCAAGTTAATCTGTTCTAGGCATAAGTTGGGGTCTGTGTTGCTTAGTATATCTTCCCAGCTTATATCGGTTAGGACTTGGTTTACTTGGTCCCACTTTATGTTTTTGTTATTGAAGTTGAATTTGGTGAATGCTCCCTCGTGACTAATCTCATTGTGTCGGTCTGGGGCTCCGTGCATACATGTCTGAACCTCAATTATGTTGTGATCTGAGTGATATGGTGACATTTCTTATCAGATCATCATTGTTAGTGAAGATGAGGTCTAGTGTATTCTCCAGTCTAGTAGGCTCTATTATTTGCTGGTTTAAATTGAATTTTGTGCAGAGATTTAAAAGCTCGTGTGAGTGTGAGTTTTCATCAGAGCTGCCTCCTGGTGTTATTACTGCAACAATATTATTTGCTATATTCCTCCATTTTAGATGCCTTAACCCTTTGACTGTTTCAGGCCCCTCTCTGAAACTGTCATTCTATGTCGCTCAATTTTTGAAAAAAAAAATTATTTTTTCTTATGAAATGATAGAGAATCTTTTCCCGATGGTAATGACACCAAAAGTTCGAAATTTGGTCGAAAACTCGTGGAATTATGCTCCCGCGAAGTTAGCGGTCTCGGCGACATATGCGTATCGGCGATTTTGCCGACTTTGAGCCCTATTTTCAGCCAATTCCATTGTTCCAGTTGATCAAACTCATAGCTATTTCTTTAGAACTCCATTTTATCTATCAGCTGAGTACAAGAAACCTCCATTTACTAATTTGGACTACCCAATATGGTGGTCAGAAATTGGCAATTTGGCCAATTTCACACAAAATAAAAAAGATGCCAATTTCAAAATAGGGTCCAGAATAAACAAGGTAGACATTCGTGGCACTAAAATAACATATGCTCTGTTCATTAGTCACATCTCTAGGCCCCTCTTATATTATTATTGCTTTCTATTTTGATTTTTTATTCATACAAAAAATACAAAATTTACTGTTATGCAGACGACTGCATTATTGTAAAAATGGTATAAATAATATCAGTGCACTAGTGAAAGAATATTAGACTCCCCAGTTGACGTGTATTGGACTGTGGTGTGATTTATTTACTCTTGAACATTGGTAAAAATCGAACATTTCCGCTACTTTGAGCTCAGTTTCAAGGTCGTTTTCATCGTAAAAGTAATGAAAAATCATCTCTATTTCTGTAATATGTTTTCCATTTTATCACCTAAGACCATGAAAACGTGAATACAATGATAAATACTATACGAAAATACACCTCAAAGTCGGCGTTTTATTCCAAAAAAAACGATCAGAGTTTTTTTTTTTCTCATTACGCAATGTGTGCTGCAGGATTTTTTTTATGTGGTGCACACTGACCACACAGACCCATTCTCTCACATGTGGGCCTACCAGCTTTCTCCCACTTGATTTGAAGCCGCTAGAATTATTGAGTATATATACGTCAGAAACATTGGCTCGTAAGACGTATTTATACGTCGAAAACAGTCAAAGGGTTAAGTTGAAATCCCCCAGGAGCAAGATGTTGAGTGCAGGAGCTGGAAGATTTTCCAGACAGTGGTCAATTTTTAACAGCTGTTCCTGGAATTGCTGGGATGTTGCATCCGGAGGCTTGTAGACTACCACAATGACTAGGTTTTGGTTCTCGACCTTTACTGCTAAAACTTCCACTACATCATTTGAGGCATTAAGCAGTTCTGTGCAAACAAGTGACTCTGCAATGTACAGGCCAACCCCCCCCCCCCCCTTTTGCCTGTTCACTCTGTCACATCTGTATAGGTTGTAACCTGGGATCCATATTTCGTTGTCCAAGTGATCCTTTATGTGGGTCTCAGTGAAAGCCGCGAACATTGCCTTTGCCTCTGCAAGCAGTCCACGGATGAAAGGTATTTTGTTGTTTGTTGCTGGCTTTAGACCCTGTATATTTGCAAACAAGAATGTCATCAGACTGGTGGTATTGTTGGTACTGGGGGAGGGGGTTCCGGCATTAGTATCTGTATCTGTTGGTTTGGAGTGGAGGCCATCGACTGTGATTCCACTCCAGGAATGACCAGATTTGGTGTACAATTTCTGCCATTTCCTGCCAGTTTTTTTTCCTTCCTGGCACTAAAAAACCTCTCCCTCTTGAGTGGCTGTGGCTACCCAGGTTTTCCCATGGCCTGGATGTTTTGTATCTTTTTGTCCCCTTTAGATGGTGTGCCTGGCAATTTAAGTTATAGCACAGTCTTTCCTGTACTGAAGAGGTACACATTTCAGGGTGAAAAAGCTTACAGGAAGGGAGTTTGCATTTTCCTGTTGTCATATGGGCACGGCATTTTCTAGGGTGGTCATAGTTGCACGTCCCGTCTGTTTTTCCAGATTTCCCATGTCTGCAGATACCAAATGCATAGTATGTGCACAGGCTTGGTTTCCGTTTGCCTTGGGTTTCTGTGACTGTATTCCCTGTTGGTGCATGTTTACCTGTCTTATTCCTATCCTCCCTAGCACCAACAATGGAGCTCCCACCAGTTGTTTTTGGTAATTTATCCTCACTATTGCTAGTGGAGTCCTCTTGTTTGCTATTTCCTGTGGTATTTCTAGTTTGCAATATTGGTTTTATCTTATCTTTGACTACACTTGTTTCCCCACTATGGCTCCTGTCCCCTATGAGGTCATTTATATGTATTCCTTCCTGCGTATAATTCCCAACTACCTGGACAAAATCTCCAGCTTCACCATTACTGTCTCCCAGGACAGCACCTCCAGCTTCACCATTACTGTCTCCCAGGACAGCACCTCCAGCTTCACCATTACTGTCTCCCAGGACAGCACCTCCAGCTTCACCATTACTGTCTCCCAGGACAGCACCTCCAGCTTCACCATTACTGTCTCCCAGGACAGCACCTCCAGCTTCACCATTACTGTCTCCCAGGACAGCACCTCCAGCTTCACCATTACTGTCTCCCAGGACAGCACCTCCAGCTTCACCATTACTGTCTCCCAGGACAGCACTATCAGCCCCACATTTACTGACTACCAGGGCATCACCTCCAGCCTTACAGTTTCTGACTACATGGCCAGTATCAAGGGCAGTACCATTCAGCCCAGACTTTTTATGTTCCCATCTGTTGTAGAAAGCTTCCAGGTTTTCTATGAAAGCAGCTTTGATGTTAAATAACTACTGCTACTACAACTACTGATGAAATTAAGACACATGTGTGGCGTCTGGTTGTCTTTGTTGTGGACGTTTCACCATCCAGCGGCTGGCTGGATGGTGAAACGTCTATGATAGGGATGCCCGGGTGTTGCGCATGTGTCTTAATTTCATCTTGTCGGTATTATATACCATTCTTGTACTACTACTACTACCTCCACCTCTTCCTGCCTGTATATAGCCGTCCTGCTCCACTTCTGGTTAGCGTGACTTTGTCAATGGTCCAAGCCGGACCGAAACGTCGTTGTAAGCTTGTCTCTTTTATGTGCGGGTTATTTGTGTATAGCTTTGATGTTATCCTCTTTTAATACCCTTGTGATTTTAGTCCACAGATTTATCTCATTTGGGCATACCCAAAAACACTTCCCTGTTTTAATACTGCTTGTAGCTAGTTCTTGGATATCTGCACAAGGGGCGTGACACCAATTTCCACAAAAATGACAATTTATCCATGTGGAAGCCCGTTTGTTTGATTGACTGCAGACTACACAGAGCTTCATAATGATTTGAATGGTTGATTTACTGTAATTCTATTAGCAACCTCTTGAATACTCTATTAATAACCTCCTTAAATGAAGCTCTAGCTATTTGTATTTTTATTTCTAACTATTTTTTTTTTTTATTATCACACCGGCCGATTCCCACCAAGGCAGGGTGGCCCGAAAAAGAAAAACTTTCACCATCATTCACTCCATCACTGTCTTGCCAGAAGGGTGCTTTACACTACAGTTTTTAAACTGCAACATTAACACCCCTCCTTCAGAGTGCAGGCACTGTACTTCCCATCTCCAGGACTCAAGTCCGGCCTGCCGGTTTCCCTGAATCCCTTCATAAATGTTACTTTGCTCACACTCCAACAGCACGTCAAGTATTAAAAACCATTTGTCTCCATTCACTCCTATCAAACACGCTCACGCATGCCTGCTGGAAGTCCAAGCCCCTCGCACACAAAACCTCCTTTAACCCCCTCCCTCCAACCCTTCCTAGGCCGACCCCTACCCCGCCTTCCTTCCACTACAGACTGATACACTCTTGAAGTCATTCTGTTTCGCTCCATTCTCTCTACATGTCCGAACCACCTCAACAACCCTTCCTCAGCCCTCTGGACAACAGTTTTGGTAATCCCGCACCTCCTCCTAACTTCCAAACTACGAATTCTCTGCATTATATTCACACCACACATTGCCCTCAGACATGACATCTCCACTGCCTCCAGCCTTCTCCTCGCTGCAACATTCATCACCCACGCTTCACACCCATATAAGAGCGTTGGTAAAACTATACTCTCATACATTCCCCTCTTTGCCTCCAAGGACAAAGTTCTTTGTCTCCACAGACTCCTAAGTGCACCACTCACTCTTTTTCCCTCATCAATTCTATGATTCACCCCATCTTTCATAGACCCATCCGCTGACACGTCCACTCCCAAATATCTGAATACGTTCACCTCCTCCATACTCTCTCCCTCCAATCTGATATTCAATCTTTCATCACCTAATCTTTTTGTTATCCTCATAACCTTACTCTTTCCTGTATTCACCTTTAATTTTCTTCTTTTGCACACCCTACCAAATTCATCCACCAATCTCTGCAACTTCTCTTCAGAATCTCCCAAGAGCACAGTGTCATCAGCAAAGAGCAGCTGTGACAACTCCCACTTTGTGTGTGATTCTTTATCTTTTAACTCCACGCCTCTTGCCAAGACCCTCGCATTTACTTCTCTTACAACCCCATCTATAAATATATTAAACAACCACGGTGACATCACACATCCTTGTCTAAGGCCTACTTTTACTGGGAAAAAATTCCCCTCTTTCCTACATACTCTAACTTGAGCCTCACTATCCTCGTAAAAACTCTTCACTGCTTTCAGTAACCTACCTCCTACACCATACACTTGCAACATCTGCCACATTGCCCCCCTATCCACCCTGTCATACGCCTTTTCCAAATCCATAAATGCCACAAAGACCTCTTTAGCCTTATCTAAATACTGTTCACTTATATGTTTCACTGTAAACACCTGGTCCACACACCCCCTACCTTTCCTAAAGCCTCCTTGTTCATCTGCTATCCTATTCTCCGTCTTACTCTTAATTCTTTCAATTATAACTCTACCATACACTTTACCAGGTACACTCAACAGACTTATCCCCCTATAATTTTTGCACTCTCTTTTATCCCCTTTGCCTTTATACAAAGGAACTATGCATGCTCTCTGCCAATCCCTAGGTACCTTACCCTCTTCCATACATTTATTAAATAATTGCACCAACCACTCCAAAACTATATCCCCACCTGCTTTTAACATTTCTATCTTTATCCATCAATCCCGGCTGCCTTACCCCCTTTCATTTTACCTACTGCCTCACGAACTTCCCCCACACTCACAACTGACTCTTCCTCACTCCTACAAGATGTTATTCCTCCTTGCCCTATACACGAAATCACAGCTTCCCTATCTTCATCAACATTTAACAATTCCTCAAAATATTCCTTCCATCTTCCCAATACCTCTAACTCTCCATTTAATAACTCTCCTCTCCTATTTTTAACTGACAAATCCATTTGTTCTCTAGGCTTTCTTAACTTGTTAATCTCACTCCAAAACTTTTTCTTATTTTCAACAAAATTTGTTGATAACATCTCACCCACTCTCTCATTTGCTCTCTTTTTACATTGCTTCACCACTCTCTTAACTTCTCTCTTTTTCTCCATATACTCTTCCCTCCTTGCATCACTTCTACTTTGTAAAAACTTCTCATATGCTAACTTTTTCTCCCTTACTACTCTCTTTACATCATCATTCCACCAATCGCTCCTCTTCCCTCCTGCACCCACTTTCCTGTAACCACAAACTTCTGCTGAACACTCTAACACTACATTTTTAAACCTACCCCATACCTCTTCGACCCCATTGCCTATGCTCTCATTAGCCCATCTATCCTCCAATAGCTGTTTATATCTTACCCTAACTGCCTCCTCTTTTAGTTTATAAACCTTTACCTCTCTCTTCCCTGATGCTTCTATTCTCCTTGTATCCCATCTACCTTTTACTCTCAGTGTAGCTACAACTAGAAAGTGATCTGATATATCTGTGGCCCCTCTATAAACATGTACATCCTGAAGTCTACTCAACAGTCTTTTATCTACCAATACATAATCCAACAAACTACTGTCATTTCGCCCTACATCATATCGTGTATACTTATTTATCCTCTTTTTCTTAAAATATGTATTACCTATAACTAAACCCCTTTCTATACAAAGTTCAATCAAAGGGCTCCCATTATCATTTACACCTGGCACCCCAAACTTACCTACCACACCCTCTCTAAAAGTTTCTCCTACTTTAGCATTCAAGTCCCCTACCACAATTACTCTCTCACTTGGTTCAAAGGCTCCTATACATTCACTTAACATCTCCCAAAATCTCTCTCTCTCCTCTGCATTCCTCTCTTCTCCAGGTGCATACACGCTTATTATGACCCACTTCTCGCATCCAACCTTTACTTTAATCCACATAATTCTTGAATTTACACATTCATATTCTCTTTTCTCCTTCCATAACTGATCATTTAACATTACTGCTACCCCTTCCTTTGCTCTAACTCTCTCAGATACTCCAGATTTAATCCCATTTATTTCCCCCCACTGAAACTCTCCTACCCCCTTCAGCTTTGTTTCGCTTAGGGCCAGGACATCCAACTTCTTTTCATTCATAACATCAGCAATCATCTGTTTCTTGTCATCCGCACTACATCCACGCACATTTAAGCAACCCAGTTTTATAAAGTTTTTCTTCTTCTCTTTTTTAGTAATTGTATACAGGAGAAGGGTTACTAGCCCATTGCTCCCGGCATTTTAGTCGCCTCATACGACACGCATGGCTTACGGAGGAAAGATTCTTTTCCACTTCCCCATGGACAATAGAAGAAATAAAAAGAACAAGAGCTATTTAGAAAAAGGAGAAAAACCTAGATGTATGTATATATATATATATGCATGTGCGTGTCTATGAAGTGTGACCAAAGTGTAAGTAGGAGTAGCAAGATATCCCTGTTATCTTAGCGTGTTTATGAGACAGAAAAAGAAACCAGCAATCCTACCATCATGCAAAACAGTTACAGGTCTTTGTTTCACAGTCATCTGGCAGGACGGTAGTACTTCCCTGGGTGGTTGCTGTCCACCAACCTACTACCTATACTTGTATATTGGACAGCTTACCAGTGTACGTTCCTGATTTATATTTATTTTTTGTGTTTGATAAGACTACTGCATTAGTGTAAAAAATGGTATAAATAATACTGGCGCACTTGCGAAAGAATATTAGACTCGCCAGTTGACGTGTATTGGACGCTTGGCATGATTTGTTTACTTTTGAACTTTGGTAAAAATCGAACATTTCTGCTACTTCGAGCTCAATTTCAAGATACTTTTCATTGTAAAACCAGTCAAAATCATCTCAATTTCTGTAATATGTCTTCCTTTCTATAAAATGAGACCAAGAAAACTAAAATACAACAATAAATACCATACGAAAATACAGTGCAAAGTCGCTGTTTTATTCCAAAAAAAAACGGTCAAAGATTTTTTTTCTCATTATGCACTGTGTGCTGCAGGATTTTTTTTATACTGTGCACAATGACCACATAGACCCATTCTTTCATATGTAGGCCTACCAGCTTTCTCCCACTAGATTTGAGGGCGCCAGAATTTAGGCATACTAGTACGTCAAAAACCCTGGGTTGTAAGCCGTACTAGTACGGCCGAAACCCTCAAAGGGTTAAATTCATTTACAATTTTTTCAGCTGCATGTTTGTCAGAACTGGCAGCCTCGCCATGCCTTACCACACTGTGTATGCCAGTACAGTGGACCCCTAGATAACGTAATTAATCCATTCCAGAGTGTGTGTTTCACCCCGAATCTGACTTATTCCGAATTAATTTTCCCTATCAGAAATGAAGGAAATCCAATTAATCCGTTCCAGACACCCAAAAGTATTTTTTTTTTTACATGAAATATACATTTCCCTGCACAGAAAACAATGACACATGCTGAGTAAAACATTACTAAAATAAGACTTACCTTTATTGAAGACATTGATGATTGATGAGATGGGAGGAGGGGAGAGGATGGAGGTGTACTATTGTTTGGAAGAGAAAACCCCTTCCATAAAGACTTTAGGTACAAAGTCCTTTTCTGGGGTTACTTTCCTTCTTTGTTTTTTAATGCCACTAGGATCAGCTCGAGTCACTGGACCCTTGACGCACAAATTATGTCCAGACAGCTCTGTTGTCCTAAAATGGGACAAAACACTCACATTGTAGATATTGCCAGCACAGCTTGCAACAGCTGTGTCAGGGTGACGTTCATCCATAAATGCTTGTACCTTTGTCTACACTGTACAAATATCCTTAATCGTTGAAGAAGGCAACTTCCTCCATCTCTCTTCCTCCACCTCTGAAGCAAATATGTCCAGACAGCTCTGTTTCTGGTGTGTCTTAAAGATTTCCCTAAAATGGGACAAAACACTCTCATTGTAGATATTGCCAGAATGGCTTGCAACAGCTGTGTCAGGGTGATGTTCATCCATAAATGCTTTTACCTTTGTCTACACTGTACAAATATCCTTAATCGTTGAAGAAGGCAACTTCCTCCACCTCTGAAGCAAATTCCTGAGCTGTGGTCTGTTGCTGTTGCACTTGAAGATCTTGTAGTTCTGTAGTGGTTAGCTCTTCATTGTGGTCCTCAGCCAACTCTTCCACATCCTCCAAACTCACATCCAACCCCATGGAATTCCCCAATGCCACAATAGATTCCACAACTGGCACAGGCTCCTCAGGATAAGCCCCAAACCCTTCAAAATCCCTCTCCTGTACACATTCTAGCCACAATTTTCTCCAAGCAGAGTTCAAAGTCCTGCAAGTCACTCCCTCCCAAGCCTTACTTATAAGGTTTATGCAACTGAGGATACTGAAGTGATCTTTCCAAAACTCTCTTAGGGTCAATTCAGTGTCTGAGGTCACTTCAAAGCACTTTTGAAACACTGCTTTAGTGTACATTTTTTTGAAATTTGAAATGACCTGCTGGTCCATGGGCTGGAGGAGAGGAGTGGTATTAGGGGGCAAGAACTTCACTTTGATGAAACGAAACTCTGGCACCATTCGTTCTTCCAAGTCTGGAGGATGAGCAGGAGCACTGTCCATTACCAGGAGGCACCTGAATTCCAATTTATTTCCCAGGAGCTATTTTTTCACACTGGGGCCAAACACCTCATGGAACCAATCAAGGAACATGTCCCTCGTGACCCATGCCTTACTGTTTGCCCTCCGCATCACACACAATTTACTCTTGACGACACTGTTTTTCTTGAACACTCTGGGATTTTCAGTGATAGACCAGTAAAGGCTTCACTTTCAAATCCCCACTAGCATTACTACAAAACATGAGAGTTAGCCTCTCTTTCACAGGCTTGTGTCTTGGGAGTGCCTTTTCCTCCTGAGTAATGTAGGTCCTGTTTAGTATTCTCTTCCAAAACAGGCCTGTTTCATCACAATTGAACACTTGTTGGAGTTTAAATTTTTCAGCCTCTATGTACCCCTTAGAGTCCTGAACATATTTTTCAGCCGCTTTTTTATCAGAACTGGCAGCCTCACCATGCCTTATCACACTGTGTATGCCCCTACGATTCTTAAATCTCTCAAACAACCCTCTGCTGCCCTTAAATTCACCAATATGAGCACTAGTTCCAGGAATTTTCTTTACAAGATCATCATGCAACTGCCTTGCCTTTTCACATATAACTGACTGCATGACACTATCTCCTATAATTGTTTCTTGTTGATCCACACCAACAAAGTCCCCACACCTTCGAGTATTTGCAATCTCTGTTTCGTAAGCATATTTGCACCTTTCGCAACAGCAGCTTCCTTGATTGCCTTTTTCTTGGTCAAGATAGTAGTGATGGTTGTATGGGGTTTGTTATACAAACTGGCCAGCTTGGAGATACGCACTCCACTTTTGCATTTTGTGATGATCTCTTACTTCAATTCAATAATGTTTCTCACCCTCTTTACAAAAAGGCTGGCACTAGACGCTTTCTTTGGGCCCATGGTGGTTTATTTAGCAGTTACAAGCACTAAAAACAATGGAATAATACAAAATGTATAGCATGTACACTTGGGCTCGTCCTCAATGACTGGTAAACAATGGCACACTGGCTGGGAATGGAGTGTCCAGGCCGCTCACGGTGCATGGACACATTCGGGACAAATGTCTTTTCCAGAGTTCAGTGTCGTTAACCGAGCCAATACAGTGGACCCTCGCATACCGATGGCCTTACATAACGTTAAATCCGCATACCGATATGTTTTATCGCTAAGATTTTGCCTCGCATACCGCTAAAAAACCCACTCAATGCTGTTCGTCTGAGACGCGTCTAATGTGCGGCCTTAGCCAGCCTCACATGTTCCGCCGGTGGCATTGTTTACCAGCCAGCCTCCGCAGTAATATCCAAGCATACAATCGGAATATTTAGTATTATTACAGTGTTTTTGGTGATTTTATCTGCAAAATAAGTGACCATGGGTCCCAAGAAAGCTTCTAGTGCCAACCCTACAGGAATAAGGGTGAGAATTACTATAGAGATGAAGAAAGAGATCATTGATAAGTATGAAAGTGGAGTGCGTGTCTCCGAGCTGGCCAGGTTGTATAATAAACCCCAGTCAACCATCGCTACTATTGTGGGCAACAAAAAGGCAATCAAGGAAGCTGTTCTTGCCAAAGGTTCAACTGTGTTTTCGAAACAGAGATTGCAAGTGATGGAAGATGTTGAGAGACTCTTATTGGTGTGGATAAATGAAAAACAGATAGCAGGAGATAGCATCTCTCAAGTGATCATAAGTGAAAAGGCTAGGAAGTTGCATCAGGATTTAATTAAAAAAATGCCTGCAACTAGTGATGATGTGAGTAAATTTAAGGCCAGCAAAGGTTGGTTTAAGAGATTTAAGAAGCGTAGTGGCATACATAGTGTGATAAGGCATGGTGAGGCTGCCAGTTTGGACCACAAAGCAGCTGAAAAATATGTGCAGGAATTCAAGGAGTACATAGAAAGTGAAGGACTGAAACCTGAACAAGTGTTTAATTGTGATGAAACAGGCCTGTTTTGGAAGAAAATGCCAAGCAGGACCTACATTACTGAGGAGGAAAAGGCACTCCCAGGACATAAGCCTATGAAAGACAGGCTTACTCTGTTGATGTGTTCCAATGCTACTGGTGATTGCAAAGTGAAGCCTTTATTAGTGTATCACTCAGAAACTCCCAGAGCGTTCAGACAAAAGAATATCCTCAAGGCTAATTTGTGTGTGCTGTGGAGGGCAAACAGTAAGGCATGGGTCACTAGGGACTTTTTCTATGACTGGTTACACCAGGCATTTGCCCTCAATGTGAAAGATTACCTAACTGAAAACAAATTAGACCTTAAGTGCCTCCTGGTGTTAGACAATGCCCCTGGTCATCCTACAGACGTGGCAGAGTGACTTTATGGAGACATGAAGTTCATTAAGGTGAAGTTTTTGCCTCCTAATACCACTCCTCTCCTGCAGCCCATGGACCAGCAGGTTATTGCAAACTTCAAAAAACTGTACACAAAAGCTCTGTTTGAAAGGTGCTTTGTAGTGACCTCAGAAACTCAACTGACTCTAAGAGAGTTTTGGAGAGATCACTTTAACCCTTTCAGGGTCCGTCCCGTAGATCTACGGCTTTACGTTCAGGGTCCAAACTGTAGATCTACGTCATGAGCTCAGCTCACTCTGATAAACTGTGAGTGGTACATTTGGGTCTAGATATGAGAGAGTACATCTACGTGGTATGTGTGCACCACATAAAACAAATCCTGCAGCACACTGTGTATAATGAGAGGAAAAAAACTGAGACCATGATTTTCGATTAAAACAGCAACTTTGCAGTGTTTTTTCGTATGTTTTTTATAGTTGTATTTGCGATTTCTTGGTCTCATTTGATAGAATGGAAGACATATTACAGAAATAGAGATGATTTTGATTGGTTTTAGCACTGGAAATGGCTTGAAATTGAGCTCAAAGTAGCAGAAATGTTAAATTTTTGCTGATGTTCAAGAGTAAACAAACGACCTCACATGTCTAATACACGCCAGCTGGTGGGTCTAATATACATTCACAAATGTGGTGATGATATTTATACAATTATTACAATATTGCATAACAGTAAATCTTCTATTTTTTGGTGTGAATAAAAATTCATTATATGAATAAAAAATCAAAATGGAATCTATTTGTAAAGCCTCAAAACATAACTAATGAACAGAGGAAATGTTAGTTTAGTGCCAGGAATACCTACATTGTTTATTCTGGACCCTATTTTGAAATTGGAATATTTTGAACTTTGTGTTAAATTGGCCAAATTACCAACTTCCGATCACTTTATTTTGTAGTTGAAACAGTTGACTTGGCGATTTCTTGTGCTCAATCGATAGAATAGAAGCAATACTAGTGAAATAGCTAAGAATTTGGTCGACTGGAATAATGTAATTGGCCTAAAATGGGAGTCAAGGTCGGCAAAATTGCCGATTCGTAAATATCGCTGACACATCAAAATTCGCGAGAGCATAATTTCGTCAATTTTCCATCAAATTTTGTATTTTTTGTTTTATTACCTTTACAAAAAGATTCTCAAGCATTTCATAAGAAAAAATAACTAATTTTTTTTTTCAATTCTTGGACACTGGGGCACCACTTCAGATTTTGGCCTTGGACCCTGAAGGGGTTAATATCCTCAACTGTGTAAACCTTATAGGTAAGGCTTGGGAGGGAGTGACTAAGAGGACCTTGAACTCTGCTTGGAAGAAACTGTGGCCAGAATGTGTAAACAAAAGGGATTTTGAAGGATTTGAGGCTAACCCTGAGAGGAGTATGCCAGTTGAGGAATCAATTGTGGCATTTTGGAAGTCCTTGGGGTTGGAGGTTAGTGGGGATGATGTGGAAGAGTTGGTGGAGGAGGACAATGAAGAACTATCCACTGATGAGCTGATAGATCAACTTCAACAGCAAGAGGCCAGACCTGAGGAAACTGGTTCGGAGGAGGGGAGAGAGAAATTGAAGAAGTTGTCTACTACAAAGATTAAGGAAATCTGTGCAATGTGGCTGAAAGTGCAAACCTTTATGGATGAAAATCACCCTCACACAGCTATTGCAAGCCGTGCTGGTGACTATTACACTGACAATGTTGTGAAACACTTTAGGGAAGTCATAAAGGAACGAGAGGTACAGGCCACTATGGACAGATATGTTATGCGACAGAAGTCCAGTGACTCTGAAGCTGGTCCTAGTGGCATTAAAAGAAGAAGGGAAGTAACCCCAGAAAAGGACTTGACACCTCAAGTCTTAATGGAATGGGATTCACCTTCTAAACATTAAGACTCTCTCCTCCTCCCATCCCATCAATCATCACCAGATCTTCAATAAAGGTAAGTGTCATGGAATTGTGCATGCCTTTTTCAGTTTGTGTGTAATAAAATTAATATTTCATGTGGTAAAAATATTTTTTTTTTCATACTTTGGGGTGTCTTCCACGGATTAATTTGATTTCCATTATTTCTTATGGGGAAAATTCATCCGCATAACGATAATTTCGCATAACAATGAGCTCTCATGCACGGATTAATATCTTTATGCGGGGGTCCACTGTATTTTGATGCAAAAACGTTACTTAATCTGATTATTACTTAATCCGATGGCGTCTTAATCCGGGGGTCCGCTGTACACTTCTTAAATCTGTCAAACCAGCTTCTGCTGGCCTTAAATTCACTAATATCAGTACTCATTGAAGGCATTTTCTTTATGAGATCGTCATGCAACTGCCTTACCTTTTCACAAATGAGCGACTCCGAAATACTATCACCCGCTATATGTTTATTGTTGATTCATACCACCAACAACTTCTCAACCTATTCGATTGTTTGTGATCTATTTTTGGTTAACATGGCTACACCTTTTGCAACATTAGCTTCCTTGATTTCTTTTCTCTTCACCAGGATAGAAATGATTGTTGATTTGTTTTTGCCATACATCCAGGCAAGCTCCACAACTCACACACCACACTCGTATTTTTGTACTACAGTGGAACCTCAAATATCGAAATTTCTTCGTTCCAGACAGCTGTTCGAGTGCTGTTACCGAACAAATTTATTCCCATCAGGAATAATTTAAATTAGATTAGTTCATTTCAGACCCTCAAAAATATACTTATAAAAGCACTTACAAAAATACACTTACATAATTGGTTGAGTAAAAGGACACAAGTGCAACTAATGTGACATTTTATTGTGGAAACATTTCGCTCTCCAGGAGCTTTGTCAAGCCGTTACAAACAGTACACGGACACAGAGGGTATATATAGGCTCAGAGTGAGGTGCAATACTAGTGGTAGTACAGGTCCTCCATCACAAATCCGGCATCATTGGGACCTGCAGTGTGGCGGTTTACTGAGTTTGCCGAATTACAGAGTGGTTAGGTTAGAATACACTTAATAAAATTAACCATCTTGACTTACACAGTTCATTGAACATCGGCAAAATTCGAACATTTCTGCTACTTTGAGCTCAATTTCAAGGTACTTTTCGTCATGAAAGCAATCAAAATCATGTCTATTTCTGTAATATATCTTCCATTATATCAAATGAGTCCAAAAAATGAGAATACAACCATAAAAACCATACGAAAATATACTGCAAAGAGGCGGCTAATGGCTGATAAGTGAACTCCCTTATTTATTGTCCGTCTTTTTTATTTTTGTTGTACGGTAAGAAGCATCTTTCCATCATACAATGCCCAAGTTTCAATGAGATAGCCCAACAAACAACCGAGAAAAAAAAAATTTACCAAAAATCATATATGGCAAGCCCAAGCCAGGTACTGGAAATAAGTCACTTTGTCTGACTTTTCTGGGTTATCCTAGGTTATCTATACATACACTGCTATGTATGATAATCTATGTAACTGTATTTGTGTATACCTGAATAAACTTATT
The DNA here is from genome assembly GCF_026875155.1 of Cherax quadricarinatus. NCBI lineage: Eukaryota > Metazoa > Arthropoda > Malacostraca > Decapoda > Parastacidae > Cherax > Cherax quadricarinatus. Next base: position 45,728,228 of record NC_069427.1, read on the forward strand.
TACTTCTAGTCTGTCGACTGAGTACAAGAAACCGCCCATTCACTTATTTCAACTACCCAATGAAGTGGTCAGAAATTGGCAATTTGGCCGATTTCACACAAATTTCAACAGATGCCAATTTCAAAATAGGATCCCGAATCAACAATGCAGACATTCCTGGCACTAAAATAACATTTTCACTCTTCATTAGTCATGGCTACAGGCCCCTCTTATATTACTCTTGCTTTTCATTTGGAATTTTTATTCACAAAAAAAAAAAAAAAAGATTTACTCTTATGCAGACTGCTGCATTATTGTAATAATTGTATAAATAATGTCAATCCATTCTTGACTCAGTACTGGAATTTAGACTGGCAGGCGGACAGGTATTGGATGGTGACGTGATTTGTTTACTCTTGAGCTTCGCTAAAGGATAGAACATTTTCGCTACTGTGAGCGCAATTTCAAGGTACTTTTCATCATGAAAGCAATCAAAATCATATCTATTTCTGTAATATATCTTTCATTTTATCAAATGAGACCAAAAAAATGAGAATATAACCATAACAACCATACAAAAATATACCACTAAGTGGCCGCTAATGGCTGAGAAGTGAACTCCGCTATTTATGGTCTGATTTCTTTCATTTTTGGTGTACGTGAAGAAGTATCTTTCCATCATACATTGCCCAAGTTTGAATAAGATAACCCAACAAACAACTGAGAAAATAAAAATAATAATATTATAATAATAATAATAATAATAATAATAATAATATCTTTATTTACTACACGTACATGTACAAGGTATACAGGCCTAGCTGACATCAGTGACATACTACTGTATAGAAAGGCACTTGTTATGCTGAGTATTTCAAGAAAATTAGGTCAGTGTCCCAGGATAACACCCACACTAGTCGACTAACACCCAGGTACCCCATTTACTGATGGGTAAACATAGACAACAGGTGTAAAGAAACACGCCTTATGTTTCTACCATGGCTGGGAATCAAATATTTACCAAAAATCATATAGGCTAACCCAAGCCAGGTACTAAAAATAAGCCACGTTGACTTTTTTTGGGTTATCCTAGGTTCTCTACACATATGCTGCTGTGTGATAATCTATATAGAGAAAATAACTTTTTTGTTTCATGTTTATGGTGCAGTATGAGTGTATATCACAGTTAGCCCTGTGCTATACTCCGTTTTCTCTAATATAAGCCACCAAGACAGGGATAGGAGAATGTGTTTGTATACCATATCCTCTTCATACGTCCATCGAACTGCTCAGTGTTATGCCAAGTATTATTTATTCTGGAGTATTTAACATGTTTTATGTTATTTATATTGTTTCTTATGTCATATTAGATCAATTGTGATAGGCAAATAAGCTGTAGTGTTGATATTAGCATAATAATAAAGCATATTCTCCTGCTTCATGACTGAGCTCATGGCAACCGACAGTGGCTTCAAAACCACCTTATCTTTAATGGATAATGTACTGTGTAGGTGCTTTACATAATGAGAAGCATTTCTTTTATTCATTGGAACCATGGCTAGGGCTAAAAGTAAGCAGGTTAAAACAATAAATGGAGAAAAAGAAATTAGAATGACTTATGCAGCAATTAGCACCACCAAATAGTACCAGCAGGTTGGTGTGGCGACCCTGGAAATTTGAAATTATGCTAACCAAAATTAGTGCCGAATAACTGAAGGAACCGAATAACTGATTGCCGGATTTGTGATGGCGGACCTGTAGTAGTAGTAGTAGTAGTAGTAGTAGTAGTAGTAGTAGTAGTAGTAGTAGTAGTAATATAATATGTTAGAACAATTAACTTGCACATGATTAAAGGATATAAAACCTATTACTTGGGAAACATAAAAATAGGTTGGACAAATATTTCTATTTGAGTCTGGGTAGAGAAGGCCTGTTTCAATGTTCATTCTCTGTAATGTGCTTGTGTAGTATTAACAGGAGAGGCTATGTGATGGCAGGGTTTACTGTTTTCAGGAGGATTCTTGCTAAGACTTCAGAGATGGTGAAGCTGCCTTTGTTTCGTTTAATTGTATTAGAAGTGGCTATTAGTGAAGATTCAAGGCACTTACATCTGCGGAAATTAGTTTCTTTGATCACTAGTTGGGCGTCCCTGAACTTCATGAGATGACTGGTGGAATTTCAGTTTTGTACACAGGCGTTGTTCAAGTTATCGTTCCTACATGCGTAAATGTGTTCATTGAGGCGGGTGTCGAGGTTTCTTGCTGTTTCACCTACATAAATCTTGTTGCAGCCTCCACAGAGCAAAACAGCAAGAAACCTCGACACCCACCTCAATGAACACATTTGCGCATGTAGGAACGATAACTTGAACAGTGCCTGTATACAACACCGAAATTCCACCAATCATCTCATGATGTTCAGGAACGCCCAACTAGTGATCAAAGAATCTAATTTCCACAGACGCAAGTGCCTTGAAACTTCACTAATAGCCGTTTCTAATACAATTAAACAAAACAAAGGCAGCTTCACCATATCTGAAGTCTTAGCAAGAATCTTCCTGAAAACAGTAAACCCTGCCATCACACAGTCTCTCCTGTTAATACTACACAAGCATATTAACAGAGAATGAACACTGAAACAGGCCTTCTCTACCCAGCCTCCAATAGAAATATTTGTCCAACCTATTTTTATGTTTCCCAAGTAATAGCTTTTATATCCTTTTACTCATGTGCAAGTTAATTGTTCTAACATATTATATTACTAATACTACTACTACTTATATCACTACTACTACTACTACTACCACTAGTATTGCACCTCACTCTGAGCCTATATATACCCTCTGTGTCTATGTACTGTTTGTAATGGCTTGACAAAGCTCCTAGAGAGCGAAACGTTGCCACAATAAAATGTCACAATAGTTGCACTTGTGTCCTTTTACTTTACATATTGTCGGTAATTGTACCAACTTTATTATAATTGGTCGAGTTGGGAGCAGTTCAATATTTGAGGTTCCACTGTATTTCTTTCTTCACTTCTATGGTGTTTCTCACTTTCTTTACGAAAGGGGTGCTACTAGGAAGTTTCTTTGGGCCCATGGTGACTTATTTCATAGTTGCACTCAATAAACAAGCACCAAACACAATTAATTAATTGTGAAATGTTTAGATGAGTGCGTAGGGTAATGTTCAAAGATAAACAAGCAGCCAGACTGACTCACGATGCCTGCGTGGGAAGGCATGAAGGCGGACAGGTCTGGTATGCGGGATGAAACATGAGGCACAGTGTGAAACTCGGGACAAAATTTAGCAGAAAAACGGTTCTAAACTCGAAGCGTACAATACTCTGGGTGGATGAAACTCGGGGTTCCACTGTACAAGGAATGAAGTGCCCCAATCAACATTAAATGCAGGCAGGGAAAAGTAATGGCCTAGTGTGGCAAATACTTGTACACATTTTCCCTCACAGTTGAGAGACACATCCAGAAAATTGTTCAGCTGGCAGAGATTGCCAGGCGAGGACTTGGAAGATATGGTGGAAGATGAAGTGAATGAGCCCTTAGACGATAATGATGAATACAGAAATCTAGAATGTTGGCAGAACTCAATGCCCAGATACAAGGCAGACAGATAACAGATGAAGATAAGGAAGAAGACCCCAAGAAAAACAATTAACATTGCAATAGTTATGTAAGCAATTCTTTGTTGCTGGTAAACTATCAGATTTTTTCACTAAAGAGGACTCTGACAAATGTAGAAGCGCTACTCTTAAATGGGAGCCAGAGAAGCTGACGATGCTTTACCATTATCTATATAAAATACTGCAGGGGAAAAAGAGACCAAAGATGCATTACAGAATTTCTCACTACTCCAGTACAATCATCAACATCAGTACCAGAACATCAACTTCAGCTAACAATCTTCCACCTAACCCTAGTAAGACTACACCATTCTTCTCTACTCCTTTCAAAATCATTGACATACTCAAAGGTACTAAAGATGAATACAATATTACTGTATTAAAATGATGGTGTAGGTAGGATGTTGTATCAGGAAGATGTAGAGAGATATGCCAACTATGGGTCAATATGGCATAAACCCCTAGCAAAGAAACAACTGCCATGGCTGCATCTCGCTTAAACAGCTTTTTTATGTTCACCAATTAGAGGCACAGAAACGTATAATTATGATAATGTATGATACCGGGTTAGTAACCTTTGGGGATAATATCTGAATCAAGTTGTCTTTTACTGATCTTTTAATAATTCTTGATATTAATACACTAAATATTCTCTTCAAAATTTTTTACGTGTGTTTTATATTAGCAATTAAACATTCATAAATTATATAAATTTTGGAAAACATTGGTTGTTTAAAAAAGATTGTCTCAAGGACATGATTTCCTGTAGCTCAACAAGAATTGTATGAGGTTGGGGTTAGTGGGGACAGTGGCACAACCATGGGGAGGAGGGGGGACAAAGGGGGTTAATGCCCCCTTAGAAGTAAATATTTTTTCTTTATTTTTCCAATTAATGGCTAATATTCACTGTTTGATACTGATCAGTGACCAAGAAAGCACAAGTTTCAGAAATTTCACGTACTATACATACTGAAAAATATGTTTTTTAAAAATTATTTCTTTGAATTTTTCAGCATCTTATGATTTTTAAGCCCCTCCCAGATTGAAATCCTGGCTGCTCACTGGATGGCGTCACCATTTGTGGTCTGGTGAGCCTATTGTGAAAACTGACATAAGTTATTACCCAAATTTCACAAATTAATGTTTTTAGATTTACAGAGAATAATATCATGAGTTTTTGCATGCCATGTTAAAAAAATGACCTTTTTTGGATTATGGTTAAACAACATTGCACTATGTACTTTTGTAACAAGAGAGGGTTTACTGTATTTGCCATTTTCCTAGCTGAATTCAGCATTTATAAGTCATTAATTGTTCCAAGGTGCCAATGTCAAAAGTATGGAGCACTATAAGTTGAGGACCTACTCTATTTTGCTCAAAATATGCTTAATGACTTTCCTACACCCAAAACTCACTCTTTCTATAACAAATGTCAATATTAGCCAGATTAGATATATACTGAAGTAGATATATAATCTGTAATACAAAATAAACCCAAATCTGGAACAAAATTTACTATGCAGACAATTTGTATTAGTCATGGATTCCAAATTTGTAGAACCTCTAAGAACACAACCCATACAAATTCAGGGATTCAACTGTACTAGGACTGAAAAAGCCTAGAGTAGCCAACCTCTTTGCCTCTTTACTACATCTGCAAGTGAAGCTGGGAAGTATGGCATCAGTTGAGGCTGGCCTCACCAACAACTATGTTCTTCTGCTCTGACACTGAAACATGTTTCAGTGTACTAATACTTCAAGCTGTAACTCGTATACATAGCCTCCAGGTATACCTACACTAATTAAATTAACCCTTTCAGGGTCCAAGGCCCAAATCTGGAGTCACGCACCAGTGTCCAAGAATTTTCAAAAAAAAAAATTGTTATTTTTTCTTATGAAATCGTAGAGAATCTTTTTGTGAAGGTAATAAAACAAAAAGTACGAAATTTGGTGGAAAATTGACGAAATTATGCTCTCGCGAATTTTCATGTGTCAGCGATATTTACGAATTGGCGATTTTGCCGACTTTGACTCCCATTTTAGGCCAATTACATTATTCCAATCAACCAAATTCTTAGCTATTTCACTAGTATTACTTCTATTCTATCGATTGAGCACAAGAAATCGCCAAGTCAACTGTTTCAACTACAAAATAAAGTGATCGGAAATTGTTAATTTGGCCAATTTAACACAAAGTTCAAAATATTCCAATTTCAAAATAGGGTCCAGAATGAACAATGTAGGCATTCCTGGCACTAAACTAACATTTCCTCTGTTCATTAGTTATGTTTTGAGGCTTTACAAATAAATTCCATTTTGATTTTTTATTCACATAATGAATTTTTATTCACACCAAAAAATAGAAGATTTACTGTTATGCAATACTGTAATAATTATATAAATATCATCACCATATTTGTGAATGTATATTAGACCCACCAGCTGGCGTGTATTAGACGTGTGAGGTCGTTTGTTTACTCTTGAATATCGGCAAAAATTTAACATTTCCGCTACTTTGAGCTCAGTTTCAAGCCATTTCCAGTGCTAAAACCAATCAAAATCATCTCTATTTCTGTAATATGTCTTCCATTCTATCAAATGAGACCAAGAAATCGCAAATACAACTATAAAAAACATACGAAAAAACACTGCAAAGTTGCTGTTTTAATCGAAAAATCATGATTTCATTTTTTTTCTCTCATTATACACAGTGTGCTGCAGGATCTGTTTTATGTGGTGCACACATACCACATAGATGTATTCTCTCATATCTAGGCCCAAATGTACCACTCACAGTTTATCAGAGTGAGCTGAGCTCATGGCGTAGATCTACGGTTTGGACCCTGAACGTACAGCCGTAGATCTACGGGACGGACCCTGAAAGGGTTAAAAAAGTTCTAATGAACCCTAGACAAATAGAGAATCATTTCCCTTCGTACCTTCCCCAAGGGTGGTAAGTCCCTTGATGCTAGTGAGGGGCTCTTGATCTGAAGAATATGATTACACCTGTCTCCCATTCCCCAAGTACTGTATGACCCCTATGGGTTTAGAGCTTCTCCATAAACAAATTAATTCACTTCACAAAATAAACAAAGTATGAAAGAAAACAAAGAATTGTAATTATTAAAAATCTTGCCTCCTATTACCTCTCCAGGGAGATGCCTTAATGCTAGTGAGGAGGGGGAGGCTCTTGATCCAAGAAACTGGAATCATCCTTCCCTTCCTTGAATCAAACCTGAATGCCTCCCATTCCCCAGGTTGTAGATGACCCCTAAGGGTTTAGTAATACCCCCCTTCCTTCCCCCTGATTAAAACTGATGGTCTCCTATTAATTCCATTAAGTGAAAGGTTTATTATATGCAATATCAGATGTAACAAAATTAGTTACCTCAAAGTTTTCTACATTTTTTTTTTTACCCCAGCAGATCTGCAAGGGTTACAGGGTTACGTAAAGAAGAAAACACTGGTCATCACTCATTCAAAAATGTTTATGTATGAGCTTAATTGAAAAGTCTGAAAATGAGGCTAATTTTTGGCTGCAGTGTGGATGCAACCAAGTACCCCAATGACAATGAGTCACTTCAAATGACTTTTTTTTTGGGTTATACTAGGTAATTTACACATATGTTAAACTATGTATGATAACTGTACTTATGAATACCTGTACCTAAATAAACTTATTAACTACCAACTTGACTTGTAACTACAAGATGTTATTAATGATGTTAGAACTGAAATATTATGCTTAAAGTTTTTGCAATGATCTTTTGTTGTTTAAATTTGTAACGTTTCCAGCGAATTACATGAAAAAAATGAGCATATTGGGTCATAACACTCTTTCCTCCACCAAACTTTTTTTTTTTTTTGGATGATAAGAACCAACACTGACCTTTGTAGCAACAATGACCTTTCTTTACATATTCTTGCAGTTCCTGGGGGTATTTATCTCAATTTTTTTTCATGTGCATGTTTCCTTTGCATTACACTCGCACACATTGAACTTTGTGCCAACTGTCTAATGGATTCCATTTTATTGGCCGTCTGTCTATCTACTTAATTCTCTCTCTCTCCTTGGCATTTCCTTGCCTGAAATGCACTGTATACCAGTGGCTTCCTTTTTGCCTTCCAATATTTTATTAAATGTAAACATCATTTATTGTACCACAAAAATAAATAAAAATTTGAATGTGAATTATTGCTTCCTTTTGGGCATCTAATATTTTTCTCTCTGTTGGCTCAGTTACTGTTGTTTCTTCTCAAAATATTATGTTTCATACTGTATGTCTTAATCTTATTTGTTTTGAGTTGTATTTTTGTTTGATTTTGTATTAATCTCCTCATCTATTACCCTTGGTTCTTTGTGTACTTGTGAACTTGAGGTTTAAAACGTGCAATATGATGTCTGTCAATACGGTGAATCTTTTCCTCACTCTGCCTAGACTGGTGGTAGCTTTTCAGATAAGGCTAAATTATTTCCAGGGGTAATGTATTTCCAATAATTTTCTATATTTAACCATGTCATCTTATCCTTTAAAACATATCCAGTGGCAAATGTTTATGATGATTCCGGTACATTCAACAAGGAACTTCTACACATTTTATAAAACATACTTCATGTATTCCTTCTGTAAAATTATTTAATTCCCAGTTATTCATGTTTATGTTTCTCTGATGGATTGCTTTCTTTATCTTCTTGAATTATCTGTTGGTTTATTTCAACCATTACCACTACTTGCATTACACATTACATTTAGTCATGTTAGATATGATGATTTACTCTAGGATATACAGTACCTACATTTTTATTTATTCTTGCCAATAAATTCCATAGATAAGCTAAGTCTACCTCAATACTTGTTTTACCAGTGAAGGTCTTATTTTATTTGATTGGCATAATGCCTAGTGGTTAATTTTCCAGTCGATGATTTATAGTGTTTCTTTCAACTACATATTTCTTTTAAAATTTGTATATGTTCTACAGTGGAACCTCGGTTTTCGTCTTTAATTCGTTCAAGAGAGTCTGACAAAAACCGAATTCGATGAAAACTGAAGAAATATTTCCCATAAGAAATAATGTAAATCCAATTAATCCGTTCCAGACACCCAAAAATATTAACAATACATTTTATGGAGAATAACTATAGTTTTACATACAGAAAACAATGAGAAATAAATATAAAGTACTAATGAAGTGGATAAATGACCATTTAAATCACTTTTACCTTTATTGAAGACTCTTGTTGGTGTAGGGAAGACGGCGAGGAGGGGAGAGGGATGAGAGGTTATCTCTACCACCATCACTACCACTCTCTACCATCATCACTACCACCCTCTACCACCATCACTACCACCCTCTACCATCATCACTACCACCCTCTACCATAATCACTACCACCCTCTACCACCATCACAACCATTACCACCCTCTACCACCATCACTACCACCCTCTACCACCATCTCTACCACCCTCTACCACCGTTGAATTCTATCATGTTTCTTGCCTTCTTTATGAAAGGGCTGGCACTCAGAACTTTCTTTGGCCCGATGGTGGCTTATTTAGCAGTCGCACTCAATAAACAAGCACAAAAAAAAAACAATGGATTATTATGAAATGTTATGTATGAATGCGCTGGGTAATGTTCACTTGAGAAACAAAGCCAGACTGACTCAGAATGTGTGTGTGGGATGCTTTGTGTTGGTGCGGGCAGATGGACACGTTCGGTATGAAGGACAAAAACCGAGGTGATGAACGAAAACTGGGACAATATTTTGATGAAAAAAGTTGTTGAAAACTGAATTTGACAAAAGCCAGGGCAAGTGAAAACAAAGGTTCCACTGTATGTCATTATACAGTAGTCTTATTTGTTTATTTGCGTGATTCCTTACTAAAAGTCAAACTATGTACATATACTAAATTAAACAGAAAACCTGGATTGGTTGACCAGCTGGCTCCGGTATACCAGCTGTAGGTATAACCAGTAGGTGCCTTGTATGATCAGTTGGTACCTGGGGACAAATGATAAGAATATGTCTGTTCTTTTTATTTTTTTTTTATTAACACACTGGCCGATTCCCACCAAGGCAGGGTGGCCCGAAAAAGAAAAACTTTCACCATCATTCACTCCATCACTGTCTTGCCAGAAGGGTGCTTTACACTACAGTTTTTAAACTGCAACATTAACACCCCTCCTTCAGAGTGCAGGCACTGTACTTCCCATCTCCAGGACTCAAGTCCGGCCTGCCGGTTTCCCTGAATCCCTTCATAAATGTTACTTTGCTCACACTCCAGCAGCACGTCAAGTATTAAAAACCATTTGACTCCATTCACTCCTATCAAACACGCTCACGCATGCCTGCTGGAAGTCCAAGCCCCTCACATACAAAACCTCCTTTACCTCCTCCCTCCAACCTTTCCTAGGCCGACCCCTACCCCGCCTTCCTTCCACTACAGACTGATACACTCTTGAAGTCATTCTGTTTCGCTCCATTCTCTCTACATGTCCGAACCACCTCAACAACCCTTCCTCAGCCCTCTGGACAAGTTTTGGAAATCCCGCACCTCCTCCTAACTTCCAAACTATGAATTCTCTGCATTATATTCACACCACACATTGCCCACAGACATGACATCTCCACTGCCTCCAGCCTTCTCCTCGCTGCAACATTCATCACCCATGCTTCACACCCATATAAGAGCGTTGGTAAAACTATACTCTCATACATTCCCTTCTTTGCCTCCAAGGACAAAGTTCTTTGTCTCCACAGACTACTAAGTGCACTGCTCACCCTATGATTCTTTTTATTTTTGTTAATTACTATTAGTTAAATTTCAACACTTCACTATTGGAGTTAGCTTGTTCATTTGTTTTGGTCTGGTTTCTATCTACCCTCTATTTGTTTCCTGGAGGGTTTGACCCCAAATAAAGAAATGGCACAGGAGCAAAGTAAGCTTTTATGTAACAAGATTTTGTACCATGTAGATAAATCTTGCCACAATAAAAGCTTGCTCTGCACCTGTGATTTCTTCACAATGGCAGTACATCTTTGTATCCAAGTTCAGCTATATTAAAAGGTATCGAAACTTATGAATGAGCTGCATTCCTGGATTCAACTTATGACTGAGTTATTTGTACCCTTAACCCTTTCAGGGTCCGTCCCGCAGATCTACGGCTTTACGTTCAGGGTCCAAACCGTAGATCTACGTCATGAGCTCAGCTCACTCTGATAAACTGTGAGTGGTACATTTGGGCCTAGATATGAGAGAATACATCTATGTGGTATGTGTGCACCACATAAAACAGATCCTGCAGCACACTGTGTATAATGAGAGAAAAAAACTGAAATCATGATTTTTTGATTAAAACAGCGACTTTGCAGTGTTTTTTCGTATGTTTTTTATAGTTGTATTTGCGATTTCTTGGTCTCAATTGATAGAATGGAAGACATATTACAGAAATAGAGATGATTTTGATTGGTTTTAGCACTGGAAATGGCTTGAAACTGAGCTCAAAGTAGCAGAAATGTTAAATTTTTGCCGATATTCAAGAGTAAACAAACGACCTCACACGTCTAATACACGCCAGCTGGTGGGTCTAATATGCATTCACAAATATGGTGATGATATTTATACAATTATTACAGTATTGCATAACAGTAAATCTTCAATTTTTTGGTGTGAATAAAAATTCATTATGTGAATAAAAAATCAAAATGGAATTTATTTGTAAAGCCTCAAAACATAACTAATGAACAGAGGAAATGTTAGTTTAGTTCCAGGAATACCTACATTGTTTATTCTGGACCCTATTTTGAAATTGGAATATTTCCGATCACTTTAATTTGTAGTTGAAACAGTTGACTTGCTGATTTCTTGTGCTCAATCGATAGAATAGAAGTAATACTAGTGAAATAGCTAAGAATTTGGTTGACTGGAATAATGTAATTGGCCTAAAATGGGAGTCAAAGTCAGCAAAATCGCCGATTCGTAAATATCGCTGACACATCAAAATTCGCGAGAGCACAATTTCATCAATTTTCCATCAAATTTCGTACTTTTTATTTTATTACCTTCACAAAAAGATTCTTTACCATTTCATAAGAAAAAATAACAAATTTTTTTTTTGAAAATTCTTGGACACTGGGGCACCACTTCAGATTTGGGCCTTGGACCCTGAAAGGGTTAACTTATTATTCTATATAAAATAAAAGTATAAAAACAAAACAAAATGACAATTATGTCACACATGTCTGTAATTGAAGTTCAACATTCATTAACAATTATTTTCTCAATACTGTATTAAGTATTTTGGACCTCGACCAAAAATGTAGATCATGGTAACTCGAGTGTCTGTAGGTCAGGGATGCCATGTACTATGTAGAAAAAATATTTTTCTTTTCCTCACTTTGATTATTTAGCCTTTGGGCAGTGTCAATACAGTACACATTTATTTTTTGTTTCCTCCTCCAATAAATTTTGTCAAACTGACATGTCGCTATAGCCTTTCAGTTCTCTTATAGCCCTATTGCTTTTCCTTATGTTTGATCCAACTGAAAGCTAATCATAATTACTTGCTCTGATCTTCTTGTCATCTTTTAAATTTGTCCATATTTTGTAATACATTCCTTATTGTTGAAAAAAGTTAAGAAATTTTTATCTCATTTCTTTTTTTGATTTGTTCTTTTATCTTGTTCCATTCTTTATGTGATTTATTTTTCTATAGAACCAAAAACACTAACCATTTTTTCTGTCAATAATTTCCTTTAATTGTTTAGGATTATTTGGAAGAGTCCCTTCCATCTCTAGTGAAATTAGCTAAAGTGCTTATTTTTTTGCACTTAATACATCTTTTTTCTCATTTCTTCAAATTTTTCAACTGAAAGTGCATAGCTCTCATCTAAGATTCGACAACAGCTTCTCTCTCTTATTTGAATTTTTACTACTTAGTTTAAGGTGGCCCATAGCTTGGTTGGTAGTGCATTCAGCTCACACACTGAGTGTCTGAGGTTCGATCCCCGGTACGGGTGGAAACATTGGGCACCTTTCCTTACACCTGCTGTCCCTGTTCACCTAGCAGCAAATAGGTACCCGGGTGTTAGCTGACTGGTGTCAGTCGCACCCTAGGGGACAAGATTAACCTATGTTGTCCAAAATGCTCTGCATAACCAGGGGCTTTTTATATAGTATGTCACTAACATCAGCTAGGTCTGTATAAGTTGTATCATACACTTGTAGAAATAAAGATAATTTATTTATTTACTTATCTGATCATCACTTATTATTTTGATTTGTTTAACTTATTTCCTCCTGTATAACCTCTAAGTCTAGCTTCATGGTTTTTATCTGAGTAACTAGTTAATAATTTTTTGAGAGAATATCAATTAGTTTCTTTTTGCCTTTCTTGGTATAGCTACTGCCATATTTCTAATTTTCTTACTAATCATGTTTAACTTGAAAACCATACACATTTGTTCAAAGTTGACTGTCTTTGTTTACTTTATATGCCAGTCTATTGGAAGCATTTAATGAATTTACATATTGTTAAAATTTACCTTTTCCTTACTGGTTGTCAAGTGTGTTTATAGATGGACTGGTAGAAAAAGTGAATGTAAGGGATGAGGAAAGAAGCTAGCTTAAAAGGTAGTCAGGTTGATATAAAGTGTGAGTTGCTCTTCCCTGATGACAGTGCTTTTTGGAGGTTTGGGACAGTGTGTAAAAAACAAAACCTAAAAGTGAACATAGAAAAGGGTAAGGTGATCAGACTGAGATGTTAAGGCTATGAAAAACTGAGATTTAAGGCTATGAAAGACTGAGATGTTAAGGCTATGAAAGATTGGACATCAGATTGGAAGATGTATGGCAGAACGGTTTCTGCAATGCAACACAAAGTTAATCATAGATTAGATAAGGAGTAGGGTAGCTGGTGTGTGGGAGATTTTGTGGAAAGAAGTTTATCAAATAACTGTGCCAGTACTTTTATATACCCTAGGTAGTAGGTAGTAGGTTGGTAGACAGCAACCACCCAGGGAGTTACAGGTTGACCATCACTAATCCGGCATCATCGGGACCTGTAGGGTGCCAGATTAGTGATTTTGCCGGATTACAGAGTGGTTAGATTAGAATACATGTACACTTAACCTAACGGCGATATTTACACATCGGCAATTTCACCCACTTTATGCCCTATTATGGCTCATTCCATTGTTCCAGTAAAACAAACTCATAGTTATTTCACTAGTATTCCTTCTATTCTGGCGACAGAGTACATGGAACCTCCCATTTACCTATCTCAACTACCCAATAGTGGTCAGAAATTGATAATTTGGCCAATTTCACACAAATTTCAAGACAGTTTCAAAACAGGGTCCAGAATAAACAATGCAGAATTCCTAGCACTAAAATAACATTTTCTCTGTTCATTAGTCACATCTCCAGGCCCCTCTTATATTATACTTGCTTTCTATTTTAAATTTTTATTCCCACAAAAAATAGATTTACTGTTATGCAGACCACTGCATTATTGTAATAATTGTATAAATACGTAATGTCAACCCAGTCATGACTGCGTATTAGACCGGCCAGTTGGACATGCATTGGACGTTGATGTCATGTTTACTCTTGAACATCGGCAAAAATCGAACATTTCCACTACTTTGAGCTCAATTTTAAAGTACTTTCTGATGTGAAACCATCAAAATTATATTTATTTCTGTAATTTATCTTTCATTCTATATATATATATATATATATATATATATATATATATATATATATATATATATATATATATATATATATATATATATATATATATATATTTTGTGTGCGAGGGGCTTGGACTTCCAGCAGGCATGCGTGAGCGTGTTTGATAGGAGTGAATGGAGACAAATGGTTTTTAATACTTGACGTGCTGTTGGAGTGTGAGCAAAGTAACATTTATGAAGGGATTCAGGGAAACCGGCAGGCCGGACTTGAGTCCTGGAGATGGGAAGTACAGTGCCTGCACTCTGAAGGAGGGGTGTTAATGTTGCAGTTTAAAAACTGTAGTGTAAAGCACCCTTCTGGCAAGACAGTGATGGAGTGAATGATGGTGAAAGTTTTTCTTTTTCGGGCCACCCTGCCTTGGTGGGAATCGGCCAGTGTGATAATAAAATAAAATAAAAATATATATATATATATATATATATATATTTTTTTTTTATTATCACACTGGCCGATTCCCACCAAGGCAGGGTGGCCCGAAAAAGAAAAACTTTCACCATCATTCACTCCATCACTGTCTTGCCAGAAGGGTGCTTTACACTACAGTTTTTAAACTGCAACATTAACACCCCTCCTTCAGAGTGCAGGCACTGTACTTCCCATCTCCAGGACTCAAGTCCGGCCTGCCGGTTTCCCTGAACCCCTTCATAAATGTTACTTTGCTCACACTCCAACAGCACGTCAAGTATTAAAAACCATTTGTCTCCATTCACTCCTATCAAACACGCTCATGCATACCTGCTGGAAGTCCAAGCCCCTCGCACACAAAACCTCCTTTACCCCCTCTCTCCAACCTTTCCTAGGCCGACCCCTACCCCGCCTTCCTTCCACTACAGACTGATACACTCTTGAAGTCATTCTGTTTCGCTCCATTCTCTCTACATGTCCGAACCACCTCAACAACCCTTCCTCAGCCCTCTGGACAACAGTTTTGGTAATCCCGCACCTCCTCCTAACTTCCAAACTACGAATTCTCTGCATTATATTCACACCACACATTGCCCTCAGACATGACATCTCCACTGCCTCCAGCCTTCTCCTCGCTGCAACATTCATCACCCATGCTTCACACCCATATAAGAGCGTTGGTAAAACTATACTCTCATACATTCCCCTCTTTGCCTCCAAGGACAAAGTTCTTTGTCTCCACAGACTCCTAAGTGCACCACTCACTCTTTTTCCCTCATCAATTCTATGATTTACCTCATCTTTCATAGACCCATCCGCTGACACGTCCACTCCCAAATATCTGAATACATTCACCTCCTCCATATTCTCTCCCTCCAATCTGATATTCAATCTTTCATCACCTAATCTTTTTGTTATCCTCATAACCTTACTCTTTCCTGTATTCACCTTTAATTTTCTTCTTTTGCACACCCTACCAAATTCATCCACCAATCTCTGCAACTTCTTTTCAGAATCTCCCAAGAGCACAGTGTCATCAGCAAAGAGCAGCTGTGACAACTCCCACTTTGTGTGTGATTCTTTATCTTTTAACTCCACGCCTCTTGTCAAGACCCTCGCATTTACTTCTCTTACAACCCCATCTATAAATTTATTAAACAACCACGGTGACATCACACATCCTTGTCTAAGGCCTACTTTTACTGGGAAATAATTTCCCTCTTTCCTACATACTCTAACTTGAGCCTCACTATCCTCGTAAAAACTCTTCACTGCTTTCAGTAACCTACCTCCTACACCATACACTTGCAACATCTGCCACACTGCCCCCCTATCCACCCTGTCATACGCCTTTTCCAAATCCATAAATGCCACAAAGACCTCTTTAGCCTTATCTAAATACTGTTCACTTATATGTTTCACTGTAAACACCTGGTCCACACACCCCCTACCTTTCCTAAAGCCTCCTTGTTCATCTGCTATCCTATTCTCCGTCTTACTCTTAATTCTTTCAATAATAACTCTACCATACACTTTACCAGGTATACTCAGCAGATTTTTCCCCCTATAATTTTTGCACTCTCTTTTATCCCCTTTGCCTTTATACAAAGGAACTATGCATGCTCTCTGCCAATCCCTAGGTACCTTACCCTCTTCCATACATTTATTAAATAATTGCACCAACCACTCCAAAACTATATCCCCACCTGCTTTTAACATTTCTATCTTTATCCCATCAATCCCGGCTGCCTTACCCCCTTTCATTTTACCTACTCGCCTCAGTATATATATATATATTATATATATATATTATATATAATATATATATATATATATATATATATATATATATAAATATAATATATATATAATATATATATATAATATATATATATATATATATATGCAATAAGATCACAGTAAACAGGTGATTTCAGAATATGCAAAACAACCATGTGAGTAGTCACGAAAGCACTTGGAATTTCTCTATCTTTCAGAGTGGTTGTTTTGTGTGTGTGTGTGTTATATAATATATATATATATATATATATATATATATATATATATATATATATATATATATATATATAATATATATATAGAGAAGAGAGAGAGGAGAGAGAGAGAGAGAGAGAGAGAGAGAGAGAGATAGAGAGAGAGATAGAGAGAGAGATAGAGAGAGAGATAGAGAGATAGAGAGAGAGAGATAGAGAGAGATAGAGAGAGAGATAGAGAGAGAGAGAGAGAGAGAGAGAGAGAGAGAGAGAGAGAGAGAGAGAGAGAGAGGAGAGAGAGAGAGAGAGAGAGAGAGAGAGGATAGAGAGAGAGATAGAGAGAGAGATAGAGAGAGATAGAGAGAGAGAGAGAGAGGAAGATAGAGAGAGAGAGAGAGAGAGAGAGAGGAGAGAGAGAGAGAGAGAGAGAGAGAGAGAGAGAGAGAGGGGAGAGAGAGAGAGAGAGAGAGATAGAGATAGAGAGAGAGAGAGAGAGAGAGAGAGAGAGATAGAGAGATAGAGAGACAGAGAGATAGAGAGATAGAGAGATAGAGAGACAGAGAGATAGAGAGACAGAGAGATAAAGAGAGAGAGAGAGGGGAGAGAGAGAGAGAGAGAGAGAGAGAGAGAGAGAGAGAGAGAGAGAGAGAGAGAGAGAGAGAGAGAGAGAGAGAGAGAGAGAGAGAGAGAGAGAGAGAGAGAGAGAGGATTTTTTTTTTTATATAGTGCACACTTACCACGCCGACCTATTCTCTCATATGTAGGCCCAAATTTACCAGTTACAGCTTATCTGAGTGAGCTGAGTTCATGGCAACCGACAGTGGCTTCAGAGCCACCTTATCTTTTATGGACAATGTACAGTGTATGTGCTTTACACAACGAGAAGCATTTCTTTTAGTCATTGGAACCATGGCTAGGGCTAAAGGTCAGCAGGTTATAACAATAAATGGAGAAAAAGAAATTGGAATGACTTATGTAGTAAGAAGCACCACCAAACAGTAGTGGCAGGTTGGTGTGGTGACCCCAGAAATTTGAAATTATGCTAGCCAAAATTAGTGCTGGATTACTGATGGAACCAGATTACTGATCGCCAGATTAGTGATGGCCAACCTGTACTACCGTTCTGCCAAGTGAGTGTGAAATGGACACCTGTAATTGTTTTATATGATGGTAGGATTGCTGGTGTCTTTTGTCTGTCTCATAAATATGCAAGATTACAGGTACGTCTTGCTACTTCTACTTACACTTAGGTCACACTACACATACGTGTACAAGCATATATATACACACCCCTCTGGGTTTTCTGCTATTTTCTTTCTAATTCTTGTTCTTGTTTATTTCCTCTTATCTCCATGGGGAAGTAGAACAGAATTCTTCCTCTGTAAGCCATGCGTGTTGTAAGAGGCGACTAAAATGCCGGGAGCAAGGAGCTAGTAACCCCTTCTCCTGTATATACATGTATTACTAAATTTAAAAGGAGAAACTTTATTTTTTTCTTTTGGGTCACCCCACCTCGGTGGGATACAGCTGGTACGTTGAAAGAAGAAAAAACATGCAAGATTACAGGTGCGTCCTGCTACTTCTACTTACACTGAGGTCACACTAAACATACATGTACAGGCATATATATACACACACACCCCTCTGGATTTTCTTCTGTTTCCTTACTAGTTCTTTTTCTTGTTTATTTCCTATCTCCATGAGGAAGTGGAACAGAATTCTTCCTCTGTAAGTCATGCGTGTTGTAAGAGGCAACTAAACTGCCAGGAGCATGGAGCTAGTAAGTCTTTCTCCTGTACAAATTACTAAATTTAGAGAGAAACTTTTGTTTTTCTTTATGGGTCACCCTGCCTCAGTGGGATATGGCTGGTTTGTTGAAAAAAAAATTAAATTATTTTTAAACGATTTTTTTTTTTGAGTGCTGCAGCAAGGAAGCCAGTGTCACTAAAGATGTCATGTTTATGATCAAATGAGGGAATTAGATAGTTTGGCTCTTTAAAAAGGATGGAGCAATATAGGTTGATCAATAATATAAATCTGAGGCAGATGGAACCTGTAAAATATATTCCAGAAATGGATGGAAGGTGTGAAGGAAGTGTTCAGTTGTAGCGTCCAGCAGGCACATGTGTGTGTGTTAGGTCGGAGTCAAGATCAGTGGTTTTTGGGCTTCAACAAACAGATGAAGTATTAGCAAGAAAATATCTATGAAGAGACTCAGGAAAACCAGTTAGCTGGACTTGAGCTTTGAGGGTAAGAAGTATGTACAGTGCCTGCAATCTGAAAGGTGGGTGGAAATGCTGCAATTCAACAGATCATTTGAATGATGTGATATCTATGCACTTCTGGAGAGATTGTCAGGGAATGAGTGATAGTGAATGTTTTTTTCTTCACTGGGTCACCCTGGCATTAGAAAATGGTCAGTGTGTTAAAACAAATTACAGTACGTCTTATGGTAAGTGGGAAATAAAATACATTTAATGTCCTCACTTTACAAGATAGAATGTGATTTTATAAGTTATCACTCAGTTTTTTGGATGACCTTATATGCAGCAATGATTGACAAAAAATGTCAACATAATTACTGTGTATTGTGGTTTTCATTAAATTTTCCATGACAATATTTACCGATGCCACCCTTAAGACGAAATAATTTGTTGAAATCAACTGTGGCTACACAAAGGGGGATTCAATTTCTATTGAACCTAAAGATTCAATATAGATTTAATAAATATTTCACCATCTTACCTCAGTTTCTAATGAATTACGATGCTTTAGGTGTTTCTCCTTGTCTGAATTAGCACGGGTGATCAGCTGATCAATATTAGCAAGCATAGTGTCACATGTGTCACACCAAGACTGTTGGGAAAAAAATCTACACTTCAACCATCAGGATCACAGCTCAAAATACAGAATTCCATGCATACCACAGAATGCAAATAAAATAGAGAAATACAGAACAGGCACACATATCTGATGTTTAATAGAATGATGTAATACTAGAAATCTTTACCATGGAAGTAATTATAGCACTGCTGTTAACACCAAAAATAGGCTCATAAATGATGTGGCTAAATACTCAATTTTAAAAAGTCCCTATGGATGTGTTACCTCATACACACTAACATTTCAAATTTTCTATGCCATATCACTTGTTTCTGATCACTTCAGTTAAACACATGCTGTTAGATGCTCAAATTATTACCTTTATGTACCTCTCTCACACCCTCCTTGAGCTCGCTACACTTTCCATCTAACTCAGACTAATGTACTCTTTTATACACCTTGTCTTAATTCTTTCTACATTACCAATCTCAACTCTTGTGCTCTTTAAATAATGTCTTTCATTCCAAAAAACCCCTCTTTTAATTTCAGCAAATTATTCTCCACATAAAATTCATCCCACAATCATCCCATTCAAAGGATTTTGTCTCATACCTACACAAAAACAATGACATTAAACTCTGAGGCATTTCTATTTTTGCATCCAATGACAAACCTCTTTCTTACTACAGACTTCTAAACACTATTACAACTTTCTTTACCCTTGTTATTTCCCTCTTAAAGCAAGTTGCTGAAATCTTCACAAAAAATTGTTAACCCAACATATGTAACTTTTTTTTTCAATGCACCAGCCGTATCCCACTGAGGTAGGGTGACCTAAAAAGAAAAACGGAAATTTTTCCCCTTACATTTAGCAATTTATACAGGTTTTCCTGTATAAGTTACTAGCTCTTTGCTCCTGGCATTTTAGTTGCCTCTTATAGACAATAAATATTATTTAAGTGTTGTTGGAGTGTGAGCAAAGTAACATTCATGAAGGGATTCAGGGAAACCGGCAGGCCGGACTTGAGTCCTGGAGATGGGAAGTACAGTGCCTGCACTCTGAAAAAGGAGTGTTAATGTTGCAGTTTAAAAACTGTAGTGTAAAGCACCCTTCTGGCAAGACAGTGATGGAGTGAATGTTGATGAAAGTTTTTCTTTTTTTTCGGGCCACCCTGCCTTGGTGGGAATCGGCCAGTGTGTTAATAATAATAAAATACTACACCTTCCACAACAATATCCTAATTTTGTGGTCAAATCCCCTATAGCATCTATTCTCTCACTTGCCTTAAATTCTCTAAACATTAAATTAATAGCTTTCAAAATATTTATCTACCACTTCTATACTTTTCACACATCTAGATGCACAAAACACTAACAATTACCCACTTCTCATAATTCACTTTCATTCTTATATACTCTCTAGTTAAAACAGTCATACTCTCATACTTCTTTGATTTCTTTCCATAACATATGATGTATTGAAATTTTAGGGTAACACTTACTCAACTGTAGAAACATGTTTAAAGTGCAAGAAAATGCATGTTACAAAACTTATAAAAACTGTAAATCACACTGCTTTGCTATATTTATTTGCCAGCCTTTCCATTGTCAACCATGATCCATTCAAAACCATGAGAGATGAAACAAGTGAACCATTCTTATAAGTTTAATACATAATTCTGTTAATAAACAACAACCAATACATACTTGTAAAGTTGCTACAATGTTAGGCAAATCCTCTGGCTTGATGTCCCGACCAATTGCATGATCTAGTTCTAATATACCATTTTTTTGGTCCAATTTTCCATGAATAATATCTGAAAAGACATGCTTTATATTATTTCTTTAAAATGCAAAAATATGTCTTATCTAACTGCATTCATAAATAGTTTAGATTTTTTGGCACTCTCATCAATTAAGATTTTTTTTTTAACACGTCGGCAATCTCCCACCGAAGCAGGGTGACCCACAAAAGAAACACTTTCGCCATCATTCTCACACAATCACTGTCTTTGCAGAAGGGCTCATATACAACAGTTTGGATGTCACTCCAAACAGTCAATATCCCAAAACCCTCCTTTATAGTGTAGGCATTATGCTTTCCACCTCCAGGAGTCAAGTCTGGCTAACCAGTTTCCCTGAATCTCTTCACAAAAAATTATCCTGCTCACACTCCAACAGCTCATTAGGTCCCAAAAACCATTTGTCTTCATTCACTCCTATCGAACATGCTCACACATGCCTGCTGCATGTCCAAGTTCCTTGCACACAAAACCTTTAGCACAGTATCTTCATGATGCTTGCACACACAAACATGAAACAAACAGATAACTTGTACAGCTCATCCTCAATTATAATCCACTCTTGCCCCAGTGGTAGTCTAAACTACAGTGGAACCTCTACTTGCGAGCGCATCCACGTGCGAGTTTTTCCAAATACGAGCAGTCGATGGGTCGATTTTTTGTTTCCATACACGAGCAAAATTTTCATAAGCGAGCAGACCTCAAGGCAGGTTCCTTGACACTGGTGAGGGGCTCTTGCTCTTGATCTAGGAAATTGTATCTCATTTGTTTGTTGGACTATCTTATTGAAACTTGAGCAATGTATGAGGGAAAGATGCTTCTTAATGTACGCCAAAAAATGAAAGAAATCTAAGCATAAATAATGGAGTTCGCTTCTCAGCAATTAGCCGCCCCTTAGCAGTATTTTCGTATGGTTTTTATGGGTAGATTCTCGTTTTTTGGTCTCATTTGATAGAATGGAAGATATATTACAGAAATAGATATGATTTTGATTGCTTTCCCAACGAAAAATACCTTGAAATTGAGCTCAACACAGGAGAAATGTTCCATTTGTTCAAGAGTAAACAAATGACATCACTGTCCATTCCAATATGCAGTCATGAATGGGTTGACATTTTTTATACAATTATTGCAATAAGGCATAACAGTAAATCTTACATTTTTTGTGTGAATAAAAATTACATATTATTTATATTGTAATAATAATAATAATAACAATAATATGTATAATAATAATAGTATGTACACCTACCATCCGACTTACGACCTGCTTGACTTACGACCACTCGACATACGACCGTGTTTTTTATGCCAAATTTCTGGGAAAAAAACAACTATTTGTGTTGTACACAGTGTTTATCCTAAACCTTACAGTATAAAATACAGTTCTAACAGCATAAAAAGTAAAGTAAAACATGAATTACCAAAATAAAACAATAAAATAAAGTCATTATAAAAATGTTTTGTTGATATTCAGTAGTAAAGTTCGACTTATGACCATTTCGACTTACGACCGGTTTCTCGGAACCGAATTCGGTCGTAAGTCGGAGTGTAGGTATATAATAATATAATACAATAACAATAATATAATACATATACTAATAATACATATATAATGATAATCCTAGGTAGTAGGTTGGTAGACAGCAACCGCCCAGGGAGGTCCTACCGTCCTGCCAAGTGAGTGTAAAACGAAAGCCTGTAATTGTTTTACATGATGGTAGGATTGCTAGTGTCCATTTTTCTGTCTCATAAACATGCAAGGTTTCAGGTACGTCTTGCTACTTCTACTTACACTTAGGTCACACTACACATACATGTACAAGCATATATATACACACCCCTCTGGGTTTTCTTCTATTTTCTTACTAGTTCTTGTTCTTGTTTATTTCCTCTTATCTCCATGGGGAAGTGGAACAGAATTCTTCCTCCGTAAGTTATGAGTGTTGTAAGAGGCGACTAAAATGCCAGGAGCAAGGGGCTAGTAACCCCTTCTCCTGTATAAATTACTAAATTTAAAAAGAGAAACTTTCGTTTTTCTTTTTAGGCCACCCTGCCTCGGTGGGATATGGCCGGTTTGTTGAAAGAAGAATATAATAATAATGTACTACAGTAAGTTGGTAGACAGCAACCACCCAGGGAGGTACTACCATCCTGCCAAGTGAGTGTGAAACGAAAACCTGTAATTGTTTTACATGATGGTAGGATTGCTGGTGTCTTTTGTCTGTACTTCTTGCTACTTCTACTTACACTTAGGTCACACTACACATACATGTACATGTTTATTTATACACACTCATCTGAGTTTTCTTTGATTTTATCTTAATAGTTCTTGGTCTTATTACTTTTCCTTTTACATGTATATCCATGGGGAAGTGGAATAAGAATTTTTCCTCCGTAAGCCATGCGTGTTGTAAAAGTCAATTAAAATGCCGGGAACAATGGGCTAGTAACCCCTTTTCCTGTAATAATTACTAAAAAGAATAAGAAGAAGAAAATTGTCAAAGTGGGAAGTCTGAATGTGCGTGGATGTTGTGCAAATGATAAGAAAGAGATGATTGTGGATGTTATGAATGAGAAGAAGCTGTATGTCCTGGCTTTAAGTGAAACAAAGTTGAAGGGGGCGGGAGAGTTTCAGTGGAGAGGAATAAATGGGATTAGGTCAGGGGTTTCAAATAGAGTTAGAGCTAAAGAAGGAGTAGCAATAATGTTGAAGGATAAGTTATGGAAGGAAAAGAGGGACTATAATGTGTTAATTCAAGGATTATGTGGAGTAAAATAAAGGTTGGATGTGAAAAGTGGGTTATAGTCAGTGTATATGCACCTGGAGAAGAAAGAAGTGTAAAGGAGAGAGAGAGAAATTTGGGAAATGTTGAGTGAATGCGTGGGGAGTTTTGAACCAAGTGTGAGAGTAATGGTGGTTGGGGATTTCAATGCTAAAGTGGGCAAAAATGTTTTGGAGGGAGTAGGTAAATTTGGGGTACCAGGGGTAAATGAAAATGGGGAGCCTTTAACCCTTAAATGGTCCAAACGTATATATACGTTTTTTCAACATCTGAAAGTATGTAAAAAAATGTAAATCTTCTTTTTTGTTTTACATTTGAAAACGTGAAAAAAAAGCTTTTATCTACATTTTATTTTTTGTTACATATGAAAATATGTTAAAAAAAAGTAGATCTACTTTTGTAGCACTACGAATTTGAACGTCGATTTGTTTGGACCGTTTAAGGGTTAATTGAGCTATGTGCAGAAAGAGGTTTGGTAGTAAGTAATATATAGTTTATGAGGAAGAGGATAAATAAATATACAAGGTATGATATAGCACGTAATGAAAGTAGTTTGTTAGATTATGTATTAGTGGATAAAAGGTTAGTGGGTAGGCTCCAGGATGTACATGTTTATAGAGGGGCAAGTGATATGTCGGATCATTATTTAGTTGTAGCTACAGTTAGAGTAAGAGGTAGATGGGAAAAGAGGAAGGTGGCAACAACAAGAGGGAGGTGAAAGTGTATAAACTAAAGGAGGAGGAAGTTCGGGTGAGATATAAGCAACTATTGGCAGAAAGGTGGGCTGGTGACAAGTATGAGTAGTGGGGGGGTTGAAGAGAGTTGAAATAGTTTTAAAAATGCAGTATTAGAATGTGGGGCAGAAGTTTGTGGTTATAGGAGGGTGGGTGCAGGAGGAAAGAGGAGTGATTGGTGGAATGATGCAGTAAAGGGTGTGATAAAAGAGAAAAAGTTAGCTTATGAGAGGTTTTTACAAAGCAGAAATGTTATAAGAAGAGTAGAGTATATGGAGAGTAAAAGAAAGGTGAAGAGAGTGGTGAGATAGTGCAAAAGGAGAGCAGATGATAGAGTGGGAGAGGCACTGTCAAGAAATTTTAATGAAAGTAAGAAAAAATTTTGGAGTTAAACAAGTTAAGAAAGCCTAGGGAACAAATGGATTTGTCAGTTAAAAACAGAGTAGGGGAGTTAGTGGATGGGGAGATGGAGGTTTTGGGTAGATAGCAAGAATATTTTGAGGAACTTTTAAATGTCGACGAAGAAAGGGAGGCAGTAATTTCATGCACTGGCCAGGAAGGTATACCATCTTTTAGGAGTGAAGAAGAACAGGATGTGAGTGTGGGGGAGGTGTGTGAGGCATTACACAGAATGAAAGGGGGTAAACCAGCTGGAACTGACGGGATCATAACAGAAATGTTAAAAGCAGGGGGGATATAGTGTTGGAGTGGTTGGTATTTTTGTTTAATAAATGTATGAAAGAGGGGAAAGTACCTAGGGACTGGCGGAGAGCATGTATAGTCCCTTTATATAAAGGGAAGATGAGCAAATGAGAGAGTGGGTGAGATGTTATCAACAAATTTTGTTGAAAATAAGAAAAAGTTTTGGAGTGAGATTAACAAGTTAAGAAAGCCTAGAGAACAAATGGATTTGTCAGTTAAAAATAGGAGAGGAGAGTTATTAAATGGCGAGTTAGAGGTATTGGGAAGATGGAGGGAATATTTTGAGGAATTGTTAAATGTTGATGAAGATGGGGAAGCTGTGATTTTGTGTATAGGGCAAGGAGGAACAACATCTTGTAGGAGTGAGGAAGAGCCACTTGTGAGTGCGGGGGAAGTTCGTGAGGCAGTAGGTAAAATGAAAGGGGGTAAGGCAGTCGGGATTGATGGGATAAAGATAGAAATGTTAAAAGCAGGTGGGGATATAGTTTTGGAGTGGTTGGTGCAATTATTTAATAAATGTATGGAAAAGGGTAAGGTACCTAGGGATTGGCAGAGAGCATGCATAGTTCCTTTGTATAAAGGCAAAGGGGATAAAAGAGAGTGCAAAAATTATAGGGGGATAAGTCTGTTGAGTATACCTGGCAAAGTGTATGGTAGAGTTATTATTGAAAGAATTAAGAGTAAGACAGAGAATAGGATAGCAGATGAACAAGGAGGCTTTAGGAAAGGTAGGGGGTGTGTGGACCAGGTGTTTACAGTGAAACATATAAGTGAACAGTATTTAGATAAGGCTAAAGAGGTCTTTGTGGCATTTATGGATTTGGAAAAGGCGTATGACAGGGTGGATAGGGGGGCAATGTGGCAGATGTTGCAGGTGTATGGTGTAGGAGGTAGGTCACTGAAAGCAGTGAAGAGTTTTTACGAGGATAGTGAGGCTCAAGTTAAGAGTATGTAGGAAAGAGGGAAATTATTTCCCATCAAAAGTAGGCCTTAGATAAGGATGTGTGATGTCACCGTGGTTGTTTAATAAATTTATAGATGGGGTTGTAAGAGAAGTAAATGCGAGGGTCTTGGCAAGAGGCGTGGAGTTAAAAGATAAAGAATCACACATAAAGTGGGAGTTGTCACAGTTGCTCTTTGCTGATGACACTGTGCTCTTGGGAGATTCTGAAGAGAAGTTGCAGAGATTGGTGGATGAATTTGGTAGGGTGTGCAAAAGAAGAAAATTGAAAGTGAATACAGGAAAGAGTAAGGTTATGAGGATAACAAAAAGATTAGGTGATGAAAGATTGGATATCAGATTGGAGGGAGAGAGTATGGAGGAGGTGAATGTATTCAGATATTTGGGAGTGGACGTGTCAGCGGATGGGTCTATGAAAGATGAGGTGAATCATAGAATTGATGAGGGGAAAAGGGTGAGTGGTTTGCACTTAGGAGTCTGTGGAGACAAAGTAACTTTGTCCTTGGAGGCAAAGAGGGGAATGTATGAGAGTATACTTTTACCAACGCTCTTATATGGGTGTGAAGCATGGGTGATGAATTTTTGCAGCGGGGAGAAGGCTGGAGGCAGTGGAGATGTCATGTCTGAGAGCAATGTGTGGTGTGAATATAATGCAGAGAATTCGTAGTTTGGAAGTTAGGAGGAGGTGCGGGATTACCAAAACTGTTGTCCAGAGGGCTGAGGAAGGGTTGTTGAGGTGGTTCGGACATGTAGAGAGAATGGAGCGAAACAGAATAACTTCAAGAGTGTATCAGTCTGTAGTGGAAGGAAGGCGGGGTAGGGGTTGGCCTAGGAAAAGGTTGGAGGGAGGGGGTAAAGGAGGTTTTGTGTGCGAGGGGCTTGGACTTCCAGCAGGCATGTGTGAGCGTGTTTGATAGGAGTGAATGGAGACAAATGTTTTTTAATACTTTACGTGCTGTTGGAGTGTGAGCAAAGTAACATTCATGAAGGGGTTCAGATAAACCGGCAGGCCGGACTTGAGTCCTGGAGATGGGAAGTACAGTGCCTGCACTCTGAAGAAGGGGTGTTAATGTTGCAGTTTAAAAACTGTAGTGTAAAGCACCCTTCTGGCAAGACAGTGATGGAGTGAATGATGGTGAAAGTTTTTCTTTTTCGGGCCACCCTGCCTTGGTGGGAATCGGCCAGTGTGATAATAAATAAATAAATAAGGGGGACAATAGAGATTGTAAAAATTACTGAGGAATAAGTTTACTGAGTATACCAGGAAAAGTGTACGGTAGGGTCATAACTGAAAGAATTAGAGGTAAGACAGAATGTAGGATTGCGGATGAGCAGGGAGGTTTTAGAGTGGGTAGGTGATGTGTAGATCAAGTGTTTACATTGAAGCATATATGTGAACAGTACTTAGATAAAGGTAGGGAAGTTTTTACTACATTTATGGATTTAGAAAAGGCATATGATAGAGTGGATAGGAGAGCAATGTGGCAGATGTAAGTATATGGAATAGGTGGCAAGTTACTAAATGCTGTAAAGAGTTTTTATGAGGATAGTGAGACTCAGGTTAGGATGTGTAGAAGAGAGGGAGACTACTTCCCAGTAAAAGTAAGTCTTAGACAGGGATGTGTAATGTCACCATGGTTGTTTAATATATTTATAGATGGGGTTGTACAAGAAGTAAATGCTAGGGTGTTTGGGAGAGGGGTGGGATTAAATTATGGGGAATCAAATGCAAGATGGGAATTGACACAGTTGCTTTTTGTTGATGATACTGTGCTTATGGGAGATTCTAAAGAAAAATTGTAAAGGTTAGTGGATGAGTTTGGGAGTGTGTGTAAAGGTAGAAAGTCGAAAGTGAACACAGAAGAGAGTAAGGTGATGAGGGTATCAAATGATTTAGATAGAGAAAAATTGGATATCAAATTGGGGAGGAGGAGTATGGAAGAAGTGAATGTTTTCAGATACTTGGGAGCTGATGTGTCAGCGAATGGATTTATAAAGGATGAGGTTAATCCTAGAACTGATGAGGGAAAAAAGGTGAGTGGTGCATTGAGGTATATGTAGAGACAAAAAACGTTATCTATGGAGGCAAAGGGAATGTATGAAAGTGTAGTAGTACCAACACTCTTATATGGATGTGAAATTTGGGTTGTGAATGCTGCAGCGAGGAGGTGGTTGGAGGCAGTGGAGATGTCCTGTCTAAGGGCAATGTGTGGTGTAAATATTATGCAGAAAATTCGGAGTGTGGAAATTAGGAGGTGTGGAGGGCTGAAGAGGGGTTGTTGAGGTAGTTTGGTCATTTAGAGAGAATGGATCAAAGTAGAATGACATGGAGAGTGTTTAAATCTGTAGGGGAAGGAAGGCGGGGTAGGAGTCGTCCTCGAAAAGGTTGGAAGGAAGGGGTAAGGGAGGTTTTGTGGGCGAGGGGCTTGAACTTCCAGCAGGTGTGCGTGAGCGCGTTTGATAGGAGTGAATGGAGACAAATGGTAATTGGGACCTGACGATCTGTTGGAGTGTGAGCAGGGTAATAGTATTTAGTGAAGGGATTCAGGGAAACCAGTTATTTTTATATAGCAAGACTTGAGTCCTGGAAATGAGAAGTACAATGCCTGCACTCTAAACGAGGGGTTCGGGATATTGGCAGTTTGGTGGGATATGTTGTGTATCTTTATACGTATATGCTTCTAAGCTGTTGTGTTCTGAGCACCTCTGCAAAAACAGTGATTATGTGGGAGTGAAGTGAAAGTGTTGAATGATGATGAAAGTATTTTCTTTTTTGGGGATTTTCTTTCTTTTGGGTCACCCTGCCTCGGTGGGAGACGGCCAACTTGTTAAAAAAAAAATAATCATAATAACAGACGCTTCAAAAGGCCGTCACTAGATGGTAGTGTTTACAACAACAAAGAGGGAGTGATTGTGGCCTCCTCCACCTGTTATACATAATGGCATATTTTATTCTTTGTAGAGTATATATCAGGTTTCTGTGTTATTTATATTGTTTTATTTCACATTAGATGAACTTTTTTTTTTTTTTACTTTTTTTTTTTATTATCACACTGGCCGATTCCCACCAAGGCAGGGTGGCCCGAAAAAGAAAAACTTTCACCATCATTCACTCCATCACTGTCTTGCCAGAAGGGTGCTTTACACTACAGTTTTTAAACTGCAATATTAACACCCCTCCTTCAGAGTGCAGGCACTGTACTTCCCATCTCCAGGACTCAAGTCCGGCCTGCCGGTTTCCCTGAACCCCTTCATAAATGTTACTTTGCTCACACTCCAACAGCACGTCAAGTATTAAAAACCATTCGTCTCCATTCACTCCTATCAAACACGCTCATGCACGCCTGCTGGAAGTCCAAGCCCCTCGCATACAAAACCTCCTTCACCCCCTCCCTCCAACCTTTCCTAGGCCGACCCCTACCCCCCCTTTCCCTTTCCCACTACAGACTGATACACTCTTGAAGTCATTCTGTTTCGCTCCATTCTCTCTACATGTCCGAACCACCTCAACAACCCTTCCTCACCCCTTTTGGACAACAGTTTTGGTAATCCCGCATCTCCTCCTAACTTCCAAACTACGAATTCTCTGCATTATATTCACACCACACATTGCCCTCAGACATGACATCTCCACTGCCTCCAGCCTTCTCCTCGCTGCAACATTCATCACCCATGCTTCACACCCATATAAGAGTGTTGGTAAAACTATACTCTCATACATTCCCTCTTTGCCTCCAAGGACAAAGTTCTTTGTTCCACAGACTCCTAAGTGCACCACTCCCCCCTTTTCCCTCATCAATTCTATGATTCACCTCATCCTTCATAGACCCATCCGCTGACACGTCCACTCCCAAATATCTGAATACATTCACCTCCTCCATACTCTCTCCCTCCAATCTGATATCCAATCTTTCATCACCTAATATTTTTGTTATCCTCATAACCTTACTCTTTCCTGTATTCACTTTTAATTTTCTTCTTTTGCACACCCTACCAAATTCATCCACCAATCTCTGCAACTTCTCTTCAGAATCTCCCAAGAGCACAGTGTCATCAGCAAAGAGCAACTGTGACAACTCCCACTTTATGTGTGATTCTTTATCTTTTAACTCCACACCTCTTGTCAAGACCCTCGCATTTACTTCTCTTACAACCCCATCTATAAATATATTAAACAACCACGGTGACATCACACATCCTTGTCTAAGGCCTACTTTTACTGGGAAATAATCTCCCTCTTTCCTATGTGCTCTAACTTGAGCCTCACTATCCTCGTAAAAACTCTTCACTGCTTTCAGTAACCTACCTCCTACACCATACACCTGCAACATCTGCCACATTGCCCCCCTATCCACCCTGTCATACGCCTTTTCCAAAATCCATAAATGCCACAAAGACCTCTTTAGCCTTATCTAAATACTGTTCACTTATATGTTTCACTGTAAACACCTGGTCCACACACCCCCTACCTTTCCTAAAGCCTCCTTGTTCATCTGCTATCCTATTCTAAGTCTTACTTTTAATTCTTTCAATAATAACTCTACCATACACTTTACCAGGTATACTCAACAGACTTATCCCCCTATAATTTTTGCACTCTCTTTTGTCCCCTTTGCCTTTATACAAAGGAACTATGCATGCTCTCTGCCAATCCCTAGGTACCTTACCCTCTTCCATACATTTATTAAATAATTGCACCAACCACTCCAAAACTATATCCCCACCTGCTTTTAACATTTCTATCTTTATCCCATCAATCCCAGCTGCCTTACCCCCTTTCATTTTACCTACTGCCTCACGAACTTCCCCCACACTCACAACTGGTTCTTCCTCACTCCTACAAGATGTTATTCCTCCTTGCCCTATACACGAAATCACAGCTTCCCTATCTTCATCAACATTTAACAATTCCTCAAAATATTCCCTCCATCTTCCCAATACCTCTAACTCTCCATTTAATAACTCTCCTCTCCTATTTTTAACTGACAAATCCATTTGTTCTCTAGGCTTCCTTAACTTGTTAATCTCACTCCAAAACTTTTTCTTATTATCAACAAAATTTGTTGATAACATCTCACCCACTCTCTCATTTGCTCTCTTTTTACATTGCTTCACCACTCTCTTAACCTCTCTCTTTTTCTCCATATCTATCACAGATGAACTGTGATAGATAAATAAGCCGTAAAGTTGGTGATAACGAAATATTCAAGGAGTATTTTGTCCTGTCTCCAGACAAACTCTCGTCGACCCCTGCCGCATATATAATGACATTTTATTCATTCTAGAGTATATATCAGGTTTCTATGTTATTAATATTGTTTATTATGTCATATTAGATGAACTGTAATAGATAAATAAGCCATATAGATGATATTAGCAAAATTATTCAAGAAGTATTTTGTCCGGTCTCCAGACAAACTCTCGTCCACCTTCGACACCGCCCATACCACTACATGAATTACATATTTTATTCATTTTAGAGCATATATATCAGGTCTCTATGTTATTTATATTGTTTATTGTGTCATATTAGATGAAGTGAGATAGATAAATAAGCTGTAGATATTAGTGAAATTATTGAAGCACAGAATTCCACTGGAACGGATTAATTGCATTTCAGTTAATTTAAATGAGGAAAATTGACTCTCCAAACGAGCAAATCCAGTTGCGAGCAAGGTCATGGAACAGATTAAACTCGCAAGTAGAGGTTCCACTGTACTTTATTCATACAAAAAATCTGTGTGTTACTGGTTAGTACTGGTGTTAAGTAGCCCGTAAGAAATTCTTCCCAGTATGCCTGAAATGTTTTGCATACAAGGAGCTTTCCTTGGAACAAGCAATTATTGTATTGATACACCTATGCATTTTGCTGGAATATTCACATATGCTTTGATGAAATGAAAGTTTGAGTTTGAATAGTAACCGGAAATGTAACAATAAGTAGATTTCATGAACAGAGACATTTTGAATACTGTATACCAAGGAATTCTTTGACAAATAACATTGGTCTGCATGACTGTTTTATTGACTCTATGGTATCTTTTTCGATATATATATGGAAAATAGTGGTTCACTGTGTTTTTTATTCATCTCTATCACATCAGGTTGTCAAGTTATACAGAAATGTTACTTTACTCTTTTTGTATAACATAAGTAAATGACAAGGTGGTATATTACCAATTAAAATGTTTTCTGTGTCTTTGGGATAGTAGGACAGACAGCCAGCACTATGAACAAAAAGGCTGGCCACCAAGAACCAACTTCTTACCCAGAAATCACAACGAGAAAACTGTGCCACTAGTTGACCCCAAGAAAATTCTGCTGCCACCACTCTACATCAAATTAGGGCTTATGATAAATTTTGTGAAGGCCTTGAACATGAATGGAACTGCTTTCAAGTACCTGGAGTCAAAGTTTCCTCATATAAGTGAAGGCAAGCTAAAGGCAGGAATCTTCGTTGGCCCTCAGATTCAGGAATTGATGAAGGACTAACATTCTGATGAAGCATTAGTAGGGGTTGAGGTGAATGCCTGGTTTTCATTCAAGCAGACTGTCCACAACTTCCTGGGAAACAGGCACTCCCCCAAATATGAAAAAATGATCTAAGACCTGATATCAGGTTTCCAACAACTTGGGTCTAGAATGATTGTGAAGATGCACTTTTTGCACTCACATATTGACTATTTTCCCAACAATTGAGGGGACTACAGTGAGGAATAAGGAGAGCAGTTCCAGCAGGATATCTGCACCATGGAAACTATACCAGGGCAAATGTAATGTCAGCATGATGGCGGATTACTGCTGGTCACTGAAACGTAATAGTCTCAATGCACAGCACAAATGAAAATCAAAGTGGTCCTCCTTCCTTTGATTTAATATGTAGTCTAACCATTAGGAGCATATTTTTTTAATAAAATCATTTGATTTGATTCATGTTGATTTGGAATTCATATGTTGTTAAAACTAAGAGAATGAGCTTTTCCATGATTACTTGCCTAATTTTAATAAATTAACAATTAAAAATTCACATTTTTCATCATTAATTTTTATTTTATTCAAAATTCTCACATGATAGAGCAAAATGGTTTAGATATTTACAATCAACAGCCCAAGAATATGTAAGATAGCAACCATGAATAAAAATAAAAAATAAAAACATTTCAAATGTAGACCAGTGAATCATTCTCAATAGTATGTAGTAATTGGGTTAATTAAACAAGTGGAGCCAAAGACTGGATAAACATCAAAATGATTTGTGTATATCAGTAGTAGAATATACCAACAAGTATGTTAACAAGACACAATATGAAGTTCATGGCATTTTATTGAGAAGATGCTTCATCCACCAGGGATTTTATCAAGTGTCATGGAGAGAGAGGAAAAAAGATAGCATATATAAATTGCATATTGTGTCTTATTAACACATTTAATAGGTATTTTAATATACTGCAAAAGTGTGTGTCTACCTGTATACATAGCCTCAATAATCAAGTCCTCTAGTTCTCTGGTGGAGGTGAGACCCAACTGGTTGCCTAGAGTTACTAGCGGGATGCTTTTCTGTCCTGTTGCCATGGAAACAATTGTAAGGTGCCTCAGCTTGGTCAGCATTGTCGGAGTTAATTGTGGAAATTTGGACGATTCTTTTATGTAATCGCCATAAACTCCATATGCAAAAAGTTGCAGAAGCTCAAAATATGGTGCATGCTGAGGATTATTTTTGAGCTATGGAAGAGAAAAGAAAATATTTCAGAAACAACACACCATTAACAATGCAGTCAACAAGAAGAAAAAATTAAATAAAGCAAACCCTCTATTTGATAGACTAATTGTGGGGGTGGGTGGCCAGTAATGACACTTGTGGTGGGTACAAAGATTGTTTTCCTATGGTTACAACAATACAGTGGACCTCCGACATTCGATGGCATCAACATTCGATACATCCGACATTCGATGCATTTTAACGCAAAAATTTCGCCTCGACATTTGATGGAAAACCCGACATTCGATACGATTCGTACGAGACATGTCCACGTGTGGCCTGAACTGCCCCGTGTGTGCCAGTGTTTACAAGCCAGCCAGTGTGCACACATCTAAGGATACATTCGGTAATTTTCATATTATCACTGTTTTTGGTGCTTGTTTCTGCAAAATAAGTCACCATGGGCCCCAAGAAAGCTTCTAGTGCCATCCCTTCGAGAAAAAAGGCGCTAATGACTATTGAAATGAAGAAAGAGATAATTGCAAAGTACGAAAGTGGAGTGCGTGTGTCGGAGCTGGCCTGGTTGTATAGTAAACCCCAATCAACCATCTCTACTATAGTGAGCAGGAAAATGGCAATCAAGGAAGCTGTTGTTGCAAAAGGTGCAACTTTGTTTTTGAAACAGAGATCGCTAGTGTTAGATGATGTTGAGAGACTGTTATTGGTGTGGATAAATGAAAAACAGATAGCAGGAGATAGCATCTCTCAAGCGATTATTTGTGAAAAGGCTAGGCAGTTGCATGATGATTTGGTAAAGAAATTGCCTGCAACTAGTGGTGATGTGAGTGAATTTAAGGCCAGCAAAGGTTGGTTTGAGAGATTTAAGAATCGTAGTGGCATACACAGTGTGGTAAGGCATGGTGAGGCTGCCAGCTCGGACCACAAAGCGGCTGAAAAATACGTGCATGAATTCAAGGAGTACATAGAGGCTGAAGGATTGAAACCTGAACAAGTGTTTAATTGTGACAAAACAGGCCTGTTTTAGAAGAAATTGCCAAGCAGGACCTACATTACTCAGGAGGAAAAGGCACTCCCAGGACATAAGCCTATGAAAGACAGGCTTACTCTTCTGATGTGTGCCAATGCTACTGGTGATTGCAAAGTGAAGCCTTTATTGGTGTATCACTCAGAAACTCCCAGAGTGTTTGAGCAAAAGAATGTCCTCAAGGCTAATTTGTGTGTGCTGTGGAGGGCAAACAGTAAGGCATGGGTCACTAGGGACTTTTTCTATGACTGGTTACACCATGCATTTGCCCCCACTGTGAAAAATTACCTAATTGAAAAGAAATTAGACCTTAAGTGCCTCCTGGTATTAGACAATGCCCCTGGTCATCCTTCTGACTTGGCAGAGCGACTTTCTGGGGACATAAGCTTCATTAAGGTCAAGTTTTTGCCTCCTAATACCACTCCTCTCCTGCAGCCCATGGACCAGCAGGTCATTTCCAACTTCAAGAAACTACACAAAAGCTATGTTTCAAAAGTGCTTTGTAGTGACCACAGAAACTCAACTGACTCTAAAATAGTTTTGGAAGAATCACTTTAATATCCTCAACTGTATAAACCTTATAGGTAAGGCTTGGGAGGAAGTGACTAAGAGGACCCTGAACTCTGCTTGGAAAAAACTGTGGCCAGAATGTGTAGACAAAAGGGATTTTGAAGGGTTTGAGGCTAACCCTGAGAATCCTATGCCAGTTGAGGAATCCATTGTGGTATTGGGGAAGTCCTTGGGGTTGGAGGTTAGTGGGGAGGATGTGGAAGAGTTGGTGGAGCAGGACAATGACAAACTAACCACTGATGAGCTGCTAGATCATCTTCAACAGCAAGAGGCCACACCTGAGGAAACTGCTTCAGAGGAGGGGAGAGAGAAATTGAAGAAGTTGCCTACTTCAAAGATTAAGGAAATGTGTGCAAAGTGGCTTGAAGTGCAAACTTTTTTTGATGAAAATCACCCTGAAACAGCTACTGCAAGCCGTGCTGGTGACTATTACACTGACAATGTTGTGAACCGCTTTAGGAAAGTGATAAAGGAACGATAGGTACAGGCCTCTATGGACAGAAATGTTGTGTGACAGAAGTCCAGTGACTCTCAAGCTGGTCCTAATGGCATTAAAAGAAGAAGGGAAGTAACCCTGGAAAAAGACTTGATACCTCAAGTCCTAATGGAAGGGAATTCACCTTCTAAACACTAACACCATCCACACTCTCCCCTACTCCCATCCCATCAATCATCACCAGATCTTCATTAAAGGTAAGTGTCAATTATTCTAATGTTATTAATCTATTGTTATTGTAATTATTCTATTGCATTAAACTTAATATTTCATGTGGTAAAATTTTTTTTTTTCATACTTTTGGGTGTCTTGCACAGATTAATTTGATTTCCATTATTTCTTATGGGGAAAATTAATTCGACTTTCGATATTTTCGACATTCGATAGCTCTCAGGAATGGATTAGTATCAAATGTCGAGGGTCCACTGTACTAAATAATTCTGTGACCAAAGGACTTTGTCCATTATTCCAAAATCTATTGACCCAGCAGATTTTGTTTCATATTTCTGAAGTCCCTTAAATGAAGGGTTTACTTAAGTACATTTCCTATTACAGTACTGCATCACTGTTTGCTACACTTGAACAGATCACATCCTGTACTTGGTTACTATTTTACAAAATCAATCGATAGCCTTATGAGTTTTTGTGCTATTGCATATTTGAAAATCTTTGTTTGGTTAGACATTCATAATTTTCACATTTTCTTTATTGACACAAGATGCAAATTTCATAACTCTTGGTTCTTTTCTTTATCAAATCTTTCTCTCTTCACTCCATGTTGCCAATTACAATAAGTAGAATCTCAAGAATAATGACATGAAATTCAAGATAAGTAACTTTTCAAACAGATAATGCCTTGGATTTGGAGCAAAATGTTTACTATAAATATACATTATTCTACAGCTGTTCCAGTAGCATGATAGACATATTAAAATAGATTGAACTGCCTGACTATTCAGGTGCTGCACTTACTGATGAGTAAGAGAACATGGCCACCACGTGACAGTATCAAGTCCCAGGCACTGTGAATGCCATGACTTGGCAAAACAATTTTGACTGACTGTCCACTTACTGAGCTACAATACTGAAAACAAGGACTTAACCTTACTGTAACTGATTTTAGCATTGTGCCCTATGACGACTTAACTGTATTTACCTACTGGATAGTCGCCTTCTGGATGCTTCAACATATTTAATACATGTAGGAGGGGTGTTAATGTTGCAGTTTAAAAACTGTAGTGTAAAGCACCCTTCTGGCAAGACAGTGATGGAGTGAATGATGGTGAAAGTTTTTCTTTTTTGGGCCACCCTGCCTTGGTGGGAATAGGCCAGTGTGATAATAATAATAAAAAACAACCAAAGTGAGTGATCCATAAATTTACATCATATTCTTTGTCAAAATTATTTACTATAGTGCTCACTGGAATGGTCAATTACTTCAGAACCAGAATATTTTTTACATAAAAATTTTTGAAATACATGTATACTGATTTGAAGTTCTACTACAGGTGTTTTGATACCTTTTTAGCTAGCAACTGTATATAACTATACAGTATTAAATTATTCATTCCAAAAGGTTTTTAATGTTCATTCTAGCATCAAGATCAGCCCATTAGACCTCCAGAATAAAAATTTTAGTGTCAGCCTACACACTTATTCATTAAATATGAAAATTACAACTGACCTTTCACATATCTTCCATCCTACATACTGGGTACAATTTATGATTCAAATTTGAATTTCATACCCTTATACTGTACACAATTCATGACCCTTTCCCTCCTTGTAACATTACTGTACCTAGGTAACCACACGACAAGCATGATGATCCAAAAAGCTTTATACAAGATTGATAAAATTACATCATATCCAAACATAGATCTACGTTCACATGTGTAGTGCTCCAAAAGTAGATCTACGTTTCTTTTACATATTTTCAAAAAAAAAAAAAAAAAAAAAAAAAAAAAAAAAAAAAAAAAAAAAAAAAAAAAAAAAAAAAAAAAAAAAATCTAAGTTTTTTAACATACTTTCAAATGTTGAAAAAACGTAGATCTATGTTCGGACAGTTTAAGGGTTAAAAAAATGTTAACTCACACTTCAACATGTAATAATTCAATACTGTATTTTAACTGTTAAACCCCCGAAACTCTCTCCAGGTAAACTCCAGGTAAACAGTTTACAAATTCTGAACTAGAAATATCAGTTAATACAATGGTAAGTTAGTAAACAAATAATTTAAACAAATACAGTATTAGCCTTGATGCTACTTGACATTAATAAAAAGACTTCGCACACTTACATTTGTAATATTTGGCATATCCATGAGTTCCCCGAAGACATAAACCTCAGGTGCCTCCAGCACTTGCTTGACTAGTTGAACAG
The DNA here is from genome assembly GCF_026875155.1 of Cherax quadricarinatus. Lineage (NCBI taxonomy): Eukaryota > Metazoa > Arthropoda > Malacostraca > Decapoda > Parastacidae > Cherax > Cherax quadricarinatus. Next base: position 45,767,008 of record NC_069427.1, read on the forward strand.
CAGCTGCTCCTTTTGCTTGTTTAGCCAATAAGATATATTGCTCAACTGGGTTGGTTTGATTTGGCTTCTCCCCCATGGTTTTATTGTTTAGACTAGGGGGGAAAATATTACTGAGTTAAGATTGCTAAATCTGTTAATGAAACCTTCACCTATGCAGCTTGGTCTCAGACCAGGCTTCCTCAATTGGAAAGGAAATATTATAAATATAAAAACTATAAGGAAACACACAAGAAAGTACAGATAAGTGTACAATGAATGTAAAGTTTATTTAGAATCTTAAATGTTTATATGCTCCATGGGGAAGTGGAAGAGAATTCTTCCTCCATAAGCCATGTGTGTCGTAAGAGGCGACTAAAATACCAGGAGCACGGGGCTAGTAACCCTTTCTCCTGTATATATTACTAAATTTAAAAGGTGAAACTCTCATTTTTCCCTTTGGGCCGCCCTGCCTCAGTGGTATACGGGTGGTTTGTTGGAGGGGGATGTTTATATGACAAAGAAATTACGTGTACAAAGAAATAATGTAAGCAACCTATGAGGCTGGAACTGAAATTAAATGGCCACTAGAGTTCCTTAACATAATGACTTATTTTTATACCTCAGCATATACATATGAAGCAATATGAGATAAAGTGACACATTGTCAACATCTGACCCAGTATTTACTAAAAGAGGAAGAAATTTTTAACATAAATTATCTAAACCCACTTGGAAAGAGTATTGAAAAGAGTAATCATGTTCTACTGCTGTTAAAAGAGAAAGAGGTAGGAACAGCTAAATTATAAGGAAAATATAATGACTCTAAAACAGGACTTTTTTTATAAATAATTTACACAAAGAGTTCCATATCATACATAAAATTGGGATTAAGCCTCTCACTGTCATGACCCTCAAAATTAAAAGCGCTGTCAGTGTCATGATTTAAAACAAAAATTCTTTTCTAAAAAAATAAAAAAGCCCATTTTTCTAATGGTAAAAAAAACAAAGAAAACAAAAATCTCATAAATACTTTCCAAAATATCAAAAATGTTGTTCACCCCATGAAAGCTATACAGAGGGCTGCTGCATGCTACATATTATAATATTTACATTTTAAATTTTTCTTGTGATTTCTGATATCTTTACTCTTGCATGTACACACTGTGGTCTTGAACACACATTCTGCACAATGTTTTCATGTCAATGCCTTTAACACAGCGAAACAGTTACAAGACAATTTCACAAAAAAAGGTAAACCACACACATCCATTTGCTTCACAATCTTACTGTTCTAACATATGTACACACACATACCAGCACTGGTCATGTTCCTAGAACTGTTGCACATTTTCCTCACCACATAAGAGGAAATCTCTAGCAACTTTCGGGTATTTTCCAATGTTTTCCCTCCTGTGTACACAATCAGATCTAATACTAAGCCACTTTCAGTGTCAAACAAAATAAACAGTTTGATACCAGAGCATCTTCTCTTTCTTTGTATATATTACTTAAATGACAGTCTGCCTTTGAACAGGACTGGAGACTTGTCACTGACAAGTTTCCAAAAAGGATAAAAAGAACTCAATGAATTAATTTTCCAATACATAAAAACATCCCTAATCTCATACAATGTTGTTCCTATTGGGCCTAGCCTTGCCTGATTAGCATAGCATATGCAGCAACAGGATAAATCTGTTGACTGGGAAGAGATCACTGAATGCTGGGCTACTGTACATATAACGAGGTTAATAGACCAGTATGATGCAATATTATGCTTGTACACATGTGGCATAAGCATAATTGTGGCAAAGAAGAGATACATCTCTGCCACAGTGGTTTCTTTCTATTTGTGAAGTTGTGACCATGCTGAAACAAATGTTTGCCACTGTATAATGGTAGTATCTGTTGGTTTGTGTCACTATTATTTTCAGTTGGTGCTGTATGTGTTGGCAGCATTACCTGAATCCTTCTGCCCATGGAATCATCGCCATCATCACTATCACTCGCTGGAATTGGGTCCAGTGATCTACTTCCATGGGGACAGCTCTAGACACACCACCAGACTATGCATTGCCATATAAGCTGATACTTCACAGGCAAATAATTACCATCACTATCACTTATCTGATAATCAGTTGCTAGGAAATCAAGGGCAACAACAGAAGTATCATTTCTAATCACAACCATGCCCAAACAATGGGAGAATATTAGATTCCATTTAAGGCATAGTCTTTGTATGGTCATGCTTGATGCCTGACATAGATGTCTGGGAGTCATTAAGGTTTTCAGCATTATTCCTGGTATTTTTCCCCTCGACAATTTCTGTCACTGTCTTCAAATCCATAAAATTCATTGTCAGGTTCCATATTTTCATTATTGGATCTATCACTGTGGAATAAAAGACATAAAATGTGCCTAGGAATAAGAGTATTGTGTTTGTGTAGCAGTGAGAATTATGGTGAACCAAGATGGCACTGCCATGATGCATTGCAGTGGTCAGACTTTTCTGTATACTGCATACACACTGACTACATTATGATCATTCTCTCATGCCTAGAACTATCAGGCCTCTCATGCCAAATCTGAGGGTGCTAGAATTTATGTGTATATCTAATTAAGGGACATTGGCTTCAGTAACATAAATTTATGTGGGGAGAGTGAAAGAGTTAAACAGTTTATTCCAAAAAGGGGTAATAAAAAATTTAAAAACTGATTAAATGAAGTGTGAGAGTTATGCAAAATAAAGAAAGAACTTACAACCAATGTCAGAAGCAGGTCATCCAGAGACACAAGTATATCAGATATATAAACTAGCCAGATATGAATACACAAAAAGAAAAGAAAAGGGAACATTGAAAAAGAAACAGAAAAGCAAGATGGAACCAGATTTTTTTTTATTTAAGTCTAAAGAAGTAAACTAAATTTAAAGATAAAA
>NC_069427.1:45770421-45837284 GCF_026875155.1 Cherax quadricarinatus
TGACTCCAGTACTTGAAGCATGACTCAAGAAATTTGTGGTAGAAATCTACCTAGTTGGATGAATCTTATTGTGGCTAGCTGGTCTAGTGGCTAACGCGACGGGCGGAGTTTTGAGACTCTATGACCGCGGGTTCAATCCGGCCGGGGGTATGGTTCACTTGAAAGCAGTTCCATTCTTGTTCAAGGCCTTCACAAAATTTGTCATAAGCCCTAATTTGATGTGGAGTGGTGGCAGCAGAATTTTCTTGGGGTCAACTAGTGGCACAGTTTTCTCGTTGTGATTTCTGGGTAAGAAGTTGGTTCTTGGTGGCCAGTCTTTTTGTTCATAGTGCTGGCTGTCTGTCCTACTATCCCAAAGACACAGAAAACATTTTAATTGGTAATATACCACTTTGTCATTTACTTATGTTATACAAAAAGAGTAAAGTAACATTTCTGTATAACTTGACAACCTGATGTGATAGAGATGAATAAAAAACACAGTGAACCACTATTTTCCATATATATATCAAGAAAGATACCATAGAGTCAATAAAACAGTCATGCAGACCAGTGTTATTTGTCAAAGAATTCCTTGGTATACAGTATTCAAAATGTGTCTGTTCATGAAATCTACTTATTGTTACATTTCCGGTTACTATTCAAACTCAAACTTTGATTTCATCAAAGCATATGTGAATATTCCAGCAAAATGCATAGGTGTATCAATACAATAATTGCTTGTTCCAAGGAAAGCTCCTTGTATGCAAAACATTTCAGGCATACTGGGAAGAATTTCTTACGGGCTACTTAACACCAGTACTAACCAGTAACACACAGATTTTTTGTGTGAATAAAGTACAGTGGAACCTCTACTTGCGAGTTTAATCTGTTCCATGACCTTGCTCGCAACTGGATTTGCTCGTTTGGAGAGTCAATTTTCCTCATTTAAATTAAATGAAATTCAATTTATCCGTTCCACTGGAATTCTGTGCTTCAATAATTTCGCTAATATCTACAGCTTATTTATCTATCTCACTTCATCTAATATGACATAATAAACAATATAAATAACATAGAGACCTGATATATATACTCTAAAATGAATAAAATATGTAATTCATGTAGTGGTATGGGCGGTGTCGAAGGTGGACGAGAGTTTGTCTGGAGACCGGACAAAATACTTCTTGAATAATTTTGCTAATATCATCTATATGGCTTATTTATCTATCACAGTTCATCTAATATGACATAATAAACAATATAAATTACATAGAAACCTGATATATACTCTAGAATGAATAAAATATGTCATTATATATGCGGCAGCAGTCGACGAGAGTTTGTCTGGAGACAGGACAAAATACCTCTTCAATATTTCGCTATCATCAACTTTACGGCTTATTTATCTATCACAGTTCATCTAATATGAAATAAAACAATATAAATAACACAGAAACCTGATATATACTCTACAAAGAATAAAATATGCCATTATGTAACAGGTGGAGGCAGCCACAATCTCTCCCTCTTTGTTGTGGTAAACACTACCATCTAGTGATGGCCTTTTGAAGCGTCTGTTATTATGATTATTTTTTTTTTTTCAACAAGTTGGCCGTCTCCCACCGAGGCAGGGTGACCCAAAAGAAAGAAAATCCCCAAAAAAGAAAATACTTTCATCATCATTCAACACTTTCACCTCACTCCTACATAATCACTGTTTTTGCAGAGGTGCTCAGAACACAACAGTTTAGAAGCATATACGTGTATAAAGATACACAACATATCCCACCAAACTGCCAATATCCCGAACCCCTCCTTTAGAGTGCAGGCATTGTACTTCTCATTTCCAGGACTCAAGTCTGGCTATATAAAAATAACTGGTTTCCCTGAATCCCTTCACTAAATACTATTACCCTGCTCACACTCCAACAGTTCGTCAGGTCCCAATTACCATTTGTCTCCATTCACTCCTATCAAACACGCTCACGCACACCTGCTGGAAGTCCAAGCCCCTCGCCCACAAAACCTCCCTTACCCCTTCCTTCCAACCTTTTCGAGGATGACTCCTACCCCGCCTTCCTTCCCCTACAGATTTAAACACTCTCCATGTCATTCTACTTTGATCGATTCTCTCTAAATGACCAAACTACCTCAACAACCCCTCTTCAGCCCTCCACACCTTCTCCTAATTTCCACACTCCGAATTTTCTGCATAATATTTACACCACACATTGCCCTTAGACAGGACATCTCCACTGCCTCCAACCACCTCCTCGCTGCAGCATTCACAACCCAAACTTCACATCCATATAAGAGTGTTGGTACTACTACACTTTCATACATTCCCTTCTTTGCCTCCATAGATAACGTTTTTTTTCTCTACATATACCTCAACGCACCACTCACCTTTTTTCCCTCATCAATTCTATGATTAACCTCATCCTTCATAAATCCATTCGCTGACACATCAACTCCCAAGTATCTGAAAACATTCACTTCTTCCATACTCCTCCTCCCCAATTTGATATCCAATTTTTCTCTATCTAAATCATTTGATACCCTCATCACCTTACTCTCTTCTGTGTTCACTTTCGACTTTCTACCTTTACACACACTCCCAAACTCATCCACTAACCTTTACAATTCTTCTTTAGAATCTCCCATAAGCACAGTATCATCAGCAAAAAGCAACTGTGTCAATTCCCATCTTGCATTTGATTCCCCATAATTTAATCCCACCCCTCTCCCGAACACCCTAGCATTTACTTCTTTTACAACCCCATCTATAAATATATTAAACAACCATGGTGACATTACACATCCCTGTCTAAGACCTACTTTTACTGGGAAGTAATCTCCCTCTCTTCTACACATCCTAACCTGAGCCTCACTATCCTCATAAAAACTCTTTACAGCATTTAGTAACTTGCCACCTATTCCATATACTTACATCTGCCACATTGCTCCCCTATCCACTCTATCATATGCCTTTTCTAAATCCATAAATGTAGTAAAAACTTTCCTACCTTTATCTAAGTACTGTTCACATATATGCTTCAATGTAAACACTTGATCTACACATCCCCTACCCACTCTAAAACCTCCTTGCTCATCCACAATCCTATATTCTGTCTTACCTCTAATTCTTTCAATTATAACCCTACCATACACTTTTCCTGGTATACTCAGTAAACTTATTCCTCAGTAATTTTTACAATCTCTATTGTCCCCCTTCCCTTTATATAAAGGGACTATACATGCTCTCTGCCAGTCCCTAGGTACTTTCCCCTCTTTCATGCATTTATTAAACAAAAATACCAACCACTCCAACACTATATCCCCCCTGCTTTTAACATTTCTGTCATGATCCTGTCAGTTCCAGCTGGTTTACCCCCTTTTATTCTGTGTAATGCCTCACACACCTCCCCCACACTCACATCCTGTTCTTCTTCACTCCTTAAAGATGGTATACCTCCCTGGCCAGTGCATGAAATTACTGCCTCCCTTTCTTCATCGACATTTAAAAGTTCCTCAAAATATTCTCGCCATCTACCCAAAACCTCCATCTCCCCATCTACTAACTCCCCTACTCTGTTTTTAACTGACAAATCCATTTGTTCCCTAGACTTTCTTAACTTGTTTAACTCCAAAAAATTTTCGTATTTTCATTAAAATTTCTTGACAGTGCCTCTCCCACTCTATCATCTGCTCTCCTTTTGCACTCTCTCACCACTCTCTTCATCTTTCTTTTACTCTATATATACTCTACTCTTCTTATAACACTTCTGCTTTGTAAAAACCTCTCATAAGCTAACTTTTTCTCTTTTATCACACCCTTTACTGCATCATTCCACCAATCACTCCTCTTTCCTCCTGCCCCCACCCTCCTATAACCACAAACTTCTGCCCCACATTCTAATACTGCATTTTTAAAACTATTTCAACTCTCTTCAACCCCCCTACTACTCATACTTGTCACCAGCCTCCTTTCTGCCAATAGTTGCTTATATCTCGCCTGAACTTCCTCCTCCTTTAGTTTGTACACTTTCACCTCCCTCTTACTTGTTGTTGCCATTTTCCCTCTCTAACTCTATTTGAAACCCCTGACCTAATCCCATTTATTCCTCTCCACTGAAACTCTCCCACCCCCTTCAGCTTTGTTTCACTTAAAGCCAGGACATACAGCTTCTTCTCATTCATAACATCCACAATCATCTCTTTCTTATCATTTGCACAACATCCACGCACATTCAGACTTCCCACTTTGACAATTTTCTTCTTCTTATTCTTTTTAGTAATCTTTACAGGAAAAGGGGTTACTAGCCCATTGTTCCCAGCATTTTAATTGACTTTTACAACACGCATGGCTTACGGAGGAAAAATTCTTATTCAACTTCCCCATGGATATACATGTAAAAGGAAAAGTAATAAGACCAAGAACCATTAAGATAAAATCAAAGAAAACTCAGATGAGTGTGTATAAATAAACATGTACATGTATGTGTAGTGTGACCTAAGTGTAAGTAGAAGTAGCAAGAAGTACAGACAAAAGACACCAGCAATCCTACCATCATGTAAAACAATTACAGGTTTTCGTTTCACACTTACTTGGCAGGACGGTAGTACCTCCCTGGGTGGTTGCTGTCTACCAAGCTACTACCACAGGATGGTAGTACCTCCCTGGGTGGTTGCTGTCTACCAACCTACTACCACAGGATGGTAGTACCTCCCTGGGTGGTTGTTGTCTACCAACCTACTACCACAGGATGGTAGTACCTCCCTGGGTGGTTGTTGTCTACCAACCTACTACCACAGGATGGTAGTACCTCCCTGGGTGGTTGTTGTCTACCAACATACTACCACAGGATGGTAGTACCTCCCTGGGTGGTTGCTGTCTACCAACCTACTACCACAGGATGGTAGTACCTCCCTGGGTGGTTGTTGTCTACCAACCTACTACCACAGGATGGTAGTACCTCCTGGGTGGTTGCTGTCTACCAACCTACTACCACAGGATGGTAGTACCTCCCTGGGTGGTTGTTGTCTACCAACCTACTACCACAGGATGGTAGTACCTCCCTGGGTGGTTGTTGTCTACCAACCTACTACCACAGGATGGTAGTACCTCCCTGGGTGGTTGTTGTCTACCAACCTACTACCACAGGATGGTAGTACCTCCCTAGGTGGTTGTTGTCTACCAACCTACTACCACAGGATGGTAGTACCTCCCTGGGTGGTTGTTGTCTACCAACCTACTACCACAGGATGGTAGTACCTCCCTGGGTGGTTGTCTACCATCCTACTACCACAGGATGGTAGTACCTCCCTGGGTGGTTGTCTACCAACCTACTACCACAGGATGGTAGTACCTCCCTGGGTGGTTGTTGTCTACCAACCTACTACTACAGGATGGTAGTACCTCCCTGGGTGGTTGTTGTCTACCAACCTACTACCACAGGATGGTAGTACCTCCCTGGGTGGTTGTTGTCTACCAACCTACTACCACAGGATGGTAGTACCTCTTTGGGTGGTTGTTGTCTACCAACCTACTTCCACAGGATGGTAGTACCTCCCTGGGTGGTTGTTGTCTACCAACCTACTACCACAGGATGGTAGTACCTCCCTGGGTGGTTGTTGTCTACCAACCTACTACCACAGGATGGTAGTACCTCCCTGGGTGGTTGTTGTCTACCAACCTACTACCACAGGATGGTAGTACCTCCCTGGGTGGTTGTTGTCTACCAACCTACTACCACAGGATGGTAGTACCTCCCTGGGTGGTTGTCTACCATCCTACTACCACAGGATGGTAGTACCTCCCTGGGTGGTTGTCTACCAACCTACTACCACAGGATGGTAGTACCTCCCTGGGTGGTTGTTGTCTACCAACCTACTACTACAGGATGGTAGTACCTCCCTGGGTGGTTGTTGTCTACCAACCTACTACCACAGGATGGTAGTACCTCCCTGGGTGGTTGTTGTCTACCAACCTACTACCACAGGATGGTAGTACCTCTTTGGGTGGTTGTTGTCTACCAACCTACTTCCACAGGATGGTAGTACCTCCCTGGGTGGTTGTTGTCTACCAACCTACTACCACAGGACGATAGTACCTCCCTGGGCGGTTGTTGTCTACCAACCTACTACCACAGGATGGTAGTACCTCCCTGGGTGGTTGTTGTCTACCAACCTACTACCACAGGATGGTAGTACCTCCCTGGGTGGTTGTTGTCTACCAACCTACTACCACAGGATGGTAGTACCTCCCTGGGCAGTTGTCTACCAACCTACTACCACAGGATGGTAGTACCTCCCTGGGTGGTTGTTGTCTACCATCCTACTACCACAGGATGGTAGTACCTCCCTGGGTGGTTGCTGTCTACCAACCTACTACCACAGGATGGTAGTACCTCCCTGGGTGGTTGCTGTCTACCAACCTACTACCACAGGATGGTAGTACCTCCCTGGGTGGTGGTTGTCTACCAACCTACTACCACAGGATGGTAGTACCTCCCTGGGTGGTTGCTGTCTACCAACCTACTACCACAGGATGGTAGTACCTCCCTGGATATTTGTTGTCTACCAACCAACTACCACAGGATGGTAGTACCTCCCTGGGTGGTTGTTGTCTACCAACCTACTACCACAGGACGGTAGTACATCCCTGGGTGGTTGTTGTCTACCAACCTACTACCTCATGATGGTAGTACCTCCCTGGGTGGTTGTTGTCTACCAACCTACTATCACAGGATGGTAGTACCTCCCTGGGTGGTTGTTGTCTACCAACCTACTACCACAGGATGGTAGTACCTCCCTGGGTGGTTGTTGTCTACCAACCAACTGCCACAGGATGGTAGTACCTCCTTGGGTGGTTGTTGTCTACCAACCTACTTCCACAGGATGGTAGTACCTCCCTGGGTGGTTGTCTACCAACCTACTACCACAGGATGGTAGTACCTCCCTGGGTGGTTGTTGTCTACCAACCTACTACCACAGGACGGTAGTACCTCCCTGGGTGGTTGCTGTCTACCAACCTACTACCACAGGACGGTAGTACCTCCCTGGGTGGTTTCTGTCTACCAACCTACTACCACAGGATGGTAGTACCTCCCTGGGTGGTTGTTGTCTACCAACCTACTACCACAGGATGGTAGTACTTCCCTGGGTGGTTGTTGTCTACCAACCTACTACCACAGGATGGTAGTACCTCCCTGGGTGGTTGTTGTCTACCAACCTACTACCACAGGACAGTAGTACCTCCCTGGGTGGTTGTTGTCTACCAACCTACTACCACAGGACGGTAGTACCTCCCTGGGTGGTTGCTGTCTACCAACCTACTACCACAGGATGGTAGTACCTCCCTGGGTGGTTGCTGTCTACCAACCTACTACCAGAGGATGGTAGTACCTCCCTGGGTGGTTGCTGTGTACCAACCTACTACCACAGGATGGTAGTACCTCCCTGGGTGGTTGCTGTCTACCAACCTACTACCACAGGATGGTAGTACCTTCCTGGGTGGTTCTTGTCTACCAACCAACTACCACAGGATGGTAGTACCTCCCTGGGTTGTTGTTGTCTACCAACCTACTACCACAGGATGGTAGTACCTCCCTGGGTGGTTGCTGTCTACCAACCTACTACCACAGGACGGTAGTACCTTCCTGGGTGGTTCTTGTCTACCAACCAACTACCACAGGATGGTAGTACCTCCCTGGGTGGTTGTTGTCTACCAACCTACTACCACAGGATGGTAGTACCTCTCTGGGTGGTTGTTGTCTACCAACCTACTACCACAGGATGGTAGTACCTCCCTGGGTGGTTGTCTACCAACCTACTACCACAGGACGGTAGTACCTCCCTGGGCGGTTGTTGTCTACCAACCTACTACCACAGGATGGTAGTACCTCCCTGGGTGGTTGTTGTCTACCAACCTACTACCACAGGACGGTAGTACCTCCCTGGGTGGTTGTTGTCTACCAACCTACTACCACAGGATGGTAGTACCTCCCTGGGTGGTTGTTGTCTACCAACCTACTACCACAGGATGGTAGTACCTCCCTGGGTGGTTGTTGTCTACCAACCTACTACCACAGGACGGTAGTACCTCCCTGGGTGGTTGTTGTCTACCAACCTACTACCACAGGATGGTAGTACCTCCCTGGGTGATTGTTGTCTACCAACCTACTACCACAGGATGGTAGTACCTCCCTGGGTGGTTGTTGTCTACCAACCTACTACCACAGGATGGTAGTACCTCCCTGGGTGGTTTTTGTCTACCAACCTACTACCACAGGACAGTAGTACCTCCCTGGGTGGTTGCTGTCTACCAACCTACTACCACAGGATGGTAGCACCTCCCTGGGTGGTTGTTGTCTTCCAACCTACTACCACAGGATGGTAGTACCTCCCTGCGTGGTTCCTGTCTACCAACCTACTACCACTGGATGGTAGTACCTCCCTGGGTGGTTGTTGTCTACCAACCTACTACCACTGGATGGTAGTACCTCCCTGGGTGGTTGTTGTCTACCAACCTACTACCTAGAATTATCATTATATATGTATTATTATTATACGTATTATATTATTGTTATTGTATTATATTATTATACACCTACCATCCGACTTACGACCGAATTCAGTTCCGAGAAACCGGTCGTAAGTCGAACTTTACTACTGAATATCAACAAAACATTTTTGTAATGACTTTATTTTATTGTTTTATTTTGGTATTTCATGTTTTACTTTACTTTTTATGCTGTTAGTACAGGAGGGCCCCACTTATATGGCAGGTTAGGTTCCATGCTCCCGCCGTAAAGCGGAAACCGCCGTAAAGTGGAACACCCTTTTTTTCCACTTACAAATGCATACAAACACTAGATAACAAGTTTACACTAACATATATTAAGTTAGCAATAGAACTAGGCATCAAAAAACAATAAAAAAGTACAATACACACATAGTGCACTCATTACTTACCTTAAAATATTTATAGTCTTAATCTAGGGTGAGACAAGTAGTATTTATTGTAAGAAATCAAGTGTGGTATGTATGGTAGTCAGCCAGGCTACCATACCAGGCCATCCCACCCACACATACTATTCTATGATATTTAACCCTGTCAGGGTCCGTCCCGTAGATCTACGGCTTTACCGTGAGTGTCCAAACCGTAGATCTACGCCATGAGCTCAGCTCACTCTGATAAACTGTGAGTGGTACATTTGGGCCTAGATATGAGAGAATACATCTATGTGGTATGTGTGCACCACATAAAACAGATCCTGCAGCACACTGTGTATAATGAGAGAAAAAAACTGAAATCATGATTTTTCGATTAAAACAGCAACTTTGCAGTGTTTTTTCGTATGTTTTTTATAGTTGTATTTGCGATTTCTTGGTCTCATTTGATAGAATGGAAGACATATTACAGAAATAGAGATGATTTTGATTGGTTTTAGCACTGGAAATGGCTTGAAACTGAGCTCAAAGTAGCGAAATGTTAAATTTTTGCCGATATTCAAGAGTAAACAAACGACCTCACACGTCTAATACACGACAGCTGGTGGGTCTAATATACATTCACAAATATGGTGATGATATTTATACAATTATTACAGTATTGCATAACAGTAAATCTTCTATTTTTTGGTGTGAATAAAAATTCATTATGTGAATAAAAAATCAAAATGGAATTTATTTGTAAAGCCTCAAAACATAACTAATGAACAGAGGAAATGTTAGTTTAGTGCCAGGAATGCCTACATTGTTCATTCTGGACCCTATTTTGAAATTGGAATATTTTGAACTTTGTGTTAAATTGGCCAAATTAACAATTTCCGATCACTTTGTTTTGTAGTTGAAACAGTTGACTTGGCGATTTCTTGTGCTCAATCGATAGAATAGAAGTAATACTAGTGAAATAGCTAAGAATTTGGTTGATTGGAATAATGTAATTGGCCTAAAATGGGAGTCAAAGTCGGCAAAATCGCCGATTCGTAAATATCGCTGACACATCAAAATTCGCGAGAGCATAATTTCGTCAATTTTCCACCAAATTTCGTACTTTTTGTTTTATTACCTTCACAGAAAGATTCTCTACGATTTCATAAGAAAAAATAACAAATTTTTTTTTTGAAAATTCTTGGACACTGGTGCGTGACTCCAGATTTGGGCCTTGGACCCTGAAAGGGTTAAGCATCCCAGAGCGATAAAATGTATATACAGTTCACTCATTATTTTATTATTTATTATCACACTGGCCGATTCCCACCAAGGCAGGGTGGCCCGAAAAAGAAAAACTTTCACCATCATTCACTCCATCACTGTCTTGCCAGAAGGGTGCTTTACACTACAGTTTTTAAACTGCAACACTAACACCCCTCCTTCAGAGTGCAGGCACTGTACTTCCCATCTCCAGGACTCAAGTCCGGCCTGCCGGTTTCCCTGAATCCCTTCATAAATGTTACTTTGCTCACACTCCAACAGCACGTCAAGTATTAAAAACCATTTGTCTCCATTCACTCCTATCAAACACGCTCACGCATGCCTGCTGGAAGTCCAAGCCCCTCGCACACAAAACCTCCTTTACCCCCTCCCTCCAACCCTTCCTAGGCCGACCCCTACCCCGCCTTCCTTCCACTACAGACTGATACACTCTTGAAGTTATTCTGTTTCGCTCCATCTCTCTACATGTCCGAACCACCTCAACAACCCTTCCTCAGCCCTCTGGACAACAGTTTTGGTAATCCCGCACCTCCTCCTAACTTCCAAACTACGAATTCTCTGCATTATATTCACACCACACATTGCCCTCAGACATGACATCTCCACTGCCTCCAGCCTTCTCCTCGCTGCAACATTCATCACCCACGCTTCACACCCATATAAGAGCGTTGGTAAAAACTATACTCTCATACATTCCCCTCTTTGCCTCCAAGGACAAAGTTCTTTGTCTCCACAGACTCCTAAGTGCACCACTCACTCTTTTCCCTCATCAATTCTATGATTCACCTCATCTTTCATAGACCCATCCGCTGACACGTCCACTCCCAAATATCTGAATACGTTCACCTCCTCCATACTCTCTCCCTCCAATCTGATATTCAATCTTTCATCACCTAATCTTTTTGTTATCCTCATAACCTTACTCTTTCCTGTATTCACCTTTAATTTTCTTCTTTTGCACACCCTACCAAATTCATCCACCAATCTCTGCAACTTCTCTTCAGAATCTCCCAAGAGCACAGTGTCATCAGCAAAGAGCAGCTGTGACAACTCCCACTTTGTGTGTGATTCTTTATCTTTTAACTCCACGCCTCTTGCCAAGACCCTCGCATTTACTTCTCTTACAACCCCATCTATAAATATATTAAACAACCACGGTGACATCACACATCCTTGTCTAAGGCCTACTTTTACTGGGAAAAAATTTCCCTCTTTCCTACATACTCTAACTTGAGCCTCACTATCCTCGTAAAAACTCTTCACTGCTTTCAGTAACCTACCTCCTACACCATACACTTGCAACATCTGCCACATTTACTCATTACTTACCTTAAAATATAGGGTGAGATGAGTAGTATTTATTGTAAAAAATCAAGTGTAGTATGTATGGTAGTCAGGCAGGCTACCATACCAGAGAGAAAGAATGAGTGCATGAGAGAGGACAGGCGCAGAGTTATGTAAACAAACCAGGCGAAAGTAAGTTTTGTAAACAGTGTACACGTCTGGTTTGTGTACAAGTTACATTGTGTACAGGTTGTCTCTACATTGATACGGTAGAATAAATAAAGAAGAGCACTCCCATTCTCATGTAACATCATTTTGAGAAGAAATGATGCTCTGAGTGAAGGCAATGGAAGTAAGTCACTGACTTTTTTGGGTTATCCTAGGTTCTCTACACATATGTTGTTATGTATTTATGTTATGTATCGTGTTTATTATATAATTTTGAAAACAATATCACGGATGGATTAATGAAAATGTGTATATTAACGTAATATACAACATTTAACCCTTTGAGGGTCGACAGGCCCTCTCCGAAACTCGTTCTCAGGGTCGGCCAAATTTCAAAAAAAAAAAAAATTATTTTTTCTTATGAAAAAATAGAGTATTTTTTTCTAAACATTATAGGCTAAACAAAAAATTTTTAACGTCAATACTTACCGAGATATGGAGGTGTGAAATTTGCCAAAATTGAGCAACATATGGTAACATCGCCGACTGCCGTCACCCGGTATTTTTCTATTTACTTTTTTATGTACTATTTTCAATTATTTTTCAATTTTTCTTTTTCTGAGTAACTTTTATGGCCTCTGAGGCCAACATGATCAGTATTTTGTAAGTTATTTCTTTTTCAATACTACACAATAAGGGCGTAAACACTGTTGTCATTATTTTGTTTACAGAAAATATTTACACAAACAAACAATATGAAATGTTGTTTATTACTATTTTTCTATATTTTATATACACATATACAGTCACAGGACATGTTTCTAGAAGTTCTGCAGCCTGTGGAACTCTTTGAAACATGGTGTCATGCACAGTGGAGTTTTGCACTCCTCACACATAAAACGAGTGTCTCTGCATTGTTGTGGGCGTTTTTTTGTATGTGAACAGACGTAACACCTCTTCTGAGCCTTTTTCTTCAAAGCAGTAGCAGGCAGTTTTACCAGGAAGTGATCACCATGCTTCAGACGAGCAGGTAGTTGTTGATAATTTGGTGGGCGGTCAATTGCAGGTGCATTTCCTTGGTACTTGAATACTATTTGTCTGATGACAGACAAACAGAATTCGCCGTACTGTGGTTTGTTTCTGGTGCTCATCTTATACATATAAGCATTGAGCATGGAAATGTCCAGAAGATGGAAAAACAGTTTGATGTACCACTTATAACTCTTGCGAACACAATCAGCAAACCCAATCTGCATGTCACATTTGTCCACTGAACGCATGTTGAAGGTGTAATCAATCACAGCTGCAGGTTTTAGAATGGGTTCATTTCTCTCTCTATGCTGCCTGCCACTGTCTGCCATTTCATTAGGGTGAATTGATGACAACAGTGTGACATCTCGTTTGTCATGCCACCGAAATGCCATGATGTCATTGGCAGCAAACGCCTGCACCTCACCTCTGCGAGTGCCAGCGTCAAACCTGGGCATATGTTTTCGATTTGCACGCACTGTGCCACACACATCTTGTCATGTTCACTCGCAAAAAATCACTGAGTGAGGGGCTTGTGTACCAGTTATCTGTATATAATATATGCCCCTTACCAAGGTATGGTTCTATCATTGTTCGAACCACATCACCTGAGATGCCCAATAACTTCCTGGTATTTTGCAATGTATAACTTCCAGTGTTCACAATAATATCCAATACCAGACCACTGTAACAATCACAAAGCACAAACAACTTTATACCAAAGCGTTTCCTCTTGCTTGGTATGTACTGCTTGAAAGAGAGTCTTCCTTTGAACAGAATCAAAGACTCGTCAATTACAAGCTTCCTGAAGGGATAAAAATGAGTACTGAATTTCTGTTTCAGATACACAAACACATTCCTAATCTTAAATAACCTGTCAGTTCTGTCAGGCCTGGTTTTATCTGAGAAGTGAAGCATACGTAACATTAGCACAAATCGATTCACTGGCATTATATCACTGAAACCTGGTGTTGCAATCAGGGGGTCTGTTGACCAGTATGATTTCACTTTGTGCTTATACACATGTGGCATAAGCATTATTGTGGCATAGAAAAGATACATCTCAGCCACAGTTGCCTCCTTCCATTGGTGTAGACGTGATTTTGGTGAAAGTATTGTGTTTGCCATGGTGTACTCGTAGTATGTGTTGCTTTCCATGACAATACTTTTCATCAGTGGTTCGTCAAAGAATAACTCGAAACATTCCAGTTCAGTGGCATTGTTCCCAAGTGCACAAGATGGCCGTATTCCACTTTGGCTGCCATCAAACTGGTGGGGATTTGGAACAAAATTGACAGCTTCCTGCCAATCCCAGGTGCGGTCTGCTGGTGGGTACTGGACAATGACACGTGGTTGTGGTTGTGGAGGTTGTGGTTGTGGAGGTTGTGGTTGTGGAGGCTGGTGTGGTGGGGGATGGTGGCCTTTGTTCTAGATCAACTGAGGCAGCGGCGTGGGTGGCAGCATGGGTGGCAGCATGGCCCACTGCTGGTGCCTCACCGCCGGCACCACTACCACCACGCACATTTTCCATCCCAATTGCAACAGTATCTTCGTCATTTTCACTGTCTGTTCCTGTTGTACAGCCACGGGATGTACTCCGAGATACACTCCTTCCCCTTGGTATAACATATGGCACACTTCCAGAGCGCATATATCGTCGTATATACTGACGCTTCACTGGGGAATATTGCACTTCACTATCACTACTGGAACTAGTTTGAAGAGCTTGTAGTTCATATTCACTATCACTATCATCACCCATGCTCTCATCTGAGTCTGGGATTTGGGAAAATAGAAGTTTCCTCTTGGGTTCTGGAACAACTGAACGTGAACACGAGGGCCCAGCACCAGAGGTGGAAGGCTGAGGGTCGTCTGGGTTTTCTTCACTATTACCGATATTATGGTCATTAGTTTCGGTCAAAACCTCACTAAAACCACGAAACTCATCTTCACTGGCACTTCCATCACTATTAGAACTGTCACTGGGGAACAAAAGTGTCCCAATTCGCCGAGGAGTGAGGAGCTTCTTACCGCGAGGCATGGTGGACATTGTTTACTAAGAGGGCATTCCCACAATGCACCACTGGGTCCCAGATTTTTTTTCTACCGCGCACACTGACCACGCAGACCCATTCTCTCACACCTAGGCCTACCAGCCTTTTCGCGCGAGATTTGAGGCCGCTAGAATTTATGCATACTAGTACGTCAAAAACCCCTACGCGTAAGACGTACTAGTACGACGAAAACCCTCAAAGGGTTAATGATACACCGAGCTCAGACAGCGTAAACAAACAAACTGAACAGGTTGTGGACGATCACTCGGTCAGGCGAAATAGACGGTATTAATACGTGTCCAGTTTTAGTTCATTCATGTACATTTGTAAGAGTTTGTGAAACTTTTACCTTATAATATTTTTATTATTATTATAATTAAATCACGAAACAAATACTCTTACACTGTGTACAAGTTAGTACAGAATTATAGCTATAAAGTGAAGGCATACGAAAGGAATATTTTTCTACAGTTATCCCTAGTGACGGGCTAGAGAAAACGTAATTCTTCCGACACTTCTACAAACCGTTTGGTAAACATCTCATATATATTTGTATAAATTTTTATACTGTGGGTGCATGTATCATGTTTGTGTGTTACATAATGTGTTTCTTATATAATTTTGAAAAAAATATCATAGATTAAGGGAAATGTCTATATTAACGTAATATGCGACATTAATGCGCCCAAGAGATTATTATTATTACTATTATTATTATTATTATTATTATTATTATTATTATTATTATTATTATTATTATTATTATTGCATCAAGAGTAGAGAGACTCTTAGTGATTTTAATGTGTACCTACATGCCAGCACAGTGTGTAAGTTTATTTAGGTACAGGTGTACACAAGTTTAATTATCAAGTACAATACATATAAAATATACAATAACTTTAAAACACTTGAAATTTTGGAAAGTTTCCAGACATAATAAGGAGATGTGCTCAGGGAGAATGTAAACGAACTCGGTGGGCAGCTGTGACCGTATTAGAAAGACAGGTGGGGGGAGCCGTATAGCGAGTTTTGGTCATAATTTGAAATGTCCGTATTAGCGGAACGCCATAAAGCGAAACGCCGTAAAGCGGGGCCCTCCTGTACTGTATTTTATACTGTAAGGTTTAGGATAAACACTGTGTGCAACACAAATAGTTGTTTTCTTCCCAGAAATTTGGCATAAAAAACACGGTCATAAGTCGAGTGGTCGTAAGTCGAGCAGGTCGTAAGTCGGATGGTAGGTGTACATACTATTATTATTATACATATTATTATTATTATTATTATTATTGCAATATAAATAATATGTAATTTTTATTCACACAAAAAATATAAGATTTTACTGTTATGCCTTATTGCAATAATTATATAAAAAATGTCAACCCATTCATGACTGCATATTGGAATGGACAGTGATGTCATTTGTTTACTCTTGAACAAATGGAACATTTCTCCTGTGTTGAGCTCAATTTCAAGGTACTTTTCGTTGGGAAAGCAATCAAAATTATATCTATTTCTGTAATATATCTTCCATTCTATCAAGTGAGACCAAAAAACGAGAATACAACCATAAAAACCATACGAAAATACTGCTAAGGGGTGGCTAATTGCTGAGAAGCAAACTCCATTATTTATGCTTAGATTTCTTTCATTTTTTGGCGTACATTAAGAAGCATCTTTCCATCATACATTGCTAAAGTTTCAATAAGATAGTCCAACAAACAAATGAGATACAGTTTCCTAGATCAAGAGCAAGAGCTCCTCACCAGTGTTAAGGAACCTGCCTTGAGGTCTGCTCGCTTATGAAAATTTTGCTTGCGTATGGAAACAAAAAATCGACCCATCGACTGCTTGTATTTGGAAAAACTCGCATGTGGATGCGCTCGCAAGTAGAGGTTCCACTGTAGTTTAGACTACCACTGGGGCAACAGTGGATTATAATTGAGGATGAGCTGTACAAGTTATCTGTTTCATGTTTGTGTGTGCAAGCATCATGAAGATACTGTGCTAAAGGTTTTGTGTGCAAGGAACTTGGACATGCAGCAGGCATGTGTGAGCATGTTTGATAGGAGTGAATGAAGACAAATGGTTTTTGGGACCTAATGAGCTGTTGGAGTGTGAGCAGGGTAATTTTTTGTGAAGAGATTCAGGGAAACTGGTTAGCCAGACTTGACTCCTGGAGGTGGGAAGCATAATGCCTAAACTATAAAAGAGGGTTTTGGGATATTGACTGTTTGGAGTGACATCCAAACTGTTGTATATGAGCCCTTCTGCAAAGACAGTGATTGTGTGAGAATGATGGCGAAAGTGTTTCTTTTGTGGGTCACCCTGCTTCGGTGGGAGATTGCCGACGTGTTAAAAAAAAAATCTTAATTGATGAGAGTGCCAAAAAATCTAAACTATTTATGAATGCAGTTAGATAAGACATATTTGCATTTTAAAGAAATAATATAAGGCATGTCTTTTCAGATATTATTCATGGAAAATTGGACCAAAAAAATGGTATATTAGAACTAGATCATGCAATTGGTCGGGACGTGAAGCCAGAGGATTTGCCTAACATTGTAGCAACTTTACAAGTATGTATTGGTTGTTGTTTATTAACAGAATTATGTATTAAACTTATAAGAATGGTTCACTTGTTTCATCTCTCATGGTTTTGAATGGATCATGGTTGACAATGGAAAGGCTGGCAAATAAATATAGCAAAGCTGTGTGATTTACAGTTTTTATAAGTTTTGTAACATGCATTTTCTTGCACTTTAAACATGTTTCTACAGTTGAGTAAGTGTTACCCTAAAATTTCAATACATCATATGTTATGGAAAGAAATCAAAGTAGTATGAGAGTATGACTGTTTTAACTAGAGAGTATATAAGAATGAAAGTGAATTATGAGAAGTGGGTAAATGTTAGTGTTTTGTGCATCTAGATGTGTGAAAAGTGTAGAAGAGAATTTAAGGCAAGTGAGAGAATAGATGCTATAGGGGATTTGACCACAAAATTAGGATATTGTTGTGGAAGGTGTAGTATTTTATTATTATTAACACACTGGCCGATTCCCACCAAGGCAGGGTGGCCCAAAAAAAAAGAAAAACTTTCACCATCATTCACTCCATCACTGTCTTGCCAGAAGGGTGCTTTACACTACAGTTTTTAAACTGCAACATTAACACCCCTTTTTCAGAGTGCAGACACTGTACTTCCCATCTCCAGGACTCAAGTCCAGCCTGCCGGTTTCCCTGAACCCCTTCATAAATGTTACTTTGCTCACACTCCAACAACACTCAAATAATATTTATTTTCTATAAGAGGCAACTAAAATGCCAGGAGCAAAGAGCTAGTAACTTATACAGGAAAACCTGTATAAATTGCTAAATGTAAGGGGAAAAATTTCCGTTTTTCTTTTTAGGTCACCCTACCTCAGTGGGATATGGCTGGTGCATTGAAAAAAAAAAAGTTACATATGTTGGGTTAACAATTTTTGGTGAAGATTTCAGCAACTGGCTTTAAGAGGGAAATAACAAGGGTAAAGAAAGTTGTAATAGTGTTAAGAAGTCTGTAGTAAGAAAGAGGTTTGTCATTGGATGCAAAAATAGAAATGCCTCAGAGTTTAATGTCATTGTTTTTGTGTAGGTATGAGACAAAATCCTTTGAAAGGGATGATTGTGGGATGAATTTTATGTGGAGAATAATTTGCTGAAATTAAAAGAGGGGTTTTTTGGAATGAAAGACATTATTTAAAGAGCACAAGAGTTGAGATTGGTAATGTAGAAAGAATTAAGACAAGGTGTATAAAAGAGTACATTAGTCTGAGTTAGATGGAAAGTGTAGCGAGCTCAAGGAGGGTGTGAGAGAGGTACATAAAGGTAATAATTTGAGCATCTAACAGCATGTGTTTAACTAAGTGATCAGAAACAAGTGATATGGCATAGAAAATTTGAAATGTTAGTGTGTATGAGGTAACACATCCATAGGGACTTTTTAAAATTGAGTATTTAGTCACATCATTTATGAGCCTATTTTTGGTGTTAACAGCAGTGCTATAATTACTTCCATGGTAAAGATTTCTAGTATTATATCATTCTATTAAACATCAGATATGTGTGCCTGTTCTGTATTTCTCTATTTTATTTGCATTCTGTGGTATGCATGGAATTCTGTTTTTTGAGCTGTGATCCTGATGGTTGAAGTGTAGATTTTTTTTCCAACAGTCTTCGTGTGACACATGTGACACTATGCTTGCTAATATTGATCAGCTGATCACCCATGCTAATTCAGACAAGGAGAAACTCCTAAAGCATCGTAATTCATTAGAAACTGAGGTAAGATGGTGAAATATTTATTAAATCTATATTGAATCTTTAGGTTCAATAGAAATTGAATCCCCCTTTGTGTAGCCACAGTTGATTTCAACAAATTATTTGTTTTAAGGGTGGCTCGGTAAATATTTCAGGGAAAAATTTTAAATGAAAATCAAAAATACCCCAGTAATTTGTTGACTTTTTTTGTCAATCATTGCTGCAAATAAGGTCATCCAAAAAAAACTAGTGATAACTTATAAAATCACATTCTTTTTAAAAGTGAGGCATTAAATGTATTTTATTTTCCCATTTACCAAAGAGTACTGTAATTTGTTTTAACACATGCCCCATTTTCTAATGCAGGGGGGACCCATGAAGAAAAAAAATTAAATACACTCATCCCTGACAATCTCCCGAAGTGCATAGTTTTCACATCTTCAAATGATTGTTAATTGCGATTTCCCCCACCTTTCAGATTGCAGCACTGTACATACTTTTTACCCCAAAGCTCAAGCCCAGCAAAGGTTTTCCCTGAGTCTTTATAATATTTTTGCTAATTTTCTCTTTTTGTTGGGCCCCCAAAAACCATGATTTGACTCCGACTAACACACACACTTCCTCGGGCGACAACTGAAACTTCCTTCACACCTTCCACCATTTTGGAATATATTTTACAGGTTCCTTGCCTCGATTTATAATTGATCAACCTATTTGCTCCATCCTTTTTTTAAAGGCAAATATCAAATTTCCCTCATTTGATATAAACATGACATCTTTAGTGAACTGGCTTCCCCTTCTCAGCACTAAAAAAAAAAAAATTTAAAAATAATTAATTTTTTTTTTTCAACAAACCAGCCATATCCCACTGAGGCAGGGTGACCCATAAAGAAAAACAAAAGTTTCTCTCTAAATTTAGTAATTTGTACAGGAGAAAGACTTACTAGCTCCATGCTCCTGGCATTTTAGTCGCCTCTTACAACACGCATGACTTACAGAGGAAGAATTCTTTTCCATTCCTCAGGGAGATAGGAAATAAACAAGAAAAAAACTAGTAAGGAAACAGAAGAAAATCCAGAGGGGTGTGTGTGTATATACAGGAGGGCCCCACTTATACGGCAGGTTAGGTTCCAGGCTACCGCCGTAAAGCGGAAATCGCCGTAAAGGGAAACCCTTTTTTTTCCATTAAAAATCATCAAACACTAGAAAACAGTTTACACAAACATTATTAAGTTAGCAAAAAAAACCAGGCATCAAAAACAAAAAAAAGGTAAAATACACAATAGTGCACTATTACTTCCCTTAAAATATTTAGTTTAATCTAGGGTGAGAAATTATTTTTTGTAAAAATAAAGGGGGTATGTATTGAATACCCGGTCCTCCCCAGGCCCCCCCCCACCTACTATTCTATGATATTTAAGACCCCAGAGGATAAAAAGTATATACAGTTCATATTTTTTCCCTTTAAAATATTTGTGTCTTAATGTAGGGTAGGAGTAAGTAAATAGTAAAACGAATAAATGAGAGAGAGAAAGAATGAGTACATGAGAGGTAACGGCGCAGAGTTATGAAAACAAACCGGTCCCACATTTATATTTATGTTTTTTTTATTCTTTTTTGGGGGGTGTATTATCATTTTTTTGTTTGTACGTGTTTATATATAATTTTGAAAAAAATACGGGGCTGGATTTAATAAAAATGTGTATATTCCCCAATATACGCATTTAATGAGACGGGATATTGTTATTATCCCCAATTGTGAAAGCGCGCCCCACATCTCACTTTTATGTTTATTTATTTACTGTGGGTGAATTTTCTTATTTATATGTTTAGCATGTGTTTATTTATAATTTGAAAAAAAATATCATGGCTGGATTAATGAAAATGTGTTATTACCGTAATATACGCATTTAATGAGACTCGGCGGTATTGTTATTATACCACTTGGAAAGTGTTGCTCCATCTCACATTTGTTTATTATTCTACTGGGGGGTGTATTTATCTTTTTTATATGTTATGCAGTGTTTATTATATAATTTTAAAAAAAATTTTCATGGAGGTTAATAAAAATGTGTATATTACCGAAATATACGAATTTAATGAGACTGGGTAGTTTTTTTTTTATGGGTCATTGGGGAAAGTGTCTGCTCACACCCAAATTTATGTTTTTTTATTCTATGTGGGTGTATTTATCTTATTTATTGTTATGCATCGTGTTTATTATATAATTTTAAAAAATTACTGATGGATTAATAAAAATTTGGGTTAATTACCGTAATTCGACATTTTGAGACTGGGTGAGTTTGTTATATGGCGTCACTTGTGGAAGTCGTCGCTCAATCTCACATTTATGTTTATTTATTCTACTGGGGGGTGTATTTATTTATTTATATGTTATGCATGTGTTTATTATAAATTTTGAAAAAAAATCATGGTGGATTAATGAAAATGTGAATTAAATATTACGACATTTAAATGACTCGTTATGTAAGTTTATTTGGGTACAGGTATACATAAGTAAATTATCAGGTATATAAAAATTTTGAAAAAATTTAAAAAAAACTTTGAAATTTTGGAGTTTCCAGACAAAATGGAGAGATTTAGTGCTTACTGAGCTCTGGAGAATGTAAACAAACAGGGTGGGGCAGGGGTGACCGATTAGAAAGTCAGGGGGGGGGACCCGTATAGGAGTTTTGGTCAAAATTTTGAAAGTCCGTTTTAGCGGAACCCCGTAAAGTGAAACGCCGTAAAGGGGGCCTTTCCTGTATATGCCTGAAATGACTTGAGCCCTTTGGAAATGGAAGTACAATGCCTGCACTTTAAAAAGGGGGTTTTGGGATATTGGGGCAGTTTGGAGGGAAAATTGTGTATCTTTATCGTATAGTTTCTAAACTGTTTATTTGAGCACCTCTGCAAAAGCGTGATAATTGTGAGTGTGGTGAAAGTGTTGAATGATGAGGGAAGTTTTTTCTTTTTGGGTTTTCTTTTTTTTTTGGGGTCACCCCTCGGGGGAGACGACCAATTTGTTGGAAAAAAAAAAAAAAAAATGTATGTTTAGGTGACCTCAGGTAAGTGAAGTAGGGGCACCTGTAATCTTGCTGTTTTTTCTTTTTTTCAATGTCCAGTTATCCCCCCGAGGGGGGGGCCCCCAAAAAGAAAAAAATAAATTTTTCCCCTTTTTAAATTTGAAATACATGTATATAAGGAGAGGATTTTACTACCCCTTGCTCCCGGCTTTTTAGTCCCCTTTACGCACGCAGGGTTACAGGGGAAGAATTTTTTCCATTTCCCCCATGGGATAAGGGGGAAATAAACAAGAAAAAGATTAGAAAGAAAATGAAGAAAAACCCAGAGGGGTGTTTTTATTATCTTGTAACTATGGTGGGGGCCCCTAAGTGTAAGTGAAGTAGAAAGTGTCCCTTAATTTTGCTTTTTATGAGCAGACAAAGACACCAGAAATCCTACCATATATAAAAAATTTACGGGTGCCATTTCACCTCACTTGGCAGAACGTAGTAAGGTTTGGCCATCACTAATTGGGATCAGAAATCTTTTTCAATCGAATCCAACCCAAATTTTTGGCTAGCAAATTTCAAATTTCGGGGGTCCCCACCACCTGCCACACTGTTTGGTGGTGCTTTTTACTACAAAAGTATTCCAATTTCTTTTTCCCTTTATTGTTATAACCTGCGCCCTTTACCCTAGCCAGGGTTTCCCAAAAGACAAAAAGAAATGTTTCTTTTTGTGTAAAGCACAAAACTGACATTGTCAAAAAGATAAGTGGTCTGAACCCGTCGGTTCCATAATCAGCTCACTCAGAAAGCTGTAACTGGAAATTTTGGGCCCCCACATATGGAAAATGGTCGGCGTGGTAAGTGGCACTATTTAAAAAAAAAATCCGCAGCACGCAGTGCATAACGAGAAAAAAAGGTGATCTTTTGGTGTAAAACAACGACTTTGGGGGTGTTTTTTTTTATGGTTGTTTTTCTCTCTCTCTCCTTCTTTTTTTTTTTTTTTTTGGATAAAATGAAAGATAAATTCAGAAAAAAATAAATTTGATGGTTTCACCAGAAAGTACTTTAAAATTTTTGAGTCAAATTTGGGGAAAATTTCGTTTTTTTGCCGATGTTCAAGAGAAAAACATGACTCAACGCCCAAATGCATGCCCAAACTGGCCGGTCTAATACGCAGTATGAGGGGTTGACTTTACGTTTTATACAATTATTACAAAAAAGCATGGTCTGAAAACAGTAAATTTTTTTTGTGGGAAAAAAAAATTTAAAATGAAAGAAGTATAATATAAGAGGGGCTGGAGATGTGACTAATGAACAAAAAAAAAATGTTATTTTAGTGCTGGGAATTCTGCATTGTTTTTTCTGGACCCTGTTTTGAACGCTTGAAAATTTTGGGGGAAAAGGCCAAATTTTCAATTTGACCTCTATTGGGGAGTTGAGATAGGTAAAGGGAGGTTTTCCCCTTATCTCGTCACCCGAATGAAGGAATATAGTGAAATAATATATTTGTTTTACTGGAAAATGGAATGAGCCATAAAGGGCGTAAAGTGGGTGTAACCCTTTCAGTCTGCTGGGCTAAAAAAAAAAAATTTTAGAAAACTTTGAGGGGAACAATTTTGTTACATTGATATTTTCATATAATAAACCGACTTAATGGGGAAAAAGGAGACCATGTTTTAATCAGGGGGGAAGGGGGGGGGGTATTACTAAACCCCTTTGGGGTATCTACAAACCGGGGAATGGGAGGTTTTAGGTTTGACAAGGAAGGGGAAAGGGGATTCCAGTTTCTTTGGGTCAAAAGGGCCCCCCCCCTCACTAGATTAAAGGCCCTCTCCCTGGAGGGTAATGGAGGGAAGATTTTTTAATAAATTACAATTCTTTGTTTTCTTTCATACTTTTTTTTATTTTGTGAAGTGAATTAATTTTTTTATGGAGAAGCTCTAAACCATGGGGTCATACAGTATTGGGGAATGGGAGACAGGTGTAATATTTCTTAGATCAAAAACCCTACTAATCAAGGGGGTTCCCCCCCTTGGGGAAGGGGGGGAAGGGAAATGGTTTCTATTTGTCTAGGGTTTATTAAAACTTTTTAATTTAATTAGTGTAGGTTAGCTGGAGGCTATGTATTGAGTTACACTTTAGTATTTGTACCGGAAACAGTTTCAGTGTCAAGCAGAGAAAAATAGTTTTTGGGGAGGCCCCGTCAACTGATGCCCCTACTTCCCACCTCACTTGCCATTTAGTAAACGTTGGCTACTCTAGGCTTTTCAGTCCCAGTACATTGAATCCCGAATTTGTTGGGTTGTGTTCTTAGGGTTCTACAAATTTGGAATCATGACTAATACAAATTGTCTGCAAGTAAAATTTTTTTTCCCGATTTGGGTTTATTTTGTATTACAGATTATATATTACTTCGTTTTTTAATCTGGCTAATTTTGACATTTGTTTTAAAAAAGATGGTTTTGGGTGTGGAAAATATTAACATATTTTGAGCAAAATGAGTAGGTCCTCAACTTATAGTGCTCCCTACTTTTTTACATTGGCACCTTTGAAAATTTAAAGATTTTAAAAGCTGAATTCAGCTAGGAAAAAGGGAAAAAAGTAAACCCTCTCTTGTTACAAAAAATACATAGTGCAATGTTGTTTAACCCTAATCCAAAAAAAGTCATTTTTTTTAACATGGGAAGCAAAAACTCAGAATTTTTCTCTGTAAATCTAAAAAAAATTTAAATTTTTGAATTTTTTGGGAATAAATTATTCAGTTTCCAAAGGTCAAGACCACAAATGGTGAGCCATCCAGTGGCAGCCCGGATTTCAATTGGGAGGGGCTTAAAAATCATAAGAGCGAAAATTCAAAGAAAAATTTTTAAAAAACATATTTTTCGTTGTATGGACGTGAAAATTTTGAAAATTTGCTTTCTTGGTCACTGATCAGTATCAAAAGTGAATATTCCATTATTTGGGAAAAATAAAGAAAAAATATTTACTTTAAGGGGCATTAACCCCCCCTTTTCCCCCCTCCTCCCCATGGTTGTGCCCCTGTCCCCCCTAACCCCAACCTATACAATTCTTGTTGGCTAAGGGAAAACATGTCCCCTTTAGACAATCTTTTTTAAACAACCAATGTTTTTCCCAAAATTTTTTTTAATTTTGAATGTTTAATTGCTAATTTTAAAACACACGTAAAAAAAATTTTTAAGAGAATTTTAGTGTATTAATATCAAGAAATATTAAAAGATCAGTAAAAACAACTTGATTCGATTTTATCCCCAAAAGGTTTTAACCCGGTTTTTACATTATTAATTATCGTTTTTTGTGCCTCTAATTGGTAAAATAAAAAGCTGTTTATGCCCAAAATGCAACCCTGGCGTTTTTCTTTGCTAGGGGGGGTTTTGCCATATTGACCATAGTTGGTACTTCTACATCTTCCCGATACAAATCCACCTACACCTCATTTTAATACAGTAATTTTTGTTTCATCTTTAGTACCTTTGAGTATGTCAATGATTTTGAAAAGGGGTAGAGAAGAAGGGGTAGTTTACTGGGTTAGGTGGAAAATTGTTACTGAAGTTGATGTTCTGGTTCGTGTTGATGATTGTACGGGTAGTGAGAAATTCTGTAAAGCATTTTTGGTCTTTTTTCCCTGCGTATTTTATTAGTAATGGTAAACATCGTCACTTCTTGGCTCCCCTTTAAAAAGTAGCGCTTCTACATTTTTTCAGAGTCCTCTTTAGTGAAAAAATCTATAGTTTACCCGCAAAAAAGAATTGCTTAATAAATATTTCAATGTTAATTTTTTTCTTGGGGTCTTCTTCCCTTTTCTTCATCTGTTTTTGTCTGCCTTGTTCTGGCATTTAGTTCTGCCAAAATTCTAGATTTTTGTATTTCATTTCGTCTAAAGGGGTCATTTACTTACTTCCACCATTCTTCCCCTTTCCCCCGCCTGGCAATCTCGGCCCCTGAAAAATTTTTGGGTGTGCTCTCAACTGTGAGGGGGAAAAAGTGTACAGTATTTGCCACACTAGGCATTCTTTTTTCCCGCCTCTTTAATGTTGATTGGGGCCTTCATTCCTTGTACAGTGGAACCCCGAGTTTTTATCCACCCAGAGTATTTTTAGCTTGAGTTTGAACCGTTTTTCTGCTAAATTTTGTCCCGAGTTTCACACTGTCCCATTTTCATCCCGCATACAGACCTGTCCCCTTCTGCCCTTCCCGCAGGCATGTGGTCATTGGTGCTTTTTTATCTTTGAACATTTCCCTACGCATCATTAAAAATTCACAAATTAAAATTAATTTTGTTTTGGGGCTTGTTTATTGAGTGCAATATGAAAAAAGTCACCATGGGCCCCCCCAAAAATTCCTGTAGCACCCTTTTTTTGTAAAGAAAGTGAAAACACCTAGAAGTGAAGAAAAAAAAATAAGTGGAACCTCAAATATTGAACTGCTCCCAATCGACAAATTATAATAAAGTTGTAGAATTTTCCGACAATATGTAAAGTAAAAGGACACAATGCAACTATTGTGACATTTTATTGTGGCAAAATTTCCTTCCAGGGGGCTTTGTCAAACCGTACAAACGTACATGGACACAGAGGGTATATGGTCAGAGTGAGGTGCAATACTAGTGGTAGTATAAGAGTGATATAAGTATAGTGTATTGTAAAATAATATGTTTTTAAAAATTAACTTACGGAAAAGGATAAAAAGCTATTAATTGGGAAAAAATAAAAAGGGTTTGGACAAAAATTTCTATTGGAGGCTGGGGTAGAAGGCCTGTTTTTAGTGTTTTTCTCGTTAATTGCTTGTGTATATTTAAAAGGAGAGACTATGGATGGCAGGGTTTACTGTTTTTTGGAAGATTCTTGCTAAGACTTTTAGTATGGTTTAAGCTGCCCCCTTTTTTTGTTTAATTGTATTAGAAACGGCTATTAGTGAAGATTCAAAGGGACTTGCGTCTTGGAAATTAATTTTTTTGAAATGTTGGGCGTCCCTAACATCATGAGATGATTGGTGGAATTTTTGGGGTTGTATACAGGCGTTGTTCAAATTATGTTCCTAATGCGAAATGGTTCATTGAGGTGGGTGTCGAGGTTTCTTGTTTGCCCTGTGGGGCTGCGACAAGAATTTATGTAGGTGAAAAAGCAAAAAAACCCCCGACCCCCCTCAATGATAAGGGGTTTTGAAGCCAGTGTCGGTTGCCATGAGTCGTCGAAGCAGGGATATGCTTTTTTATTATGCTATATCAACCTACAGCTTATTTGCCTACACAATTATTAATATGACATAAGAAACAAATAAATAACATAAAAAATGTTAAAAACTCCAGAATAAATAATACTTTGGGATAACACTGAGTAGTTCGATGGATTTTGAAGAGGATTGTATACAAACCCATTCTCCTATCCCCTTTTTGGTGGCTTAATTAGAGAAACGGGTATAGACAGGGTAACTGTGATATTCATCGATGCACATGAACCTGAAACAAAAAAATTATTTTCTTTATAGATTATCAACTGCGCATATGTGTGAGAACCTAGGATAACCCCCAAAAAAATCAACGTGGCTTATTTTTTGTACCCGGTTGGGTTAGCCAATATGATTTTTGGGAAATATTCGTTCCCCGCCAGGGTAGAAACATTAGGCGTGTTTTCTTTCAAAAGTTGCCCATGTTTTTCCCACAGTAAATGGGGTACCTGGGGGGTTAGTCACTAGTGTGGGTGTTATCCCGGGACGTTGACCTAATTTTCTTGAATACTCAGCATAACAAGTGCCTTTTATACGTAGTTGTCATGATTCAGCTAGGCCTGTTCCTTGTACATGTAGTGTGAAATTTTATTATTATTTTATTTTTGTTGTTTGTTGGGTTTCTTATTCAAAAATTGGGCAATGTATATGGAAAGATATTCTTCACGTACACCAAAAAAAGAAATCGACCATAAATAGCGGAGTTCACTTCTCACCCTTAGGGCCCCTTGTGGTATTTTTTTGTATGGTTGTTTGGTTTATTCTCATTTTTTTGGGCTCTTTGATGAAGGAAAAATTTTTACAAAATAAAATGATTTTGTTGCTTTCATGACGAAAATACCTTGAAAAATTTCGCTCAGTAGCGAAAATGTTCTATTCTTTGCGAAGCTCAAGAGTAAACAAATGACGTCACCCTCCAATATGTCCACCTGCGTCCAAATTCCTTTCGGGTCAAAAATGGATTGACATTATTTTTACAAAATTAAATTTTAAGCAGCTCTCATAGGTAAATTTTTTTTTTTTTTTTTTTTTTTTTTTTTTTTTTTTTTTTTTTTTTTTTTTTTTTTTTGGAAAAAAAAATTCCAATGAAAAGCAAGGTATTTTTGGGGGGGCCCGGGCCCTAATGAACGTGAAAATGTTATTTTAGTGCGGAATGTCTGCATTGTTTATTCTGGATCCCATTTTGAAATTGGGGGTCTGTTGAAATTTGTGTGAAAATTTGGGCCCAAAATTTCCAAATTTTGACCACTTTATTGGGGAGTTGAAAAAAGTGAATGGGGGGTTTCTTTTACCCGTGACGACTAGAAATAAATAAATTTATTAGGTTTAAATAAATACAGATACATACAGTGTATGTATAGAGAGCCCAGGATAACCCAGAAAAAGTCAGCAAAGTGACTTATTCCAGTACCTGGTTGGGCTTGCCATATATGATTTTTTTGGTTTTTTTTTTTTTCTAGTTTTTTTGGGCTTCTCATTGAAAATTGGGCATTGTTTGATGGAAAGATGCTTCTTAACGTACACAAAAATTAAAAAGACGGACGATAAATAAGGGATTAAATTCCGGCTTAGCGCCTTTTGCGGAATATTTTTGTATGGTTTTTATGGTTGTTTTCATTTTTTGGGGCTCATTTGTAGAATGGAAAAAATTACAGAAATGACAGATTTTTTATTGCTTTCTGACGAAAAATACCTTGAAATTGAGCCAAAATAGCGGAAAAATTGAATTTTGCCGATGTTCAATAAAGTGTAAATAAGATGGTTAATTTTTTTAAGGATTCTAACCTAACCACTCGTAATTCGCAAACTCAGTAAAACCCCACATGCAGGTCCCAATGATGCCGGATTTTTTATGGGGACCTTTTCCCACTGTATTGCACCCCATTTAGCCTATATATGCCCCTTTAAATGGAAAATAAACACTTTGCAGTATAATGTGTCCTTTTGACAACGGTTTCACCCACACAGTGGGCTTTTTTTAGTCCAAGGATCTACCCGGGGGGGGAAAGGGAGGGAGTATTTTTTAAATCTGTTCAGAAGTAGGTCAGGTGGGGGAAAGCTGCATCTGATGATTCCCGGGGGGGGTTATAGAGTTTGGGTAGCTTTGGGAGGGTATTGGAAAGTTGTGGTAGACTTCTCGTGTTCTATTTTTTTATGTGGGTAGTGATAAAAGTTTTTGGCAGTGGTTCAGCGTTATAGAAGCCTTGTTTGGTTGAAATTGTTGGGTTTTAGAGATAAGCGATGATTCCAGGGTTCTTTGGTATTGGGGTTTCTTCTGTGGCGATAAGTCTTGAGTTTCTGTAGTTAATTTAAAAGGTTTGTGAATTGCGATATTTTACACAGGCATTTCCTTGTATCGTCAGTCCCGCTTTAATTTGGTGTTCTGAAATACGTGTTTGGAGGGGTCTTGATGTTTCGCCCCCATATACATTAATTTGTTGCAGTCATTACAAAAGGGTTAGTAACCCCTGCAGAGGAGGAGGGTTTTCCTGTCTACTCTGGTGATGTCCTTTTTTGGTCGTGGTTGTGGAGGTAGATACTTGGGGTGATGTTTTGGAAAAAAGTTGGAAAATGTTTTGGGAAGGAGTTTTTGGGGGGGAGGACTATGTTCTCTTCCCCGGAGTTTTCTTGGGGGTGTTGAAGTGTTTAATGCCCCCCTCTGCAGTCTTGTGAAGTACGAGGATAGTGGAGTTTTGAAAATACTTGTTCAATTTTAGTGCTTCTTCCTCAAGAAAATCATTGTGCTTTTTTAAGTGTATTTTTGAGGGTCTGAAAGAACAAATTTTAATTTAAATTATTCCTGATGGGAATAAATTTGTTCGGTAACAGCACTCGAAAGCTGTCTGGAAAAAAGAAATTTTGATATTTAGGTTCCACTGTAGTACAAAAACGATGTGGTGTGGAGTTGTGGAGTTGCCTGGGTTATGGCAAAAAAAAATCAACAATAAAATTTTTATCCTGGTGAAGAGAAAAGAAATAAAAAAGCTAAAGTTGCAAAAGGTGTGCCAGTTAACCAAAAAAAAGAAACACAAACAATCGAATAGGTTGAGAAGTTGTTGGTGGTATGAATCAACAATAAACATAGAGCGGGTGATAGTATTTCGGAGTCGCTCATTTGTGAAAAGGTAAGGCAGTTGCATGACGATCTCATAAAGAAAATGCCTTCAATGAGTACTGATATTAGTGAATTTAAGGCCAGCAGAAGCTGGTTTGACAGATTTAAGAAGTGTACAGCGGACCCCCGGATTAAGACGCCATTGGATTAAGTAATAATCAGATTAAGTAACGTTTTTGCATCAAAATATTGGCTCGGTTAACGACACTGAACTCTGGAAAAGACATTTGTCCCGAATGTGTCCATGCACCGTGAGTGGCCTGGACACTCCATTCCCAGCCAGTGTGCCATTGTTTACCAGTCATTGAGGACGAGCCCAAGTGTACATGCAATACATTTTGTATTATTCCATTGTTTTTAGTGCTTGTAACTGCTAAATAAACCACCATGAGCCCAAAGAAAGCTTCTAGTGCCAGCCTTTTTGTAAAGAGGGTGAGAAACATTATTGAATTGAAGTAAGAGATCATCGCAAAATACAAAAGTGGAGTGCGTATCTCCAAGCTGGCCACTTTGTATAACAAACCCCATACAACCATCACTACTATCTTGACCAAGAAAAAGGCAATCAAGGAAGCTGCTGTTGCGAAAGGTGCAAATATGCTTACAAAGCAGAGATTGCAAATACTCGAAGGTGTGAGGACTTTGTTGGTGTGGATCAATGAGAAACAATTACAGGAGATAGTGTCATGCAGTCAGTTATATGTGAAAAGGCAAGGCAGTTGCATGATGATCTTGTAAAGAAAATTCCTGGAACTAGTGCTCATATTGGTGAATTTAAGGGCAGCAGAGGGTGGTTTGAGAGATTTAAGAATCGTAGGGGCATACACAGTGTGATAAGGCATGGTGAGGCTGCCAGTTCTGATAAAAATGCGGCTGAAAAATATGTTCAGGACTCTAAGGGGTACATAGAGGCTGAAAAATTTAAACCCCAACAAGTGTTCAATTGTGATGAAACAGGCCTGTTTTGGAAGAGAATACCAACAATACCACCAGTCCGATAACATTCTTCTTTGCAAATACACAGGGTCTAAAGCCAGCAACAAACAACAAAATACCTTTCATCCGTGGACTGCTTGCAGAGGCAAAGGCAATGTTTGCGGCTTTCACTGAGACCCACATAAAGGATCACTTGGACAATGAAATATGGATCCCAGGTTACAACCTATACAGATGTGACAGAGTGAACAGGCAAAAGGGGGGGGTTGGCCTGTACATTGCAGAGTCACTTGTTTGCACAGAACTGCTTAATGCCTCAAATGACGTAGTGGAAGTTTTAGCAGTAAAGGTCGAGAACCAAAACCTAGTCATTGTGGTAGTCTACAAGCCTCCGGATGCAACATCCCAGCAATTCCAGGAACAGCTGTTAAAAATTGACCACTGTCTGGAAAATCTTCCAGCTCCTGCACCCAACATCTTGCTCCTGGGGGATTTCAACTTAAGGCACCTAAAATGGAGGAATATAGCAAATAATATTGTTGCAGTAATAACACCAGGAGGCAGCTCTGATGAAAACTCACACTCACACGAGCTTTTAAATCTCTGCACAAAATTCAATTTAAACCAGCAAATAATAGAGCACTACTAGACTGGAGAATACACTAGACCTCATTTCACTAACAATGATGATCTGATAAGAAATGTCACCATATCAAAAACAATATACTCAGATCACAACATAATTGAGGTTCAGACATGTATGCGAGGAGCCCCAGACCGACAAAATGAGACTAGTCACGAGGGAGCTTTCACCAAATTCAACTTCAATAACAAAAACATAAAGTGGGACCAAGTAAACCAAGTCCTAACCGATATAAGCTGGGAAGATATACTAAGCAACACAGACCCAAACTTATGCCTAGAACAGATTAACTCGGTGGCACTCAATGTATGCACAAGGCTTATTCCTCTAAGAAAAAGGAGGAGTAGATGTAAAATAGAAAGAGACAGGCGCTCCCTTTACAGGCGACGGAAAAGAATAACAGAGCGGCTAAAAAGGTCAATATATCTGAAATGCGCCAGGGAGACACTGGTCAGAGAAATAGCAAGCATCGAACTTAAGCTAAAGAATCCTTTAGGAGTCAGAATCGCGGGAAGAACTAAAAGCTATAAATGAAATCGAAAAAAACCCAAAGTAATTTCTTCTCCTATGCCAAATCAAAATCGAGAACAACGCCCAGTATTGGGCCCCTACTTAAACAAGATGGGTCCTACACAGATGACAGCAAGGAAATGAGTGAGCTACTCAAGTCCCAATATGACTCAGTTTTTAGCAAGCCGCTAACCAGACTGAGAGTCGAAGATCAAAATGAATTTTTTATGAGAGAGCCACAAAATTTGATTAACACAAGCCTATCCGATGTTATCCTGACGCCAAATGACTTCGAACAGGCGATAAATGACATGCCCATGCACTCGCCCCAGGGCCAGACTCATGGAACTCTGTGTTCATCAAGAACTGCAAGAAGCCCCTATCACGAGCCATTTCCATCCTATGGAGAGGGAGCATGGACACGGGGGTCGTCCCTCAGTTACTAAAAACAACAGACATAGCCCCCCTCCCCAAAGGGGGCAGTAAAGCAACAGCAAAGAACTACAGACCAATAGCACTAACATCCCATATCATAAAAATCTTGAAAGGGTCCTAAGAAGCAAGATCACCACCCATCTAGAAACCCATCAGTTACACAACCCAGGGCAACATGGGTTTAGAACAGGTCGCTCCTGTCTGTCTCAACTACTGGATCACTACGACAAGGTCCTAAATGCACTAGAAGACAAAAAGAAGCAGATGTAATATATACAGACTTTGCAAAGCCTTCGACAAAGGGGTAAAATATGAATAATTATGTGCCTGCATAAGGATCATTAACTTAAGTTGTTCAGTCAGTACAATTATACAACCTCCTAATATTGTGTACAGTACATGCAATTTTGAACAAAAAATATATCCAAATTATTTATATTTTTTTATTTTATCACACTGGCCGATTCCCACCAAGGCAGGGTGGCCCGACAAAGAAAAACTATCACCATCATTCACTTCCCCAATCACTGCTTGCCATAAGGGAGCTTACACTACAGTTTTTAAACTGCAACATTAACACCCCTCCTTCAGAGTGCAGGCACTGTTCTTTCCCATCTCCAGGACTCAATCCGGCCTGCCGATTCCCTGAACCCCTTTCATACATGTTTTACTTTCCAACACTCCCAACAGCACGTCAAGTAATAAAAAACCATTTGTCTCCCTTCACTCCTACAAACACCGCTCACGCATGCCTGCTGGAAGTCCAAGCCCCATTCGCACACAAAACTCCTTTACCCCCCCTCCTCCAACCTTTCTTAGGCCGACCCTAACCCGCCTTCCTTCCACTATAGACTGATACTCTCTTGAAGTCTTTACTGTTTCGCTCCATTCTCTCTCTACATGTCCGAACCGACCACAACATCCCTTCCCTCAGCCTCTGACACCAGTTATGGTAATCCCGCACATCCTCCAAACTTCCAAACTACATTCTCTGCATTAAATCACACCACACACTGCCCACAGACATGACATCCTCCACTGCCGTCCAGCCGTCTCCGTCGCAGTCAACATCATCACCCATGCTTCACACCCATATAAGAGCGTTGTAAAACTATACTCTCATGACATTCCCCTCTTTTGCCTCCCAGGACAAAGTTCTTTGTCTCCACAGACTCCTAAGTGCACCACTCACTCTTTCCTCCTCATCCATTCTAATGATACACCTCATCATTCATAACCCATCCGCTGACAACTTCCACTCCCAAAATATCTGAAATAACATTCACCTTCCTCCATAACTCTCTCCCCACCCAATCTGATATTCAATCTTTCCATCACCTAATCCAATTTGTTATCCTCATAACCTTACTCTTTTCCTGAATATCACCTTTAATTTTCTTCTTTTGCACACCCTTCCAAATTTCATCCACACATCCTGCAACTTCTCTTCAGAATCTCCCAAAGAGCACAGTGTCATCAGCAAAGAGCAGCTTTTGACACTCCCCAACTTTTTTTTTGGTGTGGATTCTTTATCTTTTAACCCACCCTCTTTGCCAAGACCCTCGCTTTTTTTAAAAAAAAAAACTTCTTTAACAAAACCCATCTATAAATATAAATATTAAACAACCACAGTGACATCACCCATCCTTTTTCTAAGGCCTACTTTTACTGGGAAATAATTTCCCTCTTTCCTACACACTTCTAACTTAGCCTTCACTATCCTCGTGTGAACAACTCTTCACAGCTGATCTCTGGTTCCAACCTACCTCCTACAAAAACCATACACTTGCTACATCTGCCACATGCCCCCCTATCCACCCTGTCATACGCCTTTTCCAAATCCAAAAATGCCACAAAGACCTCATTAGTAGCCTTATCTGAATACTGTTCAACTTATATGTTTCACTGTAAACACCTGGTCCCACACACACCTACCTTTCCCTAAAGCTCCCTTGTTCATCTGTTTATCCTATTCTCCGTCTTACTCTTAATTCTGTTGCAATAATAACTCTACTAACCATACACTTATTACCACGTTAACTCAGGCCTAAAGTTGCAGAGATGGTCATGTTTGGAAATGAACAAAAAGAATAAGCAATGTGAAAAAGAAATATTCTTTATATAAGCACATAATACAGGGGGGGATGGAAGGGTGGCCAACAGGTTTCCTCAGGTTTATCAGATTTACAAGAAATAAAAATAAGAAATATATTCACCCACTTTTTGGGAAAGGAGGAAGATAATATGAAGGCAGAACAGTTTTTAAGATGGCTTGTATATACAGGAAACAAGACGTGCATTAAATTTGTACAAGATCTCGGTTGTAGAACCAGTAAAATTTTCAGGGATAAGACAGCACTGACAAGTCTAAAGATGTACTACAAAGATTTTTTTATAATATGAAAGTTAGCAGTACTGCAGTGTAGTATATTTATGTTGACAGGTGACATATGAAGGAGGTTTTCATGACACTGAGTAATGAAGCAAAAACACCAAGTAAATTATACCTGAATTGCCTTATGTCGATTAAGCTGTAGAAGTTGACGAGGGTGTACTAATAATAAAGGCAAGTAAATAAATAATTGGTATTGGATTACGATAGGTGAATGTAATACCATTGCCACAAATGCTAATAAGCAACTGTACAAAAATTATTCAGCTATTATTGTAATAATTTGAAAGAATTTAAAGATTTTGTCTTTAAACAATCCAAGGTGAATTGAAATTATTTTGTAAAGTCTACAATGGTGCTAATATATAATCTATAATACTGAAAGGCATCTGACCAGCTTGCGTTAGTTTTCTAGTATATCCAGTTTTAAAAGTAGCTGGCAGTTTGTATCGTGTACAATTAAATCGTAATTCAGTAGAGGTTATTCCTAAAAATGTTTATTTCTGCCTTTTTTCCAGATGGATTTCTTCTAAAAGCAGCCTATGTAGGTTTTTCTTTAATAATTCTTTTGAATATATTGGAAGGTATAACCCACTGGTGGCAACTTTGGAATTTTTTTTTTTCATTTTGTTAGAATATTTAATATTTTTAGAATATTGTAACTCAAAAATTTCTCAGTTTGCTCTTAGAATAAGTTTCATCAGTGTTGTAGGGGTCTTCATTTTTGGGTGATTTTAAAGGCCACTTAAAATACCTTTGTACCACTGTGCCATAAGTGTTAGTTGAATTTGGAGTCCCCAAGAAGTTGTGATTTCAATATTTTCAGCATTTTAATATGGTTTTATATTGATGCCCTCAAAATGCTTAACTTAATTTCTCTATAATCAGTATATTTGTAAATTAGCCTCTTATAATTTTTGTAATGTTTGGGAACTTGGGTACTTCATGTAGAAGTTTAATTGTTTCATCAGGCTTAGACTTTTATAAGTATTGACAAAATATTAAACAATGTTTAAAACTTAGCTTCTCCTGTTTGTTAATATCATTACCAAGTTTTCAAGTTTACAGTTTGTGTTGGCAATTTCCATAATAGTTGATGACATCTGACTAAAGTGTACTGTACATCTTGTGGCACTTGTACCCTATTAGTGGGCAGTTATAGCAAATTTATTTTCACAATGAGAGTAATAATTTTCTCAAATATCCAACAAAACCTTTATTTGAATTACACCTTTAGGATATTAATAAAAGCACTATACTGACAAGGGTCACCATTAAGATAGCCACACTGTCTTCTAATTTCCATTGTCCTATGCACTAACATTCAATTTGCATAAATTTCTGCCCAAACACTTTCACAGTCCTCCTCACTGCAACATTAAAACTCACAACCATACAATTGTCCCCACCACTGTACTCTGAATACATTCCTGTTTATGCATCAGTAATAATTTCTCCTACAAACTGTTCAGCACTTGTATATTTTTTCTTTGTTCCTCTGTGATTTTTGTCCATGTTACATCTGTTTGTTAACCTGTAGAGTCATACAGCTCTTGGGGAATGGAAGCATAGTTTTCAACCTCCAAGGAAGACAAGTCCCATTCCATTGGATCATGAGCCATACCTGGTGTCTTGAGAACCTTAGTTGAGGGGCTGAATCTAAAACTAACTTCAAACTCCTTCTAACTCTAAAATAGTTTTTGTATGTTAATTCATTCTCATTGTATTTTTTAATAGCCAAGTTGAGTTGCGCCTCAGGCTCTTAACCTTAACGGTACAAACGTATATATACGGTTTTGTAAACATTTGAAAGTATGTAAAAATGTACATTTTTTTTTTGTTAATGAAAATACGTAAAAAAAAACATAGATCTACTTTTGGAGCACTAACGGATAAAACGTCTATCTATTAGGACCGTATTATTGTTTTAAAACTTTGTTACCTCTCCCACAAATTTTCTTGAGTCTTCTCCAATCTGTATTCATCACATTTTGCAGTCTGGTCCACTTTAAATAAACCTTTTTTTCTCTTCTCGCCTTTTCTCTACATTATAAAGCCTTGAATGCTAACTTTTACCACGCCACGTCAGGTTCACCTTCTTGATTACAAATTTCTGTGTGCATGCACTAGTCTTAATCTAACCCATACCTCTGTCTTACCCACTGACTCCATTGTCCTATTATGCTATCTACCTTTTACTTCCCACTAAATAACTCACTTGTTGAGAAGTCTAGCAAACTGCTGTCCACTGCAATTATGTCATCAAACTTTTCTTTTTTTAAAATCTTTTTTTTTTTTTTCTAAAACGCCCAATCTGTATTTAATCCAATTTGAAGTATCTGATAATTACCCCTTTGGAACTCCAAACATTCTACTACGTTTGTTTAGGTCCCTAAAAAATTTTTTATTATTTTTCCTCTTGGTTCAAAAGTTGTTGCAAATCCACCCAAAATCTCCACATCTTTTACATAAGGTGCATAAAGATTTTACTGTAACCCATCTTTATTCGAATAAATTCTTGCATTTAAACACTTGTACTCCAATTTTTTCCATAGTCCCTCATTTAATATCACTACTACTTGGCACCAGTTACTGAGCTACATCTTCCTTAAAACAAGTAACACGATGAAAATTTTCAAACCCCTTATAGCTTTCTTTAATGGTAGGACATCCAGTCTTTTTCATTCATGACATCACAGCTCTATTTTCTTACCTTACTAAACCAAACTCAACATTTTTTCTTTTGTCTTAAAGTAAATGATACAGAATGGGTTAATAGTACCCTTTGCTTACAAGGAAGAAGTCTAACCACGTTACCAATGAAATTGAAAGGATAAATGGGGGGCCCCCCCCCCCAACAAGAGCAAGAAATAAAAAAAAATCAGAAGCAAACTTGGTGTGTATACACATTCATATGTGTAAGGTATATGCCCACTCTAGCACCTTATGTACCATCACTCGTTTCCTTCCTGTCAGGTATTCTCTGAACCATTGTAGTGCTTTTTCTGCTTATATTGCTTGCTTCTCTAGCTTTTGTACCAGTCTCTTCTACTACACTTATTCTGCCAGTGTAAAACATTGAACAGGTTTCTGAATATTAATGTTTGGTGCCCATCCCACTGCACCAACAATTTAACTGAAGTTTAGCTCGTGTGATAACTCGACCCAAGAACTCGTGTGTGCACACATGCAGTCATGTGGGAATAGTTTGTCAGCCTGAAAATTTATTTAGGATGCTCAAACCCCACAAATTATTAGTATATTAACAAACGTTTTCTTATTTATCTCATGACTGACATGTGGGGGACTAACCCATGCCACTAGTATTTCAACCATTTGAAATATTTTAGTTGTAGGAGTGCCCAACCCACCATTCCCTAAACTTAACTAATCAAACTGCCTCCCATTACCAAAGGTTCTGTATGACCCCTACAGTTTTAGGACTCTTTCCACTCCATAAAATAAATCAGTAAGAGTAATAAATGTAGCAGGGTAATGTGTGTGCTTTAGCTTCCCACAAGTTCTCAATTACTAGTCATATCCCAGTGCTGACGAGCTGTGCAGGGAGACAACCGCACTAGTGTGTACCATGATCACAAATGACTCTAGCCTATCTACCTCCTTACTTGCTCTCATCTGTTGTTGTAATAGCTAATTATATATGTCATTTGTCTAAATCATATTCTCATGTTACAATAACAGTAATGACTTTAATTTTTTCGTATTTTAATAAAATTCAAGGAAGCGGAAGATGAGGCAACAATATTGGATTGGTATTTTAGCAATTTCTTATATTAACAACAACTCCAATTTGTTTCAGGCAATCCAACCAATCTTACCTTTGATTAAAATATTATAATCCAGGATTTTCCTGGTCCAAATAGTAATTTTCAGATCAAGCAGCTGAAGATATGACACAATCACATTATTTGGAAGGGCCAATTTAACGTATGAAATAAACTCAAAGATTTAAATTTTTTCACTAAATGTTTAATGTGTGTACTAAAAATGTTAAATTTATCAGTTTTTTACTGATCTATTAAGCCGTACTTTCTGGCACAATAATAAACAATTTGTTTTCTAAGTTGACTAAGATGCCTGTGTGTGCACAAAGCACAAAAAATATTAGCCACTTCATTTTCAGTAGTAATGTGTTTAGTGATGGATTAAAGGCAGCAGCACACAAGTGGGGTGACTCCATGCACACCAATGTTTCAGGATGTCAAATGTAGTGTCCATGCCAAAGGCTAAATTTATGAGTCCATTGGTAGCTTCCATGTAGCTTGCCACTGTACTGACACTACACTACTTAACAATCTTGTATACTGTATGCTCATTTGTAAATTAATTTGTAAAAATATTCACGAAATTCCTATATAATATATTCCAGATGTTCTTCTAAACAGTGATAGTCCATTAAATTAATTAACTCTTGAGAAAATTTTACATACCAAAATAACTAATTATTTTTTTTTATTTTTTGGGTGTAACAAGAAGAAAACTGCGCCATTATTCTTGTTCATAGCAAGATAATAGAAAATAATACCTTTATATGGGTGTTAGGGAAGGCAGTATCCCCTAAATAAGTGTAGTAACATCATAACATACATGTACAGTAGGTATATTTAGCTGCTTCTACACCATTAATGTTTGATCAAGGACAATTGGCTTTAGTTTTTTACCAGTCTAAGTAGTGTATATGTCCACAGCCATGAAATAATAGATACATGAAAAAAACTCTTGTTATCAACTATTTCCCTTTCCTTAACCTAAAACTAAATTCCAAAAAATTTATATATAAAAAATTATTCAGAAAACAGCCTTACCAAAATTCTCAAAAGAAAGTGAATGGAAGCCTTTATGAAGCTTCTTCATAAAACAAAAAATTGGCATTACAGAACCTTGAAACTGAGTACTCCTATGTCCTGTTGTGTCGTGTGTAAATTAATGTCGAGTGATGCCTGCAATTATTGCTATGTTTGCTTCAACTTCCATGCCAAAAATACCAATTAGGAAAAAACATAACCAATGGCGGCACCACCTATCAATGATTGGACGCAATTACCTTTCATCATACTTTACCTATAATAATATGTATATAAAAAATATATATATACATAATATTATAATTATCTATATAAATATATATATAAATAAATATATATATAAAAAATATAAATATATAAATGTATAATATATAAATGTTGTATAGGTGTAGGTTGGTAGACAGCAACCGCCCAGGAGGTACAACCGTCCTTCCAAGTGAGAGTAAACCGAAAGAGCTGTAATTGTTTTTTACATGATGGTAAGGATTGCTGAGTCCTTTTCTCTGTCTCATGAACAAGCAAGATTTCAGGTACGGCTTGCACTTCTACTTACACATAGGTCACACTACACATACATGTACAAGCACATAAATACACCCCCCTCTGGGTTTTCTTCTATTTTCTTTCTTATTCTTATTCTTGTTTATTTCCTCTTACTCCATGGGGAAGTGGGAACAGAATTCTTCCTCCAAAGCCATGCGTGTTGTAAGAGGCCAACTAAAAAGCCGGGAGCAAGGGCTATAAACCTCTTCTCCTGTATATATTACTAAATGTAAAAAGGAGAAACTTTCGTTTTTCCTTTGGGCCACCCCGCCTCCTGGGATACGGCCGTTGTGTGAAAGAAAGAGATAAGATATATAAAT
The DNA here is from genome assembly GCF_026875155.1 of Cherax quadricarinatus. Classification (NCBI taxonomy): domain Eukaryota; kingdom Metazoa; phylum Arthropoda; class Malacostraca; order Decapoda; family Parastacidae; genus Cherax; species Cherax quadricarinatus. The sequence continues at coordinate 45,811,438 of NC_069427.1, forward strand.
GTATATTATATATGAAATATATATATATATATATATAAATACTATATAAAAATATATATAAAAAATATATATATAAATAAATATACCCTTTCATGCACTGGCCAGGGAGGTAATACCATCTTTTAGGATGAAGAAGAGCAGATGTAAGTGTGGTGGAGAGTGCGTGAGGCATTACTAGAATGAAATGGGGTAAAGCAGCTGGAACTGAAGGAGAACATTACAGAAATGTTAAAGAAGCAGGGGGGGAAAAGTTTAAAAAAAAAAAAAAATAGTGGGGGGTGTTTGGAGTGGTATGTACATTGTTTACTAAAAAATGTAAGAAAAGGGGAAGGTACCTAGGATTGCAGAGAGCATGTATATCCTTTATATAAAGGGAAACGGGACAAAAGAGATTATAAAAACTATAGAGGAATAAGGTTTACTGAGTATACCAGGAAAGTATACGGTATGTTAACTGAAAAGAATTAGAGTATAAGACAGAACGTAGGATTGGCGGATGAGCAAGGAGGTTTACGCGAGAGTGGGTATGGAAGTGGTATAACCAGTGTTTTACATTGAAGCAAATATGTGAATCATATTTAAGATAAAGGTAGGGAAGTTTTGTATCGCAGTTATGGATTTAGAAAAGGCATATTGATAGAGTTGATATAGGAGCCAATGTTGGCAGAGTTTGCAAGTATATGGAATAGGTGGTAGAGTTACCTAAATGCGTAAAGAAGCTTTTATGAGTGATAGTGAGGCTCAGGTTAGGGTGGTAAAGAGAGGTAGAATACTTCCCGGATAAAAAGTAGGTCCTTAGACAGGATGTGTAATGTCCACCATGGTTTTAATATATTTATAGATGGGGTTGTAAAAGAAGAAAATGCTAGGTGTTCGTGAGATGGGGTGGGATTAAATTATGGGGAATCAAATTCAAAATTGGGAATTGACACAGTATTACTTTTTTGCAGATGAAACTGTGACTTATGGGGAGAATCTTAAGAAAAATTGCAAAGGTAAGTGAAGAGTTTGGAGATGTTTGTAAAGGTAGAAAGTTGAAAGTGAACATAGAAAAGAGTAAGTTGATGAGTGTATCAATGATTTAAGAAAAGAAAAATTGGATATCAATTGGGGAGAGGAGTATGGGAAGAATGAACTGTTTTCAGATACTTGGGAGTTGACGTGTCGGCGGATGGATTTACGAAGGATGAGGTTAATCATAGAATTGATGAGGAAAAAAAGGTGAGTGGTGCGTGAGGTATATGAGGAGTCATAAAAACGTTATCTATGGAGGCCAAGAAGAAAGTATGAAAAGTTATAGTATTACAACACTCTATATGGATGAGAAGCTTGGGGTGGTAAATGCCAGCAGCGAGGAGACTGTTGGAGCAGTGGAGTATGTCCTGTCTAAGGGCAAATTTGTGTGGTAAATATAATGCAGAAAATTCGGAGTGTGAAATGTAGGATAAGGTGTGGAGTTAATAAAAGACTTTAGTCATAGGGCAGAAGAGGGTTTGTTGAGGATGTTTGGTCATTTAGAGAGAATGTATCAAAGTAGACTGACAATGACAGCATATAAATCAAAGTGGAAGGAAAGAGGGGTAGGTGTCGACTCGAAAAGAGTAGGAAAGAGGGGATAAAGGAGTTTTGTTGGTGAGGGGCTAGGGACATCAGCAACGTGTTAGATAGAGTGAATGAGACGAAAGATCTTGGGACCTGACGATCTGTTGGAGTGTGAGCAGGGGTATATTTATGAAGGATTCAGGGAAACCGTTATTTTCATATAGGTCGGACTTTTATTCCTGGAAATTGGAAGTACAATGGCCTGCACATACAAGAGGGGTTTTGGGATATTGGCAGTAAGGGAGGATATGTTGTGTATCTTATATACGTATATTCTTCTAAACTGTTGTATTCTGATCCACCTCTGCAAAAAGCATTGATAATGTGTGAGTGGTGGTGAAAGTGTGAATGATGATGAAAGTATTTCTTTTTGGAGATTTCTTTCTTTTTTTTGGTCACTCCTGCCTCGGTGGGAGACGACCGACTTGGTTGAAAAAAAAAAAAAAAATAAATATATATATAAAATAAGTTATAATAAATAATAAAAATATATATAATTACCTGGAGAGAGTTCCGGAGTCAATGCCCCCCCACCCGCCCCCCGGCCCGGTCGTGTGACCAGGCCACCGGTGGATCAGAGCCGATCAACCAGGCTGTTGCTGCTGGCTGGCCCGCAAACCAACTACGAGCCACAGCCCGGCTGGCCATGTAACCACCATTAGTTTGCTTGTCCAGTGCCAGCTTGAAGACTGCCAGGGGTCTGTTGGTAATCCCCCTTATGTTGCTGGGAGCAAGTTGAACAGTCCCCCGGGCCCGTTTTTTGGGGGGGGCTGGACACTTATTGTATGGTCCCCACATAACGTGCTATGACACCCCTGCCTTTTCATTGGGGTATGGTGCACGTCTGCCAAGTCTTTTGCTTTCGAGTGATGATTTTCGTCTGCAAGTCGGACTAGTCCCCTCTAGGATTTTCCAGGTGTTATATAATCTGTATCTCTCCCTCCTGCATTCCAGGGAAGACAGGTTAAGGAACCTCAGCGCCCCAGATAATGGGGTGTTTTATTCTCGTAATGCCGCGCGTGAAAGTTTCTCTGTACATTTTCTAGCGCAATGCACCTGCCTTGAAAGGTGCTGTTAGTGTGCAGCAATATCCAGCCTAATAGAAACAAGTGACCTGAGATGTCATCAAGGCTTTGGGCTCCCAAGTTTGAAGGTTCTCATTATCCATACTGTCATTTTCTGCCGATGCTATTGATACAATGTAAATGGTCCCTTTGAGGTGAGGATCCTCCGACATGACACTCCCAGGTCCTTTAGACGTAGGTGTTTCGCTCTATTTTGGTGGCCAGAATTTGTTTTTGTACTCTGATAAGTTTTAATTTCCTCAATGTTTAACCATAACTGAGTAATTGAAATTTCTCATCGTTGAACTTCAATATTGTTTTTCTGCTGCCCCACTGAAAGAATTGATTGATGTCCGCCTGGAGCCTTGCATGTCTGCAATGGGAAGACACTGTCCATGGCAGATTCGGGTGTCAACTGCAAAGGAAGACCACGGTGCTGTGCTGACATCCTTGTCTATGTCGGATATTGAGGATGAGGAACAAGATGGGAGCGAGTTCACTGTGCCTTGTGAACAGAGCATTTTTTTTCACCGTAGCTGCCTCGGACTTTACTTCTGTTTGACGACCACTCTCAGAGGTTTCTGTTAAGTGAGAAATTTATAGATCCTTCGACCGACTTTTTCCTGTTATTCTTAGCACGCATTTTGTGCGGCTATTAAGCCATGTCACACTGTCGAAGGCTTTTGCAAAGTCTGTATATATACATCTGCAATTCTTTTTATCTTCTATTGCAAATTTAAGGACCTTTTCCGTAGTGATCCAGTAGTTGAGAACAACAGTTGCGACCTGTTCTAAACCCATGTTTTGCCTTATCTGGGATTGTATCTGATGGGTTTGTCTAGATGGGGTGGAACTTGCTTCTATTACCCTTTCAAAGATTTGTAAATGATAGGGATGTAAGTTGCATCGGTCTGTAGTTCTTTGTTTGTTTGCTTAACTATGCCCCCTTTGTGGAGTGGGGCTATGTCTGATTTGTTTTATAGTAACTGATGGACGACCCCCGTGTCCCATGCTCCCTCATCCTATAGGAAATGGAAAAGGCTCGTGAATTAGGGGCTTTCTTGCAGTTCTTGATTGAACACAGAGTTCCATGAGTCTGGCCCTGGGGCAGAGTGCATTGGGCATGTCAATTTATCGCCTGTTTTCGAAGTCCATTCGGGCGTCAGGATAACAATCCGGAATTAGGACCACCCTTTTTGTGTTAACCAAATACAACTTGAGTGTATACAAGGGAAGAGGTTGTTTTGTGGTGTAGTAGTAGTAGTAGTATAGTACAGTAGTAGCCGTCGTAGTAGTGTATATTTAGTAGTAGTAAGTCGCAGTAGTAGGCAGTATACAGTAGTAGTAGTAGTAGTAGTAGTAGTAGTAGAGTATTAGTAGCAGAAGTAGGAGTAGTATGTGGTATTTTAGTAGTAGTAGTATAGTATGGTAAAGTAGTAGTGGTAGTAAGTGGTAAATTAGTAGTTGAAGTAGTAGTAAGTAATAAGTAGTAGTAGTAGTAGTAGCATAGTAGCAGTAGTAGTGTAGTAGTAAGTAGTAGTAGTAGTGGTAGTAGTAGTGGTATAGTGGAAGTAGTAGTAGTGGTAGTAGTAGTAGTAGAGTAGTATAGTAGTGGTAGAAGTAGTAGTAGTAGTGGTATAGAAGTGAAGTATAGTGGTAGTAGTAGTAGTAGTATTAGTAGTAGTAGTGGTAGTAGTATATCAGTAGTAGTGGTAGTAGTAGTAGTGTAGTAGTAGTGGTAGTAGTGGTAGTAGTAGGGTAGTAGCAGTAAGTAAGCAGTGTATAGTAGTTGTGGTAGTAGTAAGTAGTATAGTAGTAGTGGTAAGTAGTAGTAAGTGGTAGTAGTAGTAGTAGAGTGGTAGTATAGTAGTAGTGGTATAGTAGTATTGTGTAGTAGTAGTAGTAGTAGTAGTGGTAGTAGTAGTATAGTAGTATGCCGAAGTAGCAGTAGTAGTAGTAAGTAGTGGTAGTATAGTAGTAGTAGTAGTAGTCGTAGTAGCTTAGTCTGAAGTTGTAAGGAATACACTTGAGTGTATATAGTTAGTTAATATGTTTATATGCACCCCATCCCCATCCTGTGGGCGTAGTCACCCAACCCATCCTGTGGGCGGGTAGTCAACCCCATACCCATCCTGTGGGTGGTAGTCACCCATAACCCAACCTGTTGGGCGAGTCACCCATACCCATCCTGTTGGCGTAGTCACACCCATAACCCATCCTGTGGCGGTAGTCACCCCATACCCTCCTGTGGGCGGTAGTCAACCCCTACCCAACCAGTGGAGCGGTATTCACACCCCATACCCATCCTGTGGGCGGAAGTCACCCCATAACACATCCTGTGGGAGTAGTCAGCCCCATACCCCATCACTGTGGGCGGAATTCACCCCATACCCATCCTGTGGGCGGTAGTCACCCATACCCAACCTGAGAGGTGGTAGTCACGCCCATAACCCATCCCTGTGGGCGGTAGTACACCCCATATCCATCCTGTGGGCGTTAGTCACCCCATACCCATGTCCTGTGGGCGGTAGTCACCCCATACCCATCCTGTGGGCGGTAGTCACCCATACCCATCCAGAGGGTGGTAGTCACCCATACCCAACCTGTGGGCGTAGTCACCCCATACCCATCCTGTGGGTCGGTAGTCACCCCCATACCACATCCTGAGGGAGGTTAGTCATCCCCATACCCATCCTGTGGTCGGTAGTCACCCATACCCTCCTGTGGGCGGTAGTCCCCCATACCATCCTGTGGGTGGTAATCACCCCATACCCATCCAGTGGGCGGTAGTCACCCCATACCCATCCTGTGGTGACGGTAGTCCCCCCCATACCCATCCTGTTGGGTGGTAGACACCCCCCATACCCCATCCTCTGCGCGGTAGTCACCCATACCCAACCTGTGGGCGGTAGTGGTCACCCCATACCCATCCTGTGGGTGGTAGTCACCCCATACCCATCCTGTGGTCGGTAGTCACCCCATACCCATCCTTTGGGCGGTAGTCACCGCCAAACCCATCCTGTGGGGGTAGTCCAACCCATACCCATCTGCTGGGCGGTATCCCCCAACCCATCCTTGTGGGCGGAAAGTCACCCCATACCCAACCTGTGGGTGGTAGTCACCCCATACCCATCCTGTGGGCAGTAGTCACCCCATACCCATCCAGTGGCGGTAGTCACCCATAACCATCCTGTGGGTGGTAGTCCACCCCATACCCATCCTTGGCGGTAGTCACCCCAAACCCATCCAGTGGGCGGTAGACACCCCTACCCATCCAGTGTTGGTAGTCAACCCCATACCATCCTGGGGGCGTAGTCAACCCATACCCATCCAGTGGGCGGTAGTCACACCCATAACCCATCCTGTGGGAGGTATCCACCCCATACCCATCCTGTGGGCGGTAGTCCACCCCATACCCATCCTGTGGGCGGTAGTCACCCCATACCCATCCTGTGGTGGTATCTGCCCCATACCCATCCTGTGGCGGTAGTCACCCCCATACCCAACCCTGTGGGCGGTTAGTCACCCCAATACCCCCGGGGGGGGGGGATTGGTGGAGTCAACCGCCATAAACCATCCTGTGGGCGTAGTCAACCCCATAACCCATCCTGTGGCGGTAGTCAACCCCATACCCATCCAGTGGGACGGTAGTCACCCCCATAACCATCCTGTGGGCGGGTAGTCAACCCCATAACCCATCCTGTGGGCGGTATCACCTCACCCCATACCCATCCAGTGGGCGGAGTCACCCCCTAACCCATCCTGTGGGCAGTAGTCACCCCCATAACCCATCAGTGGCGGTAGTCACCCCATATCCCCATCGCATGGGGCGGTAAGTCACCCCATACCATCCAGTGGGCGGTAGTCACCCCAAACCCATCACCTGTGGACGTAGTCACCCCCATACCCTCCAGTTGGGCGGTAGCACCCGCATAACCCATCCTGTGGGCGGTAGTCACCCATACCCATCCCAGTGGGGCGTTAGTCATCCCCACTACCCATCCAGTGGGCGTGAGTCACCCCATACTCCTTCCAGTGGGCGGTATGTTCACCCCATTACCCATTCAGTGGGCGGTAGTCCACCCCATACCCATCCTTGGCGGTAGTCACCCATACCCATCCTGTGGGTCGGTAGTCACCCCATACCCATCCTGAGGGCGTAGACACCCCCCATACCCATCTCTGTGCGTACCACCCATACTCCCATCCAGTGGGCGGTAGTCACCCCATACCCATCCTGTGGGCGGTATCACCCCCTACCCACCTGTGGGCGGTAGGTCCACCCATACCCATCCTGTGGGCGGTAGACACACCCCCCATACCCATCCTGTGGGCGTCGTCACCCCCTACCCAACCTGTGGGTGGTAGTCACCCCCATACCCATCCTGTGGGCGGTAGTCCACCCCAAAAAAAAAAAAATAAAATTACCATCCTGTGGGCGGTAGTCACCTCCATACCCATCCTGTGGTGGTAGCACCCCATACCCATCCTGTTGGCGTAGTCACCCACAAACCCATCCTGTGGGGGAAGTCACCACCCCATACCCCATCCAGTGTGGTAGTCACCCCATACCCATCCCTGTGGCAGAAGTCGACCACCCCACCATACCCATCCTGTGGGCGGTAGTCACCCCATAAAACCCATCCTGTGGGTTGTAACACCCCATACCCATCCTGTGGGCGTAGTCACCACCCATACCCAACCCTGTGGGCGGTATCACCACCCCAACCCATCCTGTGGGTGTTAGTCACCCCCATACCCATCGTGGGCGGTAGTTCACCCCATACCCATTCCTGTGGGCGGTAAGTCAACCAATAACAACCAACCTGTGGTGTAGTCCACCCCATACCCATCTAGGGCGGTAGTCACCCCATACCCTCCGGTGGGCGTAGTCCACCCATACCCATCCTGTGGGTGTAGATCCACACCATAACCCATCCTGTGGGCTGTAGTCCACCCCATACCCATCCTGTGGGCGGTAGACCCCCCCCCCCCCGGCAACCACCCTCCCACCCACCATACCCATCCTGTGGGTGGTAGTCACCCCATACCCCATCCAGTGGGCGGTAGTCATCCCCATACCCATCCTGAGGCGGGTAGTCACCCCATACCCATCATGGGCGGGTAGTCAACACCATACCCATCCTGTGGCGGTAGTCACCCATACCATGGTGTTCCTGTGGTCTGTAGTCACCCCATAACCCCATCCAGTGGGCGTAGTCACCACCATACCCATCCTGTGGGCAGTAGTTCACCCATATATAACCCATCCAGTGGTCGGTAGTCACCCCATACCCCATCCAGTGGCGGTAGTCACCCCATACCCATCCAGTGGGCGGTAGTCACACCCATACCCTCCTGTGGACGGTAGTCCACCCCATACCCATCCATGGGCGGTAGTCACCCTACCCCATAAACCCATCCGGGCGTAGTCACCCCATACCCATCCAGTGGGCGGTAGTCACCCCATACCATCCAGTGGGCAGTAGTCCACCCCATATCCATCGCAGTTGGCGGTAAGTCACACCCATACCCATCCAGTGGGCAGGTAGTCACCCCATACCCCCCTGTGGGCGGTAGTCACCCAACCCATCCTGTGGGCGGTATCCACCCCATACCCATCCTTGGGCGTAGTCACTCCCATACCCATCCTGTGGCGGTAGTCACCCCATACCCATCCTGTGGGGCGGTAGTCAACCCCATACCCATCCTGTGGGCGGTAGTCTCCCCATACCCAACCTGTGGGCGGTAATTCACCCCATACCCTTCCTGGTGGGCGGTAGTCACCCCATACCACATCCAGTGGGCGGTAGTCACCCCATAACCCAACCTGGTGGGCGGTAGTCACCCCATACCCATCCTGTGGGGTCGGTAGTCACCCCAATACCCATCCTGTGGGCAGTGTCAAAAGATAACAGAGGTACATAATTGATTATAATAAAATATGAATAATTATGTGCCTGCATAAGGATCATTAACTTAAGTTGTTCAGTCAGTACAATTATACAACCTCCTAATATTGTGTACAGTACATGCAATTTTGAACAAAAAATATATCCAAATTATTTATATTTTTTTATTTTATCACACTGGCCGATTCCCACCAAGGCAGGGTGGCCCGACAAAGAAAAACTATCACCATCATTCACTTCCCCAATCACTGCTTGCCATAAGGGAGCTTACACTACAGTTTTTAAACTGCAACATTAACACCCCTCCTTCAGAGTGCAGGCACTGTTCTTTCCCATCTCCAGGACTCAATCCGGCCTGCCGATTCCCTGAACCCCTTTCATACATGTTTTACTTTCCAACACTCCCAACAGCACGTCAAGTAATAAAAAACCATTTGTCTCCCTTCACTCCTACAAACACCGCTCACGCATGCCTGCTGGAAGTCCAAGCCCCATTCGCACACAAAACTCCTTTACCCCCCCTCCTCCAACCTTTCTTAGGCCGACCCTAACCCGCCTTCCTTCCACTATAGACTGATACTCTCTTGAAGTCTTTACTGTTTCGCTCCATTCTCTCTCTACATGTCCGAACCGACCACAACATCCCTTCCCTCAGCCTCTGACACCAGTTATGGTAATCCCGCACATCCTCCAAACTTCCAAACTACATTCTCTGCATTAAATCACACCACACACTGCCCACAGACATGACATCCTCCACTGCCGTCCAGCCGTCTCCGTCGCAGTCAACATCATCACCCATGCTTCACACCCATATAAGAGCGTTGTAAAACTATACTCTCATGACATTCCCCTCTTTTGCCTCCCAGGACAAAGTTCTTTGTCTCCACAGACTCCTAAGTGCACCACTCACTCTTTCCTCCTCATCCATTCTAATGATACACCTCATCATTCATAACCCATCCGCTGACAACTTCCACTCCCAAAATATCTGAAATAACATTCACCTTCCTCCATAACTCTCTCCCCACCCAATCTGATATTCAATCTTTCCATCACCTAATCCAATTTGTTATCCTCATAACCTTACTCTTTTCCTGAATATCACCTTTAATTTTCTTCTTTTGCACACCCTTCCAAATTTCATCCACACATCCTGCAACTTCTCTTCAGAATCTCCCAAAGAGCACAGTGTCATCAGCAAAGAGCAGCTTTTGACACTCCCCAACTTTTTTTTTGGTGTGGATTCTTTATCTTTTAACCCACCCTCTTTGCCAAGACCCTCGCTTTTTTTAAAAAAAAAAACTTCTTTAACAAAACCCATCTATAAATATAAATATTAAACAACCACAGTGACATCACCCATCCTTTTTCTAAGGCCTACTTTTACTGGGAAATAATTTCCCTCTTTCCTACACACTTCTAACTTAGCCTTCACTATCCTCGTGTGAACAACTCTTCACAGCTGATCTCTGGTTCCAACCTACCTCCTACAAAAACCATACACTTGCTACATCTGCCACATGCCCCCCTATCCACCCTGTCATACGCCTTTTCCAAATCCAAAAATGCCACAAAGACCTCATTAGTAGCCTTATCTGAATACTGTTCAACTTATATGTTTCACTGTAAACACCTGGTCCCACACACACCTACCTTTCCCTAAAGCTCCCTTGTTCATCTGTTTATCCTATTCTCCGTCTTACTCTTAATTCTGTTGCAATAATAACTCTACTAACCATACACTTATTACCACGTTAACTCAGGCCTAAAGTTGCAGAGATGGTCATGTTTGGAAATGAACAAAAAGAATAAGCAATGTGAAAAAGAAATATTCTTTATATAAGCACATAATACAGGGGGGGATGGAAGGGTGGCCAACAGGTTTCCTCAGGTTTATCAGATTTACAAGAAATAAAAATAAGAAATATATTCACCCACTTTTTGGGAAAGGAGGAAGATAATATGAAGGCAGAACAGTTTTTAAGATGGCTTGTATATACAGGAAACAAGACGTGCATTAAATTTGTACAAGATCTCGGTTGTAGAACCAGTAAAATTTTCAGGGATAAGACAGCACTGACAAGTCTAAAGATGTACTACAAAGATTTTTTTATAATATGAAAGTTAGCAGTACTGCAGTGTAGTATATTTATGTTGACAGGTGACATATGAAGGAGGTTTTCATGACACTGAGTAATGAAGCAAAAACACCAAGTAAATTATACCTGAATTGCCTTATGTCGATTAAGCTGTAGAAGTTGACGAGGGTGTACTAATAATAAAGGCAAGTAAATAAATAATTGGTATTGGATTACGATAGGTGAATGTAATACCATTGCCACAAATGCTAATAAGCAACTGTACAAAAATTATTCAGCTATTATTGTAATAATTTGAAAGAATTTAAAGATTTTGTCTTTAAACAATCCAAGGTGAATTGAAATTATTTTGTAAAGTCTACAATGGTGCTAATATATAATCTATAATACTGAAAGGCATCTGACCAGCTTGCGTTAGTTTTCTAGTATATCCAGTTTTAAAAGTAGCTGGCAGTTTGTATCGTGTACAATTAAATCGTAATTCAGTAGAGGTTATTCCTAAAAATGTTTATTTCTGCCTTTTTTCCAGATGGATTTCTTCTAAAAGCAGCCTATGTAGGTTTTTCTTTAATAATTCTTTTGAATATATTGGAAGGTATAACCCACTGGTGGCAACTTTGGAATTTTTTTTTTTCATTTTGTTAGAATATTTAATATTTTTAGAATATTGTAACTCAAAAATTTCTCAGTTTGCTCTTAGAATAAGTTTCATCAGTGTTGTAGGGGTCTTCATTTTTGGGTGATTTTAAAGGCCACTTAAAATACCTTTGTACCACTGTGCCATAAGTGTTAGTTGAATTTGGAGTCCCCAAGAAGTTGTGATTTCAATATTTTCAGCATTTTAATATGGTTTTATATTGATGCCCTCAAAATGCTTAACTTAATTTCTCTATAATCAGTATATTTGTAAATTAGCCTCTTATAATTTTTGTAATGTTTGGGAACTTGGGTACTTCATGTAGAAGTTTAATTGTTTCATCAGGCTTAGACTTTTATAAGTATTGACAAAATATTAAACAATGTTTAAAACTTAGCTTCTCCTGTTTGTTAATATCATTACCAAGTTTTCAAGTTTACAGTTTGTGTTGGCAATTTCCATAATAGTTGATGACATCTGACTAAAGTGTACTGTACATCTTGTGGCACTTGTACCCTATTAGTGGGCAGTTATAGCAAATTTATTTTCACAATGAGAGTAATAATTTTCTCAAATATCCAACAAAACCTTTATTTGAATTACACCTTTAGGATATTAATAAAAGCACTATACTGACAAGGGTCACCATTAAGATAGCCACACTGTCTTCTAATTTCCATTGTCCTATGCACTAACATTCAATTTGCATAAATTTCTGCCCAAACACTTTCACAGTCCTCCTCACTGCAACATTAAAACTCACAACCATACAATTGTCCCCACCACTGTACTCTGAATACATTCCTGTTTATGCATCAGTAATAATTTCTCCTACAAACTGTTCAGCACTTGTATATTTTTTCTTTGTTCCTCTGTGATTTTTGTCCATGTTACATCTGTTTGTTAACCTGTAGAGTCATACAGCTCTTGGGGAATGGAAGCATAGTTTTCAACCTCCAAGGAAGACAAGTCCCATTCCATTGGATCATGAGCCATACCTGGTGTCTTGAGAACCTTAGTTGAGGGGCTGAATCTAAAACTAACTTCAAACTCCTTCTAACTCTAAAATAGTTTTTGTATGTTAATTCATTCTCATTGTATTTTTTAATAGCCAAGTTGAGTTGCGCCTCAGGCTCTTAACCTTAACGGTACAAACGTATATATACGGTTTTGTAAACATTTGAAAGTATGTAAAAATGTACATTTTTTTTTTGTTAATGAAAATACGTAAAAAAAAACATAGATCTACTTTTGGAGCACTAACGGATAAAACGTCTATCTATTAGGACCGTATTATTGTTTTAAAACTTTGTTACCTCTCCCACAAATTTTCTTGAGTCTTCTCCAATCTGTATTCATCACATTTTGCAGTCTGGTCCACTTTAAATAAACCTTTTTTTCTCTTCTCGCCTTTTCTCTACATTATAAAGCCTTGAATGCTAACTTTTACCACGCCACGTCAGGTTCACCTTCTTGATTACAAATTTCTGTGTGCATGCACTAGTCTTAATCTAACCCATACCTCTGTCTTACCCACTGACTCCATTGTCCTATTATGCTATCTACCTTTTACTTCCCACTAAATAACTCACTTGTTGAGAAGTCTAGCAAACTGCTGTCCACTGCAATTATGTCATCAAACTTTTCTTTTTTTAAAATCTTTTTTTTTTTTTTCTAAAACGCCCAATCTGTATTTAATCCAATTTGAAGTATCTGATAATTACCCCTTTGGAACTCCAAACATTCTACTACGTTTGTTTAGGTCCCTAAAAAATTTTTTATTATTTTTCCTCTTGGTTCAAAAGTTGTTGCAAATCCACCCAAAATCTCCACATCTTTTACATAAGGTGCATAAAGATTTTACTGTAACCCATCTTTATTCGAATAAATTCTTGCATTTAAACACTTGTACTCCAATTTTTTCCATAGTCCCTCATTTAATATCACTACTACTTGGCACCAGTTACTGAGCTACATCTTCCTTAAAACAAGTAACACGATGAAAATTTTCAAACCCCTTATAGCTTTCTTTAATGGTAGGACATCCAGTCTTTTTCATTCATGACATCACAGCTCTATTTTCTTACCTTACTAAACCAAACTCAACATTTTTTCTTTTGTCTTAAAGTAAATGATACAGAATGGGTTAATAGTACCCTTTGCTTACAAGGAAGAAGTCTAACCACGTTACCAATGAAATTGAAAGGATAAATGGGGGGCCCCCCCCCCCAACAAGAGCAAGAAATAAAAAAAAATCAGAAGCAAACTTGGTGTGTATACACATTCATATGTGTAAGGTATATGCCCACTCTAGCACCTTATGTACCATCACTCGTTTCCTTCCTGTCAGGTATTCTCTGAACCATTGTAGTGCTTTTTCTGCTTATATTGCATGCTTCTCTAGCTTTTGTACCAGTCTCTTCTACTACACTTATTCTGCCAGTGTAAAACATTGAACAGGTTTCTGAATATTAATGTTTGGTGCCCATCCCACTGCACCAACAATTTAACTGAAGTTTAGCTCGTGTGATAACTCGACCCAAGAACTCGTGTGTGCACACATGCAGTCATGTGGGAATAGTTTGTCAGCCTGAAAATTTATTTAGGATGCTCAAACCCCACAAATTATTAGTATATTAACAAACGTTTTCTTATTTATCTCATGACTGACATGTGGGGGACTAACCCATGCCACTAGTATTTCAACCAGTTTGAAATATTAGTTGTATGGTGCCCCAACCCACCATTCCCTAAACTTAACTAATCAAACTGCCTCCCATTACCAAAGGTGCTGTATGACCCCTACAGTTTTAGGACTCTTTCCACTCCATAAAATAAATCAGTAAGAGTAATAAATGTAGCAGGGTAATGTGTGTGCTTTAGCTCCCACAAGTTCTCATTTACTAGTCATATCCCAGTGCTGACGAGCTGTGCAGGGAGACAACCGCACTAGTGTGTACCATGATCACAAATGACTCTAGCCTATCTACCTCCTTACTTGCTCTCATCTGTTGTTGTAATAGCTAATTATATATGTCATTTGTCTAAATCATATTCTCATGTTACAATAACAGTAATGACTTTAATTTTTTCGTATTTTAATAAAATTCAAGGAAGCGGAAGATGAGGCAACAATATTGGATTGGTATTTTAGCAATTTCTTATATTAACAACAACTCCAATTTGTTTCAGGCAATCCAACCAATCTTACCTTTGATTAAAATATTATAATCCAGGATTTTCCTGGTCCAAATAGTAATTTTCAGATCAAGCAGCTGAAGATATGACACAATCACATTATTTGGAAGGGCCAATTTAACGTATGAAATAAACTCAAAGATTTAAATTTTTTCACTAAAATGTATTAATGTGTGTACTAAAAATGTTAAATTATCAGTTTTTTACTGATCTATTAAGCCGTACTTTCTGTCACAATAATAAACAATTTGTTTTCTACGTTGACTAAGAAGCCTGTGTGTGCACAAAGCACAAAACATATTAGCCACTTCATTTTCATAAGTAATGTGTTTAGTGATGGATTAAAGGCAGCAGCACACAAGTGGGGTGACTCCATGCACACCAATGTTTCAGGATGTCAAATGTAGTGTCCATGCCAAAGGCTAAATTTATGAGTCCAATGGTAGCTTCCAGGTAGCATGCCCACTGTACTGACACTACACACATAACAATCTTGTATACTGTAAGCTCAATTGTAAATTAATTTTAAAATATTCACGAAATTCCTATATAATATATTCCAGATGTTCTTCTAAACAGTGATAGTCCATTAAATTAATTAACTCTTGAGAAAATTTTACATACCAAAATAACTAATTATTTTTTTTTATTTTTTGGGTGTAACAAGAAGAAAACTGCGCCATTATTCTTGTTCATAGCAAGATAATAGAAAATAATACCTTTATATGGGTGTTAGGGAAGGCAGTATCCCCTAAATAAGTGTAGTAACATCATAACATACATGTACAGTAGGTATATTTAGCTGCTTCTACACCATTAATGTTTGATCAAGGACAATTGGCTTTAGTTTTTTACCAGTCTAAGTAGTGTATATGTCCACAGCCATGAAATAATAGATACATGAAAAAAACTCTTGTTATCAACTATTTCCCTTTCCTTAACCTAAAACTAAATTCCAAAAAATTTATATATAAAAAATTATTCAGAAAACAGCCTTACCAAAATTCTCAAAAGAAAGTGAATGGAAGCCTTTATGAAGCTTCTTCATAAAACAAAAAATTGGCATTACAGAACCTTGAAACTGAGTACTCCTATGTCCTGTTGTGTCGTGTGTAAATTAATGTCGAGTGATGCCTGCAATTATTGCTATGTTTGCTTCAACTTCCATGCCAAAAATACCAATTAGGAAAAAACATAACCAATGGCGGCACCACCTATCAATGATTGGACGCAATTACCTTTCATCATACTTTACCTATAATAATATGTATATAAAAAATATATATATACATAATATTATAATTATCTATATAAATATATATATAAATAAATATATATATAAAAAATATAAATATATAAATGTATAATATATAAATGTTGTATAGGTGTAGGTTGGTAGACAGCAACCGCCCAGGAGGTACAACCGTCCTTCCAAGTGAGAGTAAACCGAAAGAGCTGTAATTGTTTTTTACATGATGGTAAGGATTGCTGAGTCCTTTTCTCTGTCTCATGAACAAGCAAGATTTCAGGTACGGCTTGCACTTCTACTTACACATAGGTCACACTACACATACATGTACAAGCACATAAATACACCCCCCTCTGGGTTTTCTTCTATTTTCTTTCTTATTCTTATTCTTGTTTATTTCCTCTTACTCCATGGGGAAGTGGGAACAGAATTCTTCCTCCAAAGCCATGCGTGTTGTAAGAGGCCAACTAAAAAGCCGGGAGCAAGGGCTATAAACCTCTTCTCCTGTATATATTACTAAATGTAAAAAGGAGAAACTTTCGTTTTTCCTTTGGGCCACCCCGCCTCCTGGGATACGGCCGTTGTGTGAAAGAAAGAGATAAGATATATAAATGTATATTATATATGAAATATATATATATATATATATAAATACTATATAAAAATATATATAAAAAATATATATATAAATAAATATACCCTTTCATGCACTGGCCAGGGAGGTAATACCATCTTTTAGGATGAAGAAGAGCAGATGTAAGTGTGGTGGAGAGTGCGTGAGGCATTACTAGAATGAAATGGGGTAAAGCAGCTGGAACTGAAGGAGAACATTACAGAAATGTTAAAGAAGCAGGGGGGGAAAAGTTTAAAAAAAAAAAAAAATAGTGGGGGGTGTTTGGAGTGGTATGTACATTGTTTACTAAAAAATGTAAGAAAAGGGGAAGGTACCTAGGATTGCAGAGAGCATGTATATCCTTTATATAAAGGGAAACGGGACAAAAGAGATTATAAAAACTATAGAGGAATAAGGTTTACTGAGTATACCAGGAAAGTATACGGTATGTTAACTGAAAAGAATTAGAGTATAAGACAGAACGTAGGATTGGCGGATGAGCAAGGAGGTTTACGCGAGAGTGGGTATGGAAGTGGTATAACCAGTGTTTTACATTGAAGCAAATATGTGAATCATATTTAAGATAAAGGTAGGGAAGTTTTGTATCGCAGTTATGGATTTAGAAAAGGCATATTGATAGAGTTGATATAGGAGCCAATGTTGGCAGAGTTTGCAAGTATATGGAATAGGTGGTAGAGTTACCTAAATGCGTAAAGAAGCTTTTATGAGTGATAGTGAGGCTCAGGTTAGGGTGGTAAAGAGAGGTAGAATACTTCCCGGATAAAAAGTAGGTCCTTAGACAGGATGTGTAATGTCCACCATGGTTTTAATATATTTATAGATGGGGTTGTAAAAGAAGAAAATGCTAGGTGTTCGTGAGATGGGGTGGGATTAAATTATGGGGAATCAAATTCAAAATTGGGAATTGACACAGTATTACTTTTTTGCAGATGAAACTGTGACTTATGGGGAGAATCTTAAGAAAAATTGCAAAGGTAAGTGAAGAGTTTGGAGATGTTTGTAAAGGTAGAAAGTTGAAAGTGAACATAGAAAAGAGTAAGTTGATGAGTGTATCAATGATTTAAGAAAAGAAAAATTGGATATCAATTGGGGAGAGGAGTATGGGAAGAATGAACTGTTTTCAGATACTTGGGAGTTGACGTGTCGGCGGATGGATTTACGAAGGATGAGGTTAATCATAGAATTGATGAGGAAAAAAAGGTGAGTGGTGCGTGAGGTATATGAGGAGTCATAAAAACGTTATCTATGGAGGCCAAGAAGAAAGTATGAAAAGTTATAGTATTACAACACTCTATATGGATGAGAAGCTTGGGGTGGTAAATGCCAGCAGCGAGGAGACTGTTGGAGCAGTGGAGTATGTCCTGTCTAAGGGCAAATTTGTGTGGTAAATATAATGCAGAAAATTCGGAGTGTGAAATGTAGGATAAGGTGTGGAGTTAATAAAAGACTTTAGTCATAGGGCAGAAGAGGGTTTGTTGAGGATGTTTGGTCATTTAGAGAGAATGTATCAAAGTAGACTGACAATGACAGCATATAAATCAAAGTGGAAGGAAAGAGGGGTAGGTGTCGACTCGAAAAGAGTAGGAAAGAGGGGATAAAGGAGTTTTGTTGGTGAGGGGCTAGGGACATCAGCAACGTGTTAGATAGAGTGAATGAGACGAAAGATCTTGGGACCTGACGATCTGTTGGAGTGTGAGCAGGGGTATATTTATGAAGGATTCAGGGAAACCGTTATTTTCATATAGGTCGGACTTTTATTCCTGGAAATTGGAAGTACAATGGCCTGCACATACAAGAGGGGTTTTGGGATATTGGCAGTAAGGGAGGATATGTTGTGTATCTTATATACGTATATTCTTCTAAACTGTTGTATTCTGATCCACCTCTGCAAAAAGCATTGATAATGTGTGAGTGGTGGTGAAAGTGTGAATGATGATGAAAGTATTTCTTTTTGGAGATTTCTTTCTTTTTTTTGGTCACTCCTGCCTCGGTGGGAGACGACCGACTTGGTTGAAAAAAAAAAAAAAAATAAATATATATATAAAATAAGTTATAATAAATAATAAAAATATATATAATTACCTGGAGAGAGTTCCGGAGTCAATGCCCCCCCACCCGCCCCCCGGCCCGGTCGTGTGACCAGGCCACCGGTGGATCAGAGCCGATCAACCAGGCTGTTGCTGCTGGCTGGCCCGCAAACCAACTACGAGCCACAGCCCGGCTGGCCATGTAACCACCATTAGTTTGCTTGTCCAGTGCCAGCTTGAAGACTGCCAGGGGTCTGTTGGTAATCCCCCTTATGTTGCTGGGAGCAAGTTGAACAGTCCCCCGGGCCCGTTTTTTGGGGGGGGCTGGACACTTATTGTATGGTCCCCACATAACGTGCTATGACACCCCTGCCTTTTCATTGGGGTATGGTGCACGTCTGCCAAGTCTTTTGCTTTCGAGTGATGATTTTCGTCTGCAAGTCGGACTAGTCCCCTCTAGGATTTTCCAGGTGTTATATAATCTGTATCTCTCCCTCCTGCATTCCAGGGAAGACAGGTTAAGGAACCTCAGCGCCCCAGATAATGGGGTGTTTTATTCTCGTAATGCCGCGCGTGAAAGTTTCTCTGTACATTTTCTAGCGCAATGCACCTGCCTTGAAAGGTGCTGTTAGTGTGCAGCAATATCCAGCCTAATAGAAACAAGTGACCTGAGATGTCATCAAGGCTTTGGGCTCCCAAGTTTGAAGGTTCTCATTATCCATACTGTCATTTTCTGCCGATGCTATTGATACAATGTAAATGGTCCCTTTGAGGTGAGGATCCTCCGACATGACACTCCCAGGTCCTTTAGACGTAGGTGTTTCGCTCTATTTTGGTGGCCAGAATTTGTTTTTGTACTCTGATAAGTTTTAATTTCCTCAATGTTTAACCATAACTGAGTAATTGAAATTTCTCATCGTTGAACTTCAATATTGTTTTTCTGCTGCCCCACTGAAAGAATTGATTGATGTCCGCCTGGAGCCTTGCATGTCTGCAATGGGAAGACACTGTCCATGGCAGATTCGGGTGTCAACTGCAAAGGAAGACCACGGTGCTGTGCTGACATCCTTGTCTATGTCGGATATTGAGGATGAGGAACAAGATGGGAGCGAGTTCACTGTGCCTTGTGAACAGAGCATTTTTTTTCACCGTAGCTGCCTCGGACTTTACTTCTGTTTGACGACCACTCTCAGAGGTTTCTGTTAAGTGAGAAATTTATAGATCCTTCGACCGACTTTTTCCTGTTATTCTTAGCACGCATTTTGTGCGGCTATTAAGCCATGTCACACTGTCGAAGGCTTTTGCAAAGTCTGTATATATACATCTGCAATTCTTTTTATCTTCTATTGCAAATTTAAGGACCTTTTCCGTAGTGATCCAGTAGTTGAGAACAACAGTTGCGACCTGTTCTAAACCCATGTTTTGCCTTATCTGGGATTGTATCTGATGGGTTTGTCTAGATGGGGTGGAACTTGCTTCTATTACCCTTTCAAAGATTTGTAAATGATAGGGATGTAAGTTGCATCGGTCTGTAGTTCTTTGTTTGTTTGCTTAACTATGCCCCCTTTGTGGAGTGGGGCTATGTCTGATTTGTTTTATAGTAACTGATGGACGACCCCCGTGTCCCATGCTCCCTCATCCTATAGGAAATGGAAAAGGCTCGTGAATTAGGGGCTTTCTTGCAGTTCTTGATTGAACACAGAGTTCCATGAGTCTGGCCCTGGGGCAGAGTGCATTGGGCATGTCAATTTATCGCCTGTTTTCGAAGTCCATTCGGGCGTCAGGATAACAATCCGGAATTAGGACCACCCTTTTTGTGTTAACCAAATACAACTTGAGTGTATACAAGGGAAGAGGTTGTTTTGTGGTGTAGTAGTAGTAGTAGTATAGTACAGTAGTAGCCGTCGTAGTAGTGTATATTTAGTAGTAGTAAGTCGCAGTAGTAGGCAGTATACAGTAGTAGTAGTAGTAGTAGTAGTAGTAGTAGAGTATTAGTAGCAGAAGTAGGAGTAGTATGTGGTATTTTAGTAGTAGTAGTATAGTATGGTAAAGTAGTAGTGGTAGTAAGTGGTAAATTAGTAGTTGAAGTAGTAGTAAGTAATAAGTAGTAGTAGTAGTAGTAGCATAGTAGCAGTAGTAGTGTAGTAGTAAGTAGTAGTAGTAGTGGTAGTAGTAGTGGTATAGTGGAAGTAGTAGTAGTGGTAGTAGTAGTAGTAGAGTAGTATAGTAGTGGTAGAAGTAGTAGTAGTAGTGGTATAGAAGTGAAGTATAGTGGTAGTAGTAGTAGTAGTATTAGTAGTAGTAGTGGTAGTAGTATATCAGTAGTAGTGGTAGTAGTAGTAGTGTAGTAGTAGTGGTAGTAGTGGTAGTAGTAGGGTAGTAGCAGTAAGTAAGCAGTGTATAGTAGTTGTGGTAGTAGTAAGTAGTATAGTAGTAGTGGTAAGTAGTAGTAAGTGGTAGTAGTAGTAGTAGAGTGGTAGTATAGTAGTAGTGGTATAGTAGTATTGTGTAGTAGTAGTAGTAGTAGTAGTGGTAGTAGTAGTATAGTAGTATGCCGAAGTAGCAGTAGTAGTAGTAAGTAGTGGTAGTATAGTAGTAGTAGTAGTAGTCGTAGTAGCTTAGTCTGAAGTTGTAAGGAATACACTTGAGTGTATATAGTTAGTTAATATGTTTATATGCACCCCATCCCCATCCTGTGGGCGTAGTCACCCAACCCATCCTGTGGGCGGGTAGTCAACCCCATACCCATCCTGTGGGTGGTAGTCACCCATAACCCAACCTGTTGGGCGAGTCACCCATACCCATCCTGTTGGCGTAGTCACACCCATAACCCATCCTGTGGCGGTAGTCACCCCATACCCTCCTGTGGGCGGTAGTCAACCCCTACCCAACCAGTGGAGCGGTATTCACACCCCATACCCATCCTGTGGGCGGAAGTCACCCCATAACACATCCTGTGGGAGTAGTCAGCCCCATACCCCATCACTGTGGGCGGAATTCACCCCATACCCATCCTGTGGGCGGTAGTCACCCATACCCAACCTGAGAGGTGGTAGTCACGCCCATAACCCATCCCTGTGGGCGGTAGTACACCCCATATCCATCCTGTGGGCGTTAGTCACCCCATACCCATGTCCTGTGGGCGGTAGTCACCCCATACCCATCCTGTGGGCGGTAGTCACCCATACCCATCCAGAGGGTGGTAGTCACCCATACCCAACCTGTGGGCGTAGTCACCCCATACCCATCCTGTGGGTCGGTAGTCACCCCCATACCACATCCTGAGGGAGGTTAGTCATCCCCATACCCATCCTGTGGTCGGTAGTCACCCATACCCTCCTGTGGGCGGTAGTCCCCCATACCATCCTGTGGGTGGTAATCACCCCATACCCATCCAGTGGGCGGTAGTCACCCCATACCCATCCTGTGGTGACGGTAGTCCCCCCCATACCCATCCTGTTGGGTGGTAGACACCCCCCATACCCCATCCTCTGCGCGGTAGTCACCCATACCCAACCTGTGGGCGGTAGTGGTCACCCCATACCCATCCTGTGGGTGGTAGTCACCCCATACCCATCCTGTGGTCGGTAGTCACCCCATACCCATCCTTTGGGCGGTAGTCACCGCCAAACCCATCCTGTGGGGGTAGTCCAACCCATACCCATCTGCTGGGCGGTATCCCCCAACCCATCCTTGTGGGCGGAAAGTCACCCCATACCCAACCTGTGGGTGGTAGTCACCCCATACCCATCCTGTGGGCAGTAGTCACCCCATACCCATCCAGTGGCGGTAGTCACCCATAACCATCCTGTGGGTGGTAGTCCACCCCATACCCATCCTTGGCGGTAGTCACCCCAAACCCATCCAGTGGGCGGTAGACACCCCTACCCATCCAGTGTTGGTAGTCAACCCCATACCATCCTGGGGGCGTAGTCAACCCATACCCATCCAGTGGGCGGTAGTCACACCCATAACCCATCCTGTGGGAGGTATCCACCCCATACCCATCCTGTGGGCGGTAGTCCACCCCATACCCATCCTGTGGGCGGTAGTCACCCCATACCCATCCTGTGGTGGTATCTGCCCCATACCCATCCTGTGGCGGTAGTCACCCCCATACCCAACCCTGTGGGCGGTTAGTCACCCCAATACCCCCGGGGGGGGGGGATTGGTGGAGTCAACCGCCATAAACCATCCTGTGGGCGTAGTCAACCCCATAACCCATCCTGTGGCGGTAGTCAACCCCATACCCATCCAGTGGGACGGTAGTCACCCCCATAACCATCCTGTGGGCGGGTAGTCAACCCCATAACCCATCCTGTGGGCGGTATCACCTCACCCCATACCCATCCAGTGGGCGGAGTCACCCCCTAACCCATCCTGTGGGCAGTAGTCACCCCCATAACCCATCAGTGGCGGTAGTCACCCCATATCCCCATCGCATGGGGCGGTAAGTCACCCCATACCATCCAGTGGGCGGTAGTCACCCCAAACCCATCACCTGTGGACGTAGTCACCCCCATACCCTCCAGTTGGGCGGTAGCACCCGCATAACCCATCCTGTGGGCGGTAGTCACCCATACCCATCCCAGTGGGGCGTTAGTCATCCCCACTACCCATCCAGTGGGCGTGAGTCACCCCATACTCCTTCCAGTGGGCGGTATGTTCACCCCATTACCCATTCAGTGGGCGGTAGTCCACCCCATACCCATCCTTGGCGGTAGTCACCCATACCCATCCTGTGGGTCGGTAGTCACCCCATACCCATCCTGAGGGCGTAGACACCCCCCATACCCATCTCTGTGCGTACCACCCATACTCCCATCCAGTGGGCGGTAGTCACCCCATACCCATCCTGTGGGCGGTATCACCCCCTACCCACCTGTGGGCGGTAGGTCCACCCATACCCATCCTGTGGGCGGTAGACACACCCCCCATACCCATCCTGTGGGCGTCGTCACCCCCTACCCAACCTGTGGGTGGTAGTCACCCCCATACCCATCCTGTGGGCGGTAGTCCACCCCAAAAAAAAAAAAATAAAATTACCATCCTGTGGGCGGTAGTCACCTCCATACCCATCCTGTGGTGGTAGCACCCCATACCCATCCTGTTGGCGTAGTCACCCACAAACCCATCCTGTGGGGGAAGTCACCACCCCATACCCCATCCAGTGTGGTAGTCACCCCATACCCATCCCTGTGGCAGAAGTCGACCACCCCACCATACCCATCCTGTGGGCGGTAGTCACCCCATAAAACCCATCCTGTGGGTTGTAACACCCCATACCCATCCTGTGGGCGTAGTC
The DNA here is from genome assembly GCF_026875155.1 of Cherax quadricarinatus. Classification (NCBI taxonomy): domain Eukaryota; kingdom Metazoa; phylum Arthropoda; class Malacostraca; order Decapoda; family Parastacidae; genus Cherax; species Cherax quadricarinatus. The sequence goes on from NC_069427.1 coordinate 45,835,168, forward strand.
ACCACCCATACCCAACCCTGTGGGCGGTATCACCACCCCAACCCATCCTGTGGGTGTTAGTCACCCCCATACCCATCGTGGGCGGTAGTTCACCCCATACCCATTCCTGTGGGCGGTAAGTCAACCAATAACAACCAACCTGTGGTGTAGTCCACCCCATACCCATCTAGGGCGGTAGTCACCCCATACCCTCCGGTGGGCGTAGTCCACCCATACCCATCCTGTGGGTGTAGATCCACACCATAACCCATCCTGTGGGCTGTAGTCCACCCCATACCCATCCTGTGGGCGGTAGACCCCCCCCCCCCCGGCAACCACCCTCCCACCCACCATACCCATCCTGTGGGTGGTAGTCACCCCATACCCCATCCAGTGGGCGGTAGTCATCCCCATACCCATCCTGAGGCGGGTAGTCACCCCATACCCATCATGGGCGGGTAGTCAACACCATACCCATCCTGTGGCGGTAGTCACCCATACCATGGTGTTCCTGTGGTCTGTAGTCACCCCATAACCCCATCCAGTGGGCGTAGTCACCACCATACCCATCCTGTGGGCAGTAGTTCACCCATATATAACCCATCCAGTGGTCGGTAGTCACCCCATACCCCATCCAGTGGCGGTAGTCACCCCATACCCATCCAGTGGGCGGTAGTCACACCCATACCCTCCTGTGGACGGTAGTCCACCCCATACCCATCCATGGGCGGTAGTCACCCTACCCCATAAACCCATCCGGGCGTAGTCACCCCATACCCATCCAGTGGGCGGTAGTCACCCCATACCATCCAGTGGGCAGTAGTCCACCCCATATCCATCGCAGTTGGCGGTAAGTCACACCCATACCCATCCAGTGGGCAGGTAGTCACCCCATACCCCCCTGTGGGCGGTAGTCACCCAACCCATCCTGTGGGCGGTATCCACCCCATACCCATCCTTGGGCGTAGTCACTCCCATACCCATCCTGTGGCGGTAGTCACCCCATACCCATCCTGTGGGCGGTAGTCACCCCATACCCATCCTGTGGGCGGTAGTCACCCCATACCCATCCTGTGGGCGGTAGTCACCCCATACCCATCCTGTGGGCGGTAGTCACCCCATACCCATCCTGTGGGCGGTAGTCACCCCATACCCATCCTGTGGGCGGTAGTCACCCCATACCCATCCTGTGGGCGGTAGTCACCCCATACCCATCCTGTGGGCAGTAGTCAAAAGATTACAGAGGTACATAATTGGTCCAGGGACTGGACTCCAAAGTTTTGATAGCTGAGCAAGTTACAAAGGTAATGAACTCACAATTTACAAAGGTAATGAACTCACAAATTACAAAGGTAATGAACTCCAGGTAGGTCTGGTCACAATCATGACAAGTTACAAAGGTATTTACAGATTACAGAGGTACACAATGGGTCCAGGGACCGGGCTCCAAAGTTTTGATGGCAGAACTAGGTACAAGGTAATGAACTCACAAGTTACAAAGGTAATGAACTCACAAGTTACAAAGGTAATGAATACTGTAAGAATGGTTACTTACGTTTATACATGGCTACAATCATGAACAAAGTTTAGAGTAATGAGCAATTCACACTTCCACACCCGGTCACAACTGTAGTGAGTTATTGGTGCAAATATTGATTGTTGAGTCTCTCTCTCACACACACACACACACACACACACACACACACACACACACACACACACACACACACACACACACACACACACACACACACACACACACACAAACACACACACACACACACACACACACACACACACACACACACACACACACTGGTACTGGAGAACTTCATGTACCAACACGTAAGGGACACTACAAGAGAGAGAGGAGAGGATGAACCAGCAAGGCTGGACTTAGTATTCACCTTCAGTAGTGCAGATATCGAGGACATCACATATGAAAGACCCCTTGGGGCCAGTGACCATGTGGTTGTAAGCTTCGAATACACAGTAGAGTTACAAGTGGAGGGAGAAGCAGGAAGGCCAGGACGAATGAAGCCAAACTACAAGAAAGGGGACTACACAGGAATGAGGAACTACCTGAACGGGGTTCAGTGGGACAGAGAACTGGCAGGGAAGCCAGTTAATGAAGATGG